>OX457025.1:33351432-34551432 GCA_949752745.1 Protula sp. h YS-2021
TTTCTTTCCGTGGATCTTCTGTCCGCAAGTGTTCTGTCCCTGGACGATTTCTGTAGTGATCCCATGACCTCAGGCCACGTCTGGGGGGAAATAGAACAAACCCGAAACACAGGCGCCTGGCGTGTGCCCACGCACAGACAGAGCAGCATGGTCTGCAACTCACTGTTTTTATTTCTCGAGGCTTACTTGCTCATATTCAAACTATTTAAATGGATGTTTCTTGGTGCGGCTGGATCAATTAGAAAACCTATCAATAAAGTAGTTACACACAGTTCGTCAAAATAAACACAATGCTTGCAGCAACAAGCCGTGAGGAAACTGCAATGAACATAATTTGCCTTAATCGCCCTTATGTTTTCTCCCGTTTTGTTATGGAGGATGCTCCTAATTTCTGACGTTTTGAGTCAACAGAATTTAGGAAGAAAGCTCAACTTTGTTTCTCTGACGTGTCAGTACTCGACCAGTTTTGTGAAGGGGGTAAACGGTCATCTGCCCCCCGGTCAACTGCCCCCCGGTCAACTGCCCCCCCTTTTTTGCAACCCGGTCGACTGCCCCCCCCCCTCCTGCAATTTGACGGGGTCGTCATTTGCTCCCCTCCTTTTTTTAGTAGAAAAGATTTTTTTTTTAAAAATTAGGCAATTGTGATGTCCCCGTCTACTTCGTCTCTGAAACGATTGATCTTCATTGATCTATTCACCAATATTGATCTTAGAAGAGACTGATCCGTAAACTAATTGCAATTCTAATTGCAACTAGTTTCCTATTGGTGAATTGCAATTTACCGAGGGGCAATACATTCAATAAAATAAATATAATTTTGTTTATCGTGTCTTTGTAAGCCAAGAAACCAAGAAAAAATAGTATATGGAGGGGGCAAGCGACCACCCCTCCACTTTGAAGGGGGGGGGGGGGGCAGTCGACCGGGTTGCAAAAAAGGGGGGGGGGGCAGATGACAGGGGGGCAGTTGACCGGGATTCTGTGAAGGGGTATGGTGGGTAGCGAGGGGATAGGGTGCTGATCACCGATACACAGATTTTCGTTCCTGTTATTTCATTTCAGTGGTTATTGCTACCAAGCCCTTGAAGTAGCTGTTGTTGCCTTATTTTTCCCCCTCTTACCGAGCGAAACAGAGGCGGGTGCCTGGAGCACGCCAAAACGGTCGGCATCCTTATCTCGTTTCCTCCATTCAGCTGCACTGGTGTTCGTAAGTTAACGCTCGATTGAACTTGACTGATTCCATTGCTCATCACATGCAGGGATAATTCTCGCGCCATGGCGCATCGATTTTCTACGAGGCACACAACAATCTCAGTCGCGCGCCACCATGGCGCTCGACTTCTCAAATGGCGCAAATTTTTCAGCATGCACCACAAAAAATGTCCAGAATATACTTGTTTATTAAGTGTTATTTTTTTCCTGTAATGATCTCAAATGGCGCAAATTTTTCAGCATGCACCACAAAAAATGTCCAGAATATGCTTGTTTATTAAATGGTCTTTTTTCCTGTAATGATCTTTTTTCACACTGTAAACTACTATGTTTCACGACTAAATAGTTTAAATCATTTATTGTGTGTTTCAATACCAATACTCTGATGGAATGCGCCATTACGCGTGTCGCTGAAATATTCTTGTTGTATTTCTGAGAGAGAGCTGAACAGCGGTGTTACAGAAGTGCGCTGATTTACAAAGTCGCGCTCAGATCATTAAACTACTATAGAAAAACTAGAGCGGTCAATGCTGAAAATTGTTGTAATTTATAAATCACTAAAATATAACAAACTAGAGCGGTTTCCCTCCGAAATAAATATCCCACTCTAAGAGAAAAACTCTGGGATTGAATAGCCAATGAAGCGTACATGACCCCTAGTTAGAGTGGTGGGCATGCTGTGTACGAAAGGCGTCACGGGTTTCCCAAAAGTTGGAGAATTAATGAAAGTGATACAGGAATTCCAATACGAGGCTGCATTTGTTTACATTTTTGATGGGTTCTGCTTATGTATTAACTTTCTGATATGCCACAAAATACGTAATCAAAAGACGGAGTCAGTAAAAATAGCGAACTGTTACCCGATCAGTACACAGAATTAACTGAGATATACTTGTATCTTATACATATATACCGTCCGTCATTAAAACTTCCAGTGGTGGGTTCACTAAATTATTGATATGTCGTTTGGTTCAAGAACAAAAGCAGAAATACACATATATTAACCTTCTACAGGGGCCCCTCGTTAATTCGTCCTCGGTTAATTCGGTCCCTCGGCTAATTCGTACCAATTCGTACCAATTCCGTCGGTCCCGATTTTGGGACCCATTTACTTCTATGTAAAAGTACGAATTAACGAGGATTCGGTTAATTCGTCCCAAAATTTACCCGCAATTTTTTTTTCTATTCCGGTCTTTTATCACTGCAGAGCCATACAGATTAGGCATGCCACACAGTTAAAACAACACGTTACTCAGGCATCAATGTGTAGCGAGATAATGCGCATTGTGGGGCAGTAATGACGGGGGTTTAGGAATTATGATTGACATGGTCTACTCAATATACCGAGTGTCTTAGTGTGCACAGCGTTTTCACTGGCCACTAATCTGGAGCATCGTCTGTCACGTACTATGCGGCAGCTTAAGATGTCGTTTGTCTTCTGTGGACACTTCGCGCTCCGGAGCATGTATATAAATGTGAACAGTGGTCAAGCGTTTCAACTTGCAAAATGGCACCAAAACGAAAACACAACGATTACACAATGAACCTTAAATTCAAAGTGTTAAAGCAAATAACGAGTGGCTCAAAAACCAGAACTGAAATAATGACGGAGTACGGGGTACTTAAAATACACTTGCTTCATGGATAAAGAATAAGGATAAAATAATCAATGGTGTTGAAACCAGCCAAATTGAGCCTGCTCGAAAGCGCGCAAGGCTTGAAGGTTCATTGTTGCTTTTGTCCATTCGAAAGTTTGACCCCCGGTTAATTGGTACCCTCGGTTAATTCGTACTTTTTCCCTTGGTCCCGAGGAGTACGAATTACCGAGGAGAGGACTGAGATAAAACTGGATATAATCTGCAGTTTGGGCTGCTGGCCAAATACCTAGAGCCAGTTGCTTTTTCAATTATGTTTTTGGCAAATCACCAAAAAGGTTATAGCAAGATTGGTACTAATTTCCGCTGCCATAATTCAAAATTTCAAGAAGGTAACATTGTATTCCTTGAGTTAGTAACGATTTTAGTAAGAGCTGGTTTTTCACCAATATTTCCGCCATTTGTTTCCGAATTACACAAAACCGCAGTAACCAGGTAAGTACCAATGACCACCATCTTTCAAGATAGTAAGGCTATTTCTATGGTGTAAGTTAAAACTTTACGGAATTTCTGTTCCTTTTTCGCCAATATTTCGGTCAGTTTTTGGGCAATCCACAAAAAAAAAAAAAAAAAAAAAACAAACAAACAAACAAAATGGTCAGGTACGCAATAAATCCTGCTATCCACATTTAAAATTTCAAGACAATAAGGCTATTGTGGTAGAGTTGGTTGATTTTTTTACGAGGGAAACGTTTTATCGCCAATATTTCGAGCAATTTGTGGCGAATTGCCAAAAAATAACAGCAGGGGACACTTATGTGTATGTTTCCATTGAAACCATGGGAAGATATACGTTTCAACTACGGTTTGACTAATATTTCAACCAATTTTTGACGATTTACCAAAAAAAGTTATAGCGAGGTAAGTAGTAATATGTGCCACTATTACATAAAATGACAAGGCAATAAGGTTATATTCCTGGCGTTAGTTAACATTTTTCAGAAAAATTGCTTTTTCACAAATATTTTGGCCACTTTTTTGGTTAATCACAAAGAAAAGACAGACAGAAACAATAGCAAAGTAGGTTCGAACATCCGCTTCGATAATTCAAAATTTTAAGAAGGTAAGATTATAAAACAACTGTTAGTTAAGATTTTGGTAAGAAATTGGATTTCCGCCAATAGTTCCCGCCAATTTTTTGGAAAAACGAAAAACAGTGAAAGCCAGGAAAGTACCAATGATGGCTATCTTTATCTAAAATTAAAAGACAGCAACAGCCAGTTTGGTAGTGGTTTTTGGTTCTGTTACTTAAAATTAAAAGCAATGATCTTATTTTCGCCGATGTTTTGGCCAATCACCAAAAAGAAATAGCCAGTAAGGTGAGACTGCATGCTATTTTTCCTTGAAATTTCAAGAGAGAAAGACAATTTTCCTATAGTTAAAATTTTACTGATATTTTTTCTAAATTTTCGCTAAAATTTTCACCAGTTTTTGGCCAATCACAACATATTGTAACAGACAACTAGTTGGATAACGCCTGCTACTGCTACTTAAAATTAAAATGAAATAATCATATTTTCCTGGAGTTCGTTAAGATTAGACCCAATTTTTTTGGTTTTTCGCCATAATTTTGGCCGATTTTTTGGCCAATCACCAAAAAAGTAACAGCCAGTAAGGTGATATTGCCTGCTACATTTCCTTAAAAATTCTCGACAGTAAGACTCGTTCCCTGAAGTTCGTTAAGATTTTACTACTTTTTTTTAGTTTCTCGCCAAAAATTGTAACAGGAAGGTATGAAGCCTGCTATTTTAAGACAGTTAGACTATTTTTTTGGAGTTTGTTACGATTTTACAGCGAAGTTTTTGGTTTTTCGCCAAAATTTCCGCCAATTTTTGGTCAATCACTAAAAAAAGTAATAATTAGGTAGGTAGTTATGCCTGCTACATTCACCTAAAACTTCAAGTCACTAAGACTATTTTATAGCAGTAATTTAAGGCTTTCCTGATAATTTGTTTGGCTTTTCGCCAAAATTTTCGCAGGCATAAAAGGTAATAGCCAGGTGGAGACTTATGCACCCTACCTTCCACCAAAATCAAAACCCTAGGAGGAGAAACGTTTTAAAAAAATTTGGTTTTTGGCCAATATTTCAGCCAATTTTTGGCGAATCGCCAAAAAAAGTAATAGCCAGGTAGGTATTTATGGTCGCTATCATCAGTCTAAATCTCAAGACATTCAGGCTAAAAACCTAGGAGGAAATACAATGTTTTAACTTAAAAGCGTACGAACGTACATACTTTTAACAACTGCTATAGCCTCTGCTTCTCGAAGAAGCTGGGCTAAAAACTACGCATCTTTTACACCGGATTTTTATAATGATGGCTATTATATAAAACAAATACGGCAAGAAAGTGTTTTCGTTTCGGGGCAACGCAAAACAATACAGGGCAACTTAATATCATCCAGTAATAATCAATCATCGTCAACTGTCAAGTCAATTTACATCACCAAAATATCACACATTGCTCGATGCGTACCTGCACGACAAAACGTGTGGCCTTTTAAACGGGTCGATGAAGAAATGACGTGTATTTCTAAACATTGTTTTTTTTTTTTGCCTAACAGCCTGTCAGATAAACATAGCAACTTGCAGCGAATGTGTCTTCTCAATGCCTGAAGCTGTAAATACCAAGATGCCTGTAATAGGTTCTTTTGACAGCTTGAATGCGGCTACTCCCACAAGATTTTAAGCATTTGCTCAAGTCTTTATAAACCATATGTGACTAGAATTTAATTCTTCTAATGACTAAAGAAAGCTATTCTTCTAATGAATAAAGAAAGCTAACAGCTGCCCATAACAATGAGGTTTGGTAGGGGGGGGGGGGACTTTTCCTGTGAGCGGGGGTGGCGACTGGCGTTGATGTGAAGGACGGGCGGTTGTGACAGAGAGCCAATCACAGGAGATGCCCTGAACAAGGACTGCAAGCGTTCAGGGACTCTATTAGATGACGTAGCAAGATGTGACTGCAACAAGCAAGGCACCGCCCTGGTTCATGTCCCCAAAGAAGGTCGTCTCCAAACAGGCGGAATACTCGATTTCGAAATTTTTGGAGAGTTTATTGAACGTCACGGCCATTGATTTATTGACCCAGATATTTGAGCACAATTTCACACGTAAGCCAGTAAAGTAACAAGTGGGTTTCGCTTTTAAAACGTCACGTACACACACGTGAAAGACAAGCAAGCAATTTACGTAAGCAATGCTGTTCTAATGACAAGTTTCACAGTGTCTTAACGAGGCGGGCATCAGCCATTGGACAAAAGTAAAGGCCGATGACATCCAAAGACATTTGACATTAAACACTGATGAAAACCAACACCAGAAAGAAACTGGATTTGGTAAAATCTTTTCGATTCCAATTACAATTTGAATCAGAATCAGTTAATCGCATGAAGCGGTTACTTGCATACTACTTGATAATCCTTTGCCGTGCTCTAGCTTTAAACATAACACGTATCGGATAACAGCAAAACTTTATTGCAAAATGAGCCATTTACAGTTTTCGATTGTACTTTTTCCCCTGTATTACTTAACCTGGAAAAATATAAAAAGAACTCTAAAATTTCCATGAAATGGAAAACTCTTGAGGGAAGTTCTCTCAATACCGTCCAGTACATCGTAATTATGAAAATGAAAAGTATTTTAACATTCCGCAAATCAATGACTTGAAAAGATTACATTGGAACTGTGCGGGCCATTATTTCATCCCCCCTTTTTTTGACGATGGCCCGTCATTTTATCCCTACCTTCCCGCTGACCACAATGGCCCTTGGATAATACAGGCAGTTTTCATGTTTCCAAAAAGAATATGAAACAGTGAATTATGTAAAATAAGAATTTATCAAGCAAATAAGAAATCAGATATTTTTTGTCATGGGTGAACTAACGCATTTTGTGACTACGGTAGTGTATTCCGGAATAGACTACCGACCTTCAAATCCTTTTAAATGGAACGTTTTTGTGTAATTTTAAATTTAAATATTATAAAACCTGTAAGTAATATATGCTACAATATAATATAAATGAAAAATTTAAAACGTTCTATTCCAGAGAACTTTTAACTTCGGTAGTCTATTCCAGAATAGACGGTTGTCTATTCCGGAATGGACTACCGTAGTCAATTTAGCCGATTTCACCCATGACAAAAATTATCTGAATTCTTATTTGCTTGATAAATTCTTATTTTAAATAATACAGTGTTATGACTTCCGTTCTTATTTATTTTATTTATTTATTTCTTTTTTTAGTTTTGGCTAGAGGCACATGGGTCCTGGTTCCTTTAACAATATAAATGCGCGATTGGGATTTCTTCGCGTTGAATATGATAAAGGAAATTGCCGAGAGATGAAAATTTAATTTCGGAAGAGAAAGGCAGTCTATCAAACACAGATCCTATAAGAATCTCGGAGTTTTCCAGGGTCCCACTGGAACACAGCGATTTGCGCCCGAAAATTTACTTTTTTTTCACGGGTTGCCCCATTAAATGCAAGGTACCCTACTGGATTACTAATACATGTGCACAGTAATCTCATGCGATATGGTTCTAAGCATTAACACAAAGGAGCGACTTTTAAGAGCTAAGAGGAACCTAATAGCATTTCTGAAGCTCATCGGCGTGAGTAGATCTTAGGCAATGAGCGCCTCAGCGTGGCCACACAGCGACATTCTTCTACCGACACTTCCTTGCAGCTACTCTCATCAAAAGCGACTGTCAGAAATCACTGGTATTATCCACAGTCTCTGTTCTCATTAAGCTTTTTTATCTTCCCGGAATAAATATAGACTGCTCTTTTCCAGGCTAATCGTTCACATTGTTTTAAGGCAAATGAACGCGGTGTCAGAAGCGTGAAGAAAGCGATCACGTGACCGGCGCATAAATAAAGTCTCAAGGAAGGCAGACGTTCTGTGTTGTTATGCCAACATCTCTGATATTGTTGCAGTTGGAACTATTAGGCGGAAAGCCTCGGTTAATTCTATGTGCAAACGTGCAAGGAATGCCCAAGAACACATACCGCTAAAGTGCACGGGCTAGCGTAACAGTCGGAAGGACGGACAAAAAAAGCAAGGCCATCAACCTCAGATCATCTGCTACTAATTCATTCTGGACTGACGTCATAACTGATTTACTACAATGTTCTAAATGAAAACAAAATTATCAAACATTTACTCAGCTGCTCACCGAGTATTTAAACAAACAAAATATGGTACGCTGTCAACAGGTCAGATAAATTGGAAAATGCGGTTAATGTGTCAGAAAGTTATCTTAAATTAGCCGTTGCTTTTTAAGGCCTTTTTTTAGGCTTCCACTAATAGTAGCTGCAAAACAATAGAGGCGTGCCCTCTCTAGGTTTCGACAAGTATTTTCGTCACTCGTTTGCTATTCTTGGAAACTTAAATAGATCAGTCAATTCGTCACTTGTATTTTGTTATTGACTTCTTACTGCCTTGTGACGCTGCTTGCTGCTGGCCCGTAAAGCATTTGTCTACGCACTGCTTGATGCTAGTCTGTGAAGCGTTTGTTAACACACACTGCTTGATCCTAGTCTGTGAAACATTTGTAAATACACACTGCTTGATGCTAGTCTCTGAAGCGTTTGTTAACACACACTGCTTGATGCTAGTCTCTGAAGCATTTGTTAACACACACTGCTTGATGCTAGTCTGTGAAACATTTGTAAACACACACTTCTTGATGCTAGTCTGTGAAGCATTTTTTAACAGACACTACTTGATGCTAGTCTGTGAAGCTTTTAACACACACTGCTTCATGCTAGTCTGTGAAGCGTTTGTTAACACACACTGCTTGATGCTAGTCTGTGAAGCATTTTTTAACAGACACTGCTTGATGCTAGTCTGTGAGGCATTTGTTTAAACACACTGTTTGATGCTAGTCTGTGAAGCGTTTGTTAACACACACTGTTTGATGCAAGTCTGCGAACCGTTTGTTAACACAAACTGTTTGATGCTAGCCTGTGAAGCATTTGTTAAGAAACACTGCTTGATGCTAGTTTGTGAGGCATTTGTTAACACACACTGCTTGATGCTAGTCTGTGAAACATTTGTAAACACACACTGCTTGATGCTAGTCTGTGAAACATTTGTAAACACACACTGCTTGATGCTAGTCTGTGAGGCATTTGTTAATACACACTGCTTGATGCCAACTCTGAAGCGTTTAACACAAGCAGTTGATGCTAGTCTGTGTAGAAGTTCTCTAGAGGAGTAATGTTGGTTGGGCATGTATTCATGAATGTTCATCTGCTAACCACCGCTTTACTATCGCATCATTGGCAACCAGAAATTCCTCTCCTCACATTACTTTATAACAAGAGGGAAATGAACATAATTAATTCCCACTTGGAACATTACAGATGGGTATCATTCACCAGTTGTTACGAAACTGGTTGTTGACCTTTTCCTATCTGCCTGGCTTCGGACAACTTTTCCATACCACTGGGGGGAAAAAAACCTATCACCCCATAAGAAATCGGCGTTATTTAAAGGTAAAAAAATCAAGTTTTTACTCTGGTAATGAAACGGTACACCTGCTTGTGATGAGTAGTGTCTAGTCGACAACCACATCGCGGCATCGACAGGTCCCGGTTAATAAGGCTTAGAAAATGTTTATGCGAAAGGGAAACATCATGAAATAACAACCCCTGACTGTTTTCGGTCAGGGTCTGCGATTTCATTTCCCCGGGATTTGTGGCAGAACCTACGGAAAACTGTCGGAACATCGAAATAAACCCTTTGCCAAATCATTATTAAATTTCTTTGATTATGTGACCTCAGAGTAATTACAACTGCAAGATTTCAAAACTCTAAACAAACTCTTTGTGAGAACATGCGTGCACGAAATCCCAAGTCTGAGGTTCAAGTCGATGTTCCACAAGCAAAGAAACATTAGGACGACCATCAAACCAGTCCCTCATCACGCAGGAACACTAGCCAAACAGGAAAAATCCTAACAAATTCTATAGACCAAAGCTTAAGAAAAAAAAAACTGGGCCAATATCGCCAGTTACTGTCAGGTCACCCCTGTAGGCAGCCAGAACTCAAAATCACACTGTGTTAATGTACGGCGAAACTTCATAAGATGTAAGATCAAACTTCTTGTAAATGAAAGTTGAAACTTCAGGAAGATTTAGCCAAACTTCATGAAATGTAAGACGAAACTTCATAAAGATTTTGCCAAATGTCAGGAAATGTATGACAAAATTTCATGAAGATTTGGTTAAACTTCATGAAATGTAAGACGAAACTTCATGAAGACTTAGTCAAACTTCATGAAATGTAAGACGAAATTTTATGAAGATTTAGTCCAGCTTCATGAAATGTAAGACGAAACTTCATAAAGATTTTGCCAAATGTCACGAAATGTATGACAAAATTTCATGAAGATTTGGTTAAACTTCATGAAGATTCAATTTTTAAATGTAAGACGAAACTTCATAAACATTCAGCCCATTTTAACGCCATCTGAAAATACTTAACACAGTCAGTTGTTTTTAAATTAAATTTGAACATTTTGAAAAAAAAAAAAAACCCTCAGACGATTTTTACCGGCCTACCGTTGTTCGGCTTGTGTGAGACTGCGCCAACATTTTGTTACGGGAATAAAGAATTGCAATGATCTTCAAGCGGTGCTGGTTTTGATCTGGTGTAATTAGCACAGGAAGAGAAACACTGGTCGTTTTGGTTCCTTCACCATCCATACCCCCCCCCCCTCCTCCCAACACATTTAGGGAATATATACATAAATTTAGTCACTTCCTTCAAGATACTTACGCTCCTCCGATCTCAGTGCCACTAAATGAAGACCCTTGTTGCCATGAAAACGCCCGTCACGATCGACCCCCGATTATTTTGGCGTGAAAGAAAACGTCTTGGTAAAATCAGTTGGCAGGGTTTTTTTTCCCGTAGATGTTTGAAGAGTTCACCACAACAGATGAGACCACGTTCTTGCTTTTCTACATTTTTATGCCTAATTAGCCACACCACACGTAGTTCCGCATTTTTATACCTTAACATGCTATAAGATGTTGTAAAGCATGAAACATCCTGACAAAAATGATCAGATTTAATATACGTAAGTTTTTGTTTACATTTTTTTTTGATTCAGTGAATATTATGGAAAAGGGGGAAATGAATCCACGCCATCTGTCGTACGGTGGTCTTTTTTTCAAATTGAAAAAAAAAACAAAAAAAAAAACAAAAACACATAAAACAAACAAACAAACAACAACATTACTCCAGAACGCAAAATATAAAAAAATGTATTAAAGAATATAACCAACGCAACAACTACAACACGGTTACAGCAAGAGCACGGTTCACTCACGACTCAAACGACTCAGAATTGATGTAACGCCACAACGCCTCGTCGTTTTCAAAAGATAAAAGAATGACTGCAAATTTCACTTCCGGCTTGGAGAATTACGTCGAGTTTGAAGAAATTTCTTTCTAAATTGTCAATAATATCCCGAAATTTCCTCCGGACGACTTCTCGAATATTTTCCGAGCTCTTACTGAATCACCGATAGGACTCGTTTTACAGCCCATTCTGGACGACGAGTTGTATAAGGTAGGAAAAAAAATCTCGAAAGTTATATTTCGAAAAGTTAGCCACAAGACACACAAGTATAACACCTCCACAGCTTGATAAGTGCCCAGCTGATCGGAGTAGATATTTTTTTTTAATCTGAGGCAACGATTTTGAGTTACAGACACTTCACCATGAGAGTTTTGTTTGTTTGTTAATGTGAGGGTAAAAATAGTCACGATGCAAGAATTTCTAACCATGTTTCAGGCATTACCTTGTGTCGTTTATTTTGCAGCAGCAGCTATTGGAAACCTGAACTTTTACCGCAATACCGTTAAGTACTTACCTGAAAGAAAAAAAAAAACGACCCAGAATTAACAAACAAATCACAGTTTTTTTTTTTTTTTTTTTTTTTGAAAAGTCGAACCTAATTTACAATAAATGATAATTTCACATTTCTTTATCTACGCTTAGCTTCACAAAATATCTCTTCTAGTTTTTGCCCATTCTTTAACGAAATACTTTTTTTACATATTGACTATAACATTTTATATTTTCTCTATAATTCACATTATGATTTTTTCTCCATTTAATTAGAAAACATATACATATACAGGTGTGTTTTTTTTCTTTTGTTGAAACCGAGCGGCTTGCGCCAAGGTGAAAATAAGAAAAAAAACTAGAAATGTGTCCGTTGAAGCACGTATGACCCACCTATGAGCCTATGTTCGGACCTCTCTCACGGACCCACGGACCTACCTACGCCGGTCCCAAGGGTAGGTGCACAACCAGGTCCCATAAGCTTTCAATCCATATAGGTTTCAGATTGATCGAAGCAAAACCCTAGGACAAGTTCAGTCTACAAAATCCGTAAAATTAAGCTAAATGTGTGTTTTGGGACTATGTTCAGACCTCTCTCACGGACCGACAGACCGACCGACGCCAGCCCAAAGGGGAGATGCCCAACTAGGTCCCATAAACTTTCAATCCATATAGGTTTCAAGCTGATCGAAGTAAAACCCCAGGACAAGTTCAGTCTACAAAACTAGTCTATGAGTGTGCATGCACGCACACACGCACGAACGCACGTAAAACGGGTCAATTACTATATGGTCCTGCGGCTATCGCCGGACGGGCCATAAAATAGCAATAAAATATGCACCATAATTTTTCAAAACAGTCTACCAATGCCTAAGATACTGAATTAGCATTAGGACCCACGACCGAAATTTATGTGCGCATAAAATCAACGGATCAGGGGATACATAGGACCCGCTAGAATTATCCCTGATTTATGAATATTTTGCTTGATACATATTTAAAATGAATCAGAAGATCGAACCTAGGACGGTATGTCAGCTAGATTGGGGAGGGGGCATAGACTTTCCTCGGGGCATGCGATGTTTATTGAACACACCACAGACGTATTCATGACAGAATGCGCACTCTTCCGTCAAAAATCAAGGGACACCTTTGTTCCGAATTTGCAAAAGTGTATCTGTGTGGCACAGTAAAGGCAATGAAGTCTTTATAAAACGGAGCTGGGGACTCAGCCAAACAAGTGAACAGCAATAGGCGGGGATGGGAGGGGGGAAGGGTAGGCCAGATTTTGGCATTTCATCCCGCGGAAAATTTGTGACCTCACCGATTGATCACAAGGCGTGTGGCAAAAATGTTATGTAAGTGGCCATGTTTCATTTTCTTTTCTTTTTTTTCAGTTTCGCATCTGGCTTTCGCAATAGAATTTCTATTAAAAAGTGAAAGAAAACTGCACTGTAAGTGTCATCAACTGCAGCCTAACAAAGTTTAATGAAGCGCACGAAACTCGGACCTCCGCAGCCAAGCCCCACTAAATACCTTTTAATACCGTTAAATGTACATATTTGTTAAGCTTACTCAAGCACGGCACATTACATGTTATCACACGATAAGCGATGAAATTTGCCTGTGCGAGAAAAATGACTCTTTTCTATAGTGTCCAAGTTAAAGAAGAGATCATGAATTCCGCCCCTGTTGGGCCGCCCCTAAACGAAAGTCGTGTGCTCGTATCTCCGCAGGCTTATAGGCATACAGTGTGATGAGCAACTCCTGCTGCCCGGGGCAAGAACACGAGCGGCTGCCGCAAATATTGATGCAAAGATCGATATCAATCACTGCTGGCAAATATTTGCCGGACAGAGTTTCACTAAACATTTGAACACTCTTTTTCTTCGGACATCATCACTCATATGAGCTTGGAATAGCTGAACTGTTGTCCTATTTAATTAATAACTAGACCGAAATTTGCACAGCGAATTAGACCCCCCTTGGAATGATAACTTAAAACGGAACGTAGATGATATTGCTATTTGTTAACAATTTTCACATGTCTGAATGTAGAATATCCTCCTAAATACTTCCAACTATAAGGTCAAGGTAAAAAATTTTTATCAGGTGTACCACCTCAGATGACCTCTATTCATGTGCCAACTTTGGCTGGTCTAGCTTCAAAGGTCTTGAAGGAGATGTCTGGAAACTGATTGCTCTATCTCTTACCGTTTTCAAGGTCAAGGTCATTGTCAAAAATTTTTATCAGGTGCACCACTTTCGATGACGCTCCATACATGTGCCAAGTTTGGTTGGTTTAGCTTCAGTGGTCTCGGACGTTTTCGAGATAACTCATTGTTTTTCTTAAATAACGTTTTTCGCGATTTCAAGGTCATGGTCAAGGTCAAGGTCAAAAATTTTTATTGGTTGCATTAGATCGCATCGCCCGTTATATATATATATATATATGCCAAGTTTGGCTTTTCTAGCTTCAACAGCCTTGCAGTAATTATCTCAAAACAGTTTGACCTTTATCGCGATTTGACCTTGACCAGTAAGGTTAAGGTCAAAAATTTTAATCAGGTGCAACACTTCAGATGACCCTCCATACATGTGCCAAGTTTGGTTGGTCTAGCTTCAGCGGTCTTGGAGGAGATGTCTGGAAACCGATTCGGCGGAAGAAGAAAAAAAAATTTTAAAAAAGCGAGAAAAATAAAAAAAACAGGTGAAGAATTCGAGGCAATCCATCCCCATTTGGCATTTTCAATGCCAAGTGAGAATTAGTTACGAAAAACTTGAAAACGAAAATAGTAAAATCTAAATTGCACCAAGGAAATTACCGTCATTGATTTGGGGAAGGGGGGAAGGGGGAGGGGGTGTGGATACGGACCTTCGCGGTCCATTTTTTTCGAGAAATGGGCGCGATAAGCGACTGACAGCAGCGCTTTGTTCAGGAACAGACGCGGGGCCGCGATTATCTGCCGTATCGTGCGTCATTCACTAGTAGTAAGGCCATAGACTATTGATATCAATGATGTATCTTTGCTCATCACATTGCCATAAACAAGCACAATCTGTATACGCTGGTCTGCTGCCGTTAAAGCCGACAAACTGAGAATGTTCAGGGACTTTGTGACGAGGTGAGACCACGGTAATTGAAACGATCGTACTAAAGCTTCAAAAGGCTTAGTCTTTTGAAAATCCATCTGTGAATTTTTTAAAGTTACACTAATTCGGAAATTTCTGCTTTGTCGTCAAAAGAGTTACAACCTGTGGGGACCAAGTGAATAATATTCATATGTCAAGAAATGTTAACAGCGAATTCTGCCAATTTAAGAGACCTGCCTTTTAACTGTCTTACAGACAGGTGAAACGTGTTTAATTTATTCCCGATTTGCACCCAGGGTGAGGATTTTAGCATTTTCGAGACACAGCTGAAAAGTGATTCGTTAAAAAAGTAATAGCTTTGCACAGGCCCATCCTAGGGAACATCTTCCATCATTATTGGAACGTTTGGTCTAAAACGCCGGAGTGGTAGGGCTTCACCAACGCAATGAGTTCCCATGTCCTTGTTTGATATCTCCAACAGTCCTGGTTCCGCCGCCATTCGAGTTATCGACTGTTTGCTGTTATATAATATCATGCCAAGACCAAAATCGATCAGACAATACCCACTATTCTGAATTAACGCTCAGACCGTTAGTCAAAGGCTGCAGCAACATTTGTTGAATAGAAACTCATTAATCCGCATACTTGTTTGCTTCTGGTCAATAATGAAAACAAACTTGTCCCCATAAAAATATTTTGAACGATAGACATGCTCTTTACATAAAACAATGTTGTTACCACGATCAGTTCATATGATAAATTTGATCTCTAAATCACAAATGCATTGCTTATGCAACAACTGATTTTCCATTCAAAACGTTATAAGCAGGGACACTATGATGTGGATATGGCCCTGCATAAAAAGGCATCGCGTTTTGGCTTCACCTTGCCTCAGACAGAGCGTATCTTTTGTTCACAATGAATAATGGCGCTCACAAAAATCGCACTTCTGGGACATACATTTCAGTCTTGCAGTCCATTATCCATTTCCCCTACGGAAGTTATATGTGGATTTATTGCAAATGCTTTTAGCTTTTCAATAATGACTTTTTGTGTATTCCCAATGTCCACTTGTCAGTGGTCCAAATAATTACCCTATAAATGAAAAAAACAAACAAACAAACAAACAAAAAACATACTATATGGCGAAAAAAAAAAAAAACTCGATATCCTTGAGTTTTAATGGGAATTTTAGTGTAATGCCTGTTTAAAGCCCACCCCCTTCCCCCGAGTTCGCTGCACGAGGACTGATGCTAAGGCCACTGTCGAATGTCCACCTACGCGTAATTGCCGCTACCCCTAACAACGCCACCCCCCCCCCCCCCCCCCGGCGAAGGACGTCTCACTATTCCCATGTCAGCACGACACTGGCTTATTCGCCATCGTTCTTCGAACCGACTCTCCTAAAAAAAAAAAAAAACAGATGAACTCAGCAAGCAAATGCGTCTTTGCAATCTCTCCTTACCAGTGAAATTAAGAAGAACGAAGTGCCATTTTAACTTGCTAACAACCGCTCACCAGATTAATCGATAGCACCAGACAATAAGACAAATACATTTTCCCATTTGAATTTCTTTTGTGATATCTCAATTTATAAGGAAGATATATCACCGTAAAATATCTCATGGCACCAAAATCCCTCACCGCCATTTAAGATATGTCTCTGATTATCCCAGCGTAATCATTGTTACATTATCGCACTGAAACAGAAGCCAACATCATCACTCCCTGTGAGCGTCACAACGGTATTGGTATGATTCGTAATTACCAAAAAATTTACAGGTCTTTGAAGGATTCTGTACTTTATGAGCACTGACACTTTTTTCCTACAGACAGTGACGCAATGAGACGCCCATCCTTTGCTGGAAGCGCGGAATGTAAAAAGTTATTTTCGGATTCCATTACCTGATCTACTTTTCTGTGAATGATTTAAAACCAATGGTAACTCGTTTTCAGACCTTATGATCATCCACAATAAAAGATTGTTTGGTGTCCATCGCCCCGTTCACCATGACCGACTATGATGGCCATATTGGGACGCACTTACTAAAGGAAGAAAAGGGGAAAAAAAGCAAGAATGAAGAAACAGTGAAAGAAGCTAGAAAGAAATTCCGATTAATCGCCCCCTACGACACGCACAGAACAGAAAGCAGAGGGTCTATTCTTCAGATTCCCCTAACCTACAGGGGGAGACAATATGACATTGACCAGCCAAGATCCAGTTAATCAAGTATCAATGGGTTTGGAGCAATTTTTTTTTTAAAAGCGGTTACTGACTAATTTTCGAATGTCGGCTATTTGCTATATCTCTGCCGGATCTCAGAAAAGTAAATTTCAAAGACGTTGGACTACGCCTAGAAAAGAACAGTAATATTACTAAAATTACTTTGTTGAAAACTATTTTGAAGAACTTGATCCCTAAACCATTCAAACGGCGGCATGATGCCAGTTTCTGGAGCTGTGCAAAAAAAAAAAAAGAAGTTTTAAAGACAACATCACATGAAAAGCAATATTCTAAATTTCAAACAAATAATATCAAACCGCAGCAGGCAACCCATTTTAGAAAACAAAAAGAGAATCACCCAAAAAGTAATGTTTCGAAACAGAAACATCTAAGGAACATTCGTACAAAACTTTAAAAGAACAATCGTTCAAAATTGGAAACAAATCCTATCAAAATTGTGGGAGAGCAAGCATTTTGAAAAGTGCTTCCCAATTTTTTTTTAATGGCCCCATGTTGCCTATTTTTGGTGGACGGGCGAAAAAAAGTAATTTTCAAGAGAGGACAGTCAAAGAGAGGACAGTCAAAGGATGCAAAATTTGAAGGCAATCTGATCAAAATTGTAGTAGCAAAAAACCTTTTGAAAATTGACCATCATAAAATTAAAAGATTACACTTATTTGACCAATTTTTGGCACATCGCCAAACAAATTACCCTTTCAAAAGGGGATCGCCTATTGAACATCTATGAAAAATTTGAAGGCAGTCCGACCCAAATTGTGGGAAAAAGAAGCATTTTGAAAATTGACAACTAAATATTTTTAAATACCACCTATTTAGCCAATTTTTGGCGGATCGCCAAAAAAGTAATTTTTCAAAAATGGACCGCCCAGTGAACGTTATGCAAAATTTGAAGGCAATCCGATCCAAACTGTGCTAGAAAAAGCATTCTGATAATTGGCTACCGAGAAATGTCACCGATACACGCACCAGCTCAAAATGTTCACAGATTAGTGTAAGCTACCGAGGGTATCGTGCTACTAAAATGGAGGTGGATGCGAACTTCCGTTAAATTTCCACAATTTTTTGTCACGTTTAGACGTCATATGACGTCGCGCGTTGTCCAATATATAAGTCAAATACAAAACCGGCGGCCCACCAAAGGCATAATCCCACAAGTTTGAAGCTGCCTCAACATTTCGTTCGAGAGTTATCGTGTTAACAAAATCATGACGCACACGCATACATCACATACCGTTGTTATAAAACAAATGACCTCTGAGAGATCTGTCTGTTATGTATAAACACAGAGCGAATGGATATTTTGAAAAGTAGTTAATCACTTTTATGAGTACTATTTTTGCGGAATCCCCAGTGGGAGTAAAGAAAGTGTTATACACAGCAGACCGAACCGTGGTAGAGGTTGGCTGTTGGACACGACCGCATACACATACCACACACATACCACACATGCACACAAACATAACGGACGGCGAATAGCCCTCAAGTAGTGGGAATAGCCCAAAAGTCGGCAGAAATTAGTTGCTAAACCACTCAACCGCTCAGTTACGGCAGAATGGAGGCTGCGAAAACAAATTGCAACACACGACTTAAATCCATAAAGTTACTTTTAAAAACCAATGTAGAAAATCATTACATTTAACACAATGCAGCTGCATTGATTACCACTCCCTCAATTAAAATGCTATACATTTTGTGTTTTGCTTACTGGAAAAGCCCACGCGATGGTAAATCTCGCTCACAGAGATTGTTCATATTCTTGCTTGGTGACACATAATACACTGACCCGGACTGCCATTTGAGAGCCTGGTTGGTAATTGGCGCGGGTGGTATTCATAGAAAACATGAGAACAAACTGACGCTGGCTGTCTTCTTCCCACACTACCGACCAGTTTTTGTGCAGACCGGTTCCTTACGTTTCAGATTTTGATTAAATAACTGTAAGGTCTCATGTGATATTGAAAGCAATGCGCGACCGCTTAAATATCAATATTTTTCCTGCTTTAAATACAGGTCAAGTATCAGATGACAAATGTCATATGGCTATGGTGAACATAAAATATTTCTGAAAAATGTTTTTACTTTTTTGAAATAGAAATCAGATTAAAACAAGTCATCAGTGAAACTGATTAATGTCCCCCGCCACAAAAACGCTCCTTGGGCCGACATGGCTCATTTACAATACCGATCCTTGTTCGTTCCAGCACTACCCATATATAAAATGTCTTAACAATCGGTCGAAAAATGTAGGCTTGAGTGTGTAAACAAACCCATTCCAATGAGTAGCGATTGGAAATTTGTGAAGTTCAGCTGGGCCAATGTCCTTGGGCCGACATGGCTCATTTATAATACCAACACTTGTTGGTTCCAATACTACTTACAGTGTTGCCACTCACTTTGCCATGAAAAAAAGTATAAAAAAAGTATTTTTAAAAGTATTTCAAAAAAAAGTAAAAAAAAAGTTATTTTTAGGGCAAAATTTTTCGGCTCGCGCCGTCGGCGCTCGCATTTATTTCTACCATCATTACTTATGTAGTGGTAATTGTTGGTATGTCATAAACAATACCTACATGGTCAACCCTAAAAAAAATATAATACTTAAGAAAAGGAGCTTAAAAAATTGGAAAGCGATGTTCAAAGGTCAATTTTTAGAGGTATTTCTCTGGAAATCTATAGATATAACTTAAAATGTCTTGAAATAAAATGCAAATTAGCCTACCAGCAGACTACTATCATTACGACCTTGGATTTATCCCTCCCTATCCCATCCCACAAGTAAACCCAATAGATCCAAGAATCGAGTGACAGTAAATGCTGGAGAACTATTTCTGTAACTCTGTTTTCTATGTAGAACAAACATTAACTTCATGTGAATCAAGATGTTAATTTCTGAACATTACATTGCGGTATGTAATCTGAAATCATATAGCAGGTTAATACATTCAAATATCGTGACTAGAAAACGATAACAGTATAGAAATAAACAACAGATTATACTTTGATACGCAAAAAATATGTTTCGTGCGAATAAGCAAAAAAGATAAAAAATAAAGTAAAAAAAATAAAAAAGATTTTTTTTCTTTGGCAAATAAACATATTATTGTTAACAAGTGAGCATCTGCTCGTGATCTAAAGGTCACCTTTTGATATTACTTTTAATAACCAATACCAATACATAAGTAAAAAAGTATATACTTTTATAAAGAAACAAAAATGGAAACAAGGAAAATGGTAAAACGTAGTTAGTGTCGGAGAGGGAAATATTTTCCTGAAAGGAATGCAGAAATTGAAAAAAAGTACAGTAAAGTATAAAAAAAGAATAAAGGCAAAAAAGTATAAAAATACATAAGCAAACAGCATATATTTTTATAAGCGAAAAAAAAAAAAAAAATTAAACAAGGAAAATAGTAAAACGTATTTATTTTCGGAGAGAGAAACATTTTTCCTGAAAGGAATTAAGAAATTAAAAAAAGTTTTTTTTTCGTGATTCCAAAAAAAAAGTATAAAAAAGTATGAAGGCAAAAAAAAGTATAAAAAAAAGTATAAAAGTATAAAAAAAAGTATTTAAGGCCATTTTTCAAAAAAAATATATACTTTTAAAAAAAGTATAGTGTGGCAACACTGTACTTATAGTTAAGATATCTTGTCAATCGATGCAGAAATGTATGCGTGAGTGTGTTAACAAACTCATTCCAGTATGTAAGGGTTGTGAAAATTTGTGAAGTTCAGCTGGGCCAATGTCCTTGGGTCGACATGGCTCATTTACAATACCGATCCTTGTTCGTTCCAGTACTACCCATATATAGAATATCTTAACAATCGGTCGAAAAATGTAGGCTTAAGTGTGTTAACAAAAAAGGTGTCGACAGACGGACAGACAGACCCGAAAACTATAGTCCCCCTGGCGGGGGACTAATTCACACATTAAGTAAAACATTCTGATATTTTTTACCATGCGCCTTAATTAGGCAGACACCGTTCGATTGCCGGAATTATCCTTGTGACCTGGATACTGTGTGGTACGACTGCCTCGGAGTTTGTGCCATGTTCCTTGTAGAATGTACCCCATTTCATTTGCAAGTTCAAACACAAGTATCGTCTAAGTGCTCACACAAATAAACTAAGAGACGCTACATTGCATTTAGTACATGTTCTGGGCCTTGCAACATAAATGTATGAGCTTGGCATCTTACAGAGCCTATTTACATTATCATAATATATATTATCATATAGTTATTACTGCATTCTTATATTACTAGTGTTACTATTATTATTTCAAACTGAAATAGCTGATTAAGGAGTGCCAATTACTCGGCACGAATGAACTCTCATAATTGCACATTTCCTCACTATCATTTCATGTGTTATGGGTTACCCGGAAGTGTAACTAAGCCGGAAGTGGTCTGGTATGTGTGGCATGTGCTAAAAAATATTCAGAACTAGAAATCATTAAAAAATACACGGACTAAGCCGTGTGGATGGATTTGGTTTTTTTTTAACTAGTTCCCGTTACAAGCATTTCTGATGCCCCCAGCTGTTTGCATGGCAGTAGGATGAGTCAACCTGGTCTTGTCCAGCTTAGGACCATCTATCGATCACAACGTGTAGAAGTAGCATTTTGAAAATTGGACACTGAAATTTTTAAAATTAAAATGCCGCAATTTTGCCAGTTTCTGACAGATCTCGAAGAAATGTATTTTCCAAGAAAAGGCTGGCTAAGGGAACATTCACACAAAATTTGAAAACAATATGCTCAAAAAGTGCAGGTAAAGAAGCATTTTGAATAAAAGTTTACAAACGCACATGCAGATAACCACATCCCCTCACAGATGTGACTATACCAACCCGACCAAGTTGGTTGATCTAAAAACCATCATAAAAAATCAAGTTTTAGCCTTGTACTTTTGCGACTACAAGTTTTGAGGGTCCTGATAGTTTCCCAAATTGAGTCTCCTAAGCATCGGTTGTCACGAACATTCTCTATTACTGTGGATCAGTGGGGAAACGCGGAAACAAATTGGATCGCATGGCAGAAAGCAGTCTTGTTGAAAAGCCCCATATAATGGAGAATTAACTGTTCTGCATCTTTCAGTGGAAATTGTCCTATCAAATTATTTAAGTGTTGACTTCAGTCTGGACGGGGAAAAGCATCACGACACAGTTCATTGCTACGATTTTTCTGCGGAGACCAGAGTCACAACGCCAAAAATAGCTGAAAGTCGGGACTACAAATAGCAAAATCTTTGTTCACCTCCTTTTTCCGGCACGTTGAATATCATTATGCGCTTAGCGGTAGCGTCTGCTCAGCTCACAGGATTGATACTGGCGTCAGTATTAGTTAGAGTAAAGTAGAATAGTGCTAGCAAAAGAACATTAAATTGAATAAAATGGTTCTAACACAAGAATATTAACTCATTGAATAGAATAATGCTAGCAGACGAATATGAACTCCTTGAATAGAATTGGTTGGGAAAAAGATGAACTTTGAAAATCCTAGCATTCCAATAAGGGCCGGAGGAGAAATATAAGACCGCTGTTATATATATTCATATATTTTAAATTAATTAATTGTTCGATCAATTAATAATTTTTTTGGTAAATATTCCATGAGAACTTTCTAAATCACCGGTTTCATACAAAATATTCTCTCTGCAAGTAAGAGTGGAGTACGGCATGTCTTTTGCCCTGATGCTAGGATAATAAAGGTATTGTTCAATTAACTGTTGTTCGACACCAACGCCCGAAAGGCCTGGAAATATATGTAATCGGCCTAAACTGAAAACTACACAAGAGAGACTAGAAATAAGTAAAAATAAAATATTTGATCGTTTGGGCACAAAAATAATAAAATTTTTCATTACCATCCCTTGCTTTTCAATAAACATTCCACACCAATTATTTCAGTGCTGCCATCACAATTCCTATTGGGGGAACCGGCTAACAAAGTGAATGAAAGAGTGACACTTCTGTTAAGGTCTCTAATTCAAGCGACGCCATTTTGAGTGCCAGTGAAAGGGGCCGCTGCAAACTTCTTTGAGAAGGGCTTGCCAGGTGAGAATGTCACAATTCACGAAGCACAACACCGTTTCATCAAGATGAATGCCCCCCCCCCCCCCCCCCCGCTCCACCCCCTCCCCCCGGATCGATGATCACCTTGTGCAGGTTTTCAAAGGCAAACGCCCGAATGAATGCAGTTGTGTCCTGTGAAATGACTAGGTCACAGGGAAATGGATGACATCAGTGCGGAGCGGTTAGAGGACTGTCTGCTGTAGTTACATTAGCGACTCATACTGTAAGCAGTGAACAGCAAGGCTACGAAAACTTGGGAGTAATATCGATGCCTTGCTTATTATTACTATTTTCATTATTTACACTTTGCAAGTCGAAGACTTAAAAAGATTAAATTTAAGTTGTATGGGGTCAATGTTTCGAGCCTGTTTTTTTCCTCTTTACTGGTCCGTAATTTTATCTTTATTATTCTGACCACACTGGCTCTGGAACTCCCGAATTACGTACACGCGTAGTACTTGATCTAAAGTTGTGCACCTCGCTTTTTATTTTCACCTTTGTTTTCATTTTCATGATTAAGACGTGAAGTAAAAACTGCTTTTTTATCAAGAAATGCAACGCGTAAGGTCTGCAGCAGCATCTGCCAACAGCCACACTGTGCCTGGCATAAATGATGTGTGTTTTATTTGCATAAGCCAAATAGCTGAGAATAGAGAAATGTATATGGTGGTTTCTGAAGAACGACACATGGATGCAAAATTTCGCGGTCATTTTAATTACACTGAATGTTCATATAAAGTATCAACTTCAGTGGCGCACTATTCATTGTGGGATGGGGTCGATGGGTGGGATGCCGTTTCATGGAATAAGAGTAAGTAGCAAAGCTGCTTGTGTGCGAGTTTTTTTCGTGTGTGTGTGTCTAGAAAGGTGTCGAACTAGCAAAAAAGTTGCTCAGAAGGGTTTCGGAATCTGACAAAAAACATTGCCTTGTCTATAAAGAAAAAACAAATCAAAATCAGGCCGAAATTATTATTATTAAATTACGAAATTAAGAAAAGTGTTATTACGTACAAATTTATCTGTTAAGCAAAATATCTCGATAGCGGGAAGTCGGATCGACTTTAAACTTGATGTACTGTAGTTATATCTCGGATAAGTCGCAAGGTTTTAGTTAAGCCTTATTAAACTCGGGTAGAAAATCAAGAAAGGTGCATAACATCAACACCCTCACCCCCTCCTCCGCATTTTTTGGCTCCTTTGTTAACTAAGTAGAGTTGTTAACTACGCCCGGGATTTCAGTGTTTTCCAGAAGATTCTCGTGTATTCTTGCATTCTTTACAATGTTTCAAAACAATAACAGCATTACTGTCGGTCCATTGCTATTTGTTATTGCCTTGAGCTTTTTGTGCATTTCTCATTTACGGCTGTTACGTAACATGCCACTCAGTCAGGGGGCAGTGTCAGTTGTGGTGCATGATGAAGTCGTTATCTTCGAGGTCATGGAATGCTATTGTCGTATTTATAGGCCTCAGCAGGTCTAGCTATTGATTTTTTTCGCCGCATACTTGATTCGGTTGCCAAGATGTTCCACACATGGGAGCTATTTTGTATCAGTTAGCATTCTTTGCATTACCTGGGAGCATTTTTCGCTATTAAAGTGGGCCATCTGATATCTTGTGTTATGAGAAGCAGCTCACCATTTTGGCACCGAAATGACCTCCCCTTTTCTCCCACGAGGTCCGTCATCTGATGCACAGTTGTGAAGAATGCCTTTCTGGTGCTTTTTGGCCGGTGGGAGTGTACGAAGACAAGATAGTATACCATGGCTATTACTACACTTAGGGTGCAGACCGTTACCGTTCCCTTGGGTAAAGGGTTAGAGTTGCGTTTACAGTCGTACCTACATTAAATAGCTGGGGGGAGGGGGGAGGTGGGGTGTGGAGGATGATGAGCAGCAAAAAAATCCAGACCACCTTCAAGACCTGGAAAAAAGATGTAATGTAAGACCCGTTTGTCTTGACTCCTTTCAGATTCGGTTAAAAAGACGTACGGTGAAACCTGCCTGTCTTGACCAACTTTCAGATCCGGATAAGAAGGGCCTACAGCAAAACCCGTTTTAGCGACCAACTTCCAGACACGGATAAAAAAAGACGCACATTAATATCTGTTTAAGTGACCACCATCTGTTTTGTTTATTTTGAATTTTTTACAATGAATTATGATTATGTTTGTAGAGATGAATATTTAATTTCAGTAATTAAAAATAAGGAAAACTGTTTTTTGTTCGGGGGGGGGGGGTATTATGGGTGTAGTCGGATAGACATTTGTTTTTGTTTACAAAGACAAGAAACTAAGTAGGTATCGCTTGAAAGTGTGTAATATAGGCCTGTACTCTTATGTTTTGTATGCACTGGCCGGTCTAGTTGCCAACTGCTTGACATTTCGCCTTTGAGAAATAGGTTCTCGTTATTGTTATTATTATCACTGTTTACTGTTGCATGTATATGTTTTGTAGAATAGCGAGGGTCAGAGTTTTTACGACAATACACATTTATTAAAGTGTTTTCACAATATTATCTCCGGCAAAGAAACTGTTTTTTTTTTAAGCAGTTTGTTCTTTTGGGCCTCATGCAAACAGTGTGAGCTGCGCCTCCATTGTTGTCAATAATAAGCGACACAATTAACAATAAAATTACAAACCCGGTACTAATTACCAATAACATTATCGCCTTTAATATCACGCTGCTTTTGTTTTACACACAACAGTCGCGAAGTCGCATAGAAATGCAAAAGGAATTGATGTAGCAAACTGAGCTCTGCGACCGTGGGCAACAACGGGCACGACAACACCGTGGTTCTCACAAAACAAGACGAGACTTTAGTCTATTTTACAACTTAATTTTGACTCATTTTTAAATGAATCAGCCAAAACGATACGATTACCACAAAAATTTAAAAAAAAAAAAAAAAACATTAAAAAAAAACAACAAAAAACAAGAGGATAAAGCGGGCCATACATTGTGATATACTGACCTAAAAAACAGCGGGTGCACGTAAAACAAAGACTTTAAAC
Organism: Protula sp. h YS-2021; assembly: GCA_949752745.1. Classification (NCBI taxonomy): domain Eukaryota; kingdom Metazoa; phylum Annelida; class Polychaeta; order Sabellida; family Serpulidae; genus Protula; species Protula sp. h YS-2021. The sequence continues at coordinate 33,377,575 of OX457025.1, forward strand.
CGACCAAAAATGACAGTTTCTCTGCAAGTGCAACAGGCAGCAATGGTGTGCGGGTGGAGGGGCCGGATCTCGGTACAGTGCGCATGGGGTACCACGTTGCTCCAACCCGTCTGTTGTCTTGGAGAAACCATGGTGACCACTTAGAGAGAGCGCAAATATTGGCTAATCACTCAACATGCGGCGACAGGTGATGAGGATAATGCTATGGTTCACCTGCTTGTTACATTGTACTTTGTTCCAATCAAGTAAATTCCAAGAACAATGAACTAATAATCTGCTACATTTAATGGCTAATGTCACCGCTAATGACCGCGGCTCCCACATCATCTCATGCCAGATTGGCTGTATCTATTACTGCACATCCACCGGCGTTGGCGCAACAATCTCGATGATTATTTCTCACTTTGGACCAAGAAATGTTCTGTTTCCCTGGAAACGAACCTGCTATTTTGCGGTATCCAGATAGAATGTCCACGCGGTCCATGCACAAAACGTCCTTGACAAACGCAAGCCGACAATGTCCAGCGGCATAAAAGTCAACCGAGAAAAGGGAACCCAACACAATGTCCACCGACAAAATTTCCTCCCACACACCCACCACCGACGAAATTCCTCCCACACACCCACCACCGATAAAACTTCCTCTGACACACCAGCACTGACAAAACTTCCTCCTACACACACCACCACAAAACTTCCTCCACACACAGACGACAGATATTCACTAACCGACCTTGCAAAACGTTTTGTCTGTTTCATTTTATGGAAATTCTGTCCGGACATTTTGTCTCAGTTTCAGTTTATGGATATCTGCCCGGACATTTTGCCCGGACATGTTTCTATACGTTTATTGACATTTTCCTTTAAAACACTAAACCTCAACCTTGACTATGTCTTTCATATAGGTGATACTTTTCCCGGAATGTTTTTTCAAGTTTGTTCCACCTGTCAGAAAGTGGAACCACTTTTTCCTGCCTCTTAGAACGTGAGGACCGCCTTGTACAAACCAAGTACAATTTTTTCACTGCCCGAAAGGCAACAGAACGCTTTAAACGACAGGACTTGAAGAAAATGTGCCTCATGAAAACAAATCTTGAAGTGAAAGACAAATCATTGCCATTTGTTGATTCAATTATCCATTTTACCTCAGCGGTATTAATGAACTGCCTACGATCCTCATGAACATCAATGACTCCAATGTTAGCCAGAAAGTTGACCTGTCGACAGTTTCTTAATAATAATCAAGGCAAATCTGCAAAAAAAAATATTTGTGCTAAACTCATAATTGGTAAAACTGGTAATTGCCAGTTTATGCCTCACTCTTTCCTTCTCAAATTGGACGTGATATGAGCAAATATTTAAGTTGCACGATTCTCAACATTTCTTCTGGTTCCATCCGATACACAGAGTGACTACTGCTCCACACAGCTGGGGTGCACTCCAGGAAAATGGGATCCAGAATACTGGGAACCACAGATCTGAGACCAGACCATTCGGACCGACCAAATATCGGTTGTTTTTTTTTTTTTTTGAAAAAATTAAAAAAAAAAATGCCACAATTTTGAAAAAATATCACTGCAACCATAAAATATATGTATTGGAGATGTGCAGCGTCGTGTCATTTTTAAACCAACAAAAAATAGATAACTTCGCATCCAACTTAACACTACGTTTTCAAGGGAAATCACATCTTCAATGTAGATAACCATTGCCCCGTGGCCAAACTGGCGATGGGAGGGGTGGCAGGTGGGGGGGGGGAGGGGTTGTCTAACCATCTTCATTGGTTTACTTGTTAAAACAAGTGCGTTTTAAGGATTGATTAAAAGAAATGGAATGTTTGCGGTTTTTTGAGGTGCTTCGATAATCCGTTCGACACTTGTACCGCATGAGAGAACCACCGTCTAATTATAGTGTGAATGACACTCTGGAACACCTCGTCCGACTGGTCTTAGGCCTAATTCTCGTTCATTCCACACTGATATATGTAGACTCCGGTGCGCGCATTCTGCCACCAGGAAAAGATGAAGTGTTGGATCCCGGTTGTTTGCGTGCATTTCGTGAAATCACGATGTTTGTGCTCTCACTGCGTGCTGACACATCGCGCCAGGGCAGAAATAAGCGTAATAAATTCACGTAACAGGGCAGAAATAAGCAATGCTCTTCATAACTAGACCAGTAGTTTATCCCTATCAACACTACAAATTAAATTATCCCGATAGCACCTTTTCTGATTTTAAAACATATATAAAAAAAATGAAAGGATTTTTTAGTGTTTTTGTGAAAGAAAAAAAAAACAATAACTACGCATTGGTTTTAAAGAGTGTTTGATTTTCGGTTGTTAGGAGTTTGATGACTGTGTGCCATTCCAGTAGCCTCAGTGAGTGATTTTCGATTATTGGGAATGTGGTGATTTTTGGTTATTGGGAGTGTGATGAGTGTGTGACGTACCAGCCGTCTCAGTGAGGGATTTTCGGTTATTGGGAGTGTGATGAGTATGTGAGATTCCAGCAGCCTCAGTGAGTGATTTTAGGTTACTGGGAGTGTGATGAGTGCGTGACATTCAAGCCGTCTCAGTGAGTGATTTTCGGTTATTGGGAGTGTGATGAGTGTGTGAGATTCCAGCAGCTTCAGTAAGTGATTTTAGGTTACTGGGAGTGTGATGAGTGCGTGACATTCAAGCCGTCTCAGTGAGTGATTTTCGGTTATTGGGAGTGTGATGAGTGTGTGAGATTCCAGCAGCCTCAGTAAGTGATTTTAGGTTACTGGGAGTGTGATGAGTGCGTGACATTCCAGCCACCTCAGTGAGTGATTTTCGAGCCTCAGTAGGCCGTGAAGAAAAAAATTCTATATCCGACACTAACGCTGTGACCTACAAGTAGCAGACGCACGGATGGCAGAAGACTCAGTCTTAGCATTGCATGTGGCAAACTGTGACACAATCGCGGAAAAAAAAACACAAACCGAAACCTCCCGTATTATTGTAAAGCGAAATATTACACTCCTATATTCGTGACGTTCGTAAACTATTAAAAAAGCGACAGCGAGGAATGGATTACCCGCAGTTAAAATGCCATTATTAGCATCCTCGACATTATACATTTATATACGGGAGCACAGAGGTTGAATAAAACCAGCGGGTTTCACTTAGTTTAGTCCCCATCATGTGGGCAGGCGTCATTCGTTCAATGCATTTATACATTTGAACAAATAGTGCGACACACTAAATCAACGTTCTTTGCACAACGACATCTGCTGTCAACAGGCAAGTCGAGAAGCTTTCAAATGGGTATGATTTACATGAAATTCCCCAAGTCTTTCCCTCCTTTTATTGTGTAGGCTATTTCAGCGTGGAAGATAAAAATCCACCTTTCAAAGATTCATGAAAGTATTATAAATAATTCTCAAACTTACACAGCGTCACAAATAGTGGGACGGCCTTAGCCTCCAATTTCAAAAGCAGGTTAGGAACCGAGAAAAGAGTTTTTTGTTCTCTACTTTCAGGAACACCATGAAGTACAACATCTTGGATTCGCTTATGCGGAAGTATATCAAGTGGTGTGTTTTGGTACGCTGTCATAAATTCGGTCTACTTTTTATCTAACCTTCTATAATTTTTAGAAATGTTGTACACTTTTTAAAAGCACAAATGCAAAAGTTCATGTTTAAGCCTGCGGAGTTTAATATCAACTGTCTGCTTTTGTGCCAGGACATCATGCCACATTTGATGAGAGCTATCCAATGGACTTCGGCGCTCCACAAATTTGCAAAGCCTTCGCAGGTAACGATATACAGTTCAACGATTTGTTTCAGATGAATGAAGATATTGCAGCTCAGACCGACAGATTAAAAATCAATGGTTTCATCATCAGCTAATTCTTGTGGAAAAAAAATGACTTATTTATTCACACAACGCTCAGTGAATCTATTTATAGGAATACAGATGCTGTAAATTCTTCTTCACTTACTGGTCATAAAGTTACAACTAAGAATACTTTACTTCAAGTAATTTAAAGTCTCAAAGAATAAGCTTTGATAATAAACAGACCCTTCGCCAGAAAAACATGACACAGAGAGAGCCTTTAGATAAATACCTCCTCCTTTGCATTTTAAAAGGCTTTTCCAACTCTAGGGAGGGTGGGGTTGCCACTAATGCAGCTCTTGCATAAAAATTGGACATAAAAATAGAATAAAAACTGGACAAAACAAAAGAACAGCTCAAGAGAAGGAAAAAAAATTATCTTCAGTTTGTTCATTGTAAAGCACCCATGAAGAAAGAGCAAAATCGGATCAGCAAAACAAAGGCACAAAGCTGAGAAGTTTTTGGGGGGTAAAGAACGGCGGTGTTGTTAACCTTACGCCGTGCCTTGGCACAGCGCCTCCGGTGGGTGTGATGGGATTACCCAGCATGCATTGTGGCAGTCACCTAGCGGATGTTTCTCGCATTGTCACCTGATTTGCCAAACCTGAGCAATCAGTGCTGTAACTGCCGTGACAAAGCCTCGGCTATGGCGGCTTCTCCTTTCACGGCTCGAGGTGCCAAAGGAGAGAGGCCGAAGGGGCAGCTCTCTGATCAATAGCATTTAAAAGCTGTATCGCGGCCAAACCCAGGTTTCATAAATGGGGAAAAGTTCATGTCGTCGCAAGATGAACGTTTGGAGGATTTCTTCTATAACTCAGATAACAGTAAACTATGATTAAGCGCTTATTGAATTAAATACATTCGTGTGTAAAAGGCACTGTTTTTTTCATGGACTGCACAGCTTTAGAGTTTTTTGAGATTTGCTTGCATTAAATAAACCATTGATTTACAATCTATTTATGTCAAGGTAGAAATCATTGCTTTCCTGGTGCGGAAGAAATGTGAAACATATATAACAGTAAACAGACTGGCTTATAATAACAGCCGTCCTAGACACAAGTCACAGCCAAGCGACCGTATGACTTGAAAGCTGGCAGCAAGCCCTGAGCAATGTATCATATCTCGCGGCTAAGCACGACTCAAAAGCTAAACTAATTTCACGGATACGTTGTTTTGCCTATTGTACTGGTTGATGTAGACAAATGTTGGCCTGTTTTCCTGTGCTCTCCAATAGCACTGTCACCAGAGCGGTAAATAGAGGAAAAATGAATGCAGGCCAAAGTGAGTACATGAATTTAATTTGCAAAATGAATAGAGACACAGTTGTGCGACTGTGCAGCAAAAAAGACTGAATATTCTTGTCACTTCCGCACATATAAGTGTGAGAACCAAAGAGGTAATTCTGCAAAGGTTGTGTTTCCGTGTAAGTAAAAAACTGTGAGCGCTCAACGCATTCTCGTAAATGACTACGTAGGCGTGATATAACAAGTCTTTGGATATATGAGAGAGAAGAACTTTTATTGCTGCTGCTCCCATAAACTAATATATAAGGAGGGAAGCTTAATGAAAGCGCAAAGCGAGTACCAACTGTTCACAGTAATTAACCAGGAAATGCTCTCAACAGCCTGGGTTAAACACATTTGGATAACAAAGCAGAGCAGCGTTTTTTTTTTCTTGAGGAATTAAAACAAATAAAATCCGTTAAATCTATATCCTTATTTCGTGTGTGATGAAGCGTAAGCTCAGGGGGAACTGAAAAAAATGGATAAACAGATAAAGATAAATATCCTAAAGCTTGATAGCCGCATGTGAAAGAGACAGAGAGATGCATTAATTATGGACATACAGAAGCACAAAAAACGGGCTCCCAAAAAGAGGCACAAGTGTGTGGTTTTCGTAACTAGGTTGCCCTGTGGGGTTTAAGGACATGAATAAGACTAATGAAGGCACTGGCACTTAGGGAATTAGCCACAATGGGCAGAATGTTAAGATGGTTGCCTGTTGCAAACCCAGTTGCTTAGCTGCGCTGACGAAACCAGAAACACAGCAAACGTCACTCTACATTCACTAATGAGATATGTGCTGGGTATTATTAGCTTGCTTTCGACAACTTCGAGGGCACTGTCGCTAATTACTGGACTGGTCACAGGTATAACGAGTTGGCAGTAATACTCGCTGGTCAACAGCATAAGGCTGGCTTTGCTGTGAACAGGAAGCTGATCAACACACAACTCTCAAGAAGAGACTCACAATATCCATTGACGCTTGCAGTACGCAGTATTATATGGGATAGAATTTCGCTATCTTTCTTGACCTTTGATTTCCAGTAAAAAAGGGGGAAAAAAGAAAACAAAACACTGATGTAATAAAACTGACATCTGCAATTCGCCAGCACGCAAATGCCAGATTGGATAAACTCCAAACAAAGAAGCTACCATGTGTTAATAAACAGTGGCTTAGGATAACAAATTTGCTTCATGAAACTTAGACATGTGCGTAAAGCAAACAGACTTCTCTATGGCGTGTTGACGTGAATGCTATTATCTACTTCGAAAATCTACTTCTAGTAAGTGTCACCATGGAAACGGAAGTTCAACTTGACAACTCGTCCTTCTTGCCAGCGAACACGAGTAACAAGGTCAAGGACGAAGTGACATTGAAGCTCTATACGATCGTCATCAACTGTGTGCTTCTCGTTGTGATCGCCGTCCCTGGACTGCTCGCCAACCTCTTCGTGCTGTTGTCCACACGCTCAAAGAAGAGCATACGTAGCCTTCAATATGGGCTTCATTACACGCTCTTCTGCATCAATATTGTTATGTCTGTCGCTTGGCTCCCGCTTCACGTCGTTCAGGTTCTGATTATGTTCTCAGGCCAACACCCGCACGCCGCCGTGTGCTACATGAACACGGCGCTGTTTCACTGCTGCCTGGGGTGCACGGTATTCTTATCGGTATCGCTCGGGGTGCTGCACCTCAACCACCTCTCGACGAGCCCCGTGGAGGCGATCCGCGCACTCGTCACCCGCAGCATCCCCGCGTCCATGACGACAGCCCTGCTACTCACAGCCCTAGTCCTCGTCGAACAACCTTTCAACCTTGCCCATGACATCTGCCTCACTGGCACCACAGCAGGCACACACCACTACAGATTCTGGTACTCGTTCGTCAGCCTGCTTCTGTCCGTCGCCTACACCGCCATCCTCGTGATTATGATGGTGCTACTGTGGCTGGCTATACAAGCAATTCGCCAGCGCATCGGCGAGATGCTAGAGCAAGCGCGAAAGAGCCACCAGATGAGCGAAAGCATCGAGGACTATCCCGAAGACACGTACGAGGGTTCCCGGGAAGAACCCTCCAAGCACTCTAGTGTCACGTTCAAGGAGCCAGAGATGACAGAGGCAGCCCCGAATAAAAACGGCTTTGCCAGGACAAACAGCCCGTCCCCAAAGGCGCTTAAATTCAAGTGCGCCAAGGACAAAGACGACGACGATGATGACGACATGTTCGAGAAGAAGATGCGCATGCGCATGCAGAAGTCAGGCTCGGGCAGACGACATACTGTAGCAAACATTGGACTAGGTGATTCCCTTTTGGGCTCAAAGCGCAGGGGTTCACTTGAAGTTCCCCAAAGAAGCCCAAACTACAACTACATCAGGAAATGGAGCGTTGACATCACCGCACTGCAGGCACAACTTGAAAATCCGCGCCATCACACTGGCAGTTTCCCGTTTAACGATCTGGGCATTCTGCCGGAATCTGTGCCACGAGAAACCAGTCGTGGCAGCGAATTACACTCACACGAAGAAGAGGAGGAAGAAAACGAGGTCACTGCTCAAGCCGCTAGCGACAAGCTGCTAAGCGAGTCCCCCAAAATAAAGCCCACGAAAAGCAGTAACGTGGGAAATGGGAAAAACACGAACGGTTCAACACACAACAATGATGCAACAGACTCGGGCGGCTCTAATGCCATGGACGGCGGCGCCGACAAGCCAGACGCAATCACGTCAAATAACGTCAACGACGCCAGGGCCAGTAAGCCATTGCTAAAGCATGTGCCCTCTATAATCATTGACGAGAACTCGCAAAACTGTATGGTGTCTAAGGAGTACGACACTACGATAACAGAGCATCGGGATCCGGGGGAAACAAGCCACATCGATGACGAAGTCCTTCGCAAATTCCACAAACAGTTGAGAAAAACAAAGCAGTATGTCATGTTCTATTTATTGACCTTAGTCGTCATCCTGCCATTCTGCGTCGTACAAATGTTTCAGAATGTGCTGGGCCCGCACTTGAGTGTCAATCTAACCTATGTCACAGCCTCATTATGTGTCGCTAACACTGTCATACAGCCGCTGTGGCTCTCATGGATAGACACACGTCTGCGTGCAGCAATGCGCCGACTGTGGAATAAAATGACACAATGGAGATGTGTCTGTTACTGTAACATTGGCAAAGGTAAAAACTTCTTCGGCAAACCTCTCGAGCTTGAAGAGAAGATTCAGACTGATTTGGGTTCTAATGCTTGCTAGTAATCCAGTTAATTAAAATCTACTTCATACAAATCAAGCTCGAAGCTGAATAAAAATGTTTGTGTCATTGGGGTGTTTGTTTCGTTTTTTTTGTTTGTTTGTTTGTTTGTTTTTGTTTGTTTCAGGATATAGGAAACAGCGAAAGGGAAATTACAAGCATTGTAAATCGATAACAGTGTTGCCACGGTGTCATCAAGAAAAAAAAGTATTTTAAAAAGTATAAAAAAGGATAAGACTGGAAAAAAAGTACAAAAAGGGATAATTCATACTTTGCTGAAAATCGAGAAAACATTAATGTTAATCATATTGTATCGTTTTTTTTTGTAATTATTACTTATTGAATGCTCGTTTTCACAGCGATTAAAAATATTTGCATACGTCAGTGTACTTCTAAATTGTCCCGAATATTACCAAAAGGGGTGTCTCGCTTCTTTTCCATCATTTTGTTAAAGAACCCTTGGAAAACAGCTTCGTTGTGTTTCCTAATTTTTTTTTTCAATTATAAATATAAAAAATTACAAATATAAAAAAGTATCAAAATAAAAAAGGATGGAAAGCGAAAAAAGTATCATAAAAAGGATGAAAATTTTAAAAAGTATAAAAAAAGTATTTAACGATAATAAAGGATAAAATCGGGCTCTTTAAAAAAAGGATAATCCTTTAAAAAAAAGGATGATGTGGCAAAACTGCGATAACATATTTTCTGTGAATTCTGACGCACGTTTTTCGTTCATCAAATTATCAAACGATTTGTTGCATCTATTTATATGCACTTAAAATGCCAATATTTGAGTAACTCGTGAATCCGAAATTACCAAACATTGCACAATTTGAGGCCAGTCGAGCATAATTGCACTGAATTCACAACGTTCTGATTAATTTTTTAAACAAATTGTGCCATTGCTTTAAAAATGTCACATGGGAAGATTATAGTTTTTTAAACGAATATATGAGTCATACTCAGCCATGATTTACCATTAGTCTGATTGCTTTAACTTCTCCGCAATTTGGGAGAGTGTAGAAGACCGGTAGGTCACACCCCAGTAAAATATGGTGTAGTGCGTTTGGATAAGTTCCCCTTATCTAATTAATAAGTTCGGATTTACAAAACAAAAGCAAAGAAGCTACAGTAAAAATAGTAAAAGCTTTAAAAACTAGAGCCTCAGTGAGGCGGGATCCCCCGTGTAACACATAATTTCCTTGCATGTTAGTAAATTCATTGAAATTGAAAACCCTACACTGCCTAACAATGTTTGGTCGATTTAAAAAAATAAGACGACGCTACACACTTTCAATATACGTATTAACCAAAGGTAAAACGAAAAAACATTAGCATAATAGTTTTCGAGTAAGAGCCTTTGTAAATTCGAACTAAATTTTTATCTATTTTCAAAATACTGTCATTTTCACAATTTTTCACCAAATCGAATGCAAATACAACGTGGCACACCCCCAATATGGTACTAACCGCAGGTAAAACGAAAAAGCATTAGCATGAACAGTTATGGAGTTACGGCCTGGACAAAATGTCACATCGTTGTACATTCGAACTAAATTTTTTTCTATTTTCAAAATACAGTCATCCTGACCGCCTGGACAAAAGATAGCATAATAGAGCGGACAGACGGACAGACAAGCTGAAAACTATATCCCACCGATAATAAGAAACTGTGTTGCAGCTCCTCACTGCTTAATGACTCAATATTAATTGGGCTCAATGTTCAGCTAAACATATTTTTCAGAGGCACAGAACTTATTCTAAGGTGTTTATTGTGATTATAAGCTCGCTTGGATTTTTAATGGAAGAACGGGGGGGGGGGGCGGGCGGGTTGGGGGGGGGGGCTAATCCGTTTCCATTTTAGGAAGGATTCTATGTCGTTGGAGTTGCACCACACTTCTTTTATTTTCCGACACAAGAACAGGATAATTCACTTATCACATCCAACAATCAGGAAATTCGAATTATTTTAAGCAAACCTAACCCACGCGGTGAAAGCCGCTCATAAACGTAAGGTCTCTTTCCACAAATGCAAATAACAAATGGCAAAGGCAGAATCGATCTTCATATTCTACGCTCGGTAGCGAGGAGATATTAATTTCATTGTTTCATTGAACAGGAAACTGCTTGCGATTTAAACCAGCAAATTTTTGGTGAATCACGGTCTCGGCAAATCAGTCAAATCTTTCATTACCATTGGGATTTCTCACGTAAATTTCAGCACGATGCCTGCTAGCTGGTACATCTTCAACGCTGAGTATTCTGACCTTGCCGAGGATTCCAAATAGATTTTTAACACTTGGCAAGTCGAAGACTTGGAAAGAGTATATTGAACTTGTACAGGGCCAATGTTTCGGTCCCTCATTTTGTCTTTACTGCTTCTCTGATGATATTGATATTAGGAACCTCAAATTTCGCAAATATGTGCACTCGATCTTGAGTTGTGCACCTTGATTTTTGTTTTCGCCTTTGCTTTTATTTTCATCATAAAACGCGAAAGCAAAAACAGTTTTTAGGTCAAGAAATGCAACTGATTAAGTCTGCAGCAATATTTGTACAAGCTGTCGCATATGCCAACAACCACACTGTGTACTACATAAATGTTTGCTTTATCTGCATGGGCCAAATAAGCTGAGCATGGTGAAATACTTGTGTTGCTTTTGTACGAACGACGCGTGAATGCAAAATCGGGTGTAGGAGAAAATGGCAACGGAAAGAATGGCATATGGAAAAAATGGCACAGTACAAAAAAAAAATGGAAAAAATGGCAACGCCTTTTCTGTCTTACTTTCAACTGCTGCAATCTTCCGACGTTACTCCGGAGTTCAATCGAGTTCAGTAACAACAAGGCATGTGCCTTGCAGTCCGATTCAAGACGAAAGAAAAATCCTTCAGTGTCCCTGCCTGTCTGAAAGTACTACACTTATCTTAATCCTAATCCCAATGTTCATTGTTTTAAGGTCAATTTCGAGTGTTTGCAGCTAAATCCTGTTTGTATAAAAAAAATACTCCGGCTGCGATAAGAAACAGAAGAAGTCAAACTTTTTCGTGGCATCATGGATTCCCTTGCCTTGCTGCCCATTGCTGATCTCGACGAAGGAATCGCGTATCTCCGTGCCAACACATCAGAGGACGTCAGTCCACTTCTGGATTACTTTGTGGACACATACTCTTTTGGTGCATACCGACGAATCCCACACCGCGGAAATGATGCACAAGACGTGATAACGCTGCAACGCCTACCAGTACTTTTTTCATCAGAAATGTGGAACGTTCACAAAGTTACCTTGAACGTTGAGCAGCGTACAAAATAATCTGTGCGAGGCCTGCAACCACAGAATCGAACACCTAGTTGGCATTCTCCAAACTGATCCACTGGCTTAAAGCCGACGTCGCCCAAGTCAGTGCTGTGTTGTTGAATGCCGAGCGTGGGGAACCTCCAAGAAAGCGCGTAAAACGTGTTTACGCACAACTACAGGCGCGACTTCTTCAGTTGTGTTTGGACCGACAGCAGGGCACAAAAACCGTAGAACAGTTCCTTCGAGATGCAGATCACAACATTTGGTGGAAGCCGTGCAGAAATCAGCCTGGGTTGGAATAGTGTAACACATCGACAAAAAACGTTTTCATACTGACTCTAGTGTCTGGGTTTATTTAGGGAAACGTAGATCTTGAGAACTTTGGCTAGTATTCATTAAATGTACTTTTTTTAATGTGAATTCATTTTTGTGCATTTTTTAGTGAAATCGATTTGCAAGTAAACATGGTCAAGACTTATTTTAATATTAAATTTTTTAATATATATAAAAAATGAAATTTTGATGTAGCCATTTTTTTTCGATTTTGCACTGTGCCATTTTTTCATTGCATTTTTTTCCGTTACCATTTTTTCCGTACCCCGCAAAAGCTTACCTGGTCATTTAAATACGTTGATTGTTTATATAAATTATCAGCTTCAGTTACGCACTCTTCTTGGTGAGGGACTTGAGGGAGGTGTCGTTTCATATAACAAGTGGCAAAACCATATTTTTTCTAGAAAGGTTTCGAACTGGCAAAAAAGTTTCTTAGAAAGGTTTCAGAGTCTGAAAATATATATTTTGTCTGTAAATGAAAGGCAAATCAAAATCAGGCTGAAAAGTTTTTAAAATTCTACTCGAAATGAGAAAGTTATTTTAAAAATATTCTGTTTTGGTAAAGTGTTTAATGTTTCGCTTTTGAAAATTAGGTTCTTGTTTACTCTTAATGTGGTGTCTCAAAGGTAAAGAAATGAAAATATAACAGGTGGATACAAGGACACAATTCCTGCTGCAATTGTTTTACCGATGTTTTACCAAAATTCCAATGAAATTGTGCAGATAAATAAACCCAATTTCGCGTCTTGGTCCTGCCGCTATAACGTCCAATATCGCTGAAACTGGAGATTTGCTAATTTGCTTGAAATAAATACATCTATACAGGTATGTACAAGATTTTTTTATGGAAAAGTCAAGGCCTCCTACTTAAATTGACGATAGAAAGCTTAGTTTACTGCTATGGTGACGTCATTGCAGAGGACTACGCTGTAGCTGTCACTCCTTCGTTAAGGTCATCAATCAAACAGTAGAAAATCACATAAGCACGACTAGGCAGGTACCAGAAAAAGGTAACGTAAAGCCGACAGATACCTAGGAAACATTCTTTTTCTCACGTTAAGCACAAAGAGAGGATAAAAACCAAATACCCATCATTTTTCACGGAGTACATGATTCGCATTGCTGTCATGGGAAACTATTCAATTATTTTTGTTCACTTTTTTTTTGTTTTTGTCACTGTTTTTTTCTGCACACGTTTCCTCGAAAACTATGCACACTTCGTATGCCATTCGTCAGGTTTTACTGTTAGTGTTTCCTCGTCAACACTCCACTAACATTCCAGTCACACTGCTAAACTTTTAGCGCCCATTTCACAAGACTGATATTACCGGACAGTTACTTAAACCCTGGCAAATAAATGAGGAGAAGTCTAGAGAAGAAAAAGACTTCACTGTTAAAAAATTACACGGCCTACGTCTCTAGTGATACTTTTTATCAACGCCTGCACTTAGAAATACATATGAAAAAAACTCCGTAAGAGAAAATTAATCTTTGATTTCTTGGCTTTCAAATACAAGCTTTCAGAAGTCAATTTATATTTTCTCGTTCGAGTATAAAGATTGTGCATGCGACAAACAATCAGGCAAATGTTCGTCCCGGTTACATTTCAACTGATATCCAGAAACCTTTGTTTTCACTCACGCCGGTACTTCCAGCTCATAGGTAGGGGATGGGAGCTTAGGCTACTGTAGCCTGTTGGTAACTACCGCTGCTTTCCTCACCGTGTCTCACTGAACATGGCGTTACTAGCAGCGTCAAAACAAGATTCTACGAACATCACAAAAGAGATGCCAGTGACGCCATTCAGTGCTCTTCAGTCAATCGACACTAGGTAACCAAAGACCAACTCCCGGCAGTTAAAACAGCAACAAGCAATCATTTCAGCACATTCAGTATGAATAAATAAAGTAAATAAAACAGAGGCGAGAATGGTCGAGGATTTTCATTCAGACGTCACTGTTAGTGATAACAAGATGACAAAGCAGTTGCGTTATATATATTTAGCCTGATTTGGAAAGTTTCCATTATGGGTGCCCCTTTTTCCGCACTCCTAACGGTGACTTGTTTCTGGTTGTGGTATTACAAGGTATAAAATTGCACCTAATAGTACATTTGAGTTTTTTTTACACTTCTAAACGAAGAGAAAAAATCAGGCCAGACTCCCAGGGTAGCAAATCATGTTGTTTAAAAGATGATTAATTTTGAAATTACCGAACGAGGATGTATAGAATGAATGTTATTACAATCCAACACCGCCTCACGTCGCCGTTGGTTTTTCAGCTCCAAAAATTAATTTTCTTGCCATGACAACCGTGACTTTGGATGGAACACAGCCTCTGTTTACTTTATGCACCTGACAACCTGGGTTCAACGAAATTCATATATTTCCAGGGACTTCACGACAACCCAAGACAGCAATGCCTGTTCCGATAAAATTATAATTTTTCACGATCCACTTTAACTGCCAGATTATTTTCTCTTCTTTTTTTTTTTTTTTTGTCATGAAACTTACTCAACGGGCTTGGCACGCTAACATATGCACTCATAGCACATATAGGGAAAGACAACAGTTGAGACAAAACCGCGGAAAAACAACAACACATCAAGTCTACATATAAACAGATCAAAACACATATGCTTCCTTTTAAAATTTCTTCCCTATTCCACCAAATAACAACAATCTTGACACGGCCAGGTAACAGAATTTTTTTTTTAGACTAGCCCACTTTTGGTGTCAGGGGACATAGGAACTCCCTTATTAACACACAAGATACCAAGTGCTCCCCGCCCCACCCTCGCTGGGTACAGTGGGTGGTAGCCAGTAGACACGTCCATTTATACAGTTAATCTTCACCACGCATATTCAAATGAATTCGGTACACTTTCCAACTGGACATTTTCAATCGGCCATTTTTCAACCTACAATTGCCAACCCAACATTTTCCAAATATTTCCCAACTGAACATTTTCCAACCGCGGCATTTTCTTTAAAAAATTAAAAGAGTTTGTAAAAGAAATGAAATAAATTTCACAACTTTCTTGACTTATTGCATAACACTCCACAGACAGATATCAAAAAAAAAAAAAAAAAAAAAAAAAAGAAAGGGGGGGGGGAATGCAGAAAGCGCTTGCAATAAAGCAATTCCTCCTTCTACTCCAACGCTCAAAACAATGTACGATGTTGATACCGAAGCAACTCAGCATCTACTGACCAGCTCTCTTCTTACTGGTAAAATATACTTCTGAAATGTCCGCAGCAGAGTCTGTAGCAAACACACTCCTTATCCTCCTAATTCTCCCATCCCGCCACAGTGGGTTAATTTTGGTACCGCCACAGCAGAGTTAACGCTTCTTCTTTTTTTCCATAAAATGACAAATTAGAGAACTGCTTGTAAAGTATGTTTAAAGAAGTGTAAATAACGTATTTGGTCTTGCTCAGGAAACTCCTCTGAGTCGCATTTTCTAAGAAGGGGTTCACAGCTTAGCCATTGCAGTAATCTCCGATGAATTCCCATAAACTCCTCCTAAGAGTCAATGGCGCATTAATTTAGGCACGGACTAAAGACACAAAACACAACTAGAAGGAAGACAGTATTGAACCGAAATCCCAAAGAACATAGAGAGTTAATCATGTTCTTTGCTTTACCGATGTTAGGGGAAACAGAGAGTTTAACCGAAGTCGCCTGGCCCGTGGTCTCGTCAGAGATGTCACATATTTCTGATGTCTAGCCACACTGGAGGGCGGCATAATGCCTGGAACTATAATCCACGGCCTTTCTAAGTGTTGTACGCTAATGCAGCCTCCTGCGGGCTATCGCAGCGTTCGAATGCGCGGTTAAAGCTGCCGCCAAGGCTTGCAATCATCACCAGTACGCATGTCACTCATAAGACGTAATACAACGGGATGAGGGGGGTGGAGGGGTGGAGGGGCAAAAAATCACCTGATAGGGTCGCGGCGAAATCACATTAGCTTTGCGTGTTAGTGTCACAACATCTTCTGCTGCATGCAGTTCCGCGCAGGGAAATCGAATTACCTTTCCCATTACTTAAGGCACCCAAAAAGAGGTGTTAGAATAGCCAAAGTAGAATTTTAAGCATGCCTACAAGAATGTCCGCGGATATAGCATGCAAGCAAAACAAAAAATACCACACCAAATAAATAAACTGACCCCTGACCTAGACTTTAGCTTACAACCTCTTGCTTCGCAGGCGACAAGGCAAACCACTGCTATGGGAACTGTAAATATTGCATATAAACCCGATAAAAATGTGACAATGAGAAAAATTCGCCTTCAGCGGCGCTTGAACCCACGACCTCGTGATATTCAGTCCAATATCTATCCAGGCAAGAGGTCAGGCGTCCAGTAAAGCAATATCTAGTAGGATATGCAACAACAACAACAACAACAACCTCTACTACTACTACAACTACTACTACGACTACTACTAAGTCTATGTTTTTGCTAAAGCTCAAAAACGGATGTCTCCCCCAGCGCCACAGTCTGTCAAAGAGACACCATTCTAGCTTGAAACAATTCTATATTATGTAACAAATCTAAAAAATTCGCCAAAAGTCGAAAAATGGCCGGATATGAAAAAAAATATATGGACATTATCTGTAGGTTATAGGAAACACGTGTGTAAAATTTGGTTGCAATCGGCTGCCTCGTTACTGAGAAATCGCTGCTGACGGACGGACATACGGTAAGACGGACGGACGGACGAAAAAACAATATATGCCTCCCCAAGGGGGAGACATATAACAACAACAACAACAACAACAACAACAACAAAACAACAACAACAGCAACAAAAACAACACAAGTGCATTGCGATATTTTTGCACATATTATTATTATTATAATTATTAGTAGTAGTAGTAGTAGTGGTAGCATAAGTAGTATTAGTAATATTACCATTAGGATTATTATTACTGTTGATACTAATAATAATAATAATAATAATAATAATAATAATAATAATAATAATAATAATAATAATAATAATGGCATTTTAAAATTCACGATTTCGCATCTGTTATGGCTTAAAAATGGCAATTTTTCATTAAAAGAAAACCGCGCGTCGCACAAATCAAACAGATGGTCTTTTTCTCGAAGGAATAAATTTTAAAGCGAGAGTACCTTTGGGCAAACACTAAAAATTGAGCAGGCAAGCAATACACGTACATAAAATATATGACTGCCGACTGGGGCTTGAACTCACGACCTCTT
Organism: Protula sp. h YS-2021; assembly: GCA_949752745.1. Classification (NCBI taxonomy): domain Eukaryota; kingdom Metazoa; phylum Annelida; class Polychaeta; order Sabellida; family Serpulidae; genus Protula; species Protula sp. h YS-2021. Next base: position 33,394,829 of record OX457025.1, read on the forward strand.
GCTTCCCAAAAATATATCACTCTCAGTCCAACGTCTTGCCGAGTAAGCTATCGAGGCAAGTGGTCAGGCGACTGGTGATGGTCCACAAACAAAGAGCACATTATTATTTTTTGTTTGTTTGCAATTTTACCTTTTATGGCCAATATTTTGGATAATTTTGGTCAATACAACAAAGAAGATTAAAACCTGATGCAGGAGCTTGAGGTGATAATGCCGTTCAAATTTCAACGCAATCGGGTCGGATTTGCAGGAAGAGCAGGATTTTTCTGTTTTCCGAAACCTGGCCAATATTTTGGCCAAAACAAAACAAAACAAAAAAATGCAAGCTTTTCGTTGGATTACCAATAGAGCATGTCTGCCACATTTCAAAACAAAAGGACCAGAAATGCAAGAACGCGTATATAAAAGCTTCTTCAAAACTAGAGCCTCAGAGAGACGATCCCCCGTGTAGAGCGGATGACCCATGAAGTCGGTTTGCGAAGTGCCAACGACGGTCACTTTCATCACGTTTTTTACAATTCTGACAGTTTTGCATTTTTAAATTTCGACAAAAGCTAAGTATTGCATTTAAAGAAAGATACTGTGGCAATATGCAGTATCCGTTTTATCCGTAAGTGGAAATTATATCAAAACGCGAAATTTTACTAAATTTCAAAATACTGTCATTTTTTTTTTTTAGTTTTTGTGAATCCGAACAAAAGCGAAGTATCACACCTGCAATATTCATGTTTGAGATTTTTCAACAATTGAATAAAAAATCACTCATTTTGTTACTAATACTATATCATGAATCCATATAAAAATACGACGCATACATTCCATGTGTTTTATCCGTGGGTAAAATTTCAAAACAATCATACCTTAAGTTTCGAAGACATAACCCAACATTCCATTATGCAGACAAAATTACATAAACGCTAAATTATACCAAATTTCAAGATACATGTACTGTCATTTTGAGAATGGCCCGGACATCCAACGAACAGACGGAGAAACTCATAACTATATCCCTAAGTTACACGGGGCAGAATCATTCCTTCAAATAAGGTGAGTTCAGTTTTTTCAAGGGCCAGCTCTTTTTGGCAGGACATGACGGTGTAGTGTCACGTGACTAATATTCCTCGTGCCAAGGAGTATCCCTGCGGCACACAAGCGAGCGATTTTTAACACTATTACACAACCTACAATGGCATTTACTGGGCGCACTTCATTTCAGACCGTAATCACAAGAGGCTTCTTGTCGTGGCACAGGGCAAAAGCATCCATAAATTTTCCCTCCCGTCCCCTTCTCCTAAATAATACCTTCTATTTAGACCACATTTCCACGGAAAACTGAACCCTACACATTTTCGTATTTTCAGTTTCTGGCATTCCGCAGAACCGACAACCAACTCGAACTCGGCACTGACAAATAAACGATGGCAGCCAGCGCGTCACAATACAGCAAAACTTCTCCTTTTTCACTTTTTATTTTCTTTTTAAAGTTCTTAATAATTTAATCAGTTGCTATAACAAACTAATATTCGATTACAGAACTTCTTTTGATTTGTTTCACTGGCTATATGAAAAAACAAGTTTGTCCAAGGACAAAGTCCCAGCTTACGAAAAGCAATAAGACCCATTCCAGCGTGCATGAGCGAAGGAATTTCCCTGAAATATCGGGCTTCAAAAGATGAGACGGCAAAGAGCTAGCTCAATAATTAATTTAGCATCGGACCAGAACATAGACCGATAAATGCATACAAAGATTTCTTTACGTGAAAAATGGGGAACAGATTTTTTGTATCTCTGGTAGACTGGATAGTCTGCCATAGATACCTTCAAACAACGCTCGCATTTTGGACCAGTGCGCATATTTATGTAACTTGCCTCGATGCGCGGTTCTTATTCAGACAAGTACGCATGTTTATTTAATTTGCGTTGATGCGCGGCTCTCATTTTGGAACCGTGCACATGTTCATTTAACTTAATAAAGATTAATGCGCGGTTCTTATTCTAGACCAATGCGCATGTTTATTTTACTTTCGTTGATGAGCGGTACTTATTTTGGACAAGTGCACAAGTTTCCTTAGGTTGTCTTGATACGCGGTTCGCATTTCGGAAGAGTTTCCATGTTTATCTAACTTGCACGGTGCGCATGTTTATTTAACTTGCGTTGACGCGCGGTTCGAATATCGGACCAGTGCGCATGTTTATTTAACTTGCATTGATGCGCGGTGCTTATTCTGGACCAGTACAAATGTTTATTTAACTTGCGTTGGAGCGTGGTTCACATTTCGAACCACTCCACACGTTTATTTAAGTGGCGTTGATGCGCGGTTCGAATTTCGGACCAGTGCGCATGTTTATTTAACTTGCGTTGATGCGCGGTGCTCATTTTGGACCAGTGCACATGTTTAATTAACTTGCGTTGATGTGCGGTTGGCATTTCGGACCAGCGCCCATGTTTTTTTATCTTGTGTTGATGTGCGGTTCTTATTTTGGATCAGTGCGCATGTTTATTTACCTTGTGTTGATGTGCGGTTCTTCTTTCGGATCAATGCGCATGTTTATTTACTTGTGTTGATGTGCGGTTCTTATTTCGGATCAGTGCGCATGTTTATTTTACTTGCGTTGATGAGCGGTACTTATTTTGGACAAGTGTACAAGTTTCCTTAGGTTGCCTTGATGCGCGGTTCGCATTTCGGAAGAGTTTGCATGTTTATCTATCTTGCGTTGATGCACGGTGCTTATTTTGGACGTGTGCATATGTTAATCTAACTTGCGTTGGTGTGCGGTTTGCATTTTGGACCAGTGCGCATGTTTATTCAACTTGCGTTGATGAGCAGTTCGAATTTCGGACCAGTGCGCATGCTTATTTAACTTGCGTTGATGCGCGGTGCTTATTTTGGACCAGTGCAAATATTTATTTAACTTCCGTTGGCGCGTGGTTCGCATTTCGAACCACTGCGCATGTTTCTTTAACGTGTGTCGATGTGCGGTTCTTATTTCAGGCCAATGCGCATATTTCTTTAATTTGAGTTGATGCGCGGTTCTTATTATGGACCAGTGCGCATGTTTATTTAAGTTGCGTTGATACGCAGTTCTTATTTTGAATAGTGCGCACGTTATTTAACTTGCGTTAATGCGCAGTTCGGTTCGCATTTCTAACCAGTGCGCATGTTTATTTAACTTGCGTTAATGCTCGGTTCCCATTTCTGACCAGTGTGTTTGTTTATTTAGCTTGCGTTAATGAACGTTTCGCATTTTCCACCAGTGCGCACGTTTATTTAACTTGTGTTGATGCGTGGTTCGCATTTTGGACCAGTGCGCATATTTATTTAACTTGTGTTGGTGCTCGGTACTTATTTTAGATCAGTGCAAATGTGTATTTAACTTGCGCTGAGGAGCGGTTCGGAATTCGGACCAGTGTACCTGTTTCTTTAGGTTGCGTTCATGCGAGGTTCGCATTTCGGACCAGTGCGTAGGTTCACTTAACTTGCGTTGACAAGCGAATTGCATTTCGGACCAGAACGCATGTTTATTTCAGTCCCGTCGATGCCCGACTCTTATGTCTATTCAACTTGCGTCGATTCGTGGTTCTTTCTTCGGACCACTGCGAATGTTTATTTAACTTGCGTTGATGCGAGGTTCTCATTTCAGACCACTGCGCATGTCTATTCAACTTTCGCCAATGTGTGGTTCTTTTTTGGGACAAGTGCGCATGTTTGTTTAACTTGCGTTGATGTGCGGTGCTTATTTTGGACCGGATCGCATGTTTATTTAACATCCGTCGATGCGCGGTTCGCATTTCCGACCATTGCCCATGTTTATTTAACTTGCGTTGATGCGTGGTTCTCATTTCAGACCAGTGCGCATGTTTCTTTGGGTTGCGCCGATGCGTGGTTCTTTTTTTCGGACCAGTGTGCATATTTATTTAACTTGCGTTGATGCGCGGTTCGAATTTCGGACCAGTGCGCATGTTTCTTTAGGTTGCGTTGATGCTCGATCCGCATTTCGGACCACTGCGCATGTCTATTCAATTTGCGTCGACGCGTAGTTCTTTTTTCGGACCATTGCGCATGTTTATTTAACTTGCGTTGATGCGCGGTGCTTATTTTGGACCAGTTTGCATGTTTATCTTCCGTCAATGGTTCACATTTCGGACCAATGCGAATGTTTATTTAACTTGCGTCGATGTGCGGTTGTCAAATCTGACTACTGCGCAAGTTCATTTAACTTGCGTTTATGCGCTGCAGGAGAAGATTCATTTATTTTTTTTTTAAATTCCGAAAAAAATTCAAAAGTTTTCCAATTCACTCAAAAAGCACAAGCCGTATGCATGACCCCTAAAGTCGGCTTGAATCAAAAATAAATGAAATCTGATAAAAACAGTAGGAGGAAATGCATTTTGAAGTTTTTTTATTAAAAAATTCACCAAAAATTCTGATAGACTCGAAAAGCACAGGCCGTATTCACGACACCCTAAGCATGCCTCAGCCCCAAAATAAATGATGTCTGATCAAAACTGCAGGAGAAGATGCATTTTGAGGTATTTTCATCAAAAATTCCCTATCGAAATCAAGAATTCCCAAGTCGAGTCAAATAGCACAAGCCGTATGCCCGACCCACCTAAGGATGCCTCATACCAAAAATAAATGAAATCGGATTAAAACTGTAGGAGGAAATGCATTTGAAGTTTTTCTTCAAAATTCCCTAAAAATACAGAAATTATCGGATCGACTAAAAAGCGCAAGCCGTATGCTCAACCCCTTAGGGATGCCTCAAACCGAAAAAAAAAAAAAAAAAAGAGAGAGAGAAAGATCAAAACTGTAGGGGAAAATGCATTTTGAAGTTTTTTTCTTCAAAAGCTCCCTAAAAATACAAAAATTGTCCGATCGACTAAAAAGCACAAGCCGTATGCACGACCTTTTAGGGTCATCGGATCTTTGAGAGGTTTCGGATAAAAAATGTAGGACGAGATACATTTTAAATTTTTTTTCTTCAAAAATTCCCCAAAAATTCAAAAATCACCCGATCGACTAGAAAAGCACAAGCCGTATGCACGACCCTTTAGGGGTGCCTCATACCAAAAATAAATCACACCCGGTCAAAAATGTAGGAGGAGATACATTTTAAAACTTTTTCTTTAAAAATTCGCCAAAAATTAAAAAATCACCCGATCGACTAAAAAAGCAGAAGCCGTATGCACGACTCCTTAGGGATGCCTCACACTAAAAATAAATGACATCGAATCAAAATTGTAGGAGTAGATGCATTTTGAATTATTTTCTAAATTTTTGCTAAAAAAATTCCCCCAAAAGACAAAAATTGCTCGATCGACTAAAAAAGCACAAGCCGTATGCACGACACAATAGGGGTGCCTCATACCAAAAATAAATCACATCCGGTCAAAAATGTAGGAGGAGATACATTTTAAAATTTTTTCTTTAAAAATTCGCCAAAAATTCAAAAATCACCCGATCGACTAGAAAAGCACAAGCCGTATGCACGACCCCTTAGGGATGCCTCACACCAAAAATAAATGACATCGAATCAAAATTGTAGGAGTAGATGCATTTTGAATTATTTTCTAAAATTTTGCTTAACAAATTCCCCAAAAATACAAAAATTGCCCGATCGACTAAAAAAGCACAAGCCGTATGCACGACACTTTAGGGGTGCCTCATACCAAAAATAAATCACATCCGGTCAAAAATGTAGGAGGAGATACATTTTAAAATTTTTTCTTTAAAAATTCCCCAAAAATTCAAAAATCACCCGATCGACTAGAAAAGCACAAGCCGTTTGCACGACCCCTTAGGGATGCCTCACACCAAAAATAAATGACATCTAATCAAAATTGTAGGAGGAGATGCATTTTGAACCAAAGTTTACTAAATAAACAACTAACTAACTAACTAACTAACTAACGGACACCGCCCGCAAACCGATAGGAATACCCCAGCTTACGTGTAACGTAAGCTGGGCTAAAAAAAGACTCTCAAAGGACAAGGCCCACAGCTTACTTAGTTGTTAAACCACAGTTGTGACGTCACCCATTATCTTTGCATGAGGATTCTCAGCCACGAAACCCCTTCTGGCGACGTCAGTTTTCAATTTGCATAGAGCAATATCTCAAGGACTTCCAACAGTCCTTCTGTTCGTTCGATTGTGTGTCCGTATTGGGTGTTCACAACCTCGAAAAAACCCTCTGATGCCAAAAATGTACATGTGTGTACGATTTGCAATTATGTATTACACTTATACAGTTATTTCTTTATTTTTGAACGTCACCATTTATGGCTATGCAACCAACTGTTTTTATTCGACCTTCGTTTTTCAATAGATCAAGCATCACAGCTTCTTTTCTCTGTTCTTGATATACAGACAGTCCATTATCCAAAAACACACGCTATAATAAGCTTTTCCCTGAATTTTAACTATTTAAATCTATCCTATAAAAATAAATTCATCATTAAAATCATTTTGAGCACTGTTCCACCTATTAACACCCCCATGCGCTCATCCATAGTAAAAGTGAAAGATGAGATTTTGGCAAAAAAATTAATCAGTTCTTCGGAACCCAGATTTTTAGGGCATGATCCCAGTGTTACCCTGATTTTTTTTAACATATAGTGCAAAAACCAAGATTTCAAAAATCTTGCTATCCATTAATATATTCAAATTCCATCCTCGTGAGATCACAATCGGGTTCTTGAGCTTGTTTTCGCTTGGGTTTGTATAATTATCACGGTTTTCTTTTATTCTGAATTTTCTAACTAAAAGTCTAAAGTGGGTTTCTTATTTTGATACCTTTTATTAAATACTCAATATGTATGGACTCTTCGCCTAAGCTGGTAACTGATGCGCATCATTGCAGTCTGCCAAATTGGGCTTATTATATACACATTTAATACTTCAGTGGAACTATGGTTTGAAACTGACAAACTTCGCGCACAGATGGTTTCCTAGCGAGAAACAAACTCGTGGCGTAGTCACTCGTTGTTTCTCAGCCGGGAAACCATCTGTCCTTGAAGTTTCTCTGTTTTAAGAAAGACATTTGAAATAATATTTGACATAGTCCCAAGTGAAATAGGACTAGATGAAAAAAAACAAGATGGAAGCAAATATTGTGTATTACTATAAGATATTTGATGGGAGTAAAAACATACGGATTGTGGTTGACGGAGTGGGGGTGGGGTGGGGTGGCCCTTAAACCATACCCCATCATATTCCCATCCGTATCCCGACTATGAGCAAGACCCACCATATTTCCTCCGCCAACAATGTTTCCAACAATTACTTCTGACCGGTTCTTCATAAATATTTGACCGATTTTCCGTCTAACTAGCTACAGAGCCAGTAGGCACTTCAGTTGCCTTTTGTATCCATTTTCGTCTTTTAAAAGTTTTTTTTTTTTTTTTTGTTAAAATAATTCCCGCAGTTAGCGGTTGTGGCATACCCGGATGACTAAAACTGCAAACAATAGGGTGCTTCATTTGCGAACAAAAACAACGGGCAAATTTAATGAAACAGCAATACCCCTGGCCTCTTAAAATTACTCACAAACCCTGAGACGTCATCATCTCACATCCTGTTTATGGACTGAGCAGACAATAGCCGTTCCTGCTAAACAAAGAAAATCGCTACAAATTGCTGTCTCTTTTTATAAATCTGTTTACCACAATTTCTCAAATAAAGTGCCAAAGAACATGGCCTGAAATGAGAATATTTACCTTTTACGACAACTGGAAAATACCCAATGTGGGCCAGATGCCGGTATGAGACACAGTGAATTTTGCCACTTTTCATCGTCCAGATTAAGATAGATTCTACTGCCCACGCAGGACAAAAGTTCTCGATACTCAAATTACAACTATGTTTTTATACACAACTACCGGAGACACCAAAGTTTTCGATCCGCGTGTCAGCGAATTGCACTCAAATGCGTTTGGATTACTCCACCGAACGGTTTGCTGCTGTGATTCAGTTTTCTTTCTCGAATCCGATGGGGTCGTAGAAACACATGAACAGCACCGAGTTACCCTTCCACCGGAAGAAGTGATCTTTATAACGTGCATTTAATATAAATTTATATTAATAGTGATTCTTAAGTAATCACGCTCTTTCATCTTCACTAATTTAATACTAGTAATGAAAACAGCTAAATTTAGAATTTTGGACTTGATTTCTTGCCTACTAATCAAGCTCACACGCTACTGATAGGGGCTATTTTTAGAACTAGGTGCGTCAGCCTCAATGGCGGTTCAGTACGCGAGGCCTTTAGTTCTGTTGGTGTCGCTAATTCCCTCGCAATCTTATGGCAATCCTGGTTGGCAGTGCAAACCTCTCAATCACAGATATGACATGGCATAAATGAATCCTTGTTTTCTGCCCTTAAAAAGCAGCGGAAATGTCAATGTTTTTACTGCGCCATGGTATCATAAATAACGTTATAAATATTCCAAGCACGTGACGTTTGTTGCGCGAAGCTTTGGGGACTGATTTTTTTTTTTTTTTTTTTTTTTTTTGTTGCTGTTGAGAGTTGGGTCATGGCAATTTCTCTGTTATTTACTCGGTCTTTTTGTAACTACAATACATACCTTACACATGACATAACACTAATTTATTTCTTTTCTGAGCATTTTTTAAACAGATTTTTAGAACGAAATAGACAAAAGGAAATACATAAATGGTGAGGTGCCAGCTACTGTGCCTTTGTGATGTGTCATCATGGGAAAAAATTAACGCAAGCAAATTGCGGAGAAAATGAATGATTTAGTGGGATGGCAGGCACTTGAAGCTATTGGCAATTATGACAGTTGGCCGGTGGTTTTTCTGTCCACTAATTACTCTGCTTCATCCGCCTTTATTAAATCAATACGGCTGATGATAAAATGCGTTGACTGCACTGTGCTAACGGCTCCCCTCTCCGACCCCCCACGCACTCAGCACACAGCTGCTGTTGCCTGTGTCAAGTGTTGGGGTGGGGGGAGAGGTCAATCAGCTTCCGGCTGTCAAGACGCTCGTGCTATTGGCGTAGTAATTAGGCGACTTCTTTCCCTGACACAGTGCTCAAAGCATCCGACGGGCTTCTGTGCTTTTTGAGCTCTCTCGTTCCAAGGGCTCCATCCATTTCCATACCATCACTTGTTTTACTTTCGTTTTCATACTAAAGTGCTTCAAATAATATTGTCATCCGGTCTGTCAGTTCGACTACTCAAAGCGTTCTTTGCATACATCTTGCTTTTAGTACGCGCAATTCTGCTATCTGCCCGACATCCTCTCAAAGTATTTCGATACTTTCGAGCCCTGGTCGCAATTTCGCATGAAATGAGAACAAAAGTGATCATTTAGCCCCCTGCCATAAGGAAAGCTCGGCAGCACAGTAACGAGCTGAGTGGCTCCATGTAGCCTGGATATTAACGCATTTCCTGCCTCACCTGGTCACTAATGGTCTTGACCATTTCCAATATATAGCAACATCAAGCCAAAACCCAGGTCTACAAAACACTCAAAGGAGGGAAAAAGAGGGCAGGGTTAAGTGGTGGCTGTTTTCTTCAAGTCTTCATTAGCGCGACGAAATTGTAACACAAGTGTCCTCAAGCATGCCACTCTCTCTGTAGCGGCGTAATGAGCGCTAGCCTGGCGGCTTATCGCGTCACATAACTAACCATTACCTTGAGTAAACCAGGTTAAGGCCTTTTCTTAAGAACGATTATCGAAAGCCTAAAAATTTGATCAGCTTCAGTTCTTGGAGAACGTCGGTAAACGATGGTTACTTAAGCCGACCTGGTTTCTAACTGTCAAGTCAAAACTTGTATTTTCTGTATTGTGAGTAAACTGCAGATTAAGTCTGAAAACGAGACGGGATTCACGAAAGAAAACAACAGTCCCAACTGCTAAACACGTCTCCATCCTTGAATGATTTATAATTGGCCAGATGAGACCAAATCACTTTTCCGCACTGGCACCTAAATCACGACAGAATCTTTGATCAAGACACAAGTAATTCATTCAGATAGCTAAAGTGCAATGCGCTAAAATTTAGTAACCTTCAGGTCAAAGAAAAAAGCTAAAAAAATACCATTCCCACTGAGCAAAAGTAATTCACAAAGATTTATACGTAATAGACGCACACTTGCTGGAAATGAATGTTAAAATATTAACGACTTCGTAATTCAACTTCAGCACCACATTTTTGTCTTTGTAAAAAGCTGGAGACAAAAGAGCCTCAGACGTGTCACTTGAGGGGATTAACATTTGCTACACATAAAGCCCGAGGCTTAAAGCGATGTTTTTTTGTTTTTTTTTGCTGATGAATAATGAATCGCTGTTAATAACATTGAGCAATTAGAGCGGCAGTTTGTGAGGAAACGGAAGCAGAAGACGCATTTCACTCAATGTCGGATGTTGTCTTGCGCAAGTCGCTTCTGTGTGTCGCAATCCGGCTCCAATACCGGACTTCCGGTAAGAGAACTTCTCCAATGCTTAAGCATTAGCAGCAAACAGGGATTAATCACGTATCTCCTCAAAGGCGTTACAATACATGTCCTTTACCGACGTCACGCAATTGCCCCCCCCCCTCCCCTCTCTCCCTCTTCCTTCTTTTTCTTGAACACAGTTTGTATTCAAAACAGTGAACTTTCCGGAAAAGCAGAACTGCGAATCAGAATGGCCAGTTAAGTCTTCAAACTGCAAAAGCACTTATTTTCCAAGATAGAAGACAGGTTATGTACTTTAGTATTCAATCGCGTGCTTGAGCTCGACCCTTTGCTCAAGGAGCTGAAATCACAACACCAATCCCATCGCTGAGTTGATTTGAGCGACCCTCCTAGAAAGACGAAAATGTCTAAAAGTCAAATCTAGGCCCTAGCAATACTAGGTTTGGTCAACGGGAAGATATTAATAAATCGAGCAAACCCCTTAGTCCCGGTCAAATCCAAACACGGGTGGCTCCAGAATAAATGACAAATAAAGAAGTAGACTGAGTTGTTTTTTCTTTGTTTGTTTGTTGATGTTTTTTTTTTTTTGTAAGCAATGTATCAACGATGCATTTTAAGAGAAAAGCAACCTAAGCCCCGGGCCGTGTAATACCACACTCACGGTAAAAAACAAACTCTGCATCATTTGGAAACAAACACAATCTGCTACCGAGTGTCCCTGACGTCACGCCAAGTACCCACAATGCACCACTCACGTGTCGATAAAGGCCATTTAAATGACGAAATGCTCTCAAAAAATATGTCAGCTGGGCTTCACATCAGGCTACCTTGCAACGGGCGAGCTACTCACGGCACATGCCAGGCGTGTTAACCTCTAACAGCATTCCGCAGCTGCGATGCTTTTAATGCAGGGATGCTTATTGGTCATCGACTTAGTCTGTGACTAAGCCAGGAATAGACTACAACCAGATAATCAAAAGAAATACGGGCAATAGACTAACTTGTCTTCTCCTAGGACGACGCCAAATCCAACGTGCTCCACCCTCGTCTTCTTGTCGTCATAGAAACCGGCCTCCTTACCCAAAGCAAAACACGTCTCCATGTGTACCGACTGGAACATTTAAAGTTGGGGGTTGATAAAAGCGAGGACATTATCAACGTGTGAATTAGGGGCTCGTACAGTTATTTAAGTTGGGAATTATCCCCTTAATAATTGATTATTTAACGTATGGTACGGTAATTACTACTATTCAGAATGCAAAGGAAACTAAGAAAGAAATATCAATATTAATATGCAGCCGAATCACAATGACTCATAATTTATGTTCTGACAAATTGAACTGGGTGCTTGAAGATCGACAGCTTGCTATTTGACACACACGTCTACGAAACAACAAAATAACAAAAACATCACACAATTAGAAGACAATCTATCAACACTTTCAAAGCCAATCAAACCACAACTGATCTTTGATCTTTATTCACGTAACATTTTAACCTCATTTTGTTATTGAACACAAGTCAAATGATTTTTTTTGGGGTGTCTTTTTTTTTTCTCTTCAACTGGCTGTATTCTAAAGGAGCGGAATTAACCCTGTCTTTGAAGTTATTATCAAAGTGAGCCAATAACATAAAACAGACGAACAATGAAGTGCAACTTAAAATCTGTTTTCTTCATCTTTTTCTATCCTTGTTATTTTTTTCCCTTTTTCTCATTACTTAAGGGTAACGCAGCTTTATTTTCAAGCAATACTTAATGACAGCAAGGAGGTGTTTGAACACCAATGACATGGCCACAAAAGGCGCGAGTTAAAATACCATCCACGAAATTACCACTCAAAAGGGACTCCTAACCTGTCCTTGATCGATGACGTAGAGGATCCAATCAGCTTTCTCCTCTGTGATTCGATGGTACAGGGCAGACATGTCCGATGTGTCGTACGTGAAGCCGCCGTCAGACTTGACCAAGGTCAAGGGCAGCGACGACCCCGGCGCCCATGCAATCTTACGTCCCTCTTCCTCCTTCACCAAACCTGTCCCACAAATAGTACACAGGGTGAGTAAATTTCCAAAAAAAGAAACTTTGGACCAGGCTTGCAGAAATTTAATCAATGGAAACAGGGTCCAGACCTAGTTTGAAAAATGAGCTTAATGGTTTCCACTTCCAACTTGCAACAGAAAGAATGTTTTTCATTTTATACCATGGCCAGTCACTCTATGGATATGGGTTTTTGTGCCTGAAGAGGAAAACTCCTGCAAAAAATTCTGCTCATTAATTTATAGCCAAAACTATAAATGTTAAATTGCGTATTTCTAAAACGTGACTATTTCTGCTCCCCCCCCCCCAAAAAAAAAAAACCCACCCAGCAGGTAGGTATATGCGACATTGATGTTCCAAACAAGGACTTGCAATGACAACACGGATGGTTTACTTCTGGTAAAAAAAGGTGCATCATCTTTGCAACTGCCCCCAAGCAAACGCGAACAAACGTGACAGGCAAAGAAGCACTTGGCAAGAAGCAATTAGAAAGCCTACAAATGAGTTCTGCATTTTTTTCAAGGCCAGTGTAATTTCCCCCCTTTTGGTTCCGTGCAATTCTAAAATTCACTGAGCTGGATGAGAACCTCTTTCCTTAATAGCACAAAGAATCTACGCTGACGTTTGTTTAGCAAACAAACTATAGCAATGGTCTCCTCTTGTTACAGCTCAAGCTAGTTGTTGGCTTTGAAGTCCTTAATCTGTCTGTTCCTACCCAGTTTGTCGAGTCTGTCAACCATGCCTTTCATCATGTCGTTATAGAATGACTCCCCACGGTCGACCAGATTCTCAATGTCTAGACGTTCATAGATCTTCGTGAACTCTGAAACATCCAACAGTAATTTCATTATCTTATTTTCAGTGGTAATTTATTGCTCTTGGAATCATAATAAATATAAACTGGATGCTATTAGGGGGTACTCTTTGATGAGTGTTACACTGGCCTCCAAGCTGTTGGTAAACTTAACTTCTCTTTTTTTTTTAAATCTGTTACGTTGCGTAACCGAAAAGCAACTTTTTAGTGTGTGCAAGACTGAAATTATGGCGTTCCGTACACAGGGGAAACCAATATACTACTGCATACCACCTAGGAAGTATGATTTTCAATAATAATAAAGAAATTGAATGCCTAGCAAAAGCATTCCGTTTCTTCATTTCATTTTAGACAGCCGGACTCTTGTCAGTCATAAAGGTGGTAAGGAATCGTCTCAGACAGACAGACAAGCAGCCGAACACATCGCACAAAATCCACATACTCGTCCCCGCCCCCCCCCCACCCAACCCGCGTGTGAAGACAGCGTGTCGTACGAAAGGTAATGATAGAAATAAACACGAAATTTTTGAGTGTATCTATTGCACCGCGCCTCCTTTTCAGCATACTTTCAACACTTTAACCGTTCCTTTGTTTTTCGCCTTGAAGGAGGAAGCGAAGAGCTGGATCAGTCACTTATAAAACACGTTAAAGTTTTCAAATTCATGAACTTATTCATGTGAACACAATTACTCATAGAACTTACTAACAATGAAAACATGAAAACCACCCCATCACCATAACCCATATCGCGTCGCCCCCCCCCCCCCCCTCCGCTTAACCAAGCATACGGAAAAAACAGTTTGTTATATATAAACTAAACAAAATAAGACATAAATAGCATTGGAGTGAGGCAAAAATAAAGGTAATACATCATTCCATAGACGCAGAATGTTATTTTTCGCCTTCAACCTGCGGGCACGTACAGACCTCTGGCTTCAGGTAAAAACAATAACTGCACATTTTGAATGAAGTATTACTTTCACATTAATTCATTAAGATCACAACACAGGTCTAGCCTATATCACCACGTGACATCATGTTCCCTCTGTTCCGAGGACACTCTACACGTTGCTCTTCCGGTGTGAGGTCCAGCCCAGGCCACAAGATGAGGCAAGCTATCGCACACAGTCCTCGTTCACAACACACCCACTTTGGTGCACATTGAAACATGAAGCCCCTTTTTCGACAGAGCTGAGCGCACGGAATGCACTGTTGTAATACCTTTGTCACCAGATTATTGCGATTCCTAATCCATGTGCTATACCGCACATTACTCAATCAGATGATCAAGTTTACTGTTAGCATACTTGACCATAGAGTGCAATTGGATTACCACAGGGACAAAACGCTGTAAATTACTGGTGCAGAATAATAAAACTGGTGACAATCCACTCTTGTAAATTTGGTTCGCTTAACACAGCTCGGGTATGTAACAGGATGAGGAAAAGAAGTATTAAGAAACAATAACTTTATAAAGAATTCCCTGGTTGTTTGTTGCACGACAAACTTCAAGAAATGCGTTAGGATGTTAAAATTAACTTCCAAACAAAAAATAAATAAATAAAGTCAACAGTTCACAAACATGACCATGACGTGGTCGGGATTTTTCACCACCGTATTATTTGTATCCCTGCAAATCGAACGCTATGACGCTGAGTGTGAGGACTTTCACTGTGTAGACGACGAGTGCTCAAATGACGGCCTGTGCACTAACGGGTGTGCTCAATGGTACACACCACTATATGCGGATGACACCGAGAGTGCATTGAACTGTTCACTCTACATCCCGGAATATAATATCACTTCTGAGTGTTACATAGCGAGCCATGATCATAACTCCGTCAAGTTTTCCATCGAAATGGATACTCAGATTCCCGATAATCTTGCCGGATATTACAGATACTCCATTCAGTACAGACCACACACCAGCAACAGATATAAATCTGTGTCATCCGGGATAAGACACAATTCCCATCAACGAAGGAAGACTGAAGTAGTGAATATTAAACTTAAGAAAAATAAACTACATTGGTTTCGCGTGTCTTTGAAACGGAAGCAGAATGGGCAGAGTTCTAGCGGGGCACCTTCACAGCCTATGGCATTATATATCTCACATAAAAAGAAATTAGAAAAGGCTGATGATAAAATAATACCACTGGTTGTTCTTCTGACAATATTTGTCACCGCAACTGTGGTTTTAGGTACACTGGCCAACTATCTCGGTCGGAAAAGAGCCGAAGCCACGGAAAATAATGGCGCCAAAGTCAGTAATCTCGGCTCAGACGAGAGCGCATCCAACGCGTCCATAATCAGCGTGGCGTCGCGGGAGGGCGGCGGGTACAAGCACGGAGGCGCGGTTCCGTGTACCCCCACAAGCTTGCGCTACCAGCAAGCCAATCAAAGCCTCGACGACGCTGCTGTCAATGGGGGAACGGCAAATGAAAGTCATTTTCTACATCACGACGATTTCGAGTTGGAAGCGAGGTCTGAATGTTTAAATATATATTCTTTTTGGTCAACACTTCATTTATAGAAATTTTTTAAATCTAATTTTGATTGTGTTTCAGTCAACATGCTAACATACCTATTATTGAAAAGTATCCTGGATTTTATATATTTGAAAATACCAATACCAACGTAAAATGAAACACACTTGAAGGTTTCATGGTTGTAATGTAAATTGTAATCGTCAAATTTAAAATAACCTTAAAATTTAATCAACACGTTTGAAAACAGACACTGATAAGTGCACAAACGAGAATATTTCATTTTGAAGGCCAACCGGAAACGGGTCGACCCCGCTACCGGAGGTTGAAGACACTCCTGCCGTGACACGGCTGACTCTAGAAGACTCCTTCGTGTCCACACAAAGTGCAGTGACTGGCAGGAATATCCAACTCACTGTACAAGACGAGCCATCAGTCAACGCACCCACGGGCAAAAAGGCCAAGGCAAAGCGACGCAGCAAAACACAGGAATGCAGCTACAGTGACGGCCAAGACCGTAAGAAGAGCAGTAAACCAAGGCGGAAGACGCAAGAGTTTGACACGGATATGCTGTCATCAGTCGTATCACAAGATCAAGCGATGGCAAACGAACGTCTAGGGGAAAACAATACACAACAAAACACCTGGGATGAAGAATACACAGCTTAAAGGCTTAGGAAGGGTGCGGAACTAGATAAATTCATCATCAGCAGTAACGTTTAACTTTCTAGTTAAATATATTATAGTCAGAAAGGAGAATTTTTGGCTGTGGTTTAAAAGCAAAGCATATTTCTATTATTTTTCACTTCCTTTGGCAGGGTTCCACAGATTAACACCTTTTACTCTGATGCAATGTGTCTTCAAAGTTATTCTTGATAACGTACATAGGAAATTGCCATGCTGTCAATAGGGCTGTACATTGTTTGGTAGTACATTTTGTTCTGCTTTAGACATATTTTGTAGAGTTTTACATTTAACCAGATCACAGAAGCTTAACAACCCCAGGTTAAAAGATACCTTTAGTGTGAGCTAACCTATCTGCAGTTAGTAATCTTACTGCCCTTTTTTTTTGAAGTACAAAGATTGATTTAGCATTAGCGTTAAATGAGTTTCCAAAAATTATAAAGCAGTATGACATATATGGTGAGAACAAAGTCGAGTATATTAACAACCAAGATTTGAGCTCTGGAGTAAAGGAAGCTTTACATAAAATCGAATTACATTTTTACAATTTACCTCTCACTTTTACCAGTTTACTTTCCCATCGATTATTACACCTAAGAAATGTTTGTTTCTTGACTATGTTCCAAAAAGCATGAAATTAGTTTTCGACATACTTAAAGAAAGTTTATTTAATTTGAACCACCGTTCAGTTTTGTCAATTCACTATTTATAATTTGACACATGCTTGCAGAGTATGTCACTGTATAAAAATATTCACCTGTGAAAAAAATGGATTTTAACAGAGTTGTAAGATTTATTATATCACTAATATATAAGTTAAAGAGTTTTGGGCACAAGACGGAACCTTGGGGGACACCGCAAGAATTTAAGATTTTCAATTTGTACATATTGCGGACAATTATATAAAGAACTCTTCAATTTATTATTTGAAACACCCCTTACGCCATAAAAATATAGCTTTTATAAAAGTAAATATAGCTTTTATAAAAGTAAACAATGTCCAGGGGTGTCGAAAGCTATCTTTAGGTCTATGAATACTCCGATGGTAACAAGTTTATTATCTATAGACAATGTACTTCCTTCAAGCAATTCCACACGGGCTAAAGATGTCGAACAAAGTGTTCTTGTCAATACATGTAAGCACCATTGAAACTGCTTTACCAAAACTTTTGAAAATGGATGCAATAACTAGGTCATTTATGACCCGAAATTTTGTTACCTGCTCCATCTAAAAGACTATGAAGTTAGCACACAACATGAAGTTTAATTGGTAGGGCAACATGACGCATAACGCCTATGCTAAGCGATTTAAGCAACTTATGATTTACATCTCTTTTAAACATGATGCTATACTGGTCTCTCAACGAAAGTCTGATAATTGTTTACAAAAATTGTATGCCTTTGGGGGGAAATTAAACATTTGTATTCCTTGTCAAAACACCCATCACTGGTTCGAAAGACCTTTTATATTCATATATATATATATATATATATATATATATATATATATATATATATATATATATATATATATATATATATATATATGTGGAAGGGGGTGGAGTAAATTTTTAGAAAGTGCTATTTACAATTTCAAAACAAAATGCCGTTATTTTGAAATGTTTAAGCCGTGTCTAAAATTTACCGATGATCGGTCACGAAGTTTTTAAATATGATGTGGGGATGAAAATCCAAAATAGCAGCTAGTGGCAAATTTGATTTTTTTTATTTAACCGAAAGCAAGCCCTGAGGGCAATTTTGTCCGTTGCTGAACTAAGTGTCTAACATTTGATAACGATGTGTAGAACTGTTTACGATTTTTCGAGATGCTGCATAGAAAATGGTGGCCCTCGGCCAATTTCAATGTTCTGATCGATTACAAAATCAACAGAGAGCCTGCTTGTGAAATGATTAAGCCTTTGTTTAAAATTTGGTGATGACCCACCAACTGCTTTGGTGTTATGATGCAAACGAGAAATTGCGGTCACTGTGTCCCTGAAAATCAGTCGACGCCAAAATAAAATAGAAAACGGATTATCAGTGTAGGAGTAATAACCCGCACTGGGCCTTCGGTCAGGCAGACGGACAACATTCAGAACTAGATGCTGTCAGAGAGCAGCAATATCCCCCGTGAAACCCTAAATGCATTTCATTATATACCGTATGAAAATGCTATACGCATGAAATCGTGTAGCATTTCCAATCACCCGTATCATGACATATGACAACTGAAATTATAATTAGCTTTAGGATAAAAATCATTTAAAAATATTACTCACCTAATGCGCTTTAAGAACAAATTAACGTCCGTTCATATAGTGGTGCCCACGAAGTCCACTCCGTTTGCATATATGTCGATTTATGACGATTTTTAAAAGCCTGTCATTTTGTCAATTTTGCTTCGATCAAACTGAAACCTTGACGTTGCACATCTTTATACCCTATATGTTGCCTATATGAAATATGAAAGCTGAATTATGCTTCGTTGATATAGAAGTGGTGTCCACAAAGTCCTATACATGTGCACATATGTCTATTTTCGACAATTTTCAAAAGCCTGTCAATTTGTCAATTTTGCTTCGATCAAACTGAAACCTTAACGTTGCACATCTTTATACCCTATATTTTGCCTTATGAAATATGAAAGCTGAATTATGCTTCGTTGATATAGAAGTGGTGTCCACAAAGTCCTATACATGTGCACATATGTCTATTTTCGACGATTTTCAAAAGCCTGTCAATTTGTCAATTTTGCTTCGATCAAACTGAAACCTTGACGTTGCACATCTTTATACCCTATATTTTGCCTGTATGAAATATGAAAGCTGAATTATGCTTCGTTGATATAGGAGTGGTGTCCACAAAGCCCTATACATGTGCACATATGTCTATTTTCGACGATTTTCAAAAGCCTGTCAATTTGTCAATTTTGCTTCGATCAAACTGAAACCTTGACGTTGCACATCTTTATACCCTATATTTTGCCTGTATGAAATATGAAAGCTGAATTATGCTTCGTTGATATAGAAGTGGTGTCCACAAAGTCCTTAGCTTGAAGAGGGGACGGACGGACGGACGGACGGACGGACAATCTCAAACCTATATCCCTCCGTTTCACGGGGGATAACTATAATTTTAGTACTTTATTTTAAATGTTTAACAGGAAATGGTCCGGAATATTTAGTTCTTTTGTTAGTTCCTTATCATCCAGGTCGTACCCTTAGGTCCTCTGGTCATTTACATCTAAGTCACTCCAAGAACAAGTTCTAAAATAGGAGACAAATCATTCGAAGTGTTTGCACCGAAGCTATGGAATGATCTTCCAATTCATATTAAAAGTTCTACTTCTGTTTTATGTTTTAGAAACCTTTTAAAAACCTATTTGTTCAGCCAATACTATTACCGGTAGTTTTTACTTACTGTTTTATGTATTTGTAAATATTCTTTATAATCTTTTTTCGAAAGGCCATATGTATACATTTTCATCGATCTATGTTTATAAGAATTACGTCTAAAAATTATAATTATAATTCCAAGTCAGGGGCTAATCACAACCTTCAAAATCAATAAATCACATTTTAAATTAGCTCATTTTGTGCTGCGTCCACCAGTCTACCAACCTTGCTTGGAGACATCACAGATAAGATTCCAGGCTTGGAGATAATCCGGATGATAAGCCTGTAGCTTCACTACAGAATCATAGGCGCGTTTCTTAAAATCTTCTTCGTTGTCAAAACGCTTTTTCGACTCCTGTTATCAACAAGAACATTCTTTTGATTAGGAGAAACTCGAGGTAAAGTTTAATTTTTAGATACATCCGGCCTATAGTTTTATACTTTTCAACGACATATAGCAGCTAAAATATAATCTTAACGTTCTTTATTTTTAAATTCGAGCATGCGACCGTACCTGTTACAACTGTACATTGTGACGGTTATTTCTCACCTTATAAAAAGCTTGCAGGTCACCAATGGGTGGCGAGATAGTCTTATAACTCGGGAACTTCTCCTGCAGATGCGCAATAAGCATGCCGAACTGTGTGCCCCAGTCTCCAAGGTGATTCAGCTTCAGGACATCATGGCCGAGAAAGTCACACAGGCGAGCCACGCTGTCGCCAATAATCGTTGATCTGTGACGTCATAACAATACCTTTTTTTCTCATTGTTAAGATCTGGTCGCCGGGTAATAATTTCTAGCCCAGTCGTCACACCGCCTCCCTACCCTCTCTGAATATTGTTCACATTCGGACAGACTTTGTTAATAACCCCGCCGCTAATTTCCTATTACCCCGGGCCCTACAAACAAATGCTTACACGGAATACTAGTGAATAAACCCAACATAGGTCTCAGCAACAGAGCAAACGACAGCACAGCTGACAGCCCACCTTAGATGGCCCACGTGCATCTCCTTGGCGATATTCGGAGAGCTCATGTCAACGATGACCCGCTTACGGGGTCCCGTGCTCGGTGGGCGCACACCTCTCTTCACCAAATCATCCAGCTGGGCGCACACCGCCTCTCTCTTCAAGTACACGTTGATGAATCCAGGCCCGGCCACCTCCGTCTAAATAAACATAATAACGTTTTTGTTTCATAACGTACAGATGATGTAACTTAATTGCACAGATGTTACTCACATAAATCCGTAAGTTAGACAACCGAATTATTATCATTGCCATACTGGCTATGACATTCATCGGTTTCCATTGTACTTTAGTGTCATTACTCTGTACATTTCTTTGAGATCTTTTCTTAAAATCCAACTTAGATATCAATGTAATAAAGTCACTTTTTGTACTAAAAGCAAACAGAGCCTTCATAGCGGCTAAGTATGAGTACTCTCTGATTGGGGCAGACGCAATTAACGCCAAGAGGTTAGACACTACCTTGGCAACGAGATCACTAGACGCCAGATTCCCCACAATCTTTTCGGCCACTTCCCTCGGGTTCGACTTCACCCCTTGCTCCTTCAACAGCTGTAAACAACCAATCACTGACTGGAATGACAAAGTTCAACCTTCACGTCTGTAGATTTTGCCAGGCACATGAGTTCCAGATATCACTGCATTACTTGTAGGTACATCCAAGCATTTGACTCAACAATCCTTTACACGTGCTTGACCAGGAGTGGTATTCTGCTCTGTCCTTATATTTAAGGACGCCCTAATTCTTGAGAATAGATGGTTCAATCCTTAATTTTTATCCTTACTTTCAAAAGACTTTGTTAAGTTTGAGGATAGAGCAGAATAGCTTTTTTATCCTTATTTTTAAAAAAAAAGGACATCCTTAAAAATAAGGACAGAGCAGAATACCACTCCAGAACTTACAGCTCAACAACATCGATATAAATACTCCACCATGTCGAGCATACGATAAAATCATACACATTAGTCAGAACGAGGAAACAAAGTACGAAACCACATAACTTCATAAAATCTTAACACATATCAGCTTCAACCAAATATTCTTCAAAACAAACCATTTTCAGAAGATGTATTCCAAGTCAAACCTGGCACTGTGTCGCGTTAAATGGCCCTTAATAAAACGCCGATGAAGGCTGGGAAATCCTTCATGCTGGATTTGTGCACTGACTGTCGTTTTATAGCGCTATATGCGAGGACAGGCACAGAAATATTTTCAAAGTAAAATCTAACTGGGGTTGACTTGACACGGTCTTAACAACGCCAGAACGATTGTAGAACCATTTCGATAAAATGTGAAACGTGTAAAGGTCCACTGTACTGGCAATTAATAATGCGTATTAGTGTTGTGTAACAGGTTTTACCTTGCAGACAGCCATAGCGCTATTGCACTGGTAATCTGCACCCGTTTTCTGAGAGCTGGAAGTCACCAAAACAGGAGGATCGGCCAGAGTTGGGTAGGCGCAGCGTATGGCTTGCCCGAACTGCTCCTCCAGCTCCCCAACAATGTTGACCATGTAGTCCCCTGATTGAGACTCTTCCATGGCGATGCTCTGCAAGTTAAACTGTTTGCTTAGGGTGTGCATAACTTCAGATAAAAGCGCGCTCGGTTTATATTTTCAAATAGAAAGCCGTAATCTAGCACAATTCCGTTGTTGCCTCAGGATGAACCTCCACCCCCCCACCCCCTGGGTGCCCAGCGAGACAGAAAACAATCCTCCTTGAATTAAATAAAATATAATGCCATTGTACGAAAATGAACACTGGGAATATTTACGATCATTTTTCCCAAAGCACGCCTGGAAGGTGCTTTCAACACAATACTCACAAAAAAAACTCATGACCTAAATTTCAGAAAACAAATTCATTAGAAAACTGGGGAATCATATTTAAAAAACCTAATTTTAGTAGTTGAAAAATGGCCAAGATTTGTGTGCTATTTGGCATTTAAAACTTACTTTAAAAAACGATTAGGAAGTTAATGTAAAGCAACGATTAATTAAAGAACAAAAAAGATGTATATTTAGATTTTATTATCTGATTAATGTCTACTCATCAATTATCTTGCCATTTACGGTTAATTTAAATGTTCACATCTGTTTTAGAGGACTTATTGCATAACATACTAATAGAGGCAAAACAGAAATCTAAACTTTTTAAACTTACCCTTCTTAAATGGGTTATTCGGTACTTCAGCTTGTTATTTTCTGTTCTCAGTTTATCTAAGTTTTCTGAAACATAGTCCACTGGTACATGTCCCTCTTTAAGGCTTTTAATTTCCGCTTCCAAAGCAGCTATTTCTTCTTCCTTTTATTAATAAAAATAAAATGAACATAAATAATCTTATATTCTTATTTAAAATAAGAAAATATCAAGCAAATAAGACAGTAGATATTTTTGTCTCAGGCCAAATAAAGCACCTTCGACCCAGAAAGTAATGCAGACAAATGGCCGTAAAACTTCTATTTTACGACAGTATGCACACTTTGAAAATTCACTTCAATGAGACTCTGCACCGAGGGTTAATTCTGGAACAGACTCACTAAGTCGATGGGTGCATTATTTCGACAAAAATATTTAAATTCTTATTTATTTGATACATTCTTATTTTAATACTTGAACAAGATCCTTCGTGCAATATTATTACGGGGGACCATGTGTTGATTTAGCTTATAAATAAATCCAGTTACAGCACTATTGCATCATACATCCAGTTTTGATATCAGCTCTGGTGATTACAAGTGCAGGCGGAACTTGAGCACTTAAAAGATTAGCAGCGATCAAACATCAAAATGAAGGAACGGAAAATATGTTTATTTTTATCGATGGCGTATCTCAGCAATTAACATTCTAAATTTTCCTGTCAAACAGTTTTCTGCACTGATCTTAAAGCAAGAGCGCTGAAACTTAGAACTGGTGGCAGAAGCTCACAGACAGTCTTAACTTTCAGAATATTTTGTTTTCTACCAAATGGGTTTTCTTGTCCAATGTTTACAATGCGTTTTGCTATCCACACAGAGTCCCCAAACTGTTACGCCAATGACATACAGAGAAACATTAAACCAACTGTGCATTCTGTAGTTAGGGCTCGAAATTATGTGGTGATGGTGAAAAATTAGTGGAAAACTTATGCACAGTCTCCTTTGTATTATTAAACTGAAAACGCACATTACACATAAAAAACTTTGTATTTAAAGCGTATATCTGTTTCAATTCAACTATTTCGCGAATTCAGTTTAACTGAATATATGTCATCTTGAGCTTGTGTAATCTGAAACGATACTTTATTTGCTGAAGGGGCAATGAGTAAAAATAATTTGACGCTTGCTGCTTCAGAATAACCACCCAGGAGAAACAGCCCAATAACTAACTGCTACAATTTTTTAATGCATGTCCTGAATAACATAAGAGTAAACCTTGTCTTTAGTATCGAAATAAAATAGAATACACCAGTCACATTCATAAAAGAAACATTTGCTCATTAAGGGTCCGAGAGCAGACAACCTCTTATTAATGGGGTTTGATTGGAAATTTTTGGCTTCAATAGTTCAATTTACATACTGTAGAGCACGCTGACGATAAACTTTCAAATATATGAGCCCGGGAAGAAAATCATCCAGCATGACGGAAGAAAACAAAGAAAGGTGTATCGCTGGTAAGGTGTTATACACCTAGAAAGAGTTTCGAATATTATCCAGTCATACACCTGATTACTTTTGCTCCGCATCGCGCCACAGATATGCATTCCATTTTATATATATCGTCAATATATTTAAAAAATTGTTTCGATTTTTGTTTTTGGATGTCATTTCGGTATATACTTATAAATGACCAATTTAAGTTTTCGCGCAAATGTCCAATTTTCGCTCAAAATTTACATGATGTTCAACAAAAACCCAACATATCAGTTTAATGCTCATTTTAGAAGCTTAATTCCAAAAGCATTTACTTATTCACTTTTTTTCAATGACAAAACACAGAATTTACTAAATTTCTCCCAAACAAAAGTTTTGGACCAGTAAGAAAATGTCGTGTTGCACTCACTAATTAAAGGAATGCTTAAAATATTATGTCAGTGCTTAAAATTATCAAAACAATAAATATATTTCTTATAAGTTTCGGTTGTTTTTTAATCATGGCAACTAAAATACACTACTTCCAGTGGAGTTTACACGATTTCTTCTAACATTTTATAACTAGAGTTTGATATCAGTTTCAAATTTAAAAAAACAACGTACTGAGAAGCTCTTTCCTAAGAAAAAGCAAATTAAATGAATTGAAATGATTCTATTCTGTTTAATGTGACTCAAAGCTTTAGGCACATGTGATAAACGAAACGCATCAAATGTTGAAAAAAAATTTACAGGAAATCTTGTATGCCAGTTTTAAAATCTTACATTGTCGCCTCCGTTTTATCGAGGATATTCAGATATTTTTTGTGTATTAACTGAGACTGAATCGCGTACGAGGTTTCTCTAATATTTCTTGTGGTTATCCTGCAATCCCTAAATTTCATATTTGTCGAAAAATTCGTTAAACAAAATACAATCATTAACTTGGAAAACACGGTTTTTGTACCAATTTAAAGTAATTTAAAAGCGTACAGTATATGGTCATTAAAATGCAATGCAGTTGAACAAAAAACGCTCAAGTATTACAAAACAATGTGTAAACGTTTAAGAATAGACGTATCTGGATGGCAGGCCCGTTAAACAGAGATTTCCGTTACCGGATCCCTCAATGCGCGCACACGGGCCTGCAGAGTATCTAACTTGTATAAGTTAAACCATGTTTTGGGAGTTTCCAATGAAATGCGCAAAAATGAAGTGTAAACAAACCGAGTGAAAAAATGCAATGATGCAGATTTCGCCTAAATGTCATTTTTCGTTGCACCAAAGAACAACCGGTTTAAAACAACTCGAACGTTATTTTAAAAACTTCAGAAAAGTTTTAAGAAAATATCTTGTGAGTATGGGCTATTATTGTGATATTTCATCTGTCATTTCTTTCATTTATTACGCCGTTCGCTTGTAGTCGAAATGCAACATACTTGCCCAAAGTGTCACTTAGCTTACCAGTTAGATACACACTCAATTGGAGCCCTTTATTAAAAAAAATCACTATCAAACGGCCTATCGTCCACCTGACTTTATTTTTAAACGTCTGTACATTGTTTTGTAATACGTTTGAGGGTTTTGGGATCATATGCATTGTAACCCCCTCCCAGTAACGCACCTTTCTTACTGGAGATTTCAACTGCTTGGCCCCCGAATGAGGGCAAGAGGGCCTCTAGCGTATCTAACTGGTGCATGGGAAAGGGCATGGAAATGTCAAAGCGATGTGGAAAGGAGACAGATTTTAACCTTAGTAACTTCGTCCCTTAAAATCAATTATAATAGTTTCGTCTTCAAATACGAAGGTTATTGTGTAAAATGAGCGTTTAAAAACGTCTCATTTCCATACAAGTCCAATTACAATTTGGGTTTTCGAATAAAATGCGCCAGAATTCCTAATTTCGACTGCAAGGGAACCGTATAAAAATGAATGAAACGATAAAAAAAATATAGAAGAAATACAGCAAAAAAAAAAAAACAACAACTCATACTCGGAAGATAAAAGAAATTGAAACTCAAAACTATTTGTTAATGTTTTTAATTAATTTTTGAAATCGCATACAGGTCGTTAAAAACACGATTGCTCTTTGGTGCCAGAAAAATCTGACGTTTACGAGTACGAGGCGAAATCTCCCTATCATTTCTGTCATTTTTACCCTGTTAGTTTGTACTCGAATTTTTTGCGCATTTTATTTGGAACGCCCAAAGTGTGAATTGGCTTATCGCTGATCACCATATATCACCGCCCTCGTGTACAAGGAGAGAAACATAAAATTGAACAGCACATCGTAATTGGCAAAACTGAAAATGTGTTCTTTTAATGCAAGAACAGTGTTTGCGGCGGTTGTTCGATGTTTATTTACAAACTTTAAGCCATGGCATTCACTATTACATTCTTATTATTGGTCACAATGATTTTCATCAGCCAACAGACGAGTTTGTAATTTAGCTAATTACGATGTGCGGGTCAATTTGAATGTTCCTTGCCTTGTATGATGACATGTGTTGAAACAGATTCCTTGTGACCCCCTATTATCGCTTCAAGTTTCATTTTAAAACCACGAAAGTACGACATAATCATCTAAAATTGTGTACCGTGCTCACTAATTCTGCAGACACACAAAATGTAGCTAGCTTGCATAGTTGGACACATTTTAGTGATTACTTACTGCTTTTTCAGCTCGAGCAAGATATGTTGCAACCGAATCTGCCATTATCACCCAATTCAAATTGGCTAGTACCAATTGGTCAAATGTAAATTAAATTGATAGTGGCGTTGTTGTTCAACAGCCAACCTCTACGGCAGGTTCTGCCTGTTGCGTGTAACGCCTTTTACTCCGCAGATCCACTAGGGATTCAGCTTAAGAAAGCACTCATAAAGATATCGTTAATCCATTCATCCTTGAACCGAGGAACTGTACTGAAAAACTTCAACAGTCTAAAAGTAAACACAAAAATTGTGTTTCTTTTCACTTAAGGAGAACTTAAAATTGTAAGTTCTCAGCGTTATTACTAAAAGTCACGTCTTCGAGTAGTCTCTTTGTTAATGCATCATTGAAAGTTAATCTTTTACAGCTTTTACATAATGCCGATATTGTATTCTCGCCCAGGCAAAGCTCATGACCTTTAGCCCTTATTGACCTACTCCACCCACATCCCAAGTGACCTTAGTCCTGTAACTTATCCTACCCGAAGTCTGTGGCGGAGGAGTCATCTAGAACTATATAACTGTTTCCATTTAACGGACAGGATATTGATGTGCCATTTCCTTATCGCTTCTCTGTCGGTTCAGTTTAATCGGCTGGTAAGTTAGTCCCAGGTCTCTTCTATTAGCGATACTTCTATAGCAGGGGATGTTCGGCTGTGAGCTATTCAGGACTACTTGCAAATATCCACATTAAATAGGAATTCTGATACATACCTTTCTTTTCAAATACAATTTCAAATGTATGTATACTTGTTGCTAGAATGGCAAGTGACACTTTTTGTTGGGGTCACAACATGTACCAAACATTATGGGTACAGCATTCTATGAACAATTATTACATTATATACTGCTTATACAGTATCAGCTATAGTTATAGTTATATGACTTATAAACAAAATCTATTCACATTTTATAAAATGCAGTGTTTTATATATTATTGCTTGAATTTCTGCTAAAATTATCGAGGAATGCTATCCATATGATCTTTTCTTTATGAATTACCTTTCATGGCGATATTTTAAAAAATGGCGTGATATGAAAAATGGTAACGAAATTGAAAAGGGTCACAAATGTGTGTTTTAGTCAGTACTTTTCGCTGTTTGCTATTGTGGGTTCTACTCCCACTGAATGATTGCATCACGATTTCTTATGCAATAAGCCGGCGCGCTCCGGTGGTAGCAAAGCAAGATAAGTATTAGACTGGAACAAATTACCAGTAAAATGGTTGACCGATACCACCAAATTGCCACACAGAACGGAGGTAGTATAAAGACAAGTGTTACATACTGATGATAAGGAGTTGCGACATACATTTCTGGATCACTGTAGCAAAAAGTGTGCGTGTTCGTTAAAAATGCCAATAATGAGAAACATAGCTCCATCTATAGTTTTGATCGAATCCTCCGAAATGGTTGAATTTTTCACATCTTAAAATAAGCTTGTCCAGAGACATTGAGACCAGCTTGGATCTAATGAATCAAGTACAAAAGCCTTGAAAAAGCGCAAAACACGCCTAAAAGTTTAAAAAGCAATCTCACTAAAACTGTTTGCAGAAGAAGAACTATTTCGATAAGCTTGACCTTTACTTTCAAACGAGAGCGTGAGGTCAATTTTTGGGTGTACACCTAAAAACACTAAAAAAAGATCACATGAAATGCATTGTTCTAAAAGTTAGACTGAATCAACAACAGGAGGCAATGCATTTTGGTTAAAAAACCGTACACCGTACAAAATATTTCAAAATGTTACCGATTTCTCCAATGTTTGGCGAATCCCCCAAAAATAACTTTTGAAGAGATTACTATTTAGTAAACAGTTACAAAAATGGAAAAGAATCCGATAAAAATCGTGGCAGCAGAAGCATTACAGTAAAAGTTTACGTACGCACATATAGACATCAGATGTCTATATGATGCCAATGATATGATAAGACCGGCCCAAGTGAGTCGCCTGGCCTAAAAAGCATTAAATATAAATATTTATAAACATTTTAGAAACGATTATACTACTACAACTTGTAGCTTTAACACCTTAATAAACACCTAGTCAACGAGCGCTGTGCTGTCACCGGAGAGTGCCTATTCGTTGCACAAGAAATTGTTGTGCAAACGCCCTATCGGAGTCGATAGCAGAGAGCGCTAAGTAATTGAATGTGATAAAAGTATCTGGCTGCTTGTATTTTATTTACCTCTAGTTTTGATTGTGTAAGAAACACAACAAATGTTTTAGGAGACCAGTTAAAAGTGTAAGAGCAGCAACACCTTAAAAGGGAGTCAAAAAAATTTGAAAAAGTACATTTTTGGCTCACTTTTGGAGGATCGGACTAAAATATTGTCACAGACAAACAGGGTACATCAACAGTGAGGAAACGACAATGTCAAAGGAAATTCAGACTCGCCCAAACGGCAAAAAAATCAAGGTAGGCGGTGACTATCCAGGGAACATTGCTGCTAAATTTTAAAACAATCGAACCAAATATGTAGGAGGAATCTACTTAAAAAAATTGTTTCAAAACACACATAACAAACAACGGATAGCTCACTAGTGATGGATACATGCCACTGACGAATATAAGTAAAGAAGTATTTTAAGTAAAAGTTTACATACAGACGATATATAGGCGACAGACCCCCCCCCCCCCCATATACAAGACCAGCTTGGTGAAGTCCAGCCTCAGAACATATAACGTTGACCCCTATCAACTAAATAACAGAAGGCGTCGTAGCTCTGACCTAGAGATTGCGGAATAAAGGTAAGGAGAAACCAGGTCCACGGGTGTTAGATGCTTATATCGGGCAAAAATTTCAAAGCAACAGTTTTGGTAGAAAATGGTAGATTAAAAAGCCACTAAACAAAGAACCCACTGACAGAGCTATACATATTGAAAAAAGTCTATCATTTAATTGCCATTTCAAGAAGGCGGGGGTCGTAGTTTATAGGCGATAGTACAGTATTTGTGTAATGTTACAGTATTTCCGAAATGTCATTAGTTTTTAAATAGATTAAAGGCAAATTTTAATTTCAGTCCCCAGTGGATAAGCGGAGTAAAAAGGTATTGTACACAACAGAGCGAATCCGCGTAGAGGTGGGTTGTTGAACAAATTTTAAATAGTTCTCTTTTATGAGTACTGTTTTAGCGGAATATAGAGTCGGTGTGCGGAGTGAAAAGGTGTTTTATACAGCAGACCACAAGAGGTTGGCTGTTGAACAACAATGACAAACAGCTGACCTCTATTAGGACCTATTTGTTATGTTTACACACAGAGCGGATGGAAATTTTTAAAAGTAGTTTCTCTTTATGGGTGCTATTTTTAGGAATATCCAGTGGATTTGGGAGTAAAAGGATGTTATACACAAGAGACCAAGTCGCCATAGAGACTGGATGTTGGACAACAACGAATCATTAGTATGAATTGTTATGAATTAACCTGCAGTTGCTCAATTGCCACTCGGCGACGCCTGCTAGTCCACGCAGTTTTTGCTAAAACGGGTCAAAAGAAATACATGAAAAATACAAGTTATAGAAACATTCCGCGATACATGCGAGATACAACAATGTTGCAAAAATGTCATGAACAAAACAAACATCAAAAGACCCAGAAGAGTACTGGAAGATTCTTGGAGTCGAAAGTTAAGAATGGAAAGGTAAAAACAGCAATAATGATCTCAATGAATAATAATTTTTTTAACAACTCAGAGACCTGATAAAACAAAAGCATTTTTTTTACAGAAATTACTGATGGTAGATAGATTGTGTGAATGATCCGTACTGCAGCCGGACCACAATTAAATAATTTCCTGGTTACCCATAAAGAGGAAGTGAATTCGAAAACATAGGGCTATCGGAATTTAGTTGTGAAGGTAAGTGCCTATGGCATGAGAGACTTAAAAATGTGAAAAAGAAGCTTTTGAAATATGAGTTTTAACTTCCTATTGAAAATCGTTGACTTTTAGTGTTTGTAGAGGTCGGGCTAAGGGTCACCATCTTTGTAAAGTTGTGGCAAAAAAATTAATTGGTCAACCCCTATATCAGTTCCGATTTAAGTCCTCTTAATCGTCAATCTCTGTTAAAAATTGTAGGTTTGAATGGGAGGAGCCAGAATTCCAAAAGTTATCCAGACAGTCATTGGTAAATTAATTGTGGTCCGTTGCCTACTGCCAAAATTGGTCGTATAATTAGGTTTTGAAAATCAGTGAACGGAAAACATTTCCTTAAATGTCTTCACCTAATGCTGCACATAGCCCATGACCTTAATTAAAAAATAAAGCGTTATTTGTTTTTAAAACCTGAGTGATATGCCCCCTATGCTGTAATCCGTCCAGACGATTGGCAGAGCTACTCTCGTGCCGCATGCCTCACGGAGCTTTGCCAGAGTAGTGAGTGTCAGGCCGAAGTCCGGTTGGCCGCTATGTCGTGCCGGGATTAAGTCGGACAACACATAAACAAAGTATCTGCTAGGCAACTCTTCACAAATGCAAGCAAGCCGTGGTCAAGCAAGCGCTGACAGGAAATGCAAAAGCAAAACCCTCCTTTACCCCCTTTTACCCCTCCGTTATCACTCTTTTCATGCTAAGTACATTTTTATGTTAATTATCATGCATCAAATTGTAGTATTAGTGGACTTTTTACAAATATCTTTTGCTTGTACGTTAAATGTTATCAGAAGTTAAGCAATAAAGCATTGTACCCAAACCACTCTCTCATTCGCTTTGCCAGCTATAGCGGCTAGAGACTTGAACTCGTTTAAGTTTTAAACCACTAAGGCATAACATTAAGCCAAAAAAGCGTATCCAGAGAACAGATGCTCCACCTGGTAGATGAGTCACAAATGGTACGATCAAAACAACGGAATCTGCTGAAGTGTGTGCAGTACTTTCTTTTAATTTCATCTGAATATCTGTTAAAATATTTCCTAAAAGGTATTTTGTATATAGTCACAATAGCACACGTCACATTGGGATGCTAAAAAGAAGGGACTTAGGTAATTTTATCTACTTTTGGTTGTAATCTATGTGTTTAGTCTCTAGTCCATGCTCAAATTACACAACAGAATTAGGTTTCAAACACAAGTCGCATATGTAGTAATCAGTGATGTCGATAAAATAAAGGTTGCTAGATCACTTATCGAATATGCTTACAGATCTCTAATTATTTGAGATATTATTGATTAAAAATATCTATTAGCAACTCTTGATACTTCTACATGAATTAGAGATATCTGTGTTTGACTCTTGAGAATCTCTAGCTCAACTTTTTTAAAATTGTTAAAAATGAGATGCTGATAACAGAATAGGTTATCTCTCTAGAACTTGAGATATCTCGAGTTATAGATGTCACAAAGAGGTGTCTCAGTATTTAAAAGTATTTAAAATTGTTTAGACACAGCTTTTTTAAATAGAAATATCTGAATGCATTATTTATCAATAAATACTGCCTAGAAATTCCATAACATAAGATATAATCTCACATGGATATCTTTAAAAGGCAGATATCTCGATAAAATTATTGATAGCAGAAACATTTAAAGATGTCCCGTAATATTTAAAGATAAAATTAAATATCTCTGATTAAACAGATGTCTAATTATTAATTATAAACACTGCTAAGAAATTCTATGAAAATTATAATTTGACATTAATAAGATCTATCAGAAACAAAAACTAATGCTCCTACTATTCATTATGGTGAAAATTCTCCTACTATTAATTATGGTGAAAATACACAAGAAAGCGTTGTTCTTAACACGGTTGATTATTTGGTGGAAAAAATTTATTCCTTTCTATGCTAATTGCATAAAAGTTCTGTTCTAAAAGTCAAAGACCCACTAAAACGAAGTTTTAACATTTTGTTTTAAATCCTCGCACTGAATACATCAATACTGTCTAACTGTGTGGTTTAATTGACAAATCCAAGCTGATAAGAAAGGAAGGAATAAAGGGAAAGGAGGGAGGGAGAGAATACAGTTTCTTTGGCAGGACGAATCATTTTGAAAGAGTTTGCCAAAAGAAATGTGACGATTGACTATGAAGACACTCAGCCATGCCAAGCCACCCTGACGATCAACAATTTACTTGTGATGTTTAAGTTGGAGAGTGGTACTCCATTATGTGATTTCCAGAGAGCAATTATCAGAAGATGGCGCCAAAGCCAGAACTGCAGCCATTCTCCACGTTTCTGTCAAGTTCTGGAGGTAGTGTCGATGCTCCAGGTCAGTTATACGTCAAAGTGACCCGCTGAGGGGAAATTTTCAGACGACCCGTCTATGTGTGAAGCTCGAAGAGAAGCAATGTTTGCTCTATAGAAGCGCCGCAAGCGCGATGAGATTTGTGCAACACGCAGAACTAGTGAGCAATTAAAATGGTTTGACGCACTGTGATTCTACACTCTTGGGATTCAAGCCAGACACAGAACCATATCAAGAAGTGTACCCGAGACTTTACACAAGCCAGTTAATGAAAAGCTAGACATAGTCTCACAGAGTACATAGCTAACGCAGTGGTGCCTGTCCCGGCGCGGAAAAAGACAGAAAAATTTTTGCATCTCAAGAAATTCAAACAATTTGAACAGAAAGGGGGAGGGAGGGAGGGAGGCTGGGAGGGAGGGAGGGAGGGAGGGAGGGGGAAGGAGGGGCTGGGAGGGAGGGAATGAGGGGGAGGGAGGGAGGGAGGGAGGGAAGGAGAGAGGGAGGGCGGAAGGAGATAGGGGGAGGAGAGCGAGAGAGAGAGGCAGAAACAAAGAGAGACAGAGAGAAAGACAGACAGGGTGAGAGACAGAGACAGAGAAAGAGCGAAACAGAGTTTGTTTGGTTTTTACCGTTCACCAACTATGTGTGTGTGAGAGAGACAGAGAGAGAGAGAGAAACAGAGAGAGAGAGAGAGAGAGAGAGAGAGAGAGAGGGAAAGAGAGAGAGAGAGAGGAGTGAGAGCGATTTGTTGTGCCAACATTCAACGAAATTGGAGCTGGCAGATTCACACAGAAATTTTACGAGTTCTGTGAGCATTCTCTGAAAAAATATAGAGCGAGTGTTGCTAGACGTAAATGATAGGCTTATATATGCTCCGGATGTTCCAAAACATCATCAAATTTTGGAAAAGGTTTTGGACAATATACGCAAGTTGGGACTGAAACTTGTCATATCCAAGTGCAAATTCAGAATAGAAACATGTCTCAAGGCCAAATATTCTCAAGGCAAGGTATGTCTCCTGATCCTTACAAAAATCCAAGCCATCTAGGGCATCAGGGAACCAAAGGATGAATTGACTGGCATGGCCAGTTCAAAAGAAGTCAACCAAAAATTCACGTTCGTTTCAGATGAGTCAAGTTCACAATTTTAGGCGTTTTCCTACTGCAGTCATTTCATGGAGAGGGGAAGTCAAACGCGTGCGTTTTACTATCGCTTACTTCAAGCGAGAGGCGTTGGGCCCAGATCAACAAACACTGCCTTCCACTATTGTGGACCGGACAGAAGTTTTCTCATTTTCTGGTAAGACTGCTGAACTTCAGGTTCATTACATACCACAAACCACTCGTTCTTCTGGTCAACGGTAAAGACCTAGATAAAACACCGATATACATTCAAAGACTAATATGAGTTTGCCTACGTAAAAGCTGTCGATAATTCAGAGGCAGTGTGCTGATGGCAGAAAAATCACGGAAAGCTTCGGATAAAAAATCGCCATAGAATCCGCTACTGATCTCTATTTAACGCTTGTCGTATAGTTTAACTCTACAGTCCTTTAACATCTGGCCTATAAAACTAAGTGTTGATGCATTTAAACTTGAGAAGATACATGATGTTGTCCTGGTACACTATTACAGTAGGTACGTGATACACTCTAGATTCCATATATCAAAGAGTTGCAGAATTAATACCAAAATTCAGGTTTATTCAAACACTCAGCAATCCATATTTTAGCCAAAGCAGTGGTGAAGCTGAAGCTGCAGTCAAAATCCAGATGCAGCCAACCTCTTTGTAGCAGTGTTGCAGAACCAGACTCACGGTAGCTGGTGAATCTCTATCGCAATTGCATTTAAAAGGCACGAAAAGAGTAACAATACCAACGCTGCGAGATACCTAGCATTTACGCAGTCACGCATGGGGACAAACAATTGCAGCGCTACCCGGCGGCTACTGCCGCGTTAAGAACTAGCTATCGAGCGGCAAAACATTTACCATAAACCATTGAACACCGGCCGTTTTTAGAAACATTTACCATAAACTCTTGCTACATGCGTTATGGACTAGCCAGCGGCTAAACATTTATCAACCCTTGCACTCCAGGGACTAGTTATCGAGCGGCTAAACATTCACCATAAGCCCTTGCACGTCGATCGTTCTAGATTAACCAGTTGCTTAGTCACGTGTAAGGGGTTTCTAGCCAGCGGCTAAACATTTATCAACCCTTGAACTCCAGGGACTAGTTATCGAGCGGCTAAACATTCACCATAAGCCCTTGCTCGTCGATCGTTCTAGATTAACCAGTTGCTTAGTCACGTGTAAGGGGTTTCTAGAAGATAACTAGGTAAATATATGCCATGAACCCTGACGGCCCTCACGATTTACGCAAGTCGCGCGTGGGGACAATAACCATTGCAGCGATACCCGGCGGCTAGTGCCGCTTTAGGAGCTAGGTGTCGAGCGGCTAAGCATTTACCATAAGCCCTTTCACACTTCAATGGATGAACAGAAGCCTTGTACTCAAGCCGAAGCTCTTTCACACTTCATTTACCGTAGGCCCTTGCATTTCAGCCGTATCAAAAATATTTGCCAGAAACACTTTCTACTCGTGTAAGGTATTAGCTATGGAGCGTGTGAACATTAACCATAAGCCCTTGCATTCCAAGCGTTAGGGACTAGTTATCGAGCGGCTCACCTTTCATCATAAGCCCTTTAACGCTTCATTTAAAGTAAGCCCTGGTACACCAGCCGTTGGGGACTAGTTATCGAGCGGCTCAACATTTCCGATAAGCAATTTCCCGCTTTATATACAGCAACTTAGAGACTAGGCTAAACATTTACTGTAAGAACTTGCACACCATCCCCTAAGGACTAGTTATCGAGCGGCTCAACATTTACAAAAAGCCCTTGCACTCCAGACATTTGGGACTTGTTATCGAGCGGCTCATCACTCATCATAATCCCTGTCACGCTTCACTTACCGTAAGCCATTGCTCGCAAGCATTTATGGACTAGTTATCAACAGACTAACCATTTAGCGTAAGACTTTGCACATCAGAAGTTAGGGACTAGTTACCGAGCGGCTCAACATTTACCATAATCATGGTAAATGTTGAGCCGCTTTACCGTAAGTCCGTAAAGCATTTACCGTAAGTCCTTGCACACCAGCAGTTAGGAACTAGCAATAGAGAGGCTAAACATTTACCGTAAGCCCTTGCACACCAGCTGTTAAAGACAAGTTATCGAGCGGCTAAACATTTACCGTAAGCTCTTGCACGCCAGCCGTTAGGGACAAGTTACCGTGCGGTTCAACATTTATCGTGAGTGCTGCCACAAAAGCCGTTAGGGACTAGTTATCGTGCGGCTGGACATTCACCGTAAGCCCTTGCACCCCAGCCGTAAGGGACTAGTTATCGAGCCTCTGAACATTTAACATTAGCCCTTTCACGCTTCATTCACCGTAAGTTCTTGCATATCAGCCGACAGGGACTAGTTATCGAGCAGTTAAACATGAACCGCAAGCTCTTGCACGCCATGTGCTAGGGACTAGTTATCGCTCGGCCAAATATTTACTATAATCCCCTGCACTTAAGCCGTTAGGGACTAGTTATCGAACGGCTCATCATTTACCGTAAGCCCTTATTTCATTCGCTTTATTTACCGCAAGCCCTTGCACACCGGCCGCAAGGGACTGGTTATCGAGCGACTAAACATTTACCGTGAGCCCTTGCACACCAGCCCTTAGGGACTGGTTATCCAGCGGCTAAGCATTTACCACAAGCCCTTGCACACCAGCAATTAGAGACTAGGTAGCTAAAAATTTACCGTAAGCTCTTGCCCATTAGCCGTTAGGGTCTAGTTTTCGAGCGGATAAACATTTACCGTAATCCCTTGCACACCTGCCGTTAGGGACCAGTTATCGATCGGCTAGATATTTACCATAAGCAATTTCCCGCTTCATTTATCGTAAGCCCTTTCTCGAATCATTTAACGTATAGCCTTGTGCACCATCCGTAGAGTACTAGTTATCGAGTCTCTTAACGTCTACCGTAAGCGCTTGCACACCAGTCGCACAACAGTTGCGGACTTGTTATCGAGCGGCTAAGCATTTACCGTAACCTCTTGCACACCAGTCGATTGGGACTAGCTATCCAGCGGCTGAACATTTACCGTAAGCCCTTGCACAACAGCCGTAAGAGACTAGTTATCGCGCGGTTAACATTTACCGTAAGCCCTTCCACACCAAGCCTTAGGGACCAGTTATCGATCGTCTAAACATTTACCGTAAGCCCTTGCACCCGAGTCGTCAGGGACTTGCTTTGGAGTGACTAATCATTTACCGGAAGCATTTTCACACGAGCCGTTACGGACTAGTTATAGAGCAGCTCAACATTTACCGGCAGCCCTTGCACACGAGCCGTTAGGGAATAGTTATGAAGAGGCTCAACATTTAACATAAGCTCTTGCACACCAGCCGTTAGGGACAAGCTATGGAGCCACTAAACATTTACTCTAAGCCCTCCCACACTAGCTGTTAGGGACTAGTTATCGAGCGGCTAAAATTTACCGTAAGACCTTTCTCGCTTCCTTTACCGTAAGCCATAGAACACCAGTTATCGAGGGGCTGAACGTTTACGATAAGCGCATTCACGCTTCATTTACCGTAAGCCATTGCACACCAGCCGTAAACGACTAGTTACCGAGCGCTTCAACATTTACCGTAAGCCCTTTCTCGCTTCATTTACCGTAAGCCCTTGCACACCAGCCGTTAGGGACTAGTTATCGAACGGCTCAACATTTACTGTAAGTCCTTTCACACCAGCCGCCAGGGACTAGTTGTCGAACGGCTAAAGGTTTACTGTAAGCCCATGTACGCCAGCCGTTAGGGACTAGTTATCGAACGGCTCAACATTTACTGTAAGTCCTTCCACGCCAGCCGTTAGGGACTAGTTATCGAACGACTAGACATTTACCGTAGGCCCTTCAAAATTGAAAAAAGCTTTGTAATTCTTAACATTGCACAAATATTCCAAAGACATTGGACATTGGTAACACCCTACAAATTGGAAATATATTTCAATAAGATCTGCTGAAATGTAAACTAATAAAGGGTATCAATGAAAGGGACTCTCAAGATAAGTGTTTAGATAGATGAAACATTATTTGTATAAATTATTGAGCAAAGCCATGTTTCTAAATATATACTGAAGGACAGAACAAACTTAACATGCAAATAAAATATATCACTTTGGGAAAATTATTTATTCAATTACTTTCGTACTTACAAGAATGCACGATTCACTGATTCTTTCACATAATTTTACACAAAATGGTCCATACTCCTAAGCGTCTGCAAAATCCAGACTGACAAAAGATGCGACTGTCACAATTTCGGTGTGCAGCCGAGTCGAATGGCTCCATACACCATCACAGAAACGCCTCCAAAACGATCCACCTGATTGACTGCGAAGCTTTGGCGGTCCGTCTATATGCGCGCTGGCGGCCATCTGCGCGGTATATTTGAAACCGTGACTCATTGCTAAATATCACACGTCGCCAGTTTTGCAATCTCCACCCTCCACGATGATGGTTATCAGCCCATGTGCGTCTCCTAGTGTTCAAGACGACGCCGATGTAAGGTCTGCGAGCTCGTAATCCGTGTTCACGAAGACGTCTGATGACCGTTTTTGCACTTATGCGGTTGTTGCCTATGCCTGGGATCTCCATCGTTGTGGTTGCAGTACTGTGAAACCGATCGCGCAGGTGGATCAAACGGGTCCAGCGATCCTGATTTGGCGCAGTTACTCGAGGGCGGCCACTTCTTGGTTGGTCCACTTCTTTAGTGCACCCAATTTCATTATACCGCCGTTGCAACTGGTATATTGTAATTCGGCTACAGTCAAAGCGCCAATAGTGTGGTCGTGACAGTTTTGCTGAAGTCAAGGCATCTTTATGCGCTCGATATTTAAACCAAAATTTACGTAGAAACGTTGCAATATCTTTCTTCGAAACAACTGATAGTAAAAATTAGGAATCCACTCAAGCAGAACGAGCTGCTGCCTATCAATATGGTTTAAAGCTCTATATCACATTAACACCTTGGTAATCATCGTATTGGGATAAAACAACAGATTATATCGCAGATTAAGGTCACTAACAATTATTCAAAGTTTCAAGCAAAACAAATTTAGGATAAGAAATATATTTCACTTTTTGTATGTTAAGTTTCTTTTTGTCCTTCAGTATATTTATAACAACAGTAATCTCACTTATTGTTTTGTTGGAGCGTTAATGCGATTTGAGGCCCTACGTTTTCATTTGAGACCCTTGGTGTCCATTAAATTCTCAGATTTCAGGATTCAAATGAGAAAAGCCGAGCTTCAAATGGAAACGGTGGGCCTCAAATCAAATAAAGGCCCAGCAAAACAATACGATTGGTGTATTATTGGTCATTGCAAGACCACAATTGCACAATCGCGGTCCAAAGTATTTCACTGAATACAGTACATTGAAAGCTTTGGAAAACCAAACCACCCATTAAACAATAACAAGACAGACAATTGCAATTCGATTGAGACTGCATGAGAATGGCAGGACGGAAACAGGACAAGTCCGTACTATGCAAGTCCCTACTGGTCAAGTCCCTACTGGACAACTCCCTC
This sequence comes from Protula sp. h YS-2021, assembly GCA_949752745.1. Classification (NCBI taxonomy): domain Eukaryota; kingdom Metazoa; phylum Annelida; class Polychaeta; order Sabellida; family Serpulidae; genus Protula; species Protula sp. h YS-2021. Next base: position 33,434,861 of record OX457025.1, read on the forward strand.
CTTAGGACAAGTCCCTACCAGGAAGACCCCTGCTTTTTTCAATTTTTTAGGTTTGTTCAGAATTATAGTTTGCACGAATTTACTCAAAAGACCCATGAGTTTATTCATAATGTAAGATCAATAAACTTGTGGTGTCAACGATAAATAGTCTTTGATTACGCTAATTACAATTAATGTGGAGCTACATCGTGACACATAAACACAAAATAAATTACTAGTGTATAAAATAAAAATGCAAGCTACACGTCTTTGCTGAAATAAACGAAACACAATTAGTAACAAATCATGCAAATATCTTGCTACGCGTCGTAATCTGAAAGAAAAAAAGCACGACTAGAGATCACATAATCAAGGTCACTAAACAGTCCTACATGTGAATGTTATGAAAAAATACCACGCAAATATTCTAAAATATGCCGCTTATCGAAGTCGGCGACAACGGTCGATATTCTTTGTGCAGTTGTGTATCAGTAGGATAGAAACGCCGGTTCTACGCCAGGAAGTGACGTCATACTGTCTGGACCGGAAGTGACGTCATACGGTCTGGACCGGAAGTGACGTCATACTGTCTGGACCGGAAGTGACGTCATACTGTCTGGACCGGAAGTGACGTCATACTGTCTGGACCGGAAGTGACGTCATTCTGTCGTAACCAAGGCGTAATCATGGTAATCAAGGCGTAACCAAGGCGTAACTATGGTAACCAAGGCGTAACCATGGTTACCAAGGGGCTATTTGCGCAGCTGGCTGTATGTATTTTTGTAACATGTCGTCATTTTAACTTTGTAAAAAGGGGAAAATGAGATAACTTTCGTTATAGTTAGTCGATTTTGCATGGAAATTTCACTGTTTGATTCAGTTTTATGTAAAGTTTTATTATAAAGTGATCAAAGGCTATTTGCGCAGCTGGCTGTATGCATTTTTGTTACATGCCGCCATTTTAACTTTGTAAAAATTGGGATAACTTTTGTTATACTTGACCGATTTACCTGGAAATTTCACTGTTTGATTCAGTTTTATATCTAGTTTTGTTATAAAGTGATCATGGGCTATTTGCGCAGGTGGCTGTATGCAGATTTGTCACATGCCGCCATTTTAACTTTGTAAGAATTGGGATAACTTTCGTTATACTTGGTCGATTTACATGAAAATTTCACTGTTTGATTCAGTTTTATATCTAGTTTTGTTATAAAGTAGTCATGGGCTAGTTGCACAGGTGGTTGTATGCATCATGGATTCACCTTACAAATTTTAACCTTAAAAGTGAGATAACTTTCGTTATGGTTGACCGATTTGAATGAAAATTTCACCATTGAATTCAGTGTAATGTCTTAGTTTACAGTAGTTTGCATAGGTGGGTTATTGGAATGGCGCGCGCCCACCATTCAAACATGTGTTTGAATTATTCTTTAGGAAAATATTACGTCAAACTATTGTTCAACAAGTTGCTTAACAATTGTGCAACAATTGTTCAACAAGCTGTTGTTCAACATGTTCAACATGTTGTTGAACAAGTTGAACATGTTCAACATGTTCAATATGTTCAACATGTTGTTGAACAGGTTCAACATGTTCAACACGTTCAACAGGTTCAACATGTTGTTGAACATGTTAAACATGTTCAACTTATTCAACATGTTGTTTAACATGTTGTTCAACATGCTGTTTAACAAGTTGCTGTTCAACATGTTGTAGTTCAAGCAAAAAAAAAAAAAAAAAAAAAAAAAAAAAACAAGACATATATTGAATATGCCAAACTTGTTAAAATTGGTATAAGTTTGGCATTTTTTGAGCAAGTTACACACCATATTTTGATTACATCGAAGTAACATAAAAGGAAGAGTGAGACATGCATTTCCTGCATATCAAACAGAAACAAATTCTGCTGAGTCAGTTCTTTGGTAAGGCGCGCGACTGTTCGAATGACGTTATAATGACGTCATAATGAGGACGTGATGACGTCATAATGACGTCATGATGACGTCACAAAGACGTCATGACGTTAGACTCGCCTAAGCTGCATAACCCTAACCCTAGGCATAGACAACATGTTCAACAACATGTTGAACATGTTGAACTTGTTGAACATGTTGTTCAACATGTTCTTCAACATGTTGTTCAACAAGTTGAACATGTTCAACATGTTGTTCAACAAGTTGTATATAAGGCTATGTTTAAAGGCTTTTTCATCATTTGAAAAGTGTATGTTGAACCGAAAGGATGTATAAATGCAATATTTGTTTGAAATCTTACAATTGGCCACAAAGTCTTAAAAGGCACTTAAAGAATGCTCACACTTCAGAAGAAGAAGAATTGGAGATAGATATGGAAAATCCTGTAAAATCACCTAACACTAAAACTTTAGATGAGTCTTGTATGGAACGTCAAAGCGTCAACATGACTGAAAAGAATGCACATGCTTGTACAGAATGTGGTGCGTTATACAACAGTCAAGAAGCTTTGTTCATTGGTACATTGTGGTGAGGGTGATGATGACAGAAGCTCTGAAAGTGAGTCAGAAACAGACTCTGAAAGTGAGTCAGAAACAGACTCTGTTTGGCATGATATGGTTCGAGAAGTCTATGATGAATATGATACCAAATTTCAAGAAAAGGTTTCAGAATATGAAGAACAAGGGCTTGAAGATGCGCGTGAAATAGCCAGTGATGACTTTCGACCCATTTATAAGCGTCGACTTAAACAATTGTTTATGAGACTATTCAAATATGCCCAACGTCTAGAACAAAACGAACATTATCAAACCATTGTAGAAGACTTTAATTACTTTGTTGATGAAAAACATTACGAATATTCAAAGGCACTAAAGGCGGCTATAAGAAGAAACGATGCATTCTTTGAAGAGCTTCTAGATGAGGAGGAGGAAGATGAAAGCAGCGACGAAGAAAGTGATATGGATGACAGTGAACAGAGTGAAGCAGATGAAGAAAAATAGACTTATTTGACTAAACTTTATAATAAAGATTTTGTAAATCAACAAATATTGTAATATTGTTATAGATTTAAGCTGTATGTATTTAAGTGTATATAAGTGTATTTAAGTGTATTTACGTGTATTTAAGTGTATTAATAAACCTATTCAACATATGTCTTGTTTTTTCTTTGCTTGAACTACAACATGTTGAACAGCATGTTAAACAACATGTTGAATAAGTTGAACATGTTGAACATGTTCAACAACATGTTGAACATGTTGAACGTGTTCAACTTGTTCAACAAGATGTTGAACATGTTAAACATGTTGAACATGTTCAACAACATGTTGAACATGTTGAACGTGTTGAACATGTTGAACCTGTTCAACAACATGTTGAATATATTGAACATGTTGAACATGTTCAACTTGTTCAACAACATGTTGAACATGTTGAACAACAGCTTGTTGAACAATTGTTGCACAATTGTTAAACAACTTGTTGAACAATAGTTTGACGTAATATGTTCCTAAAGAATAATTCAAACACATGTTTGAATGGTGGGCGCGCGCCATTCCAATAAACCACCTATGCAAACTACTGTAAACTAAGACATTACACTGAATTCAATGGTGAAATTTTCATTCAAATCGGTCAACCATAACGAAAGTTATCTCACTTTTAAGGTTAAAATTTGTAAGGTGAATCCATGATGCATACAACCACCTGTGCAACTAGCCCATGACTACTTTATAACAAAACTAGATATAAAACTGAATCAAACAGTGAAATTTTCATGTAAATCGACCAAGTATAACGAAAGTTATCCCAATTCTTACAAAGTTAAAATGGCGGCATGTGACAAATCTGCATACAGCCACCTGCGCAAATAGCCCATGATCACTTTATAACAAAACTAGATATAAAAACTGAATCAAACAGTGAAATTTCCAGGTAAATTGGTCAAGTATAACAAAAGTTATCCAAATTTTTACAAAGTTAAAATGGCGGCATGTAACAAAAATGCATACAGCCAGCTGCGCAAATAGCCTATGATCACTTTATAATAAAACTTTACATAAAACTGAATCAAACAGTGAAATTTTCATGCAAAATCGACTAACTATAACGAAAGTTATCTCATTTTCCCCTTTTTACAAAGTTAAAATGGCGACATGTTACAAAAATACATACAGCCAGCTGCGCAAATAGCCCCTTGGTTACAATGGTTACGCCTTGGTTACGCCTTGGTTACGCCTTGGTTACCGTAGTTACGCCTTGGTTACGACAGAATGACGTCTTCCGGTCCAGACAGTATGACGGCACTTCCGGTCCAGACAGTATGTCGTCACTTCCGGTCCAGACAGTATGACGTCACTTTCTGGCGCAGAACCGGCGTTTCTATCCTACTTTAATCCATCAGAAACCCGTGCATCAGTGTGATCAATAACTATTGATGCCACTTCAATTAACTTAAAAGATACTGCAATTCTGCACACATCATAGCGAACAATTAATTGCAATTCGATAATTCATCAGTGTGATCAATCACTATCCATGTCACTTCAATAAACTTGAAAGGAACTGCAGTTCTGCACACACAGCGAACGAATAATTGCAATCCGACGATTCATCTTAGTAATCAAAGTTCATTGATGTAACTTCGATGAACATAAAAAGAACTGCAATTCTGCACACGCAATGACGAACACACAATTGCAAATCAACTATTTAATCTCTTCCATCTACATAAAAGGCGAATACATACCAAATATGTTTCTAAATGAAAACTAAACAAATTGAAAAAGTAGGGAGCAATCCTAGTGGGGACTTGTCCCAAGCAGCAGGTTGTCCAGTAGGGACTTGACCGGTAGGGACTTATCATGTAAAGACTTGTCCTAGACTCTGGAAGGACTTTTCAAGACCAACGATTTATTGTACAAGTCTCTCTCTCTCTCTCTCTCTCTCTCTCTCTCTCTCTCTCTCTCTCTCTCTCTCTCTCTCTCTCTCTCTCTCTCTCTCTCTCTCTCTCTCTCTCTCTCTCTCTCTTACACCAAGTTTTGCTATTTCGCAACCAGAAAAAACCTTGGTTGCGAAATTTTGAAACCAGAAAATCTGAAGAAAACATCGTTCACAAATTTAAAGAATTTTCCTTTCATAAATAACATTATTAATTGGTAAATAGGCGGACTGTCAAGTTGGTCAGAGTAATACCGGTTTATTGATAATAAACAGTGGAGCGCTTATTTGACTTGTTGTTTTCACGATGTTGCCTGTTGGCCACTTGGAATTCAATTTCGCCACAAGAACAAAAAGTTGTCGGCGAAAATCGCCACCATGTCAAAAGACTTAAGTTCGAACCCTGTATATAATTATATATATATATATATATATATATATATATATATATATATATATATATATATATATATATATATATATATATATTTTTTTAAAATACCGCCACCATGTCAAAAGACTTAAGTTCGAAAACTATATATATATATATATATATATATATATATATATATATATATATATATATATATATATATATATATCAAAGTGGAGGGGTGCATCGGATTTGAGGTTTCGACTCCGAACGGACCAAATTGCAATAACCAGATAGCCCAAGAATGGGTGACCCCAACACCTTATGACTAGCGGTCTAAATTCTATGTTAATATTTCTTGACGTCTATATAACGTCGTTCTCCCGATTTTATACACTGTTGAGAGATGGACGTGGTTTCGATTTCTATTTGCAACCCCTTTACAGCATTGATTAGACGTCTGATAATGGACATTTATCCAGCGTTGGCAAGTAGACGTTGTTTGAACTTCCATAATCAACCAAACCCCGATGCCGAATGAACGTCGGGTTTGCTAGGGGTCATCCATAAAGTACGTACGCACAGAGGGGGGGGGGGGGAGTCACAGTCGGTGGTTACGCACTGCGTACAGGGGGGGAGGGTCCGGGCTGCTGCGTACGTACGCATTTTTTAAACATATCTCAAACATATTTTTATGTAATTGAATAACCTAATACGTCGATTTACTAACTAAAAATATTCATTCTTTTTAATGCAATGGCTATTTTATTCACATTTAATGTATGTTAGCATGTACACTTCAATTTTGTCACTGATTAGTTGACATTATAATTTTTAAAACAAATTGATATTTTTTCAATACAGCATAACATAGCACAACATTTTTTTTCTCAATATAGCACAACATACACGTACAGGGGGAAGGGAGTCTAGGCCACTACGTAAGCACTGCGTACAGGGGGAGGGGTGGTCAAAAATTGACAAATTTTTGCGTACTTACTCTATGGATGGCTCCCAGGTGCCTGTAATTGCTTCTAAAATACCAGCATCAGCCATTCCTTGACGAAAGCTGTATGAAATCCACTCATTTCGTGAGCTCGAATAATATTTTCGATCTTCGTCGGCTATACACAAAAAAATGTGCCATACCTAGTGTTTTTTTTTTAATTTAGAAAATTCCTTGCAGCATCATAACCGGATATACAATGCTATGTTTTCTATTGTTACTGGATGACACGGTCCTTCTAATTTTACTGCAGGAGTAAATACATCACCCGAAAATCTTGTCTTGTGTTGTTGGTATTTACATCGAAGATATTTAACAGTCTTTCTGGTAAGCTCCTTCTTTTAGCTCGAAACATAACTGAACAAAATTTACCTTAACAATATGTGCAAATTTTAGAAGTTTGTGTTTTGAAAACAATGGCACCGTATGTTTTAGTTTCTACGACTAAATGCCCAATTGCTTCTACAGCCCGTTTTGGAAGTTTGATTATTTTGCTTAATCTAGAATTATAAGTATTTCTCCAAATTGCACTGCAATAATTTAGATACGGTAGCACAAGTGAATAATTCAAAGTGTGCAATGCAGAAGGATTTAACTCTAACTCTATTTAACTCTATGCATGACTGCTATACTTTTATTGACTTTATTTTGCGCATTTTTAATTTGCTCTGCCCATGACAGTTTGCTGTCTATTACTACACCAAGTAATTTATTTGAATTTCCGTCAATACTGATGTAAAATTTTTAATAGCACATTTATTAGAAAATATAATAACATTGGTTCTATTCCCATTTAAGAAGAGCTAATTAGCTCTAAGCCACGTTTCAGGTTTAGTAAGTTCCGAACAAGCAACGTTGCAGATCTCATCGACATCAGTACCGGTGTAAAAATGCTAGCAAACAGAATAAAGCAAAGTAAAACCGACACATTACGTAAATCATTTATATACAGCAAAAATAATGTTTGCCCAAGGAGAGTGGGACACCACAGGTAACATTTAAGGGACATGAATCCCTTTCATTAAACATAACAAATTGTATTCTCTTCGAAAGACAACTACTAAGCCACGCTAGCACGTTTCTTCGATAGAAATCAACATCAAATATGACACATTTAAAAATCAAACTTTATAACTTGCTTTCAATTTAATGTATTTGGAGTTGTCTCACTCTTTCAAATGGAATCTAATAAAAATCACACCTTCCCGCATGGGGAACACGTCAAGGATATCAGCTACATGGGTTACATTATAGAGATTTGGTGTATTTGAGGAGCTGCTATTCAGTTCTTAACCCATAAATATCTAATATGTTTAATTAGAAATTATTTCAGTTTTTATGCAATTTCTGAAAAGTATAAATTCAATCAAGTCTCTATGAAAGATAACACCCACGAAATCCAGAAATCCTAGGTGAAACAGTTTTGCCGAAAAATTCCCTCAATCCTGGTTTCGTTCGAAATTATGAGTTTTACCTGTCGGCGTGTAAATAGCTTCATCTAAACTTCCAAGACTGTTAACCTGTTTTTCCTCGCGGGTGGTAACAACAGAACGTAACAGTTTAACGTTTAACGGACATGTTTACTGTGGTCCATCAATTCTGCAGTTTAAATAAGCAAAGTTATTGTCTGTTGTGCCTGCGTTATCGCTGCTTTTTTGGTTTTAGGAAATCGCCTTACCAGAACCCGGTTTTGGGGTAGTCCGAGGTGATTCTCTCTTCACCTTCTTTGGGGTAGCTCCGAGTCTGACTTGTATAACATCGTACATCTCTATGTCAGAGCTACGAAGCCTTCCATTGCTCCACTAATAGGGGTCAATTTCATATTTTCTGAGGCACGAATCCTGCATACCAGCCCCTATTATTCAAACATCTACAGAAAGTTCAGGCCCAATATTAGTCCTAGATGACTCTTGCAGTCCTAGGAAGATAGAAAGGGTCCGCTGGGACTAGCCCAATATGCCCTTTTTGTAAAACAGGCATAGATTTTAGTGAGCTGTATATCTTTTATTTGTTCACAAAAGTGCAGAAAAGTTAGCTTCCGCACCCACCTGTCAAATGTTTGTTTACATTCTGGCCTTTAAATGTCACGTGACCAAAGTCAAGGGACCGAAAATTTAAATAAAGGGGTCATAGTTTATTTCTAAAATACATACTAAAATAGTTGATAGATGAAGAGTTAGGTATAAATTCATTTTGTTTACCCACAATATTTGACTTTTTGTTTTTACGTTCTTTTTGAAATATCAATTTAAAAATTTTTTGGTGGAAAATTGCAAAAATTATTGATACTATTTCACGTAATAAAGAATGCTCCCTGTATACAAACAAATGTCAATTATTTCGGGAGATTGGGGTTATTTCCGTATTATTTTCTGTTAAAGAAAGCGCAACACAGAAGTTGTATATGATTACCGTTGTACTTTGAGGGCATTTAGCAAATGCCAATAAAAACCTATGGGTCGTTGAATCTCACACAAAGTAGCCTCAAAGCGAGCGCAGTTGACTTGCTTATCGTTATATAGCGAGGCTTTGAAGCGGTGCCTGGAAACTTTTTAGCGCACCGCTTCTTGGTGCCTGGAAACTTTTTAGCGCACCGCTTCTTGGAGCTATCTTTGGGGTGATCACCTAAGGTATTTCAGAACTAGACTTGGTGCAAAGGAGAGATTGGTGGGGTTGAACTTCGCTACAAGAAGCAGCTCACAAGTGGGGGCGGTGTCGATTCAGTCCCTCGCATAGCTCAAAGTGAGCTCTTTTTTTTGTACTTGGTATCAGCCAATTCGCACTTTCGGATGGAGATGTTGTTTTGACTGCAAATATTTTGGGATAGGGTGCGCTTCTTTCTGACTCAGATAACGTCTTTATACATTCTTCAAAAATTTAGACTTTTTTTTGCATTATAAATTTCTGCAGAATGTATAAATCGTATTTGACTTTCAGGTAAAAGAAAGCAGGCTCGGACTAAACAGAAATGGCGGCTGAAAACATTTGAGATATGAATTTTTAATTTTGAAATGGAAATTTTGTATGATATTTATGAATTAAAGATAAAAGTATCTATTTGTGTAGTTGTGTTGTAAGTTCTGGTTAAAACGTGATTATAAACGATGTTAAATGATGATAAGTTAAGCCTAAGTAGGATCTCTTATTTTCGCTCAGTTTCGCCCAAAAACAGCACGTTGACAAACCCCATTACATCAATGCCAGAACAAGGTTAATCAATACTAGGGCTATATCACTGTTTGAATCATCGTCAAAAAGTGGCAAAAGCGCCAACCCAATTTCGTCAGCCATGTTTATTCTTCAGAAATTTATAATATGTTTTTTTTGTGCAGCCTTCTTAAAAAAATTATAATGTATTCTCGAAAAAAATATACGTCAGAAAGAAACGCGGCCATAAATTATGAAGAAATGGTAAGGGAAAAAACTAAAAATTCTAATTTTTTTTCAACATGCACACTTTCAAATTTGTAAAGCCATCATATGATCTTTTAAAAACTATTTTACATATTAATAGCCAATATGTTAATATGTTTCTGGCAAAATGGAATTTCGTTGATTTTTGCCAGTTTTTTCTATCATTTCTTTATATCCTTATCCCAACTGAATTCAACCGAAACGCAAAAAAACTTTTCGGCAAAAGTCAAAGTGTGATTTTGCTTATTTTTTTTCACATCAGGTACGCCGAACTTGAGTAGTGGGCCGATTGTTGGAGCTATCCCCCGCATTGCAGTTGAACAATCAAATTGGTAAAAATTTAAAAAAAATCTCTCTCATGAAAAGGCAGGGCTGCCACTTTCTGCTGGTTTTTGGGAGTCTCCTGTTTTTTTTTCTTGTTTTTGTTTTTTTTTTTTGTTTTCAGAAACCACCTTTTTTTACTCCTGTTTTTTACCCCAAATGGCCAAATCTCCATTTTTTTTTAAATTTCCAAATAAAAATATGTAAATTCTTTTGTCCCCTAAGAAAATGTGGAACAGTTACGAGTAAAGAACATTTGTTTATTTTTTTTAATTTATTATGAGTATTACAGTTTTCTTTAATCTCGAATCTTTATTGCTGATAAATATTTTTAAGGTAGAAAGATGCATAAACATACATTCTTCCGTGAGGTGTAAGTATTATTTCCATGTTTATATTGTGCTTGTCGTCTGTTAAACAATGTTTATGATCAATATATATTAAAAACTCGTTCATAAAACACTTTTTTTTTTTTTTCGAGTTTCAGAAAGCTCATGTGTTTTACCGAAAATCCTCCTGATTTTTTTGCTCATTTTACCTCCTATTTTTTTTCTATTTTGGGGCGTGGGAGCCCTGAAAGGGTCTTACAGTTTGTTATTTTGGTTGTCAGGAGAGCCATATCGTTAAATTAAAATACTTTTAGGGCTGCAGATTCGGTTTTGCAGTCAGCTAACACATTAAAAATTTTAACCAGTTTCAATCTACTGTTCAATTGCTTATCGCTTCCTCCTGAACAGGTTGACTTTGAGGCCCAGCTATGGCGGTATTGTGTAAGATTAAATGGCTGAAAGTTTTAAGTAGAGCCTAATGGCCCTCAAAGTGGTAAGGATAACCGACCGATGTGCTTTGCTTTCTTTTAAAGCAAGGATATGGGAATAACAACAAATCTCTTGCAGTGATTAACATTGTTTACATGCAAGAGCATGCTTTGTTGCATAAAAAATAGAAATAAATTTTGCAATTGTACTCAGTTACTTCTGATTTGATATTTTAAAAAGTTTGGAGAAATAGCAAGTTAATTTTTACGGGTAAACAGAATAAATTAAAACCCACTGATGGATCTAGCGGTTAATTTATTCCCCACAGGGATGGGGGGGGGGGGGGGGGGATATATGCAATCGACCGTGTGTCGATCTGCCATCAACAGCTTGTTAAACGGTAACTTAAAAACTGCTGCAAGGATTTTAATGAAACTTGGTATGTAGCGTCTATGGGAACAAACACAAACAGGGTATTGTAAATGGGCCAGGTTCAACCAAGGAAAATGCACCAACTGGAAAATTTAGGCTCTTGTTTGACTATTGATGACCGTGTTTAACTGATGGAGGGAGGGAGGGGGAGCTGGGCCGTGGGGAATATGTGGGCTATGCACACTGCTCTGGTTAGTAATTTTTTACAGACAACACCTAACCCCTTTATTTCAATTCTTGGCCACTCATTATGTGGTATTTCAAATCTGAAACATAGAGGGAATTGCTATGGACATAACAGGGCGATATAAAATGAGACAAATCTCAACCTTAACAACTTCGTCAAAGCCTAAAATATTTCCTAACTTTCTTCAGTAAAATATAATAATTGTCCCTTAAAACTAATCATGAAAGTTTTAGCTTTAAAGAACAAGATTTTACATGCAAAGTGAATCTTTAAAAGGAACGGCTCATTTCCGTATCACTGGATAACACATATCGCTCCCCTCCTAAATGTTTGACAGCTGGACTTAACAGCATAATTAAAATTAAAGAAATCTGCTTTAAAAGTTACACTTGTATTTATTTTTGTCATGCCTCAAATGAAAAATTATGGAACGGTTTGCATATGATAAATAGTCGGAAATAATAATCATCTGCTTGCAACGGCAATATTCCATATATTTCCTTTTTGTTTTACAGGTGGAGGTGTTGTTTTATTACCAACTGATTGACATCCTGTTTTAATTTGAAGTACTCAACTAAACCAAAGTGGCAAGCCGTTGCACATAACCTGTCATTAGTGCTAAAACTTCTTACTGCGAACATGACGTCAATAAGCGTGTGCAGTGATACCTCAGATGCGTTGGAATTATTTACTCCTCAGGCGCTCTATCTGAAACCAATTGCAAAGATACATATCAGCGTTCAGTTGCCGCAGCTGAAGACGCCTGGTAAATCAATCTCCAACTGGGAAGTTATGGAAAAATTGAAAAAGATGGTTAGACCAGAACAGCTGTTGCTTCTGAAGGTGGCAAAAAGTACACTAGAATTTATTCGCTTTGAGGCCGAAATTGAAAGTAAGAGCAAACTGCCTAATGTACTTGGTCGACTTGACTGTAAAACCATTAAACTCAGTGGTTTTCCGGATTCCTTAAAAGTGCGAGCAGCGGAAGCAAAACCCAGTTTTCCCTCGCGGCATGACTGGGAGTCATATTTCCGAGATGCTAAAAATATGAATGAAATGAAACCTGGTGAAAGACCGGACACCATTCATTTTATGGACTTGCCGTCCAAATGGTTTGCTAATCGCAAAGGTGCAAATAAAACCGAGCCTAGTGAATATATGTTGCGGAAAGTATTCGAAACATTCGGAGAAGTGCGATGTGTTGATATACCGATGCTGGACCCATACAGGAGAGAAAATGGACTCGGAGTGGGAAGTGCCATATCGACTTTTAAGTTTGACCAGGATATTGTGTTTGAAGCTTATATACAGTATAGAGAGTACATAGCATTTGTAAAAGCAATGACGGCGCTTAAAGGAATGAAGCTCATGTTCAAATCGGACGATGGTAAAGCGCTTTGTGCCAATATCAAGGTAAATAGTTCATACTTTGTTTCAAATTGTTGAAGAAGTGGATGCTTAAAATAGATGCAGGAAGGTAGGTAAGTATATGAAAAGTAAACATGTGGTAACCGAGTGTTTGATAATGCAACCGAAATGAGGATATAGGACGCAATTTATATGATGTTGGAGTATTTATTTCGAAAGCAGCGAATAAATCAATGAGTCTGTGTTTACTGAATTTCTTACCATTTTCGTGTCTTTGATATGTCATGAGGTATTTTCTGTTCTTTGTTTTTGTGTCAGGCGACGTTCGATACAACTAAACACTTGTCAGACAAGAACATTAAGCGACGGCGGCTGGAGAGAGAACGCATGCAACTGCTAGAGGACCAGCGCGAGGCCAGGGTGAGGGCGGAGCGCGAGGAGGAGGAGAGGAAGCGCGAGGAGGAAAGGTAAGGGAATTGGTGGGGGGGGGGGGCAGCGCGAGACCAGGGTGAGGGTTAACGCGAGGTTAGGTCAGTAAACTGAAAAATACAAGCGTGAGCTAAGCGAAAAGATAAGAGTGTGCATATTTCGATCGTCCTGGGATGAAAACAACTCAAGTTTCTGTTTAATAATCAGACTTACCGCTCCTGAGTGCATTACAAAAAGATTTATTATGCAAGTGCTAGAATAGCTGATGTTGACAATTTTATAACGAATTATTAACAGACGTAAAAGAGAACAAGAAGAGCGAGAACGGATCGCGAAAAGAGAAGAGAAAATGAGAGTGAAGGAAGAGAGGAGGAGGCTGAGGGAGGAGAAGCGGCGGCAAAAAAGGTGAAGGAAGCAGCTCTGCGTTCTGTAATCTTTCGCGGCATTCTGTAATAAAATAAAAAACACATACACATGCAGTTTGTTTATTGGTGTGTGAAATGGCATTACCGCGAAGTCTGTCATTAGGATGACGACATTCGGCGGTTTGTTTATGTGTGTTTATGTTGGATGTTAGATGTTGTTTACAAAAAACTCGACATAAAAATTACGGTGTCTGTATTTGAAAAAAGCAACGAAAAGAGTGAATAGAACGAATTACAGTAGAAGAATAAAGTCGCTTTTATGTAAAAAAGGAACAGAGGTATGTCAATGTGAAGTTTGCTTAAAAAAGGGCTTTTTTTGAAGTTAATGGAATGTTCCTCCGAAAATGTGATTTTACCAAACTGGAGTTTTCTTGAAATTGGCACTCAATTTAAAAACACACTTATTTGGCCTACAGGTTGGACAAGAAACGTAAAATCGAAGAGCAACAGATGCAAATGCGCATAGCCATGGAGGAGAGGAGAATTCTGATCGCGCAGCGAAAATTGGAAACAATCCGCTTGTTGGCCGAGCTCTTCAATCGAATAAAAGTGTGTATTATTTCGTTAAAAACTTTAAAAAAAGAGAAAAAAACAACAAAAAACCAGCCAAAAAAAAAAAACAAAAAACAAAACAAAACAAAACAAAAAAACAAAAAACAAAAAAAGAGAACTTATTTCCCAAAGGTGAAACATTAAGCACTAGTAAAAAAAAAAAAAGGTCCAAAACATCGGTGTCGTACAAGTTCAATATACTCTTTGTTAAGTCTTCGACTTCAGGTTTTAAAAATCTCAAACAATATTCCTTGTACGATTTGAATTTGAAAAAGTCAGTTGTTTCATTCTATTAATACTTTTTCGTGTTGTATATACTCCTGTGAGAAATTCTGTGGAAATATCGATTGCTCCTTTGTGGCCTGCGACATTTCCATTTCATTGCAGATAAGTGTGTGAGGGGTGTAGTAATATATGATTTTATTTTACTTTTGAAAGTATGGTGAATTTTATAATTTGTACAGTTTCACATTGAAGGATGTAAACAAAAATGCTGTGTTTTCGATTCTGTATTGTATTGGTGATTTACAGGTGGCGAAGCAAGCGGAAGAGGTGGAACGACAGGAGCGGGAACTTGAAGAGGAGCGAAAACGACAAGTGCAGCTGGAAAAAGAGCGGAAATTGGAGGAAGAAAAGCGTAAACTAGACCTGGAACGCCGTAAAAAGGAACGCTTAGAACGGCAGGAGAAAGAATTGCGAAATAAAATTCTCAAGAACATGAAAAAGGTGGAAGAAAGACAAGCAGAGATTGAACGTGAAACGTTACGAAAGAAAATCGCTGGTTCGCGACGGTTGCAAAGCGTCATGGTTCCTAAGAGGTGACGTCATGATGACATATGAAATGAAGCCTATGAACACGTGTTAATACCGAAATGGTACTCGGAAATGGCTTAATGAGTGCCCGAGAACTGCCTTAAATTAGAAACGAACAGTTATGCAAGACTGAAGCATATTGTCCTCAGGTTATATCAAGTAGTTTTTATTTCAGCAACTAAACTATTCTCAGTTTCAACACATTTTTATTTATTTTGTTTATGCGGTCTTGATTTTTTTCTAAAATGCTTTGAGAAATTCATTAAAAAAACGCTTCATGTTTAATTATTGTTTTTTTTTTCTTTGTATTATGAAAGGCAAGGTTTAACACGTGTTCATTTTTCTGTTTCAACACTTCTCAAAGTCGCAGTTGCTATTTGAAAGAAAGCAAGAAAATCAAACTGTGTGACGTCACCGGCTAAACGTAGTCAAAGGAAAAGTAAATGAGAGCCGTTGGGAAGAGTTTGTGGTAAGGACTATGCTGTGGTTTGGAACATGGATATACAAACTGTAGGACGACTGCAGTCGGTCCGTGTTAATACACGACGCGATTTTCATCCGTTCATTTGAAGCCGGCAAACGAAAGTACCAGTTAACAATGTGGATGAACGTGCTTTGAGATACAAGGTCAAGCGGATAAATTGTTCCCTCAATCTCTATTGACAGAAAAATTGGTTCGTTGGTCGCCAATTGAGTTTTGGATTTTGAGGGAAAGGGGACTTTCATTTTTTGTTGAAACATTTAATGATGGCAAACGACTTATAACGTGTAACTGAAGATAGTATTGACTGACTGTATTTGGGTGCCGTTTATTTTATCATGAAATGATCCTGTGCAAAATGGACAGACTTCTTTTAAAACTGTTGACGTAAAGTGCAGAACTGTGAAAAGAATATTCACATGAATGACACAAAATAAATGAGAAAAAACTGAAATAGTTATAAAAATATCGAACTGCGCGTTCTTCGATCTGTGGATACTGTAGCTGGAAGAATACGGACAGAACGAAAGTCGGCGATGTTATCACATGTTTTTTTCGTATACATAGCACATACCGCACCCATTTTATGTGATATGTGCTTTGTATACAATTTTAGGTGGCCGGAGGAGAGGAGCTGCGATGTGGAGGCGCGGAGCGAGTGACGTCACTGGCGGATAAAAATGTACTGTTCGAAGTGACTTTCCATCATGGATTTTATAAATGTGCATTAGTCAGCCTGTTGTTAAACTGAACAGAACTGCTTCGTTTGAGGGGTGGACTCCGTATCACAATGTGTGTTAGCTGGTTTTAGAAGTAGAAGACCCCACCCCAAAGTTCCGCACTTGCTACACAGCAAGACCGTACACTTCTTTGCGTCGATGAGGAGTGACCAGCAGGTGGCCCCGCATACCACCAGGTAGCATTGCAATCATGTTTGGGTGATTTTTCACGTAATGCAAGACAAGAGCAGACTGGTGTTTACTGTGTTATGAGCTGTTCTGTTTTTTTTAACTGTGCTGCAAAGGGACCTTCCTAAGGAGAAATCTCGTTTTTTCTCTGAAGTACCAAGTGGCTAGAAATTAAGATTAAAAGTTAATGTGTTGGTAAGTATTTCTCTATTACATAATAAGAGGTCCATTTTTACACTGCCATGATTTTCTACACGTGCATACAATTTCTTGACATATTTTCGTTTTTTTTTTCTTTCTGTGATGTGGAATTTCGTGGAAACATATTTCAGGGATGTTACTTTTTGCAGTGGCACCCTCCTGACTTGGGCTATGCCCTTAAACAGGTACAAAACTCATAAAACTATTACTTCCATCCTTTCAGGTCTTTTCAGTGTATATCCTTTTTCGGCATTGGATCAGATTCAGCCTCTCTCTCTTTTTTTTTTTTTAGAAAAGATTCGCGAGATTTTACACGGGAATTTGTTTATTTTTCCTTTTAAATGCGGAGTAAAAAAATATTTATAAGTACTTGTTCTTCGTGAATGTAACAGGCAAGCTATGTAATCTGCTATATCATGGAAAGGAATTGCAATGTGTCGTGTTAGTGTTTATACGATTATACCAAGAACACTTTAGACAGAAGTGAAGGCTACAAAATCTTTGGAAGAACAAAGAAAAACTGGCCAACAAAACACGGCAGGGTCTTTACCAAAAAACGGCAGTTCATGAAATAGCAGGGTACACAGATTGTCTAACAGATACAAATAAAAATTGGAAAAATTACGAAATAAATAAGATTTTAAAACCGGATAATGTCGTTTTATTTCGTTCTTTGAGTTAGGCGTTCGTCCATTATGAAAATTTTGACGCAAGGTCGCACTTTATTAACACTTGACAAGCCTTTGGCTTGCAAGAGTTATATGAATTTGTGCGAGCAAAATTCGTCCTTTTTTTTTCTTCTTGACACTTTTTCCGATTTTTTGTGTCTTCTTCTCCTCTGACACTATGGGCCCTACGACCATGAAACTTGGGACTTATGAAGAGCTTGATCTGAACATGTGCATGTCACTTTTTATTTTCGTCTTTGATTTCGTTTTCTTTGTTAAAACGCCATGTGAAAAGGGTGCATTTTTGGCAAGTAAATGCGTAGCATTTAACCCACATCACACACAGTTGCACAGTGAGCTTTGTGCGAGCTCTCACTGCGTAAATAGCTAACACGGCGTATGCTAGATCAGTCAATAAAACCTTAAGTCAACAGAAACCAAACACTACTCGGCTTATAAGACATATTCAAGCTGTGTTGTTTGCAATATATTATTCAAGAAATAACCCATTGGAGGAAGTATTTTTGCGTTTTAATTTTTGTCAAGTGTTTAACATTTCGCTAGCGAAGTGAGGTTCTAGTTTATAGTTTTTTTCGTGGATACGAAAACCATGTAACACTAGGTCATCAATTTGCGAACATATTAATATTTGATGTGGATATTGCTGGTGGCGTTCGACAAACTTTTGCTTATTTTTTAGTTGCACTTTATCAAATGTTTGGGCCCCGGCGACTAGCCAAGCTTGTTAAAAAATGTTTTGTGTTTCACGAAAAATTCCGTCTTCTTTTAAATTTTTTTAAGACTAGCCGACTTCAAGCTGGTCTAGTCACATCAGAAAATGGTATCCATATGTATGTGAACTTTTATTCAAAATGTTTGTTCGTCTCCAATTTTTATCAAACTTTTGTATCGTTGTTCCCTGGATGAGTCTAATTTTTTGACGATCCGCCCAAAATTAGCCAGATGGCGGCTTTTTTTCGGAGCAAATTTCTCACTGCTTCTTTCAATTTTGGTCGGATTCCTTTTTTATAAATTCTTTTTATTCCCTCGCCCAACTTTGTTGGCGAAGGGGATATAGAATATGGTTAGTCTTTCCGTCCGTCACGCTTTTGGGTAGCGGTCTTGTATACACAACTCAGACGAACGGGTAAGCACGCACATTTCAAATCCTAGGCAGATTTACTCCCCATGTATTGTAGTTGTGCACCTCGTATTCAGTTTGTCCGACTTCTCATTTATTTAGCCACAATTGAGGTCGAAACTTAGCCATTTTATTTGAAAGTAATGCATGCATACAAACTTGTTAACTAGAACCTCCTTTCGCTAGCGAAATGTTAAACACTTGACAAAAATTAAAACGCAAAAATACTTCCTTCAATGGGTTATTTCTTGAATAACACATTCCAAACAACACAGCTTGAATACGTCTTATAAGCCGAGTAGTGTTTGGTTTTTGTTGACTTGAATTTTTCTTGACTGATCAGGCATACGCCGTGTTATCTATTTGCGCAGTGAGAGCTCGCACAAAGCTGAGCAACTGTGTGTTCAGTGCTGAGCGTTTACTTGCAAAAAATACACTTTTCACATGGCGTTTTAAACAAGAAAACGAAATCGAAGGCGAAAATAAAGTGTCACGCACACGTTCATATCAAGTTCTACCTAAGTCCCAAGTTTCGTGGCCCTAGGGCCCGTAGTGCCAGTGGAGGAGATGACACAAGAACAGGGTTGCCACGGGGTCATCAAGAAAAAAAGTATAAAAAAAGTATAAAAAAGGATAAAATTGGGAAAAAAAGTGAAAAAAAAAGATAATTCATATTTTGCTGAAAACCGAGAAAACATTAATGTTTAACATATTGTATCATTTTTTGGTTATTACTTATTGAAATGCTCGTTTTCACAGCGATTAAAGATATTTGCATTGGTGAGTGTACTTCTAAATTGTCCTGAATATTACCAAAAGGGCTGTCTCGCTTTTTCCCCATCATTTTGTTTATGAACCCTTTCCTAAACAACTTTTTTTTCAATTTATTAGAAAAATGTAAAAAAAGTATCAAAATAAAAAAAAAGGAAAATTAAAAAAAAAAAAAGCATCAAAAATATTTAAGGATAAAAAAAGATAAAATCGGGCTTTTTTTTAAAAAAAAAAAGGATAATGTGGCAACACTGCAAGAAATTCGATCACTGTCAAGAAAAAAAAGATACCAACGGCTGCGCGCACAAATTCATAAAGCTCTTGCGAGCCAAAGGCTTGTCAAGTGGTAAATATGTCATACTGTGTTTATGTTACAAAACGTGTGAAGGGCGAGGGGATTTGCAGCGTTCCGGTGCTCTTGTCAAGCGAGTGTTTTTTAAAAATTAACTTAGCGACTCGCCAAAAATGGTTAAATGGCACCATTGTTGCCATTTTTCAACAGTTTTTGAAAATGCTTCTGCTCCCCATGTTTAGTACAGAGTGCTTGGAAATTTTATAAGGCTTTTCTTTTGGGAATTCTTTTTCTTTAAAAGTTGCCGTTTTGGCGAATCGCCAAAGTATTGGCCATATGACTGAATGTAATAATTTTTTGTGATCAATTTTTCAAAGTGGTTCTTCGTCTTAAGTTTTTAACTGCATAACTTTCAAATTTTATCAGAGTGGTCAAATGTTAGTCCTGTCCTGAAAATTACTTTTTTGGAGTATCGACAAAAGACTGACATAAAGACCGGCTTTTGAAAAACTTTTCAGTGACCATTTTTCAAAATGCTTCGACCACGGATTGAGCAATTGAAATTTTATATTAACTGTTCCTGGTTGGTTCTCTGTTGAATTTTTTCTTGGCGATCCTGCAAGCTTTTTGATATTTCATTAATTATATCTCGGCTGGTCACAATGTCCCTGGATATTCTTCATTTTATTTACTTATTTGGGGGCGACTTAAATTTCACATAAATTTTAAACTTGTGTTCGTAAGGCGTTAAGGCGTTTAGGATTAGTTTTACAAAAATCTTGGCCCAAATATACAACCGCAAGACGGACAGGTTGCCAGGCAGGTTTCTACAAAAACAATTTAACCAAGGGTTTCCGCCGTCACTGCCAGTTTTTCCCATGAATTGGTTACGACTGTAAACTCTATCGCCGGACAAACACTACACCAATATCGATTGAGATCAAACGCAGAAGGTGGCGATGGATAGGTCATGTATGCAGAATGGATCCAACGACCATTCCCCGGATCGCAATGAGGTGGACTCCAGGAGGAAAGAGGAAAAGAGGACGCCCGAAAGAGACATGGAGGAGGTCGGTGGAGAAAGAGATGAAAGATTAAGGCTGGTTATGGGGTCAAATACAGAAATGGTCAGCAGACAGAAAACACTGGCGTTCTTTGGTGATGGCCTTATGCGCTCCAAGCACGAAGAGGATTAATTAAGTAAATGACTGAAAGGTTGTTCAACAATTTTATTATATTATTATTTTATTATAAATTAAATGGAAATGCATTTCATTGCATGAACACAGTTGATCCTACCTGTGGCAGTACTTTTAATTAAAACTTAAATACCAAACAGTTTCAAAAAAAAAATAGTAGTACGCACACTTGTCCTAATGAAACAAAAACAGACCAAACACTCCTCTAACTTCCAACAAAAACAGCCTTCGAATCTCAGTCTTCAAACCCTGTGTTGATTGAATACTATCCCAATCAAACCGAGAGTCTTTATATGCAAAGTTTTACACTTTAACAATTTTCTCTTGCATTCGGAAAGCTGTGAATAAAATAGGACCTTGTAATACCAGAAGTTTTGAAGTCCATTGAAAACACCGATAAGAATACACGGTCAGAACCCCATTATTTTGAAATGCATAAGAACTGGCAGGTTCAAATATAAGGCTGCCAGCCGGGAAAGAGTTTGCACAGGTTCTGCGGATCCCTAGCTTCGTGGATCAGCTTGTTGACTTGTCCGTTCACACTCAGCTGTACACCTTCCTCCAAGCCCTGTAACTTTTGCTGCAGACGAAGAAGCACCCTTCCCGCCACTTTGTTCACATTCTCCCGAGATTCATCTAAAATTGAATTCAACCATTTAGAGCAATTTAAAGATATACTTCACGATACCACAAAACGGTTAAATTACCTCATCAAGCGTATCTTTATAAACAAACAAATTCAGCGTTTGAGGTTTTACGCACGAAGGCGACTTATGACCACTTGCACTCACCGGAGCGTGTTTCTGGCTCTTCGTCCACATCGATTACGCTCGTCAAATCAGAGGTGGCGTCGAGGTCACGTGTCTGCTGCAGCAGCGCCGCCCTCTCGGGCGACAGCGTCCAGGCGTACAGCGGGTCGTAGAGAAGCACCTCGAGGATGGTCAACAACGCCTCCTGGTTCTGGTGCATCACCGCCATCGTCTTCTCGCAGCATCTAAAAAAATCAGGATATTTATGTCATCTAAGAAGGGAGGGAGTTTCCTGGAGCAGGTAGCAAGTGTTTCTGATGCGCGCCTCAAAAGCACTGAAAATAACCACATTTTGTCTGTTATTTTTTTTTAATTTCTTGCTGTAATGACAGCTCGTGAGAAGTTCGGCAAAGCTTGGTGGTCTTCCAATAAACCTACCTTCTAAACACACCCTCCACGCCAGCCACGCCCATCCCATCCACGACATCACGGGTCAACCTGAAGGGCACAGTCTCGGGCGTTGGCAGAATTTTGCCCTGTTCAAAGGCCACGCCTAAGTCAATGTGAACCATTTCGGCTGTGTGCGTGTCTATCAGGATGTTCTGTACGTGGCGATCGCCCAAGCCCAGGATGTAGCCCACTGAAAGAAGAAGTGTGCCTTATTGCTTGCACTGTTTTATAGTAAGTGAGGAATCTGAAAAGTTTACTTGGTGAACTAGCCACTGTATTTTCTTATGGGTTGTTTCGCTTACTGTACATGCGCAACTGTTACACGGGAAGGCGATGCGCAAGCCATTTGTAAAACTCTGGCATTTACATTTTTACTGAGAAAAACATCATCGGTCATAAGAAAACTAGAGCAGTGTGCATAGCCCACATATTCTCCACAGCGCCCCCCCCCCCCCCATCAGTTAAACACGGCCATCAATAGTCAATCAAGAGTCGAAGTCCAGTTGGTGCATTTTCCTTGGACGAACCTAGCCCATTTACAATACCGATCTGGGTTTGTTCCCATAGAAGCTACATACCAAGTTTCATTAAAATCGCTGCAGTTGTTCTTGAGATATCGTGTTAACAAACTCATTCCGATGCTGAATAATTTCCAGGATTTAGTAAATTTCAAAGTGCATCTGGCTCATTTTCCTTGGGCCAACCTAACCCATTTACAATACCGATCCTTGCTAGTGCCCACAGAAGATATACACCAAGTTTAATTAAAATCCTTGCAGTTGTTCGTGAGATATCGTGTTAACAATAGTCAATCAAGAGCTAAAATTTTCTAAGTCCAGCTGGTCCATTTTCCTTAGACGAACCTAGCCCATTTACAATATCGATCTGTGTTTGTTCCCATAGAAGCTACATACCAAGTTTCATCAAAATCCTTGCGGCAGTTTTTAAGTTATCGTGTTACCAAGCTCACACAATGGTCAATCAAGAGCTGAAATTGTCTAAGTCAAGCTGGTCCATTTTCCTCGGACGAACCTGACCCATTTACAATACTGATCTGTGTTTGTTCCCATAGAAGCTACATACAAAGTTTCATGAAAATCCTTGCAGCGGTTTTTAAGTTTTCGTGTTAACAAGCTGTTGATGACAGACCGACAGACCGACCGACACGCGGTCGATCGCATATATTCCCCGCAGGTTCTACATGTGGGGAATAAATGATCGCCGTTTTGGCTCCGTAGAGAGTTTTACACTTTCGGTCGAAGCAGAGTTTAGGCAGAGTGCTGTGCCAAAAAATGCAGATTTTTTGGAAGATTGGACGCGCAAGGGCCGAAAATGAACTCACCAATACTGTTGGTTGCTACGCTGCGCGTATACGCTAGTCGACGCTGGTACCAATCGGCCGGATCTGGAAAGTTCTCCAGGAAGAAGTGACGGAATACTGGCTGAAAGTTCTGACACGCCTTGATGAAGGCCTGGGTAACACAGCCACAACCAAAAACACTGACTCACGACAGTAGATCCTCGTCAAGTCTCAAAATGTTTCATATTATCAGAATCAAATTAAGCACAGTGATTTTAAATAGACTAATATGACACTTTTATTACTTGAATCAAATAGTGAGCGTGTTCACATTAAATTGGCCTACTGCAGTTTTATTCATGGTCAAGTTCTAGTCTTATTAGGTATTTTCCGTCCAATTTCCACACTATTATTAGCAACGGCAGAATATTCAAACCATTTTGGCCGGTCTTAAATTTTAAGAATTGGCGAGTATTTGCTGTTAATTAATGTTCGTTTACAATGGGTAATTAATAAGTTTATTTTAAGTCCTGTTTGTCATTAAAACATTAAGATAATTATAACTCAGATTACGTGAATAGAAAGCAGAATTTAAATACAAGAATTTTCACCTCATATTTGGACAACCCTGCCTTGTTGTTCTTCACACGCTCTATGGCTTCGGTCATTTCCCTCCTACATTCCAAGGCCTTGTAATCCTGCGGCCTGTACCTCTGGTGGGCACCGTTTGCACCTATGAGGTATTCTCCCACCGGAAGTGTGCCCTCGCACCACTCCAGTAAGCCACTGCGCTGCGACAGCGGGATCACCTGCATCAAGGGACCCAAAGAATCACCTCCCATACTGCTTGAAGTTGTGTTTTGAAACACAGCCATGCCGCGCCGTAATTCCGAAACACTACAACCTAATGCTTCCACCCCCATCCCCCTACCAACCCCCTTTTTCAAGGACCGCGTACGACCCTGCCCTATGGGGTGGACTGGAATACCGACGCATAAATGTCGGGGTTACGGCCTGTGAGCAGGGGGGATGGAGGTATGTAAGACATGTCAGCTATCTTGCAAGGAAAGAAACTAGGTTGTCCAATAAAGATTAAAACACAAAAGCTATTACTGTAATGATTCATAAATAAAATGTAAGCAGGAGGATAAAAAAATAAATTCTGATCCAGCACGCAATCGACTTGACAGGAAGTGCACAAATCACAGCCGCACTGCTGGGCTGACCTTGTACTGCCTGACGGCAAGCTTGCGGGCACGGGTCTGTTGCTCTTTGTTCAGTAAGTTGTTGACCATGCCGAACACTTGCTGCATGACCGCGTCCTGTCTCAGGTCATCTCTGCCCTGAAAAGCGCAAGCGCACAGAGTCGAATAAATACCATGTAATAATACGGACCGTTTCGACAAAAATTAATTACACCCATTCGCACCACTCGTCGCAGTGTATAGATGTCGAAATCAGATGCGATACCTTTACTAGTTGTCTCCTAGCGACGCCATCCGACCCCACGCAGCTTATAATCTTTGGTAGATTGATGCCGCCCGCTAACTTAAACGTCGGCCTGAATTCCTTCACATACGTGATGTTGTCATAACGACCTTGAGGGTCAACGGCCACTTGTAAAGTGGGCATAGCAACATTGGTCAAATCTTTCAACTGTGTTAGAACCAGTGAGGTTGGCAGATTGATAGGTCCTGAAACGGAAGAGTTTCGCCCATACAGATGTTTTGTGTAACGTATCATTTCAATGTTGCATCAGGTGTTATTATTTGAAGCACTGGGGGTACACTCATTAACCAAAATTTTTCGTATATTTTCCTTTCCTGCAAGTAATTGTCAATAATGTCTAATCAAAGTGAACTATAAATGTCAAGTACTGACCAAACTTTTCCCAAGAAAAATCAAAATCAAACTGAAATTAATTATAACACAAAATCTCAAATATGTCCGGGGAGGGGGAAGGAGGTATGTCATAAGAATGAAACTGAAATCACACCGCAATTTCACTTTATAGTCTACATTAAACCGGTACTGATTCGCTTCACTGCATAACGTCTACTTTTCAATTCAAGAAGTACGTAATAAACTGACGTGTTTCTTTCTTGTACTGATCCACGTTGAAGTTAGCGAGGTGTATGTAGGCCAGGCATAGCGTCTCCATGTCCTGGACAATGCGTCCTCTTTCCGTCCTCTTCAGCCGTGCCACCATGTCCTTGGCTGCCAACACTCGATCCTGTGACATAGCATAAAACTTTGCATGTGGTATCCTACGCTCTGTAACTATGTAACTAATTATAATCACATAGGAAAAAAATTTGAGAAAAAAAGAGGCAATTTATAACACAATTTAACTATTTAATGTTATACAAATGTTCATTGCACCCGTTAAGCAGTGTAGAAAATACTTCCCCCCCCACCCCCCCCCCCCTGGTGTCTTTACCTGATCGTGCGCCTGCGAGTCCTGGCTGTTGCTGGCCCTGGCAAGCCTGCCGGATGCCTTCCTGCTCAGCCGGCCCGCCAGCATCTCGTCGTCCTTGTTGGCGTGTGCCAGCGCCAGCACGATGTACAGCGTGTGGTGAGGGTGCTCTCTACACGTGCGCTCTGCTCACAACAACCAATTACTCACACTGCTTCTGATCTTTAGATTAAATTATTTTGTTTCACTGAAGATTTTTAACTAAGGCGATTTATCCTCCTAAATCAATTTGAAACATCCCAATTCGACATTTTGGAATTTTACTCCACACCGTTTTTACCAATGTGTAATTGGGTTACAATGACGTCACGCATGCTTACCTATCAAACGATCGAGTGTGGAGTGGAAGAGGCCGGCGTGCTGCGTGTTGCCCATACGGGCAGCCAGCTGATACATCAGCGACAAGAACTTGTGCGATTTGATAGACGGCAGGCTGTCCCTAATCAGCGCATTCAGCTCGCAGTGACCAGTGTTATCGAACCACAGTGACGTCAGTCTGAACACCCTCAAGTCGTGCTTGTCCCCGTGCTGCAAGCACTTGATGTAGTTCTGACAAGGAAAGGTTTGAACTAGAGCATTAACAGCACTACATCCCTCGTCAGTCAGTTCAAACCAGCAAATGTAACTGATGTAAAAAAAATCAGGTCTTTAAAAGTTTCGCACTCGCTTAATCCCTGTTCGTATAAATCAAACACCGACATTTATTTTAGTCCAAATTAAATCTATAGCGAAACTGGTTTTAAGAAATCGACCACATCATAGACAATCAAAAATACCTCTACGGCACACTGCAAATACTGCCTCTTATCAGCAACCAAGTTTTTTTCCTCTTGGTCATCGATGGACCACTGCTTCTCCAGCGTTCGCACGTAACGGCTAAAACGGATTTTTGCATTAAGCTACATCTTAAACATTTTCCTAAACACGCAACTTACGAGTCGTAGCCATGAAAACATGGTCAACTAATTAACTTCTTTTTCGCCACAAAAATATTCTATAGATAACTTTACTTTGAAATGGTCAATCAATGTTTAAGCTGGGTAACGGTACGTCGCAGAGCACCTTCCCCCTTTTTAGCCCAGCTTACGTTACACGTAAGCTGGGTTATTTCCTATCGGTCTGCGGATGGCGTCCGTTAGTTAGTTAGTTCGCTGTAAACTTTGTTTCAAAATGCATCTCCTCCTACAATTTTAATCCGATGTCATTTATTTTTGGTGTGAGGCATCCCTAAGGGGTCGTGCATACGGCTTGTGCTTTTCTAGTCGATCAGGTGATTTTTGAATTTTTGGCGAATTTTTAAAGAAAAAAATTAAAAATGTATCTCCTCCTACATTTTTGACCCGATGTCATTTATTTTTGGTATGAGGCACCCCTAAAGGGTCGTGCATACGGCTTGTGCTTTTTTAGTCGATCGGACAATTTTTGTATTTTTGGGGATTTTTTTAAGCAAAAATTTTGAAAAAAAATGCATCTACTCCTACAATTTTGATTCGATGTCATTTATTTTTGGTGTGAGGATTTCCTAAGCGCTCGTGCATACGGCTTGTGCTTTTTTAGTCGATCGGGTGATTTTTGAATTTTTGAGGATTTTTTAAAGAAATTTTAAAATGTATCTCCTCTTACATTTTTGACCCGATGTCATTTATTTTTGGTATGAGGCACCCCTAAAGGGTCGTGCATACGGCTTTTGCTTTTTTAGTTTGTATTTTTGGGGAATTTTTTAAGCAAATATTTCGAAAACAATTCAAAATGCATCTACCCCTACAATTTTGATTCGATGTCATTTATTTTTTGTGTGAGTGCATACGGCTTGTGCTTTTGAGTCGGTCGGGCAATTTTTGTATTTTTAGGGAGTTTTTGAAGAAAAAAACTTCAAAATGCATTTCCCCCCACAGTTTTGAACCTTTTTATTTTATTTATTTTATTTTATTTATTTATTTTTTTTTTTGGGGGGGGGGAGGGGGGTTTGAGGCATCCCTAAGGGGTTGAGAATACGACTTGCGCTTTTCAGTCGATCCGACAATTTCTGTATTTTTGGGGAATTTTTGAAGAAAAACTTCAAAATGCATTTCCTCCTACAGTTTTTATCTGATTTCATTTATTTTTGCTATGAGGCATCCTTAGGTAGGTCTCGCATACGGCTTGTGCTATTTGACTCGACTTTGGAATTTTTGATTTCGGGGGAAATTTTTGATGAAAATACCCCAAAATGCATTTTCTCCTGCAGTTTTGATCAAACATTTATTTTGGGGCTGGGGCATGCTTAGGGTGTCGTGAATATGGCCTGTCTTTTTCAGTCGATGAGAGAATTTTTGAAGAAAAAAATAAAAAATGCATTTCCTCCTACAGTTTTTATCAGATTTCACTTATTTTCGATATGAGCCGTCTCTAGGGGGTCATGCATACGGCTTGTGCTTTTTGAATGAATTGGAAAACTTTTGAATTTTTTTCGGAATTTTTGAAAGAAAAATTAAATGAATCTCCTCCTACAGCGCATAAACGCAAGTTAAATGAACTTGCGCAGTAGTCAGATTTAACAACCGCACATCGACGCAAGTTAAAGAAACATTCGCAGTAGTCCAAATTAAGTACTCCGCATCGATGCAAGTTAAATAAACATGCGCATTGGTCCGAAATGTGAACTGCGCATCGACGGAAGATAAATCAAGATGCGAGCTGGTCCAAAATAAGCAGCGCGCATCAACGCAGGTTAAATAAACATGCGCACTGGTCCGAAAAAAAGAACTACGCTTCGACCTAAGTTGAATAGACATGCGCAGTGGTCTGAAATGCGAACCGCGCATCAACGCAGCCTAAAGAAACATGCGCACTGGTCCGAAATGCGAACTACACATCGAGGCAAATTAAATAAACATGCGCAGTGGTCCGAAATGCGAACCGCGCATCAACGCAAGTTACATAAATATGCGCACTGGTCTGAAATGAGAACCACGCATCAACACAAGTTAAATAAACATGGGCAATGGCCTGAAATGCGAACCGCGCATCGACGGAACTTAAATAAACATGCGATCCGGTCCAAAATATGCACCGCACATCAACGCAAATTAAACAAACATGCGCACTTGTCCGAAAAAAAGAACCACGCATCGACGCAAGTTGAATAGACATGCGCAGTGATCCGAAGAAAGAACCATGAATCGACGCAAGTTAAATAGACATAAGAGTCGGGCATCGACGGGACTTAAATAAACATGCGTTCTGGTCCGAAACGCAAATCGCGCGTCAACGCAAGTTAACTGAACCTGCTCACTTGTCCCAAAATGCGAACTGCGCATCAACGCAACCTAAAGAAACAGGTATACTGGTCCGAAATGCGAACCGGATATCAACGCAAATTAAATAAACATGCACACTGGTCCGAATTGCGAACCGCACAATAGCGTAAGTAAAATAAACATTTGCGCCGGTCCAAAATAAGTACCGATCATCAACACAAGTTAAATAAATATGCGCAATGGTCCAAAATGCGAACCACGCATCAACACAAGTTAAAAAAAAACATGCGCGATGGTCCGAAATGCGAACCGCACAGCACCCCAAGCTAAATAAGCAAGCACACTGGACCAAAATAAGCACCTTGCATCAACGCAAGTTAAATAAACATGCGCACTATTTCGAAATGAGAACTGCCTATTAACGCAACTTAAATAACATGCTCACTGGTCCAGAATAAGAACCGCGCATCAACTCAAGTTAAAGAAATATGCGCATTGGCCTGAAATAAGAACCGCGCATCGACGCACATTAAATAAACATACGCAGTGGTTCGAAATGCGAACCACGCACCACCGTAAGTTAAATAAACATTTGCACTGGTCTAAAATAAGCACCGCGCATCAACGCAAGTTAAATGAACATGCGCACTTCGACGAAATTCGAACCGCGCATCACCGCAAGTTAAATAAACATGCGCAGTGGTTCGAAATGCGAACCACACTCCAACGCAAGTTAAATAAACATTTGCACTGGTCCAAAATAAGCACTGCGCTTCAACGCAAGTTAAGTAAACATGCGCACTGGTCCGAAATTCGAACCGCGCATTAACGCAAGTTAAATAAACATGCGTAATGATCCGAAATTCGAACTGCTCATCAACGCAAGTTAAATAAACATGCACACTGGTCCAAAATGCAAACCGCGCACCAACGCAATTTAAATAAACATAGGCACACGTCCAAAATAAGCACCGTGCATCAACGCAAGTTAAATAAACATGCAAACTGGTCCGAAATGCGAACCGCGTATCACGGCAACCTAAGAAAACTTGGGCTGTCCGAAATAAGTACCGCTCATCAACGCAAGTAAAATAAACATGCGCATTGGTATGGAATAAGAACCGCACATCAACACAAGGTAAATAAACATGCGCATTGATCCGAAATAAGAACCGCACATCAACACAAGGTAAATAAACATGCGCACTGATCCGAAATAAGAACCGCACATCAACACAATGTAAATAAAGATGCGCATTGATCCGAAATAAGAACCGCACATCAACACAAGGTAAATAAACGTGCGCACTGATCCGAAATAAGAACCGCACATCCACAAAAGGTAAAAAAAACATGGGCGCTCGTCAGAGATGCGAACCGCACATCAACGCAAGTTAAATAAACATGTGTACTGTTCCAAAATGGGAACTGCGCATCTACGCAAAATTAAATAAGCATGCGCACTTGTCTGAATAAGAACCGCGCATCAAGGCAAGTTACATAAATATGCGCACTGGTCCGAAATGTGAGCGCTGTTTGAATTTATCTATGGCAGACTATCCAGTCTACCAGAGATACAAAAAATTTGTTTCCCATTTTTCTGGAAAAGAAATCTTTGTATGCATTTATCGGTCTATGTTCTGGTCCGGTGCTAAATTAATTATTGGGCTAGCTCTTTGCCGTCTCATCTTTTGAAGCCCAATTTTCCAGGAAAATTCCCTTGCTCATGCACGCTGGAATTGGTTTTATTGCTTATCGTAAGCTGGGACTTTGTCCTTGGACAAACTTGTTTGTCATTCATACCTATTTTTGTCACCCATTCTAATGAGCTGGTCGATTTCCTCCCTGGCTTTCTTGTACAAGTTTTGTTTCTCCTCATAACTGCTGGATTTCATGTGGTTCACTATGCTCTGGTACTGGCCATCTGCGTATCTGAAACGTATCACAAACTGTGCTGCCACCTCGCGGATCACCCAGCCACCAAAATGACAGCACGGTTGCATTTCCAACAGCTATTTCTAGAAAGTTCTAATATTCAAATCTATCCCTTTTTATTAATTCTCTTTATTGGACAAGCTAAATTTTAATATCAACTTATATATGAAAATGTTAAACAGTATTCGAACATGACAGGTTTCACTTCATGGGTATGCTAATCTAAAACAGACACTGATTTTGCTCGGGGACGCAGGTACACAAAGCACTTACCTCGCCAGCGCCAAGTAGGCATCCAGGCGATCCTCACCTTTGCTGTTTACCGTCTCGTGTACCTCTACTGCCTGCAGAAAAAAAGAAGTCACAACACTAACACACCTAATTTCATGCTTTTTCAATGTTAAAATCCGAGTCTTTTTATTCCTAAATCCCATGTCTTCGCCAGTGGCTTTACAACTAAAGTCATAAAAGAATTCCAATAATCGAATAGAAAGCCAGAGCAATTCACAAAATTCTGGCTCGATTTCGCTGCCGCAAAATGCTCACCAGTACCTGGCTTTTTACAGATGTTATTTATCACAGACCTGTACTCATGGTATGTGAAAAGGATCCCCTCCTCCCCTCAACCCCTCCCCCCACTACCCTCGCCTACATTACCTTGGACAGGTAATCCTCCATGACGACCTTGGGATTCTCGGCCCGTGTCTCTGCCAGCCAATCACCGAGCATGCTGAGGCATATGGGGAACCATTTACGCGCTTCCAAGTCGTCGTTGTAAATCTACAAGCAATGTAAACAACACACAATCGACTGTTCCGGAATGTGGATTCTGAATGTGTTTCAGAATCCATCGAGCCTTCTTGAAATTTTTAAACTGAAAATTTACAGCGATCGCAATCGCTGCAGTTTCAATACAAAAACAGGAAGAGTCGAAAATTTCTATCGTCCCATCGACAATTTCATTACTGTAATGTCACAGGAAAGCTTGTATTTTTTTTCCAGACAAACCACATTTTTTTTTATTCTTCGCGCGAGCCCACAACATGCAAGCCGGTGGGGGTGGGAGTGGGGGTGGGGGATCATACACACCGCCTGCATGTCATGGCACATGCGCTGCAGTAGGTGTCGGGCCGTGGTCGCCTCGCCGCGCGCCCAGAACATGCACGCCTCCTCCACGCGCCACGACCAGCGCCGCGCCTCCACGCCTCCTTCTCCCAGGGTGGTCTCCAGCTGCCGTAGGCGATACATCAGCCCCTCGGCTACCTGAAAGGCATGAGACATTCTAACTGACCAATAAAAGTTTTCTATTACGTGTGATCATTTATTGTCATTATTTGCTTTAAGTAGTGATTTTGTAGACGGGCATATAGCGAATAATCTTGGTGAAAAGACATTTAGGGATCGGAAAGAAATGTGAATGTACAGAAAAGTTTCATACGTCGATGTGAATAAAAGAAGAGATGTGTAGGGTGGCGCCAAAATACACTGAAACCTACCAGGTTGTTCTTCGAAAAAGATATTTTACTCATTTTTCGGCTGTAAGACAAAAGACCAGTGCCAAAGATATTTCTAAGTGCACGACTGTTACATCCATTAGTACTTGGAGCTCTGAAATATATTTACATGTTTGCTGGATATGAATGGATGTGGTTTGCAGTGTATATTTATTAGTGATGTGACAGTTTACCGTTTGGGACGGTTAACCGTGAAGGTGGCGGTCCGGTTAAACCGAACCGTACTCTGTGGTTTTAATTAACATTATTTTTGTTTTTCTCAGGACCATTTTTAACTGCTATGAATGTTTCAGCTCACTCTTTTAGCCCAGCATTATTTTACACTTCCAGATGAGTTCCTGTTTTAGTTAAGCAATGTGTTTACTTATCACGTTCTAGAATAAAAACAGAAAATTAATTGGGATATATTTAATTTATATATATTTGCATAGTCTAAAAAAACCGAAACCGAACCGAAGAAACCGCAGATTTTTCTTTAAAAACCGAAACCGAACCGAACCGGACCCATCAGTGACGGATCACATCACTAATATTTATTGCGAACATATTAGTAGCTTACTTGATATCTCGAAGCCTCTCGTGCACAGATCGCGAACTTTTCCATATGTTCCATCAATCTTTGTGTCACGTGAGCAGACATGACGTCACGTGCTCCTCCCCTTTTCCCTCCATCAATCAGATTCAGAAGAGAGCAGCGCATAGATAACACGGGCTCAATGAATTCGAAATCATTCTGTAAGATGGCGTCTTGAACAGACCACTTTTCCAGAAGTTCTTCAAACTTCATTTCTCTAAAAATAAGTAACCAATAAATAAATAATAATAAAAGAATAATTTACAATTCAAGTTAGATCGTAAATCATTCTTTGCTGCTGTTGTGCAAATTTGCATATACTCCCACATATAAACAGTTTTAGTATGAGAGGACATGTTGCACTGGTAATTCATTTACACCGGATAAAAAGATATCCAACTTTCAAAAGATGTGCGCCTGTCATATTCTGAGGTTAGAGAACAAATCAAGCGCATACTTTTCTGCTGATTAATACATTTTGCAGCATAGTGTACTTCAAACTTACATAAAACTTATACAAAACACACGGGCTGCTAACAGACAAATTTCACGTTTATAAACAGAAACCAATGCTAAAATACTCAGTCAGCTGCAGCTTCGTATGACCATTTCCACTGCCACTCCACGCTCTGTCCTATAAATGCGGAGAATCCGTACTTGGTTACCATTCGCTGCATGTCGTCAATCATGATGCCCCCCCCTCCCCCACCTCCGCTCCTTTCCCCCTCCCCTCCTCCACCCAACATCCTGTCACGCAGGTGCGGAGAACGTCTCCCTCACCCCCCACCTCCAACCTACATCCTGTCACACAGATGTGGAGAACGTATACCTTTCCACCACGCGCTGCGCGTCATCGACTATGGTGATACAGTGGAGCTGGGAGAGGCACGGGTAGCAGCTTCTCGCACTCTCCAGACTTATCCCCTGTAGCTTTGATATAGTCCGCAATCTACACACACAACAGAGGTTTGGAATATTAAAAATCTTACCGCGAAATTATAATCTATGAAGTTTTTTTCTGTTAAATTTTTCTTCTGGCGATATCTGGTGAACATATTGGCATACTGTGTAAGTATGTTTATATGTTACAGGCAAACTGTCAAATCAGGCAGATTATAATCTGCCTGAAAATTTCAGGCAGATTGTAAAATTCCTAGTTCGACCAGGCACATTGTAATCTGCCTAAAATTTTTAGGCAGATTGTAATCTGCCTGATTTTGGAGCCTGAAAATTTGACAATTTGCCTGAAATGAAATTTCAGGCAAAAGAAAAAAACACAGTCACGTTTATAATATAGTACAGTTATTAAACAGATACTTAAAAGTACGCCCTTTTATACACACATAAAATTTAGTCAGTCATGAAGCACTGTCGACTTCTGGGCCTTACTAAAATGTAAAATACATAGTGTATGACAGGCGAAACAGAAGCAGCATGTGCAATGGTTGGGCTGTATAAATAAGTCTTATCACATAATTTAAAACAGTATATCTAGGCCGCATTGCAGAGAAATCTAAGAGAAATTTGCCTGGCGATGTTCATGGCTTCTGAGCACACCCCTGTGTCCTTCTCCCTTAGTGCTGTCAAAGCAGTGTAAACCGCCTCGTGAAATCCTTCAATATCGCCCACTCTGTAAGTAACAAAGCACTCATCAAGCCACTGGTTTTACTTAGAGCGTTCAACGAGGGGTCGGGCTTATGTTTTATATTCTAGAAAGGCTAGAAATTGCAATATTTACCATAAATATGTATTAAAACTGATAATTTACCGAAATGTTCAACTCTACACGGGTTACTTTATAATTGCGCCTAAGTATTTTTTTTTCAAACGGCCAACTTGAAACTCAAACGTACACTATTCCTACCCCACGGTTTTTTATTGCAAAGTACTGGAATGTGATATGTGCAGTCGATTACTAGTAACTGGTTACATGGCAATAGTTTAATTTTGATTACTGCTCGAATACATATTCTAAAGTATTACAAGTTAAGTTTCTAATGCAATTAACTATTCCTCCTGCGTCGCTAGGGACCAATGCAACGAAATAATTTGTGTTGTGTATACAACAGAACCACCTCAAAACCAAAACTGACTTGCAAACAGGACTTTTCCTTAAAACTGCCCTTTAAGCTGCCTTCCATTATGAAGAACTTGAGAGACAGGATCACCCCGTAAATCGGACATTTAAATTCAGTTCCGGGATATTTTTCTTCCTAAATTATTCAAGCTGAAGCTAAGTCACCTTGTTGGGGTCTGAAGGTGCCACTGGGTGTTGCGTAGAGCTGCTTGGTACTGCATTTCTTTCAGTTCACTCTCACCTTTCTCCCAGTGGATACCAGCCAGATAGGTGTCCAGCAAATGGCTACTGCCTTGTCTGTACAAAGCCTGCCAAACGCAACCCCCCTCCTCCAGATTTAAATATAAATTAAAAACAAATATCTCATACAATACATGATCTTTTAGTGACGTCACAGAGCTAAGTGTTATTTTACATGTTTTATCATCTAATTTCTATGCTGTATTACGTGATCAATCACTTCTTTCTTCCTGTGTAAGTTTTACAAGTTGCTCTGACCTGCATCACTTGTGCCTGCATTTCACGAGGTTGTTCAGTATCATTGAGGATGACATCATAAGAACAAAGAGCACGTGACCAGTTAGCCTCGTGTTCGTACATCTTAATCCTAGAAAAAACATGACAAGCTTTTCACTTTCACCCGACAACATATACATCAAATGGCAGCAACAGTCACTGGATCGTGCACTGTTAATGTCCTACTGGCCAAACTGAAAGTCTAATTCAAAATATTAACTCAAAGCGACTTTATATTCTAACAAATTAAATATGCAATATTCTGGTATACCTCTCTTAAGCTTGTTCACTGAAAGAGATTTTTCAGGAGGAGACACAAAAGTGGACACCCTCAGTGAAACTGTAAAACATACTTCTCCCAAAAGCTAAAATGGACGAAAAAGAAAAAAGAAAAAGTATAGAAAGAATGGCTGAAACGCTGAAAGAAAGGCTGAAGAGAAGGGAAAGGGAAGGGAAACGGGGAAAGGGGAAAGGGGAAGGGAAAGGGGAAGGAAAGGGGAAAGGGAAGGGGGAAGGGGAAAGGGGACAGGGGAAAGGGGAAAGGGGAAAAAGGGAAAGGGGGAAGTGGAATTGGAAAGGGAAAGGGGACAGGGAAGGGGAAGGGAAAGGTAAGGGGAAAGGGGAAAGGGGGAAGTGGAGGGGGAAAGGGAAAAGGGAAAGGGAAGGGGAAGAGAAAAGGGAAGGGAAGGGGAAAGGGGAAAGGGGAAAGGGGAAGGGGAAAGGGGAAGGGAAAGGGGAAGGGGGAAAGGGGAAAGGGGAAGGGGGATAGGAAAGGGGAAGGGGGAAGGGAAGGGGAAAGGGGACAGGGGAAAGGGGAAGGAAAAGGGGAAGGGAAAGGGAAAGGGGTATAGAGAAGGGGAAGGGGAAAGGTAAAGGGAAAAGGGGAAAGGGAAGGGAAAGGGGAATGGGGAAAGGGGAAAGAGGAAGGGGAAGGGAAGGGGAAAGGGGAAAGGGGAAGGGGAACGAGGATTGGAAAGGGAAAGGGAAAGGGGAATGGGGAAAGGGGAAGGGGAAAAGGGGAAGTGGAATTGGAAAGGGAAAGGGGAAAGGGAAGGGGAAGGGAAAGGTAAGGGGAAAGGGGAAAGGGGGAAGTGGAGGGGGAAAGGGAAAAGGGAAAGGGAAGGGGAAGGGAAAGGGGAAGGGAAAGGGGGAGGGGGGAAGGGGAAAGGGGAAGGGGGATAGGAAAGGGGAAGGGAAAGGGGAAGGGAAAGGGGAATGGGGAAAGGGAAGGGAAACGGGGAAAGGGGAAAGGGAAAGGGGAAGGGAAAGGGGAAAGGGGAAGGGAAGGAGAAAGGGGAAAGGGAAAGGGGAAATGGGAAGGGGAAGGAAAGGGGAAAGGGGAAGGGGACAGGGGAAGGGGAAGGGAAAGGGGAATGGGGAAAGGGGAAGGGGAAGGGGAAGGGAAGAGGAAAGCGGAAAGGAAAAGGCGAAAGGGGATGGGAAAGGGGAAGGGGAAAGGGAAAAGGGGAAAGGGGAAGGGGAAAGGGGGAAGGGGAAGGGGAAGGGAAAGGGGAAAGGGGATGGGAAAGGGAAAGAGAAAGGGGAAAGGGGAAGGAAAGGGGAAAGGGGAAGGGGACAGAGGAAGGGGAAGGGAAAGGGGAATGGGGAAAGGGGAAGGGGAAGGGAAGAGGAAAGCGGAAAGGAAAAGGGGAAAGGGGATGGGAAAGGGGAAGGGGAAAGGGAAAGGGGAAAGGGGATGGGGAAAGGGGGAAGGGGAAGGGGAAGGGAAAGGGGAAAAGGGATGGGAAAGGGAAAGGGAAAGTGGAAAGGGGAAGGGGAAAGGGGAAGGGGAAGGGGAACGAAAGAAAGAAAGAAAGAAAGAAGGAAAGAAAGAGAAGGAAAGAAAGAACAAGTCGTGTGGTCTACCAGTCTTGATAACTTTGAATAAGTAATAAGTCGTAGTCACCTGGACGCTGCCTCGGCAATCCTGCTGCTGCCACAGCCGTAAACGGCGTCCGGGTCACCAATGCTGCGGTAGGCCTCCAGCATGACGTCATGCACGCCACGTGACCCACTGCACTGCGCCGCCAGCGCCTCTAGCGGGCTGTCCTGGCTGAACTGCTCGAGCACTTCGTGGCACCTCTGCGAGTTTTGTCGTCTGCACATTTGGCGCCATTCTTTAACCTTGTGATCCCTGAAACATTTACAAGTCAATGCTTGGTTTGGGGTGAACTTTTCGTCTGCACTCCCAGTGTGGGCGGGGCAATGACCCCATCGATGCGCTAAGGCTGAAAAAAGTATCAGATTCTTTTTTAGAGAGGGGAGGGGGTGGCGGGAAATAACCTTTGATCTTTGTCCCAAATGTACACACATTTCAATTACTCCTAAACCAACCTGCTTATAAAATTCCTTTCACCAGCTGCATCAGTAAGTTTATAAGATTACACATTAAACAATGGACAAAATTTATAATCTTACTGTATAAAACGCTGTAACAAAGTTAAATTGTACTGCTATCGGATTCCAACAAAAAGCCCTGAGCATAAATAACACTTTGAATTCATTGTGTCCTTGAATTGGGAACAAATGCAACATGATTTCAGGCAATAACTTCCCGCCTCATTACATTTTGACATATCACGAGATCTCTCTATTTACCGTTGTATACTGCACCAAATCTCAGCATAAAGTATTGTGGTGAAGTACGCCGAGCAGCTGAGGGCTGCTTCCGCCAGCTGTAAATAGTCCAGCTCCAGCCAAAAGTTGTTCTCCCACACCGTGCTCACTTTACCCCTCCTGTCAAATGAAACCTTCACCTATTGTCTCGGACAACATTGCCCGTTCAGAAAAAAAAAAAAAAACAAGAAGAAAACCTGGATGGAAATGTGGCGGAGATTACGGAACGAAGGCAATATACCTTCACGTAAGTGACAAGTGATGCTTAATTTACTGGCAAAACATTATCGACACCTTAGGAGAATCCATTTCTCGAACAATGCTTCCACATTTTACTTCAAGTAAACTGATGACAAACTTACATCTTAATCAATAATCTTTCAAAGCATTGCCCGGATACCTCTTTGCCTCATATAATATGATGTATAACCGAGCATCTTCTCACTGAGTCAAATTATATCTTCTCTTTTATATGGATTCCTCCGAAGCAGACCATTACCCCCCGGGGGGTAAGGGCTGCGGGGTTAACCACCTAGACTCTGATTCCTCTTTCTCCTTTCGGCTGTGAATTTTTTTCTTGAGCCAAATAATCACTGTTTTTTTACGATTTTTGAAGTTTAACACGAATCTACGGGAACAACCGCGTTGGGACATTGAGGAATGGTTACAGAACCAGTCTACCCGCTTTACAAACCATACCCGGAGCTGGGCCTTTGCTGTACGCGCAAATACTGTACCACCTTCAGCATCGTTTCTACACTTCTCTTCTTCATGTGAGCAACTGCACTCTTATCTGTGTTGAACATAATATATGAATGTGAAGGAAAAAGACAAAAATCTAAGTCCAACACCACTCCCTCTTTTCTTGCTCAATCGTTAAGCGTTACGAGGGAGAATTTACTGAAATTACATTCACAGACAAAAACTTAAAATGATTTACTTAAAAATATAAATGCGAAGAACGGATGTCAGCTGACCTGCCGATGACGTCACACTTCCTTTCGTGTGACTTGCTTTCCCACACTGCTTTGCAAAGAACTCGTTGATTTTCATAGACAGGAACTGGCGATGTTCGTCAGTGCCGTGGCTGAGAATGTCGTGAATCAACAGCGGCAGGACTTCCTCACAAAATGCTGGCTGGTGATCACAAATATCAACATCATATAATGTTCATGGACAGAAAACATGAAATTAAACTGTATGGAAATTTGACAATTTTTTCATCCACAGCACCTGTTGACATTTATTATTTACGTCAGACATTTGGCCAGCGAGATGCCCGACAGATCATAGTTGTGGAAATGACGAGTGAGTTTTGAAATGGACACAAACCTTGACTTGGCAGATGGGCATCAGAAGGCGGAGTATTTCGTCATGAAGTGCCCCGCATTCTATCAGCTGCTTGACTAGATTCCTCATCCATAGTCCGTGTTCACAATGACTAGGTGTCCACCATTCTGGATCTCCAAGCTGCTGCTTGAAATGCTCCATACTGCTGTCTTGATCCGGGAGATTTATGGGCTGAAAAGAGACAAAAATTTAAATCAATCACAGGCACAGCTGCTATTCATTTTTATTGAAATCATTAATTTCATACCCAGTAATTCAATAACAACTTAATGGTCTCAAAATAATTCAATCATCGTCAATTCACGTACAGTCCAGTGCTTAGAAAACTGACAGACCAAAACAGAACTAAACCACTGGTTTTCTTCTTGGTACTGACTTGATTCTACAAAAATTAGAAACATGATAACCACGCTACTTCAAGACACACAAACGACAGCTAACCCCCTCTACCTCAACAACATTTAATTTTGATTCAAGAGATTACTTTTGCCATGACGAACTCAAACTTATAAGCGTTAAAATATAATCACAGATACCTTCTTTTTGCCAGGTTTAAATGGGTGAAGAAAGCAGAAGAGATTATCGTTGACCTTGTCTTTATACTCGGTGTAGAATTGTGAGCCGACTCTTGTGGACAACACCTTCTTCAGCACATCGCTGGCAGCCTCGACCAGAGCCACACTAACAACACACCAACACACATACACAACCAGTACACGTGTCTGACTCAAAACTTTCTATAGTTTAAAGTACTTTCCTTCCAAAATATTAATCAAAACTTGTTATTTTAAATCACCGGACACCCTAGTTTTTGGCAACTCTGAGTGTTTAAGTATTAATTAGTGATACACGGAAAAAATCTCTCCGTTATGGGCGCCCAGTGAGCTGGCATACGCAGCTTGCCTGATGCAGATGGGCCACTGTAGATTCTCCGACATCTTTCTTTTCATAGAACTGCCTGTTTAAGAAATTGTGATGGACACCAAACATATAATATGCGTGTGCAATACAGAGCGCACACAAAAGCTGATTTGCAAACCGATGCGACTGTGCTAAGACGTTTAGCAGAATTTTACTATGCTTACGAGATCGCCCATCAATTCGCACAAAGAGTATATGTAACTTTCAGAACCAACCAAAATCAAGTGTTTTATTTCTTTTACTTTTAGTTCTTTTCTTGTTCTTGCTACTTTAACTGATAACCGAAGATAACAAATGTTAACCAATAAAATGGATCAGCGGAAGTCTTAACAAGCAAACTGTGCCAAAGCATGGTGAAGAATTATTAGGTCAATGACGTACCTTCTTCATGACTGAATAATTATTTGGTCGTCTCACAACCAGACTCGCAGGCTTTAACAAGCTGGTCCTATCTCTCACTGCTTAAAGAATTTTACCTGTCTCAGATTGCTGAGAAATCTTAACTTTGGATGATAAACATTGCAAATACCTTCTGAGCAAGAGAGAACTATGTGATTTTCTGAGTCAAAAAGTAGTAGATGCGTACTTAGATGCGATAAGTACTCATTAGTACCTTGGGTCGATGAGGTATTCATCAAGAAGGTGGAATATGAGGCAGTACTTTTGCTTATCCGGCTGATCGCTGTATTTCTTTGTCGCGTTTTCCAAAGCTATATTTCTGACTGGCCCCTTGAAAACAGAAAGTACATGAACAGTGTATATGCAAAAAATTAGAACCCTGTAATTTTACTTTTTTAACAAAAATCAACAAGTTAATCCCTATACAATACGGGACACGTGCCCCCCCCCCCAGGCACATGCCTTAACAGCGATGACGTGCAGGTAAGCCGGGCCGATTTCTCCCAGGCACCTGGCCGCCTCCTGGGCCACGGCGTTGTTGACAGGGTTCTTAGCGAGCTCAATGAGCTCATGAAGCAAGAGGACCAACACGCTTCCTTCTTCGTCTGCTGTAACAATAAATTAAATGATTTATAACGACTCAATCTTCAAATAAAAAACAAGAAAATATTTAAGTACTAATATCATTTTCTATATATATATATATAATATACTTTTTTATATAATGATTTATTTCAGTTATTCTTCGACATATTGGTATTTATTCTTAGAAATTTATTTTACTTTCCCGTCTATTTATTTTACTTATTCACTTATTTATTTATTTCATTATTTAGTTAAATGTGTAGTTTATTTATTAATTTATTTATTTGTTATTTATTATTTATTTATTACTTTGATGATGATGATGATGATGATGATGATGTTTATTATTATTATTATTATTATTATTATTATTATTATTATTATTATCAGTATTAATATTGTAATTATTACTCAAGTTTTCTGCCGAACTGAAACGAAAAAAAAAGTTGCAAGTGCGACAATTTTTTAAAAAATAAACATGTTTAAACCTTGGCATTCGTTTAACAGGAGCAGCAGCTGGTGTTTCTTGTTGGACGAGGCTAGCAGCTGGCGCAGGTGCTTCAGACCTTCCTGTCTGTCACACAAGTTCCTCGCTGCCCTCCCTCCCGCTTGTAAGAAGTGAACTACCTCCTGACATAAGCAACAGAAATTTTCAACTGTTAACATCCCCGTTCTGCAGAAATTTTTTTTAAAATCAAGAGCCAATGCCTCTAATAAATTTCAGCTCGTTACCATGTACAATATGTTACCATTACAATTGTTATTAATTTTACCTCACTATCGATGATGAACTTTAAAAAAATAAGTTATGAGGGGTATCTATGACCCACACAGGAATTATACTTAATGGCCTTTACGTCTTTCCATCCCCACCCCCTCATTTTTGTCACTTATAAGGTCACAGTTCCAGTTTCTTAACTTAAATTTAATTCAAATTGCTACAAAACCTACAAGCAACTTGATTAATACGCTCGGTTATCACTAAAACCTCCAACAGAACATTCTACTTCGTGAACAACCTTCGATTAGTGAACACCATTTTCTTCGAATTTTGAATGGTCATAATGAAACCGACCTTTCTCTGGAAAATACTTCTGTATAGTGAACCTTTTTACGGACCCTGAAGGTATTCACTATATGGGCGTTTTACAGTTCTCACGCGGTGCTCACCTCTCTGAGCGTGAACTTGCCACCTGCGTACTTGACACGCTGCTGTACTGTTCGCGCCGCCTGGAACACGGCCCGGTCGGGCAGGGCGTCCAGGGCAGCAATGGACGCTCTCAAGCTCGAGGCATTCTCTACCAGCAGCATATTCAACAAACGCTCGCCCTGAAACAAAGCAACATCCACACTCATAGCATTTTTCAAAAAGACGTTGACTGAGTGCGAAAGTTGAAGTTATAAATGTGGGATTGATTACTCCATGACACAGCGTTTAAAAAGCAAAGTCCAAGAACAGTAGTACCGGAACATGAGCATTGAAAACACACGAGATTTTAAACCATACACTGCACTTTGGCGCAATTTCCCAAAAGACAGTGAGCAATGCAAAGAAAAAATGAAATAAATGAATAATAAATAAAAAAAAATACACAGAAAAAGGGGTCTGAATCTCATCGTCATTTTATCTATCAATTATACTGACTACCTGGCAGACGCCTCACATTCTTTTTCTGTGTTGCAGTATAAGAATGGCTTTTGACTGATCCACATTTTGCTATGTTGCCAATTATTCCTTGTTCACCAAGCAACAGGTGTTGTACTCCGATTTACATATATTTACTTTATTTTTGTTTGCTGCAAATTGTGAATTGCAAATTACTGATGCATCAAAGAAAGAATCTGGCATATATGTAAATCAGGGTTCGCTTGGACTATATTTTAATACGTAGACTTTATCTATTATCTCAAACGAACTCAAGTTTCTTTTGTAATTTTCATGAAATTACCTCAAGACAAAACCTGCGATGCAAAATGCATTCACAAAAAAAAACGTTAAGACAACAACAAAGTTGTTTGCGAAATCCTGTTGGGTTTACAACGAGAAAAATGACAAGGGTATGATGTGCTTACTGGCAGGCAGAAATGGTTTTTATGTGTGTCCATCATCAAAACTGGGACATTTGTGTTCTTCACCGTGGTTTATTCCAGTATGCACTCGTACACGAGAGCTACGGTGAACTGATCGATTTTTCTTAACTCCCGTTGCAGCCGTGTGCAGCGCCAGAGCTCGAACACTGTAAGCTGTTGTTGTATTCGCTAACCGTTAGCGGCCGTATTCACAAATGTTAACTATACAGCTAACTCATTCCGTTAACTGCTCCAGAACATCTGGCTCGGTAGTCATAAAATTTAACTGCGCAGTTAACTGCGCTCCTTGGAGCGAAAATCGGCTGATCGAGCTGTACCACGCAAACAATTTTAGGTTGATTTTTTGTTTGGTCAATAGGTTAAATTCATTAATTTACTTTCAGATGTTCTGGTTGCCATCAGAGCAGTTACATTTTGCAAATACGGCCACCTTAAAATTAATTAATAA
Source organism: Protula sp. h YS-2021 (assembly GCA_949752745.1). NCBI lineage: Eukaryota > Metazoa > Annelida > Polychaeta > Sabellida > Serpulidae > Protula > Protula sp. h YS-2021. The sequence continues at coordinate 33,478,732 of OX457025.1, forward strand.
ATTATTCTGTTTAACAAAATAATTCCACCTAATGTGATATGGCTAGATCAACGGGTTTTGTCTTCTGTGGAGTACATCTAATTGTACACGTAATGTTTGTGAATTCGGCACCTGTAAAGCGAATTTTAGACGAACATTCCCAGCCTTATGTTTTGAGCACCACACAACATTCAGACAATGCAATTTTCTAGTCAAAACACAATGCCGACTAATTAGCTTTGAAATAACCTCTCGTGTAGAGCTTTTATATGTCGGTTGACGCCCAGTTATATTTTCTTTTTTAATGATGGCTCTTCGGATATGACGAGCTTTTTTCCTTTCTTTTTTATGTGGGTTTTGTTCCGCTTTTGTTCCATACAATTCATCTCATTCAGTTTTAGTAGTAATAAAAAAAAAAAAAAAACAAACATCTAAAATCCTTTTGGATTCATAGCCACCCATAACAGGAGCCAACAAAATCGTTTCTTCCTTTTTTTCTGTGCTCATCACTGTTCAAAATTGAATATGGTTCTTCTTATTACTCGCACTAAATTTCGCTCATGTTTTTTTTCCACAGCGACAAACAGATTATCGTTTTTTAATGATTTATAGCGAGTTACACATTCTAAAAACTTAAATTGCTGGTCAAATCTATTCCCACACCACTTCTTATTTTCTGGATTCCAGTTGAAATATCTGATACCGCAAAATAAACGCTCACACCTCCACATCGCAAATCGACTTGGAATCACAAACGTTTATAAATTTGCCTGGATTTTAACTGAAAGTTAACACTAAAGCACAAAGTGTAAATACAGTATTTTCTTTGTAGAGTGGAAAAGATAATTACGCGCCCAATGAGGGACTCGAACCCTCGACCCTCAGATCACCATGACACTTCACAGTGCTAAAAGTCTGATGCTCTACCGACTGAGCTAACCGGGCGCTCTGAAACTATTACACTATAGATGATCAAGTCAACATAACGTCCCGCTAATAAACACCCGATAAATCTAAAGAAATAAACCTACAACTTATACGGATCGATAGATAATTTGGATATCAGTCAGTCACAACTTTTATTGCGTACAAATGCTTCACAATAAGTTTAATGACATCACTTCACTATAAGAGCATCAAACTGTCAGTTAAATGAAAAAAAATTTCACTTTTCACCACTGAAAATTAGTTTCGCTTTAAGGTCTATTTCACATTCCTAGATTCAAAAATCAATGATCATAAGGCCAAAACTCATATGAACAAATTGTGCTTACGGAATTGTCCTTAAGGCTTAAGAAATTTTCTTTAAGGATGTAAAGCAAATGTCTTAAGACGAGCACCTTCTGCTAAGCAGGCATCTAACTTAGTGATTACACTCACAACTTACGTAAACGAACACATTTTTTTTTTAAATATATACATTTCGACATTTCTAAATGAATGCTTACTATGGTCGGCTTTGGCGTCGCGCAGGTCGCTAATCGCTGCCTGGAGGGCTTTGGTTTGCCCTATTGAAAGCTTTAGAGCCTTCAGAACTGTTGCATCGATGTGCGCGACTGTGTCCACGGACAGAAATTCCTCATTCACTAAAGCCTCTACCGTACTCTTAGTGACGTGTTTTTCAAGTGCCCAAGCCTTCAGTTCACTTACAGCCTTAGCAACATGTTCTTCATCCATCGTAATTCAGTTTTAATTCCGAAAGTTTCGCAGTTTTTACTTTGTCTATCCCGGCAATTATCCTATAACTAAGTAGCCGCTTTATTTATTTTTATTTTTTTTTCTTTTTCAAAAACTGTTGTTTTTTTGCGCTTGCAGATTGCGATGGTAGTTTTCTCTGCTAAAAGCTGTTAATGCTGCGCTTGCAGATTGCGAATGAGAAAGGAGAGAAAGGAAGCCCCTTTTTAAAACACACGCATTAATCCGTACTGACAAGAGTAACAGATGGTCAGCGACATTTAACAAACAATATTTCGACGGCGAAGACGCCCAGTGTTTAAACAACAATTAGGAGATGGCTAGTAAACTGCCAGAGACGCCCAGTGTTTAGATAAGAATCAAGAGATGACCAGTGAGATTAGCAACCACTCGGCGGAGACGCCAAGTGTTTAGACAAGAATTAACTGTGAAGGTGGGCAGGCAGAGTTACACGCCACTCGCCCGTTTTAAATGTAAATAATCAGATTATTTATGGTATTAAGGATGTAAAGCAAATGTCTTAAGACGAGCACCTTCTGCTAAGCAGGCATCTAACTTAGTGATTACACTCACAACTTACGTAAACGAACACATTTTTTTTTTAAATATATACATTTCGACATTTCTAAATGAATGCTTACTATGGCAGAACAATAATGTGGGAAAATAATAATAATAATAAAAATAATGATAATTCACTTAGTAATTTAACTAAGTGGTTCTTTTTTGGTAGGTAACTTTTCTGAAATCCTTAAGACGTCTTCCTTTAGGCATAAATTAAAAGCCAAAAGAAAGAATATTTACTTATTCGTATGACCAAAAAAAAATTTTGCCCTATGACTTCTAACTTAAACAATGCGAAAAGACTTTCAATCCAACAACTTCATTTTCAACTATTTTTACATAATGACAACCAAATGCTAAATTCTTTTTTTTTTTTTTTTTTTTTAATTTTGGGCATATGCGGACATCGACAATCGAAACTGTTCTGTTTCGTCCTTTCTCACCAGGCTCATTTGAAAACACGAGTGTTATAAATTGGTTCTATTTGACTGCAGGATCTGTTAAACCAAATCTATACTTAACTTCCCCAGATAGAGCGTTTTTTTTTTTCAATGCAAAATTTGATCGTGATTGCTTTTGAATTCCTGAATACAAAGGTCCCTGAAGAAAATGGGACAAACGTTCGAACTCCGCACCCCCCACCACCCCTTGCAGGCTAAAAAAATCCAATAGTATTTAAACTTTTTTTGCTTTTTAGGTTATTAAAATAGCTTCGGGCGAACTCCCACACAGACGAGGTAAAAGCATAAATACACATGATTTGATGGTCTGAATATGCCTAGCTTCATACGCAGCTGTCAACGAATAACAGATCTCATTTATTTCACACATAATTATTGTTTATTTGATTAAACCAACAGTTCTGCGCATCAGACAAATACAACATATAAACTTAAAAATGGGAGGGCGTCCATGGCGCTCATTTCAAAGAGTTCATTGCTTGAAACGTGTAGCAAGTAAAAGAACTAAAAATTGCTATATGCAAAGTGAAAGACTTTCCAAGGACGCGTATTTACCAATCCGGAACAATGATCTAATCACATGCGCATGAATACACCTCAGCAAAGGGGACAAAAGTAACAAAAAACCAATAGCACAAAGAAAATATGTTTACACTTGCAAAGTGTACTAACAGTGAGTGAAGGAAAGGGTCCCTGAGAAGAGCAGGCAAACAAAGCCAGGACTGTGGCTGTTTGTTGCACGTCAATCATCTCGTTCGGTTAAACGCCAATCAAATCGGATACGATGTAATAACGTTAACAGTCATTCTGACATAAAGGTATGCCGCTGCAGTTTTACTAACGGTTGCAATAAAATGAAATCATTGTGCAGCAGCTTGTAGTATTGAACACGTATGGATAGTACTCGTTAAACAACAAATCAATCAAGGTAAATTTGCTGTGAATAAATGCAAATGAAGGCTAATGAAGTGCGACACAATGTGTATCTCGAAAGTTTATATTTAATTCAACGGATTATGTTTTGTCAGGTTTCTATTAATAAAACGTGGGCGAATAAGATGCTATAAAATGTGTTTTTTTTTTTATTGCTGTGATAGGCCATAATGGTACTTATGACCACAATCACGTCTTGTGTGATTGATTGAAAAGATGCAAAAGTAAATAAAGATGAAAAGTACACAGCCTAAAATGACTAACCGCGTGGGCAGTTTGAGGCTTGCTCTCTGCAAACCAAAGTGGTGTAACACCGAATGAAAAACTTTAAAATCTAATGAAAGTTATTTTAAGTTGAGGGTGGGAGGCCATGAGGGAGTTCTAAGTTGAACGAGTTTCACTTTACAGCCACACAAACCGTCACTGGATTTCTTTTAACGAGCATCAAATGAAGAGTGTCTGACAGTGCAGAAATCGCAAGCTGTTTTTTAGCCCTCAGCCAATATTGGGTGAAGGCTATTGCTTTCGGTCTGTCCGTCCGTCTCTCCATCCGTCCCTCTGTCTGTCTGCCTGTCCGTAAACCTTTTTTTTGTCCGGGCGATATTTCAAAAACTATTTATCGGAGCTTCACAAAATCTTACAGAAAGAAAGTATATGTAGCGTAGATGTGCAACGGGAGTTCAATTTTTTGTCACTTGTCCATCCGTCTCTCCGTCCGTCACACTTTAAACCTTTTTGTCCGGGCGATCTCAACTAGAGCAGTGTGCATAGCCCACATATTCCCCACAGGCCCACACCAGTTAAACACGGCCCTCAATAGTCAATCAAGAGCTGAAATTTTCAGTCCAGTCCAGTTGGTGCATTTTTCTTCGAACCTGGCCCATTTACAATACCGATCTGTGTTTGTTCCCATAGAAGCTACATACACAGTTTCATTAAAATCCCTGCAGTTGTTCTTGAGATACCGTGTTAACAAACTCATTCCGATGCTGAATAATTTCCAGGATTTGGTAAATTTCAAAGTCCATTTCGTCATTTTCCTTGGGCCAACCTAACCCATTTCCAGTACCGATCCTTGTTAGCGCCCATAGAAGCTACACATCAAGTTTCATTAAAATCCTTGCAGTTGTTCTTGAGATATCGTGTTAACAATAGCCAATCAAGAGCTGAAATTTTCCAAGTCCAGTTGGTGCATTTCCCTTGGACGAACCTGGCCCATGTACAATACCGATCTGTGTTTGTTCCCACAGAAGGTACATTTCATTAAAATCCTTGCAGCAGTTTTTTTTTAAGTTATCGTGTTAACAAGCTGTTGATGACAGACCGACAGACCGAACGACACGCGGTCGATCGCATATATTCCCCCCCCCCCTGTGGAGAATAAAAACTATTCATCGGATCTTCATCAAAGCTTACAGAAAAAAAGCATATATAGTGTAGATGTGCAACGGAGGGTTCAATTTGTCAAATGTCCGCCCGTCGGTCCGTCCGTCGCACCTTAAACTTTTTGTTGGCCGGGCGATATCTCAAAAACTATTTATCGGATCTAAATCGAATCTTACAGGAAGAAACTATGTATAGCGTAGATGTGCAACGGGGGGGGGGGGTTCAATTTGTCAAATGCCGTCCCTCTGTCTGTCCGTCGCACTTTTTTTGCCCGGGCGATATATCAAAAACTGTTTATCGGGGCTTCACCAAACCTTACAAGAAGAAAGTATATATAGTGTAGGTGAGCAACGGGGGGTTCAATTTGTCACTTGACCGTCCCTCTGTCCGTCCGTCGCACTTTAAACTTTTTTTGTCCGGGCGATATCTCAAAAACTATTCATCGGATCCCTATCAAACCTGACAGGAAGAAAGAATAGGTAGTGCAGATGTTAGAAGAGAGGTTTAATTAGTCACGTGACCGTTCGCCTGTCTGTCCGTCGCACTTTGAACTTTTTGATTGTCTGGGTTATATCTCAAAAACTATTGATCGGATCTTCACCAAACCTTACAGAAGAAAGTATATATAGTGTAGATGTGCAACGGTCGATACGTCAAAACTTTTTGTCGAAGCTTCTACAACCTAACAAACATAAATATTGCTGCAGTTTTTTTTTTAATTTTTTTCTGAAGATTTGGAATATTTGAGATTTTTTATCTTCGACAGCAAGTAAGTCAAAGAACTTGATATTGCCCTTTCCGTTTAGACTCACGGGTAACCTGAGGTTGTTATGTGTATTAGACAAGTCCGACTTTCGCTTTCGGCTGTGTAAATGACACTGAGTATCTGAATTGACGTAAAAAAGCAGATTAACGGGAGTTGTGCAGTTTGAGGTTTATTTTATCACCCGTTCGTCTCGCCATTCCGTGACACCTAAATGTTGCTTTCCTCCGGGCTACATCTCAAAAAGGCAACTCGCGCACAGTAATGTCACTGCTATTGGCTGAGGGCTCTGCATCTCCGATGCTCATGTTTTAACTTTGTGGGAGTAACCGGTAAACTAACAAGTGCGGGCCCAACTAGGAAACTAACTGGTTGTTTTTGCTTATAACAGGCCTTAATCGCATACCGGTTAAACCCATACATGTGTTAATTGCATCAAAATCTCATATGCCAAACCGTTTCCCACGCTATCTAACATAATTTCAACTGGATAATTGCATACCGTTTGACCGCATAAATCGGATAATTGCATAACTTTTAACTGATCTAAATGTGTAATCTACCCGTAATGGCATAATTGCTGGGAGTCTCTCCAAACATTGCCTAACCAGAACACGTACTCCTTGTCTCGCAGGTGTTTGACAAATAGCGTGCATATTCATCCCTCCCCACATTCTCTGTTTTAACAGCGAGTTTTATCTCGGCGTTTGTTGTTGTTATATAAACCACTTGTTAGACAAAAGAATAAATTATAACCAGATAAGGTGATAAAACTTTTAATCTCCACGAAGTGTATCGTTTGAGGTAAAGCGCCATGAGTTTCATTCGGGCAGCAGCCTCACAGAAATATACAAGGCTGGCAGAGAAATAACTACGAAAAGGCGAATGTATGTAGTTCTCTCTACATATCCGGAAAATAACTACATGCAGTGTTGACACTGGGCACGTGCATATATGAGAATGCCTGATGTGCCATTCGTGGAAGTAATTTACGCGCGGCAGTGAATACACCGGATAATCACATATATCGGATAAACGCACAATATCCCTTGGAAAACTGGCTATGCGAATAAGCGGGTTTCGTCTGTATATCATATAATTCAGAGTGACGGAAGAGGGGGGGGGGGGGGAAGAGTACCTAGGCCCGCAGTTCATTCGGCCCACTGCTGTAGCCCATTGTTTAAACAAAGTTACACGTTTCGGTGAACGGGATTATCTGGTACGTTTACCACGGAAGTGCTTTACCCCCATCACTGTAAACACCATATACAATCACGCAGTCTGAAAGACAGCCAGATTTTTAAGTTAACAGTCTTCTGATCTCGGAAAGTTCTTTTCGTAACTTAAGTAAAGAACCCTTCGTCATTATTTTTAAAATTGGTTGTCCATCCAATTTGACTTCGAAATAATCAATTTACATACAAGTGGAAAGACGTTGGTAACATGAAAAAGAAATTACCTAAAAGAAATGCACCACACATCAGTGATTTTAAAAACACACTGATACCAACAGTAATTTGAAAAATTGACGATTCGTTTTATTTTGAGTGTAGGTGCATCATTTTCCAGTAATTTTTATACACATGGCGCAAAGTTTTCTTCACCTCTTTCTAACTATATTCTATTCTGCTAAATGTTTTCTAAAGTCTTTTTTCTCTGAAATCTCCATTCCATTTATTTTTAAACTGTTTTTTTTTCTGAAATATTCATTCGCTAGTGAGATTTTATGTTAGCGTTTGCGACAAACCAGCAAAAAAAAAAAAAAAAAAAAAAAAACAACAACACAAGACATTTTTTTTCTTTTCGCAGGCAGCCAGGAAGTACGGGTACGTAACCATGGCGATGGCAGCTAGGTACACGGACAAAGTCAAGCAGGGCGTTGAATCGCTCATCAACTGCCTCATCTGCACGGAGCGTTACAGCGATCCTAAAGTGCTGCCATGCCAGCACACCTTCTGCTTACCGTGTCTGGAGCACTTCTACAAGAGCTACAACGACCAGCGCATCATAAGTGTGTCCAACTTCCCTTGCCCGCAGTGCAGGAAGTCCGTGTACATGCCCCAGGGCGGGCTCTCGGCACTACCCAATGATTTCAAGGTCGGTCAGATCCAGGATGTGTTTAACAAGATCAACATCGTCGGCAGCGATATTTCGTGCGACATCTGTCGCCATGACGACAAGGCCGTGGAGGTGACTAGCTTCTGCGCGCAGTGTATTAAATATATGTGTGAAACGTGCACAGAACAACACGCAAGCAGCTCGCTCTTTCGTTCGCACTCCACCGTGCCCATAGGCTCGAAAGAAACGGATGATTTGATTTGCTCACAACACAAGGAAGTGGTCAAGTATTTTTGTACTGACTGTAAGACGGCCTTGTGTACAGTGTGCGCCCTTTCAAAACATTCTAAACATGAGGTTATCGATCTTGCAACGGCCATGGACAGAAACCGAACGAGCGTGATACAAAATGTCGATGTGCTCAAGGCCAATTTAGTTTCATATGAAAACAAGGCGGAAAAATTTGCCGCGCTAATACGTGGGCGTCAAAAACAGGTGGAGAAACTGAGAGAAAATATCAAGAAACATACCCGCTTATGCATAGCTAAACTACGCGAGGAAGAAGTGAAAATGAACCGCGAAATCGACAGCGTCACCAAGCGAGTCGAAGCGGAGATTGAGAAAGAAATTAACACTATCAATGTGAGAGCCAAGGAGATAAAATCGATCTGCGATAAAACTGATGCCTTCTTACTGAAAGGCGGATCGCTGGAGCTAGTGAACAAATACGACGGCCTTCTAAAACAACTTCAAGAATACGCCGAAGTTCCAGACACAAGAATAAGCGATGAGTTCAACGAGGAACTTGTGCTAGTGCCCAACACGCAGCATAGCATCGGCTCGCTGGGCAAAGTGGTCAATGAGCATCTGGCAGACATGGAAGAAGACACGCCAAAGAAGAAAGGAAGTGGTGAGAACGTCTTAAATAAAATCCGCAAGCTCGAGAAACTCGCCAACGGCAACGGAACTTTGATTTCGATATCGCCGGATGATACCAGTGACGCAGCCACGGAGCAACCAGGCTCAAATTCTAGTGATTCTACCTCGACATCCGATGCCAGCTCAAACGCGACACCACGAAGCGATGCTTCGCCCAGTGACGAGAGCATCGAGGCAGTGACCGACAGCAGAACACATGACATGCACGTGACGGGCGCGTCTGCCGAAGACCCCGCCATCATCAAGGCCAAGGACAAGCTGCGACTACTGTGGAAAACTGTCGATAACTACCAATCACGCGATGCTTCCTTCTTGGCTAATGGCACCGCGGTGGTGACGGAGTATCGCGAGGGCAGCGACAAACTGCAACTGTTCGACTCCGACGGGAACCTGGTCAATTGTGTGGCATGTAGCACACAGAACATCATCCGGCCCTGGGGCTGTGCCGTCAACCACCAGCTGGATCAGATCATCATCACGGACCACGGCGACAGGGCTGTGAAGGTGCTGGATAAGGATCTGGCGCTCAAGCAAGTGTGGCGCTCGCTTTTCGACAAGCCGTGCGGCGTGGCTGTCATGCGCAACGGCGAATACGTCATCACGGACGTGGACAAGCAGGCCTTCATGGTCAGCATCCACACGGCAGGAGGCATCCGCAAGCGCGAGTTTGCAAACAAAGGAGACGGCATGGAAGACTTGCTCGAACCCAATTACGTCACTGCGGACCACCACGATCGTATCATCGTGTCCGATGCAGGACTCAACTGCATCAAGATTTTCGACTCCCGTGGCAAATTGCTACTGAAGTTTCACGCCGCGAACGACCCGCCTCTCCAGCCCTATGGCATCTGCATCGATGGGCAGAATAACATCGTCGTTGCCGATCAGTCCAACAACATGATTTCGCTGTTTAGTTCGGATGGACAGTTTATTAAGAACATTGCTCGCGTGGAGGAGAAGCCCTGGGGCATCGCCGCGCATGACAACGGCTCCTTGGCCATCACAACGGACGCCTCTCTCCACGTACTATACGCGCCCGTTATCAAAACCTGGTAATGCTGCCAACAACCCCCCCCCCCCCCTACCCTCCTCTCCCCCATCACAATGTACCTACACGTTTTTTTTTTTTTTTTTGTTTTTTTTTTTGGATTCAGTCCGCTGATGCACAAAAGTTGAATCTACCATTGTAAATATTTTTGTATTAAGAAATAACTAATATAACAAAGCTGCGATCTTTGTCGTTCACTAGCTCCATATTTGTAGACATGTCTACCAAGATTTAGCAGGCACATACATAAACACGATTTTTGAACTTTTGTAGCAAGTTGTTACTAGCATCTTCAGTTCCCCTTTTCTAAGTCAATAAAATTGTTTATATATTATGTATATTGACTGAAGTTTCGTCATTTTGTAGTGTTTTAGCAAAAAATGTGCCAAAAAAAGTCAACAACGAGGACCACGACATACAACAGGGACACAAACACATGCGTGTATGACATAAACATTCAAACATCTCATATCAAGGGTTTTTGTAAACGCACTTTACCTTTGCCTTATGTACACACACAATTGGATTTTCTTTCCAATATTTAACTGAAAGTGCGCACAGGGCTTCATGCTTTCCATGACAACACGCTGCCTTAACGAAAATAAATACCTAAACTGGAGCTCGACAATTGCTATGTAATGGCACTTGCTGTTATAACTTCGGATTACAATCAGTCACTGGTTATCAGCGGGACTGTGTTACAGGGGAGAAAGTATCCTAAAAACTTTTCGCTCTCGCCTTCTGCGATCCCGCGATCGCATTTCTAACCAGTAACATTTCAAACGCTGAAAAGAAGCAATATAAAATATAAGTATTCCACAACCCAAACGCTTTATTTTGCCATTAAACCATAACACAAAACAAGAAAACAATACAAAAACGGTCACTACATTCATGTTGTACTCTACGCCTGGAAAGTGGTATATACACACAAATTTTACTAGTTCGTTTTACTGTTACGGATCTGGAAGGTGGTTACTACAAACAAGGCCTGGGGGGTTTGTTATAGAAGGTATTATTGTCCATTTTTTATCCGAGGTCTGGAAGGTGGTCAGTACAAACAGCTTTCACTATTTGTCTTTTTTCTTGGAGTTGAATGTGGTCATAAAAGACGAGTTTTCACGGAAAGTGGTAGCCATAAACAGGTATAACTGTAGTCTTTTTTTCTGGGTCCGGATAAAATCCATTACACCCATTACCTAAAATATAGTTGCAACCACGATATACTTACGCACGTCTTCTCATCCCGATTTGTATGTGGCAGTTACAGAAGGTATTATGTACATCTTTCTATTCGGGTCAAGAAATCAGAACTACAAACTATTTTTTCGAGACCTTGAAGTTTTCTGTCTTTTTTAACCAGGTCTGGAAAGTAGCATAACATACAGCTTTTAATGTAATTCTTTTTATCTGAGCTTGGTCGTGCATTCAAAACGGTGTCGTTGAACAGGACAGGGACCTCTTTAAAAGCTGCAGGTGGACCTTGTTCCTTTAACCAGCGTGCCGGGGTGCCCTGAGAAATGCCTTTAACTCTACACCCACGCTCATGACTGTCTCCTCCAGCATTTAACTCTTCAAAACTTACACACATAATTTGTGTGCATATTTTCCGAACCACATTAAACATACATGGCAATTACGTATGCTGACCGTGTGGACAGTCTAACTATGCATCCCAAAGGTATGTGTTCTCCAACAGTTGCAACGGTAAAATAACTCCGTAACACACTGTTGACGAGGTTGGGTCGCATAACCCCGCCCCACCCCCGCACCTTAGCGCGGCTCTTGATGCGACCTTGCTTCCTATCCCTGCTTGAATGACAAACCTGTGGCTGCCGCCACAATATGCACAATTGTGGTACGTTTTCATTGGTCAAAAACACAAAATCAAAGTTGTATCTTTATTTAAATACAAGTACTTCATGAAAAAGCATGCTGGAGAAATTTCAAACAACCAACAAGGTCCTAAAATAACTATGATTACCAAACACTGCAACTCGAAATTTTTTTAAAATCATCATGGTGTAACAATATATGGGAACTTCTTTTACTGCAAAAAAGAATTTCTCTCTTTCTCACTGGTATTTTTCGGCAGATATATGCATCTATCTCCAGACCTCACCAGGAAATTTCATCATCAGTTGCATCACCAACTGATAAAAATAGCACCGGAGACAAATGTAGTTTTAATGGGTCTTGGGTCAACTTAACCCAATGCCAACTCAACCCTGGCTAACTCAACCCACCCTAAAAGTCAACTCAGCCCACTTTACATACCAACTCAACCCACATTCATCTATTTTAAAGTTTTTTTTCTGAAATGATGCTTTATATGAGCAATAATAACAAAAATTTCTATTTGGAACAAAATCTTATTAAATGAACTCAGTCTTGATTTAAATACAAGCAAAACGGCGCTGTATCTTTTGGCGCGATGATAATCCTTTTGGGAAATTTCGGTTCCACACATCCTGTGTAGCAATTCACCACAGTCTATCCATTTAACAACCTGCTGCCGAGGCCTGATGGGCTCATCGCAGATCAAGACATTTATCCAACGGCATATGAATATTTTGACTTGTCATTTATCCAGAACACAAATATATTTTTCCATTTACCACTGCTGACCATTCAGAGTTCAGTGTTGAGCTGGAAATCAAGGCTATTTATACTTCTCAGTGAATATGGGTGTATTAAGAGCAGCAAATAACAAACATCTGTCACAACTTACTTAACATGATATTCTCAGGTAAATCACGATTGCAAGAAATATCGGCTTCTCAAATCGCGTGAATCCTACTCCAGGCCCAGTTAAATTGTTACCGTTCTGATTGCAACTGGAATTTGTCACAATGCCACAATGGTAAACATGGTTCCTGTGATTTTATGCAATTCAAAACATACAAGACAATCGTAGATTGCACATCCCCCGCCGCGCTCATCTACAACAAAGTCTAAATTGTCAAAAAATCGCCCAAATTACATGTTTTGAAGAAATCGAAAAATAACGTTGCACACGTTCTATACTTTCCAGCTGTAGAGTTTTATTGGTATACGGTGAATAGTAACAAAGATACAGCCTGGACAAACCTGTCTGAAATACAACAAGCGATCAATGGTTACGGAGATACGGCCTGGACAAAAGTGATAACGGACAGACGGACGAACGGACACGAGGCGTTTCTATATCCCGCGCCTCCGCTAGGACGGCGGGGGATAAAAAAGTAAGATCACATATTTTGGTGTTCGGTTGAGTTGCTTAAGCTCAAGTGCAATTCATATTTCAAAGCATTTCCCCTCTCTCACCCATTGTTCAAAATTTCAATGCTAACAAATGATTATTTACCCGAGATATGAGTGTAACTGCAATTTGCTACAATACAACACAGGCCAACGTGGTTTCTGTGATTTTATGAAACTGAATTCATAAAAGGGGAAATCAAATATTTCGGTATTGGGTTGAGTTGGTTGGTGAGCTGAATTGACTTTCATGGTGGCTTCAGTTGGTATGAGAAAAGTGGGTTGAGTTGATTAAAGCGGGTTGAGTTGGCATTGATTTGGCACTGAGAGACAGTAAACTTGTGGAAGAAAAGCCTAATGAGATGCTAGCCTTACCTGCTGTCCGATATCGCCTTCCATATTCACGAGGGCAACCAGTGTCCCAACCACAGTCGGCAAAAACCGGCCCAGTTCCTACAGTAAAGCATATAAATGGTTATAAAGAAAGGTGATTTTAAACATTCAAAGTATAAAATCAAATTGAGACTGCATATGGAGCAAAACACTGACCAGGGAATGAAATTATTGCGCCACTGTCGAAGAAGCCATATGACCATTAACGGACATTGTGTTAACTTGATAAGTGCTCTCAATTTGTTATTCAGGAAACCGACATGTTTGAAAAAAATGCACATATTTTTATTTGATCAAATGCATGATGGCTGCATTATTTTAACATAATGACTTTCAAATGATGTCATTAATGCTGCACGTTTACCGTTCTTGTCCTACTTATTTACTTGTAATCAACCTTACTTTTAATGTTGACCATACCTATCAACGAGAACATGCATATTGTATATATTTATACCATATATTTTACATGTGCCATTGTGAATTTCCCACTCGACACCCCAACGCCCACATTCCCGCAACGGCTTACAAAACTGAATTACGATGCTACATGAATCACAGTGATAAGAAAAATATTCAGACCCGGTCCAAACCCCTACCCATCACACCCGCGTGCATTTCTCCACCGTAAATCCAGTGACTCACGTTTGGACAATTTTCTATTCCAACCTGGCAGATACTCGTCAGTATCTCCAGACACACAAGGATGAAGTCATTCTCACGCGTGTCAAGCCCACTTCCCCTGTAACAGAAAGCCATGTTTAACAGCCCTGCAGTCCAGCTCAATTTGAGTGACCACTCATGAACTGCTAGTTTCGTTCGCTATCTTTCGCTCTGCCTTCTTATTTTTAATTGTACGTTTTAACACAAAGCCACGTTTATTCAATATGTTTTATTTTCAACTTCATTCCAAAGCAAATTTATGGCAATGAATAATATATAAATTATTCCTCAAGGCTGCAGAACATTATTAACGAAGTCCAAACCAATTACACACTCAATATTCACACTCAGTTTTACTTACTCCGTGGCACTTGACATAATACTGGCCACATTATGTAGCAGGGTGTGGATGGTATTTCTGAGGACAAAGGCCCAGCTACCACCCAACTGTTCATGGAATTCCTTAAGCAGTAGTTTGACGACGAGCCGATAGAGGCGCTGTATTCGGCATTTCTCATGCATGATGTGACTGTCGGATAAGGCCTTTGATAACGCCAGTAAGACCTTCTGTATGCCATCCTGTGAAAAAGAACAATTTGAAAGTACAAGACATCTCATGATTCCGACTTTAAGTACACAAAACCTATCATTCGTTTTACCTTCAAACATTATTTGAATCCTTGATCAAACCTATCAAAACACAGAATAGTGTTTTTGCGTTTCACCAACCTGATGCTGCTTGGCCATGCCTGAGACGAGAGAACGGGCACCATGACAGTGGCTGATGTACGCAAGGGTACATTCGACCGTCGCCGTGTCGAAACACGGCGGATTGGGTTCTGGGTCCTCAGACCTAAAAGAAGAGAAAAGGCATTTAACTTACGTTATTCATTTATCATTGCACAGCAAACGCTATCTTTTCTCGAAACAAAATTCAGTCTTGTTTTGTTAATCTTATAATAATGAAAGCTTCCTACCCTATAGAACATTCGTCTGTGTTTTTTTTTTCACAACTGTCACTGCACTCTTTGTTGTCTTATTGAACTAGAGCAGTGTGCATAGCCCACATATTCCCCACAGGCCCCCACTAGTTAAACACGGCCATCAATAGCCAATCAAGAGCTGAAATTTTCCAAGTCCAGTTGGTGCATGTTCCTTCGACGAACCTGGCCCATTTACAATACCGATCTGTGTTTTTCCCATAGAAGCTACATGCCAAGTTTCATTAAAATCTCTCCAGTTGTTGTTGAGATATCGTGTTAACATACTCATTACGATGCTGAATAATTTCCAGGATTTTGTGAATTTCATTTGGTTCATTTTCCATAGGCTAGCCTAACCCATTGGCATGAACAAACTCCTTGTAGATCCGCTCGCCTGTCTGTCACTCAGTAGTATGGGGCCTGAATACACGCCAAGTAGCTGCGCTCATCTGTCTGTTACTGAGTGGTACCGCTGGGGAGACAGGAGAAAAGATGAATACACACCTAGTCACCTTGCTAGTCTGTCTGTGTCTATCGTGGGGGACGGGGTGGGCACGAATACACAACTAGTCGCCGAGCTAGTCTGTCAATCTGTCGATGTCGTACAGAGGGTATGAATAGACACCTAGTCGTTCGGATAGTTTGTCTGTCGCTACTGCAGAGGCGGCAGGAATACACACTTAGTCACTTTGCCCAGTCTGTCTGTCTGTCGCCATCGGTGGGGAAGGGGGGGCATGAATACTCACTTAGCCACCCCGTTAGCCTGTCTGTCGCGTGGGAGGGGCAGGCGTGAATGCATAGTCAGTCTCCATGCCTGTCGCTTTCGTAGAGGAAGGGTGGGGGGGGGGGGTCGTAAATACACACCTAGTCGCTCCGCCAGTCGGTCGGTCGGTATTGTGCAGGGTCATAAGTACTTTCACCACGAGTTCCGGCATAAACCGCACTATCTGCTGCTCAATCACCTTCAAGACAACAGCAGTTTGATTGGTCCTTTACACGAAGTATGATGAAAACACTGAGGGGGGGAGGGGAGAGAAGAGACAGTAAAGCAGAGAGAGAGAGAGAGAGAGAGAGAGAGAGAGAGAGAGAGAGAGAGAGCGAGAGAGAGAGAGAGAGAGAGAGAGAGAGAGAGAGAGAGAGAGACAGAGACAGAGACAGAGAGAGAGACAGAGAGAGAGCCAAAGGTGGTAGAAGGTCCGAGGTGTGATGGGGTGACAGGGAGGGAGATTTGTATTCACAAAATTTATTTATTTTCCTGTGACCTTTATGTACCTTTTTGTATGTGTCTAGTTCGAGCGATTACCAGAAAAAAGACCAGACAGTACTGAGAACAACTAACATTGGTTATGTGAACCATTATCTCTATAAACAAAACTGGCAAACCCCGTTACTTAACGACACGTAGGTTGGACATGTATGCGGAAACACAATTCTTGAAAACCGAATTGATAATGATCAGTATTTACTTGCTGTTGAACATGCTTCAAAAGCGCGTCATAACAACTGGAGGCGTACTGCGCACGTTTCTGCACTTCCGCGCCCGCTCGCAGTTCTGCCGCCTTGGATACCGCGAAAAGAGGCAAAATATGCACGAGTGTGTCGATGATGCAGAGCTCTAGCAACTGTGACGTATCGGTGTCGAAGTGCTTGGAAAGCTTCGTGACCGTCTCATAGTTCTTGCTCATCACCAAGAAAGGGACGATCGTTTTAAAGTGCTCCCTGAAAATTCGGTCAGAATAACTAATGTCCATTTTTCTTTAAATAACGCTCTTTCCGGACTTTATATTTAAATCATTATCTGACAGAAGAAAATGGGAGACTGTCCACCCGCTGATAGCTACAACAGCGTACACAGAATTCTGCAGGTGCAAGTGGTTACGAAGTGCGCATGGGGTTAGTCTGAAGTGTAAAGCGTGTGTTTTTCAGGTCCACAAGTGTGATAAGAAATTTATAAAAGACTCATGGCTGTTATTCCGGTTTTGATCAAATCTTACTTAAAGAAAACAAGTTGTGACTTGTATCCAATCAACTCATGCGGTAGTTCCATGACGTCATAATTACTATCAACCCATTGCTGAACGATGTAGGCTAGGTGTGACGTCATAAAATGCTGCACGTCCTTGTATTGCAAATGAGACGCTATTTTCCCTAAAACCTGAAACACAGGACACCACTGAAGATGAAACAAACGCTAATTTTGAAATCTTTCAAAAACGGATTTTTTGTGACATATTGACTAGTCAATAAAAGTTAATTCATTCTGGATGCATAGGGACTGGCAAAGGACCTACAGGTCTCACTGAGTACTCATAAGATGCATTACAGTCCTAAATCCTTGAAGTGCAAGTATGCAGTGCCCTATTACTTAATATATTGCTCTTTTTTATTATCATACAGACACTTTGTTAATTTTGTTTGAAATTTGAAGTGAATGGCATTTACATAAATTTCGGGACAGGCGGATATTAATAGGACAAACTGACCTACATACTGATCTATCAATAAAACAATATAAACCACCTTGACGACTTGTGTGGCGGGTAGGTTTCTCTCCTTGGCCATCTGGCATACAGCAAAGACAGCCTTCTTCTCACAGATGGCGCTGTGACAGGCTATGGCCGTGAGCGTGAGCAGCGTGCTGCTGGTGCGGTTCTCCGCCTCGTCCACCTGCTCGTCCGGACTCAGGCGACTCTTCAAACAGGTTATACTGATATAACAGCCAACAGGGGATCGGCAATTCGACTTTATACCAATGTGGAATAAGGACTAAGGACGATTCGGCCTAAAAATGTTAATGACATAGAACAGGTCAATTCGGCCTAAAACAGGGTCAATTCGGACTTTCAAAAGTTTATTTTCAACACTACTGTTTCTAAAATTGTGCCAGGAATCTTATGAACTAAATCCCAACTTCTCTCTTTTAGAAAAATTAAGGATAAATCTTTTTCACACTGCACGGACTGTTACGTACTGGGTGCTGTCCACCATTAACCAACTGATGAGACTGACATCTTAAAATAGGTCTACGTGTTTTTTAACACTTGACAAGCCTTTGGCTTGCAAGGGTTATATGAATTTGTGCGAGCAAAATTCGTCCTTTTTTTTCTTCTTGACAGTTTTTCCGATTTTTTGTGTCTTCCTTTCTCTGAAACTATGGGCCCTACGACCATGAAACTTGGGACTTATGAAGAGCTTGATCTGAACATGTGCATGTCACGACAGCACACAATACATTTGCTCAGTGAGCTTTATGCGAGCTCTCGCTGCGTAAATAGATAACAAGGCGTCTGCCTGATCAGTCAATAAAACTTTCAGTCAACAACAACCAAACACTACTCGGCTTATAAGACGTATTCAAGCTGTGTTGTTTGCAATATATTATTCAAGAAATAACCCATTGAAGGAAGTATTTTTGCGTTTTAATTTTTGTCAAGTGTTTAACATTTCGCCAGCGGAATGAGCTTCTAGTCGAAATATGCTTTCAGTGTAAGGAGGGATGCGCTATTTTTTCAACAATTTCGGGCATGAGGCAAAATTCTACATTTCTACCAAATTCTTAGAACTAATGCAAAATTTACATACCGAAGTGGCAAAAGTATTTTGCAGTAAACTGTAGGTCAAATCAAACACCTCATTTTGTCGAAGCAGTGGTAGTGGCTGCTTCTCCGCGGTATTCGCCACAAACAAACTAAAATATACAAAAAAAAAACTGCATCAGGATAATGTCTGGATTGCACGAATCAACAGCAATATTTTCCTACTTAGTTAGTGTTAATTATTTTTTAAAATTAATTAGATTATCAGGATAACACTGTTTTACTTCAATAAAGTAGTCTCCCCCCCCCGCTCCAACCGCCTGCCCTCTTCTCCTGAGAATTAACAGCCAATTTTGGAGTAGACATATTTTGTGAGAATGAAAATAGCCGATCTGGCATGCAGCATGACCGAGGTTCGCAGCATGATCGTCCATATTTTGGCAGCACAATTTACTAGTATTCTAACAGCCTCATATTTCTCCACTATTTTTAACATCTATTTTTAGGCTATAAGTATGATAACTAACTGTCTGATACTCTGGGCTACAAGCAGCCGTATTCCGTGATGCGAATCCGTCACAAACTCGACGTATTTATCGTGCAGGAATTCAGCCACCACCGCTTGCCCCGGCTCTGTCGGCTTAGGCTTCCAGTACGCCCACGACCTATCGCTGTCTCGCTGTCACCGTACAGAAGGCAACAGCACAACATACACGCTACGACCAATCAAAACTCATATGACTTTTTGTGTTGCAATAAATGCACTGCACTGCAAGATGTATTAATGTCAATCACAAAAACTTGTTTCAACAACATAAATATCAGGTCAGCTGAAGAAAGATTCTTTTTAAAATTCATATTTGCATCATCTCTTTCCTACTGTGAGTAGAGAATGTGGCAGAATCGAAAGAAATCATTTAATTGAAATATGTGTTGTTAAACTGATGTCAACTGAATACAAAAGTGAAATCATACAAGTAAGCAAGCTTCAATATGATTTTTGTTACGACTCTTAACCTGTGCAAATGTGCTCATACACCGCGCTACAGCCATACGGGTTTGTCTGCCATACTGGCCCTCTTTGGCAAACTTCCAAAACACTCCCACAAGGCCCAGGGCTATGCTGCGCGACTCCTTCACTGATTGGCTGACGGGCGAGTCACTCTCCGCGCAGAGGTGTGTCACAAGCATCTGCAGGAGATTGAGAACCAAAGAGCAGATATCCTGGTCTTTACGGTGGTTCTTGCACACGGACCTAAAACAGAAAACAGTAGTCGTATTTTTAGAAGCATGACAACACGTGACACAAGACAACATGCGGAAAATTCTCGATAATATAACTGACACTTAACCAATAAATATGGAAAAAGAAAGATTTTGTACGCAAATTGCTCCAAAAATACCAATGCTGTAAGACTTTACAAAACGGAACAAATTTCAATATCAATTCCTTTTTACAAATTTCGGCAGACGAATAAAATGTTATTTATTGACATTGTAATGTTTGAATTTCAATCGAGTTTAAGGCGACAAAAGAAAACGTACTGAAAGCTAAATGCTATAGATTCCCAGAACGATCCACATTTTTTTAACTTCTGATATTATAGTTTTGATAGTTTTACCGAAGTGTATCGAGGAAACATTCCATTTCCACCTCACTGACGACGCGGCCTTCACCCGAGAGTTCCTCTATTATTATTTTCATCTGTAACAAAAACTGCTGTTATTTATACGTCCACACTGAACTGTTATTCCTAGCATGGGTATTGGCAGGTACCCAAACTCTTAATCCCTTTTCGTGGAAATGAAAAATATATTTTGAGTTTTATTTTAACTGACCCCACTTTAACTGCTGGAAAATTTCGTGTTCACATCTTCCTTATATCTTGAAGTTAGATATCCCAAGTAATTTTCTAAATCCTGATTTCAGCTTAGATTAGCACCCCTGTCCTATTCGAACCTCGGATGTATGAAATAAAACCATCAGTTCGCATCCCTACCATCTGTAAATCAAAAGCTCTGCTGGAATCCCAGCCATAGTCTTCTTCTAGTAAATCCAGGAGATGATCGGTAATGGCGTTCAGGGTGACGTCACACTTGAGAACGACAGTGCTGCAACCCGGCGGCTTTCCCGCACACCACTTACAAAGCAGACGCACGATTTGAAGCTTCAGTCTTTCCTTGTCTGTCAACTGAGATGCGACTAGAAGACTCTCACTACCTGCAAAAAGCGAATCCGCTTACCGAAACTAGTTTTACACTTACTTCGTTGAGAGTTACAGCCTTTGGTATTTGCAGACATACAGAAATTCAACAAATGGCATTCATTATCCAACAATTATCAACCACCGCATGAACCAAGCCTTCTTTTATCTCAGATATCCCTACTATATTTTCTTTTAGAAATGGCCGCGGCGATAAATAAAGCCCCTTTGTAATTTCGGACCTGAGTCAACAGTTGAGAAACCATCGGACTCCTGTGACTCAGTCCTCTGTGTGGCCTCATCAAACTCATCGTCGAATCCGTTAGCAGGAGTCGGCGTGGCGGAGTCGGCAAAGTCCAGATCCAGATCATCCATGTCGTTTGCGGCGCACTTGCGTTGTGAGCCGTGCTGACCGGAAGTGCTGCTTCCCACCCGGTTCATTTTTGGCTGAAAGGTATTAAACGTGACACTGTGAATGACACATAAGAATTAAAGTGAGAGTCTAGGATGTGAGAAAAGTCATTCCAAGTGCTCAAAATTTTGACACAGTCATCATTGGGAGTGTAAATCTAGTGAAAAAAAAAACAGAATCGACTTTCGAATTTTCTTACTTTTTCTTACTTTAGAAAAAAAAAAATTTCTGATTCATCACATTTTGTCCTGACTTTTCTTTACTCAAAATTTTTTCCTGACTTTTTCGTGGCCGTAGCAACCCTTAATGTATGGACTTTCTGGTTGGCAATATTCTCAATCATATAAAGAATAGAAATTAAGCGGCTTATTTCGTAAAGGTTTATAAATTCTGTACTGCGAAAGTTTTACATCAAATTGATAATGTTACTTGTTAGTAATTCTATATCCCATCCTCACAAATGCTTTTAAAATTTTTTTCCATTTCCGAATTGGAAGGGCCAAGGTTTGTCCTTAACCTTGGCCCCCATATGTTAAATGTTGCAGGACGATTAATTCACCTTTTCTTTCAGAAAACTAACAAACTGTTGCACGAGTTTGGGCTGAAGGACAGCTCGGACAATGTCGGCCGTTTCCGGCCGCTCACATTCTCGGCCGCAAAGATCCTCCAGGTAAGCCAGCACACTGGACAAGGCTGCCATGCCATCTTTACGTATAACTTCACACATCTGGTCGCACATCTTCGTTATCAACTCCTGAAACACAACGCACACGTTGAGACGGAAAAACAAACCGCATATTTAATATTTTCCTTCTAGTTCCCGCATCCACATACGCATCAGAATCTTACTTAATTGTGATCACGCCACTCCAAACCGAGGGCAGGGAAATCAGTGGACATTTCAAAGTAAGAAATTAACAAAAATGTAAAAAAAATTACGCAGTTTCTCTCAATACCGGTATAAGAGACCACCATACTTTGCCGGCTTTGAAACGCAAATACAACTCCTACAATAATATTATTGAAGCTTGCTGTTTATCCTTGATCGCTGAGACGATTTTCCAATCCCGCCTCACCTGCAGCTTTTCCACCACCTGCAGCTGGGACAGCTGCTCAAGAGAATAGCAGCCCTGTGCAAACAGCTGGCAGAGCAGCGACAGGGTGCAGCAGACGGTGCGGCAGATTGCTTCCACGCTGTGCACCTGAAAATAAACACAAAGTTCGAAATTAACTTTATCTCGAAGGAGCAAAACTTTTTTTCTCATTTGGTAGCACAATATGCAAAGTTTATACAGTGAAGGGCATTGTGCTCAGCTGATGCTAGGCAGCGCATGAAGTGTTGGACTCCCCGTCTTAACGTTTCGTATGAATGTAGTCGCAAACCCTATAGTCTTGTTTGTGTTTTCAAAGTAAACATTGAGTTAGGAGTTGGGGCTCTGTTGGTTCCGGTCATCGATAACACTACTC
Organism: Protula sp. h YS-2021; assembly: GCA_949752745.1. Classification (NCBI taxonomy): domain Eukaryota; kingdom Metazoa; phylum Annelida; class Polychaeta; order Sabellida; family Serpulidae; genus Protula; species Protula sp. h YS-2021. The sequence goes on from OX457025.1 coordinate 33,501,456, forward strand.
ATCTAATTAAAGCCCACTTCGAATGGGTTAAACTGAGTTTTTCCTGAAATTGTACGATATACACAAACGCACACACACACAAAAAGCATTGTTGTCTTTCATATGGATAAAAGTGCCATACGTATGGAAATGAAAGTAAAACGAAAGGTGCAGTATCTTTTCGCGTATTGTGCCACAGCTCATGACGCCCGACCTTCTAGTCGCCCATTATTTTCAACTTGCTGCAGTGTTAGCGTAGTTATATTACTGTTTTTTGCTGTTCAGGGCAGTTTTCGAATCTGCTTCCTGCCTCACACACCCCCAACAAAATTTTATCTTGATCTCAAACAATAATCAATCAATTCTCCTCATCTCCTATTTTTTGTGAAAAAAATTCGAACAAAGAACTGTGTAATATCGATATCAATTACATGACGCTATAATGCATTGAGACGTCATGCTATGGCCTTACGTGTAATGGAACGTGTATTCAAAACATATGATCTTGAAAACACTTCAGCATAAACATTCACGAGTTGAAGAGGTTAAAATATAAAACAGAAATGATTTTTTTCTCTGAATTTAGAATTCAATAACAAGGAAAAAATACTTAATTTTTTTAAAAAGAAGAATGTGATGTTTTGATAGCAACAGTTTAGCTCGAAGGCTATTTCTCGCCAAATGGAAAGCGCCAGACGGTTAATCAGATCACGATTAATATCTAAATTTCTTTTTCAGTTGTCAAGCCCTTCGAGACTGGCATATTACAATTAATGGAGATATATTTCTCCAGTTTTTTCAGCCAATATTTCCTGTGCCATTTCCATACCATCTCTGTTCTAGGTGCCTCTCGCTCACTTCAAATCTCTATTATTTCTTTCTTACTTATACAGATATTAAACTAAATGAAGGGTAGGGGACTTTCTTTAATTTGCCATTAAAATACTCTGGGTACAATGGTCAAAACTAGAGTCTATAGGTAAAAGAAAAATTAAATTCGGTGAACGCCGGTGGAGTAATAGCGTGATTTGTTTTTCAATAAAAACCTTCAAAAGCGCACATGGACCTCAACTTATGGGTTCGGTCAATTCTCACATTTGACTTCGGGACGCATTTCCCTGTCCCCCCCCCCCCCCCCCCCCTCTTGACCATGTAGTATTATATTATCAATAATCTCACCTCAGTCTCGGTGATTTCAAGCATGTGGTTACAGTCGCGAACCAGGAGTTCCATTAACTTCCTTTCTAACGACTGAATCAAACTGCTTTTCTTCAGTACTACTTCGTTTTCACATTGCTCTTGGCACTGGTCTAAAATGTTGCCACAAAAGCAGGTCGTCAAGTGTGTGTCTTCAATGGTGAGGAAGGGTGATTTGGGTGTGGAGATGTCATCGCAGTTGTGTAGAGCAGCAGACTGGCCAGTCCGTGTGTCCCTCTTGATCAACGCGACGAGGATATTCGCAAGCAACTCAACGCGAATCACCTCCACTTCGCTCGGACAGTTCGCTCTTGGAGGGGCTACATTAAACGTGGCTGCTTCTGACACATCGTCTTTCTCCGGCAAAAGCCACTCCAAAAGAAGATGTCTGAGAGGGTGCCTCATGTTGATGGTCTCATATTCCAGGGCGTTGGCTAAATACTGCGGCTTGTAGGATTCAGGCAAGTCATAGCTGCTTATGTAAGCGGCAAGGAAGACCAGGGCTGCTTGGCTGGGCTTTGTGACGGTGGGAATGAAGAGGTTCCAAACATCTTTATCTGGCATCAGCAGTCGGTGTTCCATGATGGTGGTCAGCAAGTAAAAGGCGAGGTGAGCTTCGTGCTGAAGACTTATCAGCCTGGAAAACAAACGCAGAACACGATTTCCTTATGTGTGCTCCTTGTTTAAATAAAATTGATTTCAGGCTTGATTTTGAAAAATCTGGATGTTCAGACTTTCACAATGGGCTACACCTCTTACTGCAAATCTCTGCCTATGTAAATGATTAAATCGGCAATCACCATGTTCTTAACCCGAAATGGTTCTGTTTCAAACTGCATATACTATCCCGGCAGCTTAATCTGCAATATGTTAGGCTCTAATATACCTGAAATTCTTCTCATAGGCTTCCTGCATGAAATCCCCCATCCTTTAAGCTTGTTTTTGGAGGCACTTACCTGAGGGCAGAAGACCAGGTCTTTTTCCACAGAAGCTGGCAGGATTCCAGCGTGAACTCAGTCATGTTCTTCCGGTTGTGGGTCTGGCTTGTCGCCACCGCCATCAAACACTTCAGGCCCCAGCGCGTTACTTCTAGCTGCAAAACAGCAAAACTCCAACACACATATAAACAAACACACCTCTTTCCGCTTTGAGATTTCAATAAATATGAGCGACAGTTTTATGAACAACTCCAAACAACAATGCAGAACCATGAGCACTCCATCAGCAAGAAAACATTATCCCATTCTTATTAGTATAATTATTATAATGTTATTGTTATGTTTATAATTATTATTACTTATTACCGTTAGCATTTACCTTTTTAGAATCATGTACGAGGCGAATCAGGGCAGAAAGATTGTAACTATATTCCTCTTCTGGCAAAGAGGTTGGGTACTTTTGTAGCAAGCAGCACAACAACTGCAACCTGTAAACAACATTACACAGCCACTGTTCGGACAGATTCGCTATAACTTACAATGTCTAAAGGCAATATTCAGCGGCACGAGTCTTGTTTTGAGACTTTCAATGTGTCCCACGAAAAGTGAAAATAACTGTGGCGGCGGTGTGCCATTTAACGCAAAAATCATTTATTTTATTAATTACAACTTATATCTGGGATCAGGGTAGACTGTGAAACCTAGTAAGGGGCACAAACTCATGACGAAAGCATTTCTCTCGAAGTGATTACCAGTCATTACACCCGACTGTAAATTGACTCAAACGTAATCTGAGGCAAAGAGGATATTCCCAACACCTACACATAACTACAGAGCATAGAGAATAAATGTCTTACTCTGTTTATAAGCCATAATGTCTTACTCTGTTTATAAGCCATAAGTAAGCGCGCTATGGGTATACGACAGAACGGGTCGCTGTACGCACCAGGGTATAGCTAGGTAGCCGCGCCCGTGCTGTGTGTAGACCTCTCGCAGGGCCTGCCATCCCGACTCCAGGCGCCGCTTCTTGGCAGGGCCGCCCACCTGCTGGGCGCCACTGGCGTCCTGTAGGAACGACACCTGCGTCACGTCCACGCTGCTTCCCTGCTCGCTGAATAGCTACGCATCAAGAAAAACCTATACAATATTCCACGCTTAACATGAATATGAACAGGCTTAACATTAAATGCAGATAATATGAAGTATAATTATAGTCCAGGGAGCCAATTTTACATTCAAATGACCTTAATTTGAAATTTGAAACAATTTGTTTTTTACCGAGCACTTCAAATTATCTGTTGGGACTGCAGCTAAGTACAAAAAAAATCCACTTTTTAGTTGGATATTTTCACGCGCTCGTCGTAAAATATCAAACAGTGTAAAATAAAAAAAAACTACAAACAAATACCACCTGTTACTGGAAGTGCACTATTTTATCGCAAAAGGATAGGCTAAAAAAAAAAAAAAGAGAGTCGAAGCGGCACTAACCTGATGGCAAACGTCTGCGGCAAGATTGACAAAACTCTCCTGTAGCTGACACTTGTTACCTTCCCGCGTCCTGTAATGAGTTCAAGGACACACTTAAAGTGAACTGTTATAACTTACTTAAGGAGGAAGTCAAGTATTTCTTTTTACTTTTCTTGATGAAAGCTTATCGCCACTCACTTTTCTGAACATTTATCTTATCAAGTTTCACTGCAGAAGGAAAAAGAAATTATTCTAAGCATAGTTTTTTTAACCAATTACCCTTTGGCAAACTTATGACGGCCCCCGAACTCCTGCAAGTCGTTATACACCGCCTCGTACAACTTCCTCAAATGGCTCTAGAAAGCAATAAAATACAGAAAACACACCGGTCCTCTCTACACATTTTCTCCACAATGCCCAGTCGCCCTGAAGGCATATATGAAAACATATTTGCAAATTCCACAGGAAAATTTGGAACGAATAAATTTCATATGTGGAAAACAAAACTGTCGAGTTTTCAATGTTTTCCTTAGTTGAAAGCACTGTCAATAAGCAATTGTCTTAAATTCGGAGTAAACAACACATGCTTAAGCGAAGGGAAAATACATCAAAGTAAATTAATGTCATGAATGCCCTGGCGTCGTGCTTCCTAAAGTGTAGTACACATTTAACGTGTTTCAGCGTCTTCATTTATTTACAGTCTTGTACGAAATAACGCATACACTCAGTGACAAAATGCACAACAGGAAAAGAAGAGAACTGATCGTTGCCGCACCTTCCACAGTTCCCAGTTGACAGCGAAGGCCCCAGCCCCAACTTCTCTGGCCCCTCGGGGGTGGTGCACGCTCAGCTGTAGCTGGAAAAACTCCACTAACTCGTCCTGTAACATAAACAAGCGTGCAACGTACCGCAGCAACACCAGGGGTTTCGCTTGGGTAAATTTGAAACAAACCATAAACGTTGAGACACTTTGAAAAAAAGCTTGAGCTTTTGATGAACTTTTGAAAATCCACCTAACTTTGAGCACGGTTTGGCTTGGGTAAACTTGAAACAAACTATAAAAGTTGAGACACTTTGATAAAAAGCTTGAATTTTTAATGAATATTTGAAAATCCCGCTAACCTTCAGCACGTCCGACGGCCTATTTTTCCAGGTGAAGAGCAGCGGTACGGCGACGCTCTCCCCAAGGCGACACACCTGCTGCCTGCCGTCCACAGCCATGCCCTGTGCCAGCGTGTTCAGCGCACTCACCATATGCTCCAGCACACTGATGCTCCTCTCCTGTCTGACACCCAACCCCAGTCCGACAAACAATGACAGCTTCATCAATCAATGGTCTTCAGGGTCCTCTTTATGGACCGCCCTGATTAGACCAGCATGGACATAACGTTTACTTAATACCATTACAATTATTAGCATTTCTGCAGTTAATTTGACATTCAACTCATTTATCCACGGGGCATCCGTGGTACGACACATTTCTTTTTTTTTTTTTTGGCTTGGCCCGGCAGGATTTTTGAAGAGAAATTCATGCTCTTTTCTTCTGCTAACGACCGAGATTTTCTGTTTTACTAAAGTGTGTTTTTATTTACTTAACAGGACATTCGTTCATTTACATTCGTCTCTACAATATCTTTATTGAAAGTTGTTTTTTTTTTCATGGGAAAAATTTAAAATTTCATTCTCAAAAGCAGCATAGAGCCGAGCTTGCTAGAAAAAAGGGTGTTTGTTTTATGGAACACGATGTGCCAGCATATATCCTCACTTGATATCAGCGAAATAGTCGCTAATGATTGGCAAAATCTTCCTTCCTTTGACGTCACATTGGTGAGTTGCCCCCTTTATAACGGAATGAACTATGCGCGCTAAAATCGCCCGATCAAACTTCGGCGGCGGGTCCTTTAAAAGTTTGCTGTACAAACACAGCAGCTCTGTATAATAAACACATGGCAGTCTTCAGCTCTTCACATAGATCAAGTGCACCAATCAAAACTGCATTTATGATATCCCTAGACACCTTTGAAAAAGTCTTTTTTACCAAACCTCTTTTTTTCTCTTTATTTTTTTTTTACTGCAACCTGAAGCGGATATAATTTGATACAGTACATACATTATAATTTGTGTTGGATATCTACCACGACTGAACTTAATCACAAGTTTTCACTTCAATTTTTGTCACGTTTTTTTTTTTTTCATTCTTCACTGCCACACACTGCTACGTGAAAATAATTTCACACTTTTCCAGACTTCAACTCTTGTTTTTCTCATCAATTCAATACATAAACTTCTGTATTCTTGGAAAGAACTTTTGCTCATACCATGCCATGTAGCTTGGTTGAGTTCACACCAGTACTTGCGCACGCACAGTATCTCTTTAAGCAGTAGACTTGTAAGGTCAACCCCAAAACAAGAGCAAGCAAAATTGTCTTTCATGATCGCTAGCACATGGGCCACGACATCACTCGATTTCAACCGGTGACCACCTCCTAAAAAGACAATCAAATATTTATTATTGACACATAATAAAACTCAGAATACAGTTCGAATACATAACACTTCTCGCCAGAAGCTAGCTTATCGACCTTTTTTCTATTTTTTTCGCTCTTTATATTATAATTTCAAAATGAGCTTGAAGGAAAGTACTTATATGATAAGAATTTTTATCAAGCATATCGACAGAACGACGACATTCAGCTGACGTTTTACTGAAGATCAAAAAGGGGTTATGCTTCTTGTAGAGCAGGTATTTTGTGACAAATCGCCCTTACTTTGATCGGCCAGTCTGACGACACACTTTACAAGGCCCGACACCTCTTGCTTTTTCTTTATCATGGCGGTCGAGTCCGCATTTTTGGCTTTTTGTAGAGCTTCCACTTCGTGCCACATCAAATTCTTACAAATCTGAATAGGAAACAACCCCACTAAATAAACCTTCGCGTCATAAAACAAACTACGTGATAACATAAAAAATTTACATCTAAGAATATTTTAGACATTTTGCATGTAATTTGTGACCATTTTAGGTGACAGCATCACACGTCATTCGCCCAGTTTATTTTAAATTTGGATAGCCATCGACCTATTAGAATGGAAAAGATTTAGAATTAATTCGAACATACAATACAAACCTTAAATAAGTTATCCCATCCAAAGACTTTCTTCTCATAGCGGCTATCGGTGGATTTCTGGTCGGAATTTTTGTCTAATGCCCTCTGCACAATATTCTTGTTCAAGAGCTGTCGAATTTTCTCAAGCTGTTTCTGCAAATAAAAAGGCATGAGCATTCAGGCACTTCATAAGTTTTGAAAAAAATGCTCAAGGGCGTTAGTTTCCAAAAATTTGTTCGCGCCAAAATATTCTACAGAATATGTTTTGCCTGAAAAAAAATCACAGTCCATTGTCAGATTTTTAAAAGTAAAATTCTCTGCCTGTTAAGCTGAAACGGGTTGCACAACTCCTACATGTATTGAAGAAACAATGTCCACAGGCTTTCGAGTCCCTCGAACTACGGCTTCACCGAACAAGCAAAATTGTTGGAAGAGGAGTGGCGGGGTTAAAATATTAAAAATAACGCACCTTTCTTTCTGTCACTTTATCCGTGTCTGCTGATCTACAAGCCGCGATTAAATCAGACAGTCCATCCATTGCTCTTTATCTTTCTTTGTTACTTCATCAGGATGCCTGGATTTATAATGACATATGACATAAATAGGAACCAGATACACGTCCCTGACACAGAACTGTCCTCCAGACGGAATGAGTAAATACCGAAATTATACAAGCTGAAACCACACTTGGTTCCCTTATTAGAGATGTTTCCCTGATCAAATGTGACCAAATGAAAAGATTTTGCTATACACTGAATTATATACATGTACATCCGTTGCCTTTTATTTCCTACCTCCGTAGTTTGTAATTTTAAAAATACTGTACACCTTAAATTTCTAATTTTTCATACAAAAGTCACTTTGTTAACTGCATTTTGATAGTCGATCAATGCCAGTGGAAAGCACACCATCTGAAAGGTTGGGCAATAGGTCATATGTGAAAATAACAAAGCAAATCGCAATGTAATACAAGATCTTAAGAAAGATTTTGCATCCTAGGACTAACGTCATGATATCTTTGAAATGTTACACCTTTGAAAATATACTACAGCTACTATACTATCAAATTTCCAATACGCTTCCGTTGGATCCTCACAGATTTACAGTCTCCTACTTGTACAGGAAAACAAGAAGCAGCTGAATAGTAGATCGGAACTGGTTAAAATTACAAACGTGACAGCTGTATCTAGAACCAAAACTGTAGCTTTGAAATGCATTTTGAGTGTTTTCTCCCAGTAACCCAAACGACATTTTATAAGAAAAATGCCGTTTGTGTAATAAAAAGGAATGTTTTTTAAATTTTTTTACCTATCTAGACCTACCGCTCATCTGTACCGCACTGCCTTCCGCAACACTGCATCAGTCATTTGGAAATATTATTATTAACTTTATATTCTACACATGAAACCGGTTAATCACATGGTTAAGCTATCAATCATCAATACCTTTGACAAAACCTTAAATAGGCTAAAATATTTCCAAATTTTCCTTATCTGAATGCGCCAATTCGTACTTTCGAACCTTTCCGATGTGTTGTCTCCACTGCAATTTTTTCGGATAAATAATAAAGAAATGATAAGAGAAAAACATCAAAATTCTAATGCAATTTACGCATTGTTAAATTCAGCAAGTTTTATTAGCTATAAAAGCTATTATACATATTATCCTGTCCACTTTATATCCCACTTTTGAATATGTTTCTAAGTAACTGTGTGGCCAAGCAATTTTCTAATTGGACTTAGAAAATTGGTCGAATCTGACCAAAAGTACCAAAAGGCACATCTACAGGTCGAGACCTTTCTTTTAAGCTAACTATCAATGCTCTACGACCAATAGAAGCGGAGATATGGCGTGTACAAAAAAAGCGATGACGGACAGACACCCCAAACCTATAGCCCCCAATCCGAAGGGTTGGGGCCTAATGGGTACCTGTAATAGATTTTAGTGGGCAACTGCACGATTTTAGGAACACCGTAAGTAGGAGCACAGTGTAAATAGGCACACCGTACACCAATCACCCTGCAGCGACTGATGAATACCTCAAATTGTACTCGTAGTAGAACAACTTGCAGATTGAATAGATCCAAATCTGTGAAATTGAAAAGAGCATCTTCCGTTGCTGGAAACAATTCTTATTTCTCAAGTATCGCAAAATACGGTATATATGGCAAATATGCAACTGACACATTAAGTTCAGCCAGAACTGAATAACCTGTTGTCACCAAATACGATCAACTCTAACCAATTCTAGCTTCTCTCTCTCGTATCATATCCCGACGCAGTCGAAACGCCAACACTTTGTCGACACGCCAAATCTTTCTATCATTTATTTCATTTCACGCAGTTAAATTATAATCGAACCTGAGAATTTTGCGCATTTCATTCCAAACGCCCAAAATGTAATTTTGCTTATGTCGTTGGGTTCCATGCTCGTATATACTCGCACTACTAAAGATTTCATGTTGGGCGAAAATATAAGATTTACTCATGTGCATTGGCAAATCAATAGAAATGGATAAATTTATCTCAATAAAAACAGACCGTATCGCTGACATATAAACATACTCAGTAACTATTAAAATTCAACACCAGGATCAAGAAAAATAAGAAATTTTACAACAAAAACATAAAACTTCCTGACTGCAGCTATACACACACCCGCGGTCTAAGTATATCACCACAACTGCTAATAATATTTGCAATTTGCCCTTTTTTTGTTTTTTGTTTTTTTTTTTTTGGAAATATACGTTAATCTTCATTGGTATTTAAAGATGGGGGAATAAAACTACCGTTAATAAAATGAGTATGCCATATCTTGTCTTAACTAACCAAACAGATATCCTACATGTATCAAACAATTTAATTAAATGCACTATAAAACAGATAATACCGATAAACTCAGCACACTACAAAACGATTTAACGAACGGACTTTGTCACTTTTTCCTAATCTTACAGGCAAAAAGTTAGCCACGATCAAATTTTAATTGTACCTTGTAAAATTTTTTTGCTAAACGTAACATTTCAAGTATTCTTAAAATGTATTGTAAGACACTAATTTAAGATTTTATGGTGCCAAAAATGTAATTGCAAAACCAATGGGAAAATAAATTTGGTAAATATTCATTAAGAAACTTTAAAAATACATGAATAGAACTAACATGAACTTGCACGTCTATATTTTTAACGCCAGTGGTAATTTTTGGAGAAGTTTTGTGAAAAAAATAGCTTTACCGGTGACCGAAAACAAAAGGCACCGATCTAAAATGTCTGTGCTCGAAAATGACACAATTATTATTTCGTTTAGTCGAGTAATGAGGTATGTGTGGTATCACAAAGTTTTCCCAATAGACATCTTCACAAGTGATCACGAAAATCAATTCTTTGCATTAAGCCCACCATATGTAAACCTATGTAACTCCATGTAATGACACTATTTTTCTTCTTTAATGCGGATTTAATTTTAAGAGGGGTGCTTATCATTGAGGGGAGGTGGAGGGGGGGATTAAAAGACTCGTGTGGATTTAACTTCTCCTTTTGTCTTTCAAGTCATTTGTTTAACAACATTAAAACGAAGAGATGAAAATCGCTGTTAACAAAGAAAGGTGAATGTGCCTGTATTTGGTCATACATGTGTGAGATAGTGTCTTTGATAAATAAGCAAGATTGTCCATGGACAATGCCCTAGCTTCTGAACACTGATGTCAAGATTTGGGACATACAATTAAAACTGCTAACCAGATTTTCAAGACAGTAAGGCTACGTACCTGGGATATGTCAAGATTTTAACACAATTTTCGGGAAATGATTAAATAAATAAGAGCCTTATCCAACGAACTGTGTTAGAGATATAGCCTGCAAAAGTGAAAAAAATGCACGAAGCCACCCCCTGCTATGTTTACTAATTAGGCAAAAATTGAATTTTTGAAGTGTAGTGTTTGAGACGACCCCTCACATAGCATCCAGACCTACGCGCTTCTCGCTAGCCATGCATATTTTGGGTAGAGTAAAATTAGTCTTAGAAGATCATGGACGTGTTTTATTTGCTCTCATTTATTTAAATACATAGCAATTGGCGACGAGGAAAATTATGCAAAATCCAAATCAAATTATCATAAAATTAACGTGCTATGAAATTCTATACTAAACGAAGTTTTGGAAAAAACAGTCAAACAAGTGTGATGATTTAAAACACTGTCAAAATTCTGATGAAAGTTTAACTGTACATGTTGGGAACCAGGCTCAGAATACATGACTTGTGGCTTTGCTCATATGAAATAACACTTGGCACTAAGTAACAAGCAATTATGGCTGAAAAAGGTGCAAATGTGCGATATGTTGGTCAAATAGGACGGATAGATCCCTTTGACGAAATGGTTGATGACTGGGATAGTTACTCTGAGCGGTAAGTACAATTTTTCACCGTTAATGACGTGCCAGAGGAAAAAAAGGTCCCCGCCCTTCTTTCGCTAATTGGTGGTAAAACGTACCGGTTGCTAAAAAATTTAGTGGCACCCGTTGCGCCAAGTGGTAAAACGTATGAAGAACTGATTAATGCCCTAAAAGGACATTTCTCACCGAAACCGCTACAAATCGCGGAACGGTATCGCTTTCATAAGCGTACCAAGCACGACGGGGAAAGCGTTCTTGACTTCGTTGCTGCCCTGAAACAGCTTAGTATTCATTGTGGGTATGAAGGCGAAACGCTGAATGAAAACCTTCGTGACAGATTTATTGTTGGACTTTCAAATAATAATGTACAAAGGAAACTTTTGTCAAAAGATGAACTGACCTTCCAACACGCGGTAGAAATCGCTGCAAGTTTTGAGCAAGCCAGTAATGAAACAGAAAAGTTAAATGCAAGTCAGACGATAATGGAATGAAACAAAGCCGTGGTTACCCAAGATCGCAACGCAAAAGCGAGATATCAGGTACAAAATGTATGAGGTGCAATGGCACAAATCATGATTCAAGGTCGTGCCGATATATTGACACGGAATGCAATTATTGCCATAAAATAGGACACATTGCAAGAGCGTGTATGTCAAAGAAAAAAAATCATGGGAAAACCGACGCTCGACCGAAGGACAAGTCTAAAACCAAACACAAAAAAGTGCACAAAATGGATGAAAAGTCTGAGGAATCAGAGAGCTCCAGCGGTGATTTATATCATCTGACCCAGGTCAACAGCATGGATAACGCCAGTAATGACCCGATGTATGTTTCACCCCGTGTGAACGGAAAATCTGTACGCATGCAGATTGATACAGGCAGTGCCCGGAGCATTATCACGCTGACTGAGTTCAACGAAAAGTTTCCAGACCAGGTGCTGAAAAACACATCGGTTATGTTCAAGATGTACACAGGTCAACTTGTGCGACCTGTAGGAAAGTTTAGTGCCACTGTTAAGCTTCATGGTCAAAGGAAAAAGCTGCCGCTATTTGTCGTGCAAAATGGCTCACCCGGAGTGGGCAATTTAAAACACATAACGGCAAAGTTCACACTCAAGCCTGACGCTGTACCCAAGTTTGTGAAGGCCAGACCGGTGTCATTTGCTCTGCGCGAAAAGTGAATGATGAGCTTGACAAGCTGGACAAACAGGGGATCATCTCCAAAATTTCTCTCTCCGAATGGGGATCACCTATCGTGGTAGTTCCGAAGAAAAATGGCGATGTTCGCATCTGTGCTGACTTCAAGTCAACTCTAAATCCGGCGTTTATTTCTTAACAGTACCCGCTACCTAAGATCAGGATTTATGTGCCTCCTTCAGAGGGGAAAGGTTTTCCAAGGTAGACTTAACAAAAGCCTATCACTGCATGGTAATTGATCCACAGCACAGAAAATACTTGTGTATAATCACTCATAAGTCGCTTTACGTCTACAATAAGCTTCCCATGGGCGTCACGGACGCGAGCGCTAAGTGGCAGAAAAGCATACAGATCGTCCTGAACGGAATCGAAAACGTCATTGTACATCAGGATGACATATGCATAACAGGTGCAAATGATGAGGAACATCTGCACACTCTGTCTCAGGTGTTAACGCGCCTTGAAGAATACGGGCTCAAGGTGAATGTAGAAAAATGCACATTCATGCAGCCTTCTGTTGATTTCTGTGGTCACAGAATCACCAAAGACGGAATACATCAGATGGAGGACAAAATACAGGCGATAACAGAAGCCCCAAGACCACAAGATAAGAAGGAATTGCTGAGCTTTCTCGGTCTCGTTAACTACTATCACCGCTTTGTACCCAATATTTCACGAATACTGAGTCCGTTGTATGACCTGACAACATATGAGGCGACATGGGCATGGAAGAGCATACACGAAAATGCTTTCGTGCGTGCAAAAAAGGAAATCGCAAGTGACCGCGTTCTGGCACACTACAACCCAGATCTACCTCTGCATGTACAGTGTGATGCTGGGCCTAATGGACTTAGTGTTGTCACACATTATGCCAGACAACACCGAAAGACCTGTTATTTTTCTTTCAAGAACTTTGAAAGCAGCTGAGAAAAACTACAGTCACACTCAGAAAGAAGCTTTAGCCATAGTATGGGGAATCAAGAGACTGTATAATTATCTCCACGGGAGACACTTTTATCTAGTGGTAGACGCTAACGAGCATATTCCACCCGGAAAAACCCATCCCGGCGATGACCGCTGCCCGGCTTCAAGGATATGCACTGTTCCTTGCAGGTCTCAATTACACCATCAATTACCGGTCATCTAAACAACATTCAAACTGCAACGCACTCTCCCGTCTCTCTCTCCCAATCAAGGAAACAACACTGAAAAATGATCGCGCCGACGTTTTTGAACTGCGACAACTGGATGCAATTCCTTTAAACAGCGAGGATATTCGCAAACAAACACGAAAAGACCCCGTGTTGAGTCGTGTTATTATACCATCTGCACTCCGGAACCGTATTCTTAACGAGCTCCATGATGGCCACCAAGGCATCGTGAAAACAAAAGCCATCGCAAGATCTTATTATGGTTTCCAGGCATGGACAATATGATTGAAGAGAAAATCCAGAATTGTTCAATGTGTATTCACCATCAGAGCACACCTCCTGAATCCACACTTCATTCATGGAAATATCCAGAATCACCGTTTGAACGAATTCACAACGATTTTGCTATGTACGAGGGAAAGCAATTATTGGTAATTATCGATGCATACAGCAAGTGGCCGATAGTTGACATCAAGAACTCAACATCAACAAGTGGGGTTTTAGACTCCATAAGATCCGCCTTCGCCACATACGGAATTCCAAAAGCTATTGTAAGTGATAATGCTATGTCTTTAACTTCCAAAGAATTTCAGGATTTTTGCAAAAAGAACGGCGTCAAACACGTAACTGGTCCACTCCTTTCATCAAAGAATAATGGGCAAGCCGAAATAGCAGTAAAGGCGCTTAAGCAGAAGCTACGATACATGAAAGACAAATTTCATTACGTCATAAGGTAGATAGCTTCCTACTCACCTACAGAAATACCCCGCATTGCACCACCCACGAAAAGCTGTGCATGTTGATGTTTAACAGAACCTTGCGCACAAGACTTGATTTGCTTCGACCCTCTCTCAGCGACAAAGTGAACAAACAGCAAGAAAAATCGCCAAAAAACCAGCTGAAGCTAAGATCGTTCAACACAGGCCAGCGTGTTCTTGTGAGAGATTACAGGGGACAGCAAAGTAAACCCAAGTGGCAGTCAGGAGTTATCAAAAAAAGATGCGGTCCTGTAAATTACCACGTTGAAACTGACCAAGGTCACATCTGGAGAAGGCATGCAGACCAGATTGTGAATACAGACCCAAACATGCGTTTAAATAACACCGATTCCTGCTTGGATATTACCACCCGCTGCAGTCATCAACGCGAAAATAGCTTAAGTAGACAGGTGATTATCACCGAAACACCAGAGAATCGCGATAATGCAGACTCGCATCACAGCACATCTGACAAGCAAAGCACCTCCGCGACTCCACCTACATCAAAACAACCCCTGGTGAGAAGATCAACAAGAGAGAGAAAAACCCCAGATAGATACGGTTGTGCAATATCAGACATACATCCTGGAAGTAATTAAGAAGGAGTGCTGAAATTAACTGTATAAAGGCATGTAAAAAAAAGAAGGTACTTGTTTAGTTATCGATGATTACTTAGACATACATACTGCATCTCGTCAATCAACGTGTAGACATTTACAAGGTTATCTCAGGTTATCTCAACTGAGATATCTCCATTTAATTGTTTTATGATTAACAAACATCTGAATGAGAAGCATTTAACTGGTTTCTGTTACCCTTAAAAAAAACCTCATGTATGAAATGAATATTCTTTTAAAGAAGCGTTTAATTCGTGCTAATATGATGGCTATTTCAAAAGCAGTATAGAATTTTGAAAAAAAAACTTTGAGCTTAATTTTAAGATTAATTCATTAATTAATGCAAATTATACCGGGAGAAATGTAGTGTTTGAGACGACCCCTCACATAGCATCCAGACCTACGCGCTTCTCGCTAGACATGCATATTTTGGGTAGAGTAAAATTAGTCTTAGAAGATCATGGACGTGTTTTATTTGGTCTCATTTATTTAAATACACAACATGAAGGAACGAAAAAAATAACACGGACATCATCAAGACATGTACTCCAATATGTATGTATGCTTTGAGAAAAATCGAGTCATTATTTTATAAGAACTCAATGCGGACAGACGGACGGATGGACGCACGGACACACCAAATGCTATATAAGTCTCCCTTAGGGGCAGACATATAATTAAACGTACCTTGTCCGCTACCTCTAATATGTCAAGACAGTGGGATCATATCTCTGCGTCAGTTAAGATCTTAATAAGAAATTGATTTTCAGCCAATATTCCATTACTCTGTGGTAAATCGCCAAAAAAACAAACAAACAAAAAAACCATTACCAGGTAGTCACTTGTGCCCTCTGCATTCAAATTAACATCCTATGAAGTTTTCACTAAAATCCTAAGAGGACATCTCTATGTTTTTAAGAAAATTAGTTTTCGTTCAGAAGTTCCGCTAATACTTGGCGAATCGACAAAAATATAATAACCAGTTGAACACATGCTCCCTACCTTTAATCAAAATTTGAAATCTTAGATTAGATTGTATTATGTGACAGTGAGGCTTGTATCTAAAGCGTAGGTTCAGATTTTATTTAGAAAATTTTTACTTCGGCAATTTTTGTCGAGTTACAAAACAACTAAAAGCCATAAAGACACATAATTCCCCCTACCCTTGATCAAAATTTGAAGACGGTTCCACCAAAATCCTAGGAGGGGATCTGTTTTAAAGAAATTCAGGCTCGAGTCAATATTTAACTTATATTTATGGCGAATCACGAAAAAGTAGTAGACAGGCACCAATGGCAAGGTCTTCGCTAATATCTCAGCCAGTTTCTGGCGAATTTCCAAACAAAACAAAAAAAAAACAAACAAAAAAACAAACCAAAAAAAAAAACAAAAAACAAAAAAACAAACAAAAAAACAAAAACAAAAAACACACAAAAGATATGGGAATGCCGTTTTAACATTTAATGCTTATTTTTGATGTCAAAATATAATTAAAGATATCCAGAAATCAATGTAGATCTCAATAATTTTTATTTTACTATCAATAATTGAATTTTAGATGGCAAAAATTTACTTTTGAGATCAAAAAATCAAATTTACAAACTTAAAAAATTTTAAGGGAGACACATTTACATAAAATCTAACGAATCGTCAAATAAATTATTGAGATCAATAATAACAACACAATTTTTTATATCAAGAATTGCTTCTTTTTTATACAGTAAACAATTTAAAGAAAGATTGTGTATACAAGGTCCAGTCATTTTTAATGTACAGCTGTGTGCTTCTGAATTTTTTATTTAAAACAAAATAGAATATTTTGATCTCAAAAATCAATTTTTGAGGTCAAAAAATCATTTGCAGATTTCAAAATACAAATTAAAACAGTCTCCTTTTGAAATAATGATATCTGAAATCAATTCTTGATATCAATAAAAGGCAAATGAATAATTGAGCTCAAAATTGATATTTTGCTCTATCAAGAATTTAATTTTTTATCACAATAAATCAATTTTAGATATCACTAAATCATTTTGATATCAATAAATATTTCTTGACATCTCTAAATATTTATTGATATCAAAAATTATTTTTGAGATCAAGAATACATTTAGAGATATCAAAAATACAATTACAGATAGCAAAAATTAATTCTTGATATCAAAATATGGAATTTTTGAGATCAAAATTTAATTCATGATAAAAAAAAAATAAATTTTTGAGATCAAAAATTAATTCTTCTTGATATCAATAATTCCGTAATAAATGTGAAAATGGCATTGTATAAAAAGGACAGGTGATGCTAATTGAAATTTAAGACGGCAAAATTATATCCCTAGTGTAAATTAAGATTTTTTTAAGATATTGATTTTTCGCCAATAATTTGAACGATTTTTTTTCCGGATGACGGAAAAAAATAGCCATTCAGTACCGAATGACCGCTATCTTTAAAATTTGTGGACAGCAAGGCTATTTCTAAAGCGACATTTAGAATTTTACTGAATTTTCGTCTTTTCTTGCTTTTCGCCAATATTTATGCCAATTTTTGGCGAATCACAAAAAAAGTAATAGCCAGGCAGGTAGCAGGGCAACCACCACTTAAAATTTCAACAGTATGGTTATTTTCCCGGCGACACTTAAAACTTTACGAGAAAGTGTTTTTTCGCCACAAAAGTAATAGCCAGGTTTACAGGCATGCACTCTGACTTGCATTAAAATTTTAGGACGTTTCCATTAAAATCTGGTAGGAGATACATGTTAAAGAATTTTTTACTCCCCCCCCCCCCCCCCAACATTTCCACAAATTTTCGCAACTAATGGATAGGTAGGTACTAATGTCCGCTGCCCTTGTTTTGAGGGAGGGGGCGTTGTGAATAATTTTTGTTCTTTAAAACTAGAGCAGTGTGCATAGCCCACATATTCCCCACAGGCCCCATCAGTTAAACACGGCCACCAATAGTCAATCAAGAGCTGAAATTTTCCAAATCCAGCTGGTCCCTTTTCCTTGGACGACCCTGGCCCATTTACAAACCGATCTGTGTTTGTTCCCATAGAAGCTACATACCAAGTTTCATCAAAATCCTTGCAGTGTTTTTAAGTTATCGTTTTAACAAGCTCTTGATGACAGACCGACCGACAGACCGACACGCGGTCGATCGCATATATTCTCTGTGGGGAATAAATGATGGTATTTTTGGTATAAGGTGTCGAGTGGTAAACAGGGAGGGTTCTCCAGAAAGAGAAATGAACACCCTGAAATGAACCGACGGGAAGTAATAAATGACTCTTTAGAAACCGGGTATTTATTGAAATGCAAAAGCTGAAACTGATAACTGAAAAATTAACAAGCAGTACATTAAATCTTATTTGCAACACAATCAAGGCAACATCATAATAAAAATTTAGATGTTTATCTACTAGCACTGATATTAAAATAATTGTCATTAGAAATATTGAATTATTGCTGCACCCGAAAATTTGATTCAAGATTGTACAGTGAAAACCTAACAAACTTAACTTTTCAGCACTTTGTAAAAGCAAAACAGTTTCCAACATATAATGAACAATAAAATATCAACAACAATATAAACACTACCAGTCTTTCACAACCCATCTTTGACATAATAGAGAAAAATTACTCTTCCACCTTATGTACTACTGGTCACATAAAATCATCACCGTAAATCTATACCTTATTTTCATGATTGAACTAGGCAAAAAATCGTCAACAATAAACTGGAAGTAACATTTCCTAAATCCGCAATGAAGTAACAAGGCTAGTTCTTCCTAAATAAACCCACGCCAAAACTACGGCAGTACTACAAGCGTTGATGGAAAGTGAATGATAATATAAGTCGTTCATTGGAATGAATGCAGCACACTCAAGTCCTCCTCGTTCATGACGTAATCGAAAACACAGACATAAAGTTACACGGATTCAGGCGAAAAAAAAAAAATCTCGAAAACGTTAAAAGATAGTAAAACGTCAAGTTAGTTTTCTAATTATTTCAAAATAACGATAAAAGATAGTAAAACGTCGTTAGTTTTCTAATTATTTCAAAATAAGGTAAATCATTGCTTATATTTTGCACCAACTGCTTTTCCTTGTGTAATGGTTCTAAAATTGAAGAATAACCAATTTTATTGCCTTTCGGGTTTTATTGTTTTCCATTGCCGTTGATGTTGCGCTGTTTGAAGGCGTCAGTCTCGCGGTATTTCGCCAATGCCGGCCGCCCCGCCATTCTGCCGTGGAAACCCTTGAGCAGCGGGTACTCGTCGAGGCAGCCTGGGCTCAGTACGACCAGGTCATCGAGAAGGTCAAACATGGAGTAGTCGACAAATGTCATCTGCAGGTCAAGAACAAGAGTGTGACCATAGCAGAACGATTCCTCATGTTGGTAGTTTCGTCAGAAAACAGTTACTGCTAAGTGTGCTAATAAATTAGCCGTAACTTAAAGAATAATGAGTACGCATATTCTTTTCTGGATTAGGGATACGCATCACTGACTATTATCAGCAAGAACAAATACAAGATACTTTTTCTTATATTCTGTTCATATTGAATACGCTGTGGAAGACCAAACCTATTCTCAACATTAACTTTTCAAGGCTTTTCAATAAGTAACTTCAACACAAGACTTTTAATATTTCATAATGTGTCTGCATGAAATTTATTTTTCTTACGAAGATTTTAGCCAAACCTTACATCTTCACCAACGAATCCTTTTTCACCACCCTTATTTCTACCAAGCAGCTTCTGTAAACCAAACAAGTGACCAGTCTTTAAGTAAATGACCAATCGCTTACAATAACTGCTTAATCACTTCAAAAAAGACTGACGTATATTGGACAATGCTTTTAAATTTTACCATTTCATCATTACCATTTCGAAATGTTTCTAGACGATCTCATTAGTGGTGTGACTGAGAGAATTCTGCTAGAAAAGGAATGGTTATATCTGGGGCGCACAAACCTCAAATTTCTCAAGATGCGTAGGAAGCTCCTTAATGAATGGTTCTTTTCCTTCCTCCTGAAAAGCATACAGATTTTTTTTTAATCATTTAATTATTTATTTACACATGACATACTAAACAAGTTGGTCACAGGGTATAGGAGTTAAGCAACAAGTGTTCCACCATTGGCGCAGTTTGAAGAGTCTCAAAAAAAAAAAAAAAAAAAAAAAAAAAAAAAAAAAGAAGAGGAAAAAAGAAAAGAAAAAAAGAGAAGAAAAATTGAAAGAGTGCTCAACTGATTCTCACGAAATCACAAGCCCTATCAGACATTTTAAACAATTTGTCAAAAATACAGTTATCTGTTTTTCCTAAGGGAATTATAATGCCAGAGGCATTTCAGAATGTAAGACTTTTTGCTATAGCCCGTAAGCGCGAGACAAAGATGACCGAGGGTATGCCTCCATCCTCAAAGAAAAACGTGGGTTTTTCATACCGTTTTATACTACTTTTGCGGTGTTTCGAGACAAAAAAAAAATAAAGTGTCCCATTGCACAACTCCACGTTATCAGGATTAACAGACGACCACACGCACAAAACATTTGTGTAGTCAATTTCAAAACCAATAATATGCTAATAAAATAAATCAAAACGCACTATATGTGTGGAGTGGCGGAAAATTCTTTATATTATCTAATTCCCTGTCTGACAAAGCCCTATTCAAAATCAGGTAAGCACTGACACAGACAATACGACAGTACGACTGGGCCGCTTATAGGCTAAGACAAAACAAATATTGGTCAATGACACAAGCAACAGTTCACATACGTAATTTTGGTAGATCATCCTCAGGTATTTTGTGCGGAGGTCCTCATGACCGTCGCTGATCATATCGATGAAGGAAGCCTCCAGATCCGTGCTGCCATAGAGACCGTGATTACGCGCCAAGTAGCGCATGATGGCGTTGGTCTGCACCATCTGCACGTCACCGTGTCTCAAACAGGGAAGCTGGCCGAACTCCTAGGTAAATTAAAAAGGATACAACGCTTCAGTCGAAAACTACACGAGATTTACATGCGTCCTTTGTTTATACCCCTTACAGTGTCTACAACTGTTTTAGTTCACGTAGTTAGTAACAATCTTAACTTAACCGGGGAGGGGTGTGATCCGTTGCTTCACTCGGCCCAACACTAACCGCTTCGGAACACAACCCTACACCTGGTCCTCCTCGACTTTAACATACACATATCCGCACGGGACTAAGGCCACTCCAACAACCCACCATCTCAGGTTTCACATTTGGCCATGTTTCCCCGTTGAAAAATTCCTCTTCATAATCAATGCCTTGGTCCACAAAGAGATAACGTATCATCTCCCCCTTTCCTGCAATAAAAAGGAGTAGATATTTCATGGATTTCAGTTATAATCTGTTTTCGTACCGGAGTGGATGTAAGACTAACCCCCTCTTCTTCCAACGATACCCATAATAATGTCTTATTGGGCATTTCTGGTGATTTGCCACTCTTAACCCATATTAATACCATTATCAGGAAATAAATTCCATGCTTAAACATTTTATTTATAATCCAGTAGCAAACTAGAGCAATGTGCATGGCCCACATATTCCCCACAGCCCCCCCCCCCCCCCCCTCAGTTAAAAACGGCCATCAATAGTCAATCAAGAGCTGAAATTTTCTTAGACCAGCTGGTCCATTTTCCTTGGTCGAACCTAGCCCATTTACAATACCGATTTGTGTTTGTTCTTATAGAAGCTGCATGCCAAGTTTCATTAAAATCCTTGCACTAGTTTTTTAGTTATCGTGTTAACAAGCTCTTGATGACAGACCGACCGACCGACACGCGGTCGATCGCATATATTCCCCACTGTGGGGGAATATATAAATAAATAACTTCAAAAGTTCACGGTTGACATTTGAGAAATCATACAAGTACACTATACAGATGGGTCGGCAATAAATTATTTACATACAAACTAATATGGAAACTAGAACCTCACTTCGCTAGCGAAATGTTAAACACTTGACAAAAATTAAAACGCAAAATACTTCCTTCAATTGGTTATTTCTTGAATAATATATTGCAAACAACACAGCTTGAATACGTCTTATAAGCCGAGTAGTGTTTGGTTTCTGTTGACTTAAGGTTTTATTGACTGATCTGGCATACGCCTTGTTATCTATTTACGCAGTGAGAGCTCGCACAAAGCTCACTGAGCAATTGTGTGTGATGTTGGTTAAATGCTACGCATTTACTTGCAAAAAACACTCTTTTTACATGGTGTTTTAACAAAGAAAACGAAATCAAAGACGAAAATAAAAAGTGACATGCACATGTTCAGATCAAGCGCTTCATAAGTCCCAAGTTTTATGGTCGTAGGGCCTATAGTGTCAGAGGAGAGGAAGACACAAAAAATCGGAAAAAGTGTCAAGAAGAAAAAAAAAGGACGAATTTTACTCGCATAAATTCATATAACCCTTGCAAGCCAAAGGCTTGTCAAGTGTTAATTAATTTTACTTTATCATCACAATCACACTGCCAGCGGCTTACTGTTACAGTTACCAATCAATGATATCAGTCTGCACTGACTTTTCGAGCTAAAAAATCAACTTCGACGAAGAATAAATACGCACCTCTCACATTAAAATACATCAGCTTGTATCCAGGCACTACAAATAAAAACAAAACATATGTGACCACTATTATCGATTACATATTATTGCCGATCAGCCTTGATATCTGATATCTCAAGAAACGTTTCGGCTGGGAAAAATATTCAAACAACATCACGAAATAAAACAAGAGTGTCAGTGGGCAATGTCGCATTTCACGAATGCTGATATCAGGATTTATGGCATATAAGTATAATCTTTGACAATTTTTTTTTCAAAACAATAAGGCTATGTACCTAGGTATCAGTAAAGATTTTAATATAAAAATGGTTTATCGCCAACATTTCCGCCAATATTCGGCGAATCGTCAAGAAAAGTAAGAGCCACGTACGTACTAATATCAGCTTCCTTTAATAAAATGTCAAAACAGTGAGACTATATCATTGCGTTAGGGGAAATCTTAGTAAGAATCATTATTACTATTATTATTATTTTTGGTAAACTGCCAATAGTAATTATAATAATAGTCAGGTGGACGTCTGCCCCCTACGTTCAATCAATATTTTATCAGAAGTTCATTAAACCTCAAGAGGACGCCTTTAAGGTTTTAAGAAACTCGGTTTTTCGGTCAATATTTCCGACAACTGGCGACTCACCAAAAAGTAACAAGATTAGACTACACTTTTATGACAATAAGGCTATATCGCTGGCGTAGGCTTAGATCTGAATAAAAAATCCTTTTTTTTTTTTTTTTGCCAATGTTGCAGCCATTTTTGGCGAGTTGCAAGATAAGTAATAGCCAAAAAAGAAAATGGGGCACCTGCACCGACCCCCCTCCACTGCATTAGATACAAATTTTATGAGGTTTCCACAAACAGAGGAGAGATTTTTTAAGAAAGTTTGGTTTACGCCAATATTCAAGCTAGTTCTTGTAGATCGTCAAACAAAAGTAAAATACAAGTAGGTTCTAAAGCATGCTACCTTTAACCAAAATTTCAAGACAGTAAGACTATTTCCCTGGCGTCAATTAAGATTTTACTAAAATTGTATTTCTTTTCGCCAGTTTTTTTGGCAAATAAAAAATTAATTACAGCCAGGTAGGTACCAATGCCCACTACCTTAAGATTTCAATAAGAAAATGTTTTTTTCACCAATAAATCCGATAATTTGGCGAACCACCTAAAAAAATCACTAAATTTATCTGTATACTAGGGTCAATTCTAAGGCCCTGAGTATTTTGCTATTCGGCACAACTGTCGCCACAAAGTCCAAATATACTGACAAATTCGTCAACAGATATAACAATATGGTCAAGTGACGGTGCTGAAGTGCCATCAGAGTAACAAGACACGAACTGGCACTGCGACTTTCCGAAAATGTGGCGGGCAGTCGCTGTATATTTTAATATTATTAAATATTTTTGTATCCTCAACTTTAGTTTCGTATTCGGCAGCGAATTCCAGTTTGTGTTCAATATGACAACGGCATCACAGCTGAACTAGGTGCAAAGATCACTTTAATTTTTTAAGATAATAAAGTTTGTTTATTTCTGTTTAAAACGGTTGTAAGTGCATGCCTTTGAGCAAGTTTCACTGTCACAAATGACAGGGAAAAGAAACTTTTTCTGGTCCCTGATTGGTTGATGCAATCCCCTTCTATGCCCATTATTTTGCAAGAGCAAACACGCACGATGTCCTCTCCCACACATCATGTCGCCGAAAATAGCCGGTGTTTCGTGACGAGAATTCCCCAGTCCGAAAAACCCCCCTTGCCTATATAACACATTATGTTGGTATGTAATCCCCCGAGGGGTTTGGGGGGTTTCTCAGCACGGCCAAAATGTAAACAAATATGCGAGGTGCTAATATCTTATGTAAACAATTCATGCAGCACCCCAAAAGAAGTTACAGTCAGCAAACTTTACACACCACATTTCATGTTTTTCGCCACGTTATATATTCCAAGGAAATTTATAGATAATTACCCACACTGAGCAGCACACAGAAAGCTACAGTCACACCATATTTCATGTTTTTCGCCACATTATGTATCTATACATTCTAAGGAAATTCATAGATAAATACCCACACTGAGGTGTAATGCCCATTGGTTTCCAAGGATAATGTTAATAATCGTTATCCCAAACACATAACTTAGATACCGGAGATTTTTAACCGAATCCACATCTGTACATTACGCCATTGAATACTTTAATCCACAAAGAAGCATTTATCTATTCACGAAACTTTTTTGAGATCAGAGCTTTTTAAGGAAATTCAAATCTGTGCTGTCGATAATCGGTTTAATTTTTACTGAAGACCTTAATCTCTAGAAGGAGCGTTTCAGAACCGGAGAATTTTTAGATGAATCCACATCTCATCTGTATATATAATCTGCTTATTTTCTCAAGGTAAGTCAAATCATTTTCACTGTTAATCGGGTGATATGGATAGCCCATGCAAGTGTTTATTAAAAAAAAAAAGCGAACAGTGTAGAATTCTTTCCCAAAGAGTTTTTGTGTGAAAACTGTACCTGTACTTGGAACCGAGAAATAAAAATGTACGTGTGTTTCAAATGTCTTTTTTTATCTTTTCAAAATGCAGAAAAATACGGTGTGTAAAAACGACAACCAGGCCTTGACAATCCGCTGAAATATGGTGTGTAAAACTAGGGGTGGGGGAATTTCTGTCACGCCAGGTTTTCCAGTATGCACCATATGCGTGCTGGAAAACCCGGGGGGTTTTCTGGCACGGGGGGAATTTCGGTCATCCAACACCGGCCCCAATCCCCATCTACTCCCTTTCTTCTTTTTACTACTTTTCTACTTTTTTCTTTCTATTTACAACTTTTTACTATTTGAAATCAATTTCACTCCATCTCTCTCCCGTAGTAATCCACATATTGCTTTATGCTGATCATTACTCGTCCCTTCCAGCATTTTTGTGTGTGAGTGTGTGTGTGTGATTTCTTAAATGAGGTCAATACTTCAGCCGAAAGTCTGTTGCGTTAAAACTGCGCTTGTTTTGCAAAACAAAAGGTATATTGTAAATGATCTTTCGATAAATATTTGTATAACTGGTACTTGAAGCAGAATTCGAGTCTAAGAACCATACAGCTCTTTTCCAATAAATGCATCTTTCTTTGTTTTCTTCGACCATACTGGATAATTTTCTTCCCAGTCACATTTATCGATATTTGAACGTACATTTGTCGTCCGCGTATTCTACAATGTCTACGTCCACTGGAATGTTAGAAAATTTATTCATGGCATCAATATAATGAGTTTTTAACACGAAAAAGAGCACTATGTCTACTTCAAAGTGATGTTGATGCATTTCTCCATTGACTTCCATGTTTTTAAGTTTCTCCGCTTCTATGTTTAACCCCCAAAATCCTCCAGTCTTGTTTCTTGCGTAAGCATCGTAGACGAAACTTTGAATCCGCTTATAACCTTCTTGTTTAAAGACGACATTTTTATAATAAAGATTTTGACAACGTTATTAAGGTTACATTCATCTCAGTTCCATATCACTCTGACATTTCCATATCCTTTACTTCGTAAGATCGTTGTTGTAAAATAGATGACCTCTGAGATATCTATCTGTTATGTATAAACACAGAGCGGATGGATGTTTTAAAAATAGTCCCCCACTTTCATGACAACTACTTTCGAGGAATCCGCAGTGGGCCTTTTGAATAAAAAGGTGCAGTACACAACAGACCGAAACTCCGTACGGTTGGCATTCGGGCAACAATGCTCTTAAGGTGTCAGAACTTCATTGTTATTCGGGAAAATTTATTCATGGCATTATTGTAGTCGCTTTCTAACACGTATTTCAAACTGATTGTGACGTATTTCTCCACTTATTTTTATGCTACTATGTTTACCCCCCAGAAACCAGAGTTCTCTTCTTTTCGTAACTCTAGCAGAGGAAACTGCTTATACAGAAGTACTGCAGATTTTGTAACAGTACCACAAAATTACTGCCCACAATCTGCAACCGATCATCCGTTTGTAACGGATTTTTACTACCGGACAATTCATAAGCGCACAGAGGCCTTTACTGTGTCTAACTGGCACGACGGGAATGAGAGCGAATGGTTACAGTATATCCAAATTGGTGAAATTGAAAAAAAAAAAACAATTTATATTTGTCAAGTTTCGCAAAATAAGGAATTTTCCGTCGAAAGGGTTTGCCAATTTACATCCGGCTTATTAAATTTAGGCAGGATTGAACATTTTATTGTCACCAATTACATTCTATTCTGACCAATTCTATCTCCTCTCCTGCGTAATGTAACCAGGCCCTAAACCACAATTAATTTATTTATTGTTTCTTTAAAAAATTCAAAATGTGACATCTGCCATAATATTGCTGGGGATATAAGCTTTATTAAATCCTTCAAACTGCTCGTTACCCTTCAGAAGGCAAAAACCAATGTAAATAAATATTTGGGGTAGTCCAATTGGATTTTTGTTATTTCGCATCAAATAGGGGCAGCCATGGAGTCTCGAGATCGCACGTTCTCATGTCATATTTCTCAAAACCAATACAAGCGATTGCAAAGAGTTTAAGCATGTCTCTAGTATAACCCAGAAGTTTATTACGGACTTCCCAGAACATTCAAAATATTATCGAAAAAAGTACAGCTGCTATGCTTATAGTCTTTCTGTTATTCAGCAATGAAGACAGAAGTAATTGCGGTCTCGTTCCACCATTCGGTGTCCTCTAGTCTCAGCGGACCCTCTCCATCTTCCTAAGACATAAAGGTCACAGTTCGTGCAGCAGAAATGGCCATTGATCTCAACTTTCCAGGTTTTGGGTCTTTCGGCCCACGTTCCAGGACACGAACGACAGGATTTTTCTTTTTTTCTTTTCTTTAAAAGCACACTGGGAAGTAGCTCCAAGAAGCGGTACGCTGCAAAGTTTTCAGGCACCGCTTCAAAGCCTCGTTATATAACGATAAGCAAGTCAACACCGCTCGCTTTGAGGCACCCCTGTGGCTACTTTGTGTGAGATTGAACAACCCATAAATTTTTATTGGCATTTTCTAAAGGCCCTCAAAGTACACCGGTAATATACAAATTCTGTGTCACGCTTACTTCGAAAGAAAATAATACGGAAATAACCCCAGATCTCCCGCAATAATTGACATTTCTTTGTATACAGGGAGCATACTTTATTACGTGAAAAAGCAACAATAATTTTTGCAATTATCCACCAAAAAACTTTTAAATTAATATTTCAAAAAGAACGTAAAAAGTAAAAAAGTCAAATATTGTGGGTGTACAAAATAAATTTATACGTAATTCTGCATCTATCAACTATTATAACATACATTTTACAAATAAACTATAACCCCTTTATTTAAATTTTTGGTCAATTGACTTTGGTCAAGTGACATTTAAAGCCAGAATGTAAACAAACATTTGACAGGTGGGTGCGGAAGCTAACTTTTCCGCACTTTTATGAACAAATAAAAAATATACACCTCACTAAAAATTGTGCCTGTTTTACAAAATGGGTATATTGGACATGAACTTTCAGAAAATGTTTGAATAATAGGGGCTGGTATGCAGGATTCGTGCCTCAGAACATATGACGTTGAACCCTATTAGTGGAACAATGGAAGGCTTCGTAGCTCTGACAGAGAGATATACGATGTTACACAGGTCAGAGCTGACTCGGAGCTAACTGGGAAGTATTCTGGCGCCTTATTTTCGACCTCGGCCAAACTCACAATCTCGAGCAAAAAGTGGTTTTGCATTGTTGTTGTGGACGATGATGAAGGATTCTATATCTTGATCTTTAAAAAAATACATGTTTTTCACAGTAAAAATTGTTATATGGCCATAAAAATCGTCCATAATATACAACTGGGTCATTTAGGATGCACCCACTCTAAATTAACGCCATTGGCCCCAAGTCGTGCGCCGAGACTCGGAATGACATATTCTATTACAGGAACTATGACTCTTGCTTCACAGGAAGACCGCAA
The DNA here is from genome assembly GCA_949752745.1 of Protula sp. h YS-2021. NCBI lineage: Eukaryota > Metazoa > Annelida > Polychaeta > Sabellida > Serpulidae > Protula > Protula sp. h YS-2021. The sequence goes on from OX457025.1 coordinate 33,529,836, forward strand.
GAGTCATCTAGGACTAGGTGTCCTCATAGCTTCAAGAAACACTACATTGTGGAGGTACTCGGGTCTGGGTGTCATCCCCCTTCGTACGAGGGAGCGGAGATAGAAATGGTTACAGTAGATCGTAATTGGTGACAACAAAATGTTCAATTCCGACTAAACTTAATTAGCCAGATGCAAATTTGGCGACCTTTTATGCTCAAATCTTCCTTATTTTGCGATATGTGACAAATAAAAATTGTTTTCAGCCACGGAAGATGGTCTTTTCAATTTCACCAATTTGGATCTACTGTAGCCATTCGTTCTCCTCCCCCTTGTACACCGGCGGAACTTGGAGCCCTTTTATCGCCCAACATGACATGGTCTTTTAGCGGTTAACATGTGTTTTTAGTATAACATCGCGTTCTGTTAAATGATTAATAAGAGCCTAGCCCATAACTGCAGCTTTGCAACGCAAGCTATTACTTTTTTTAATTGATTTCCTCCAAACAACGCTGGCTTGAATGGGCTATATATCGGGCAGTTAACAATTTGAAAATATTTAAATCTGGAGTGGTATTCTGCTCTGTCCTTATATTTAAGGACGTCCTTATTCTTGAGATTAGATGGTTCATCCTTAATTTTTATCCTTATTTTTAAAAGACTTTGTTAAGTCTGAGGATAGAGCAGAATAGCTTTTTTATTCTTACTTTTAAAAATAAGGACGTCCTTAAAAAATAAGGACAGAGCAGAATACCACTCCTGTTTTAATTCTTCAAACTCCATTGTACTAACTCATGCATTTAACCATAAATGAATCAGATTTTTGAAGAAAAATCTCTAAAAAAACGTCATAGCGTTTCGTCATAGCGTTTCATCATAGGATTTCGCAATAAAAGAGCATTTCCGTTTATACTCGTGGATACTGTGTAAGTCTAAAAAAAATTATAGAATTTCATTGTTAACAAAAACCAAAGGACGAGTTCTACCTTGTTTTTTTATCGCCGTTGTGGATATTGTGTGTAAAACAAAATAAAACAAAACAAAACAAAAACATAGAGTTTCATTCATTCAGGTGAGTGCTTCTTCCCAGTACAGCTTCTCAAACTTGTTATTGTCGTCCGACCCCCCCCCCCCCCCTCACACCTGTTATTATCGTCCGACCCCCCAAACCTGTTATTTTCGTCCACCCCCACGTAACCGATGAGGTCACAGATGGATATGATGTAAGGGAGATATTCAACAGAGCATTTCTTCAAAACTACTGGACTGATTTTAACCATGTTTTCAGCAAAGTATTCAATAAGACTTTTAAGTTTTTTTTATTGATGATGGCATTTACTAAAAAATTCAAACGAGCATCACTTCAAAACTATTAGGTTGAATTCAACCATGTTTTCAGCAAAGTATTCAACAAAACTTTAAGTTTTTATTGATATAACCACCCCTTCAAAAATATTATTGTCGTCAACCCCCCTTTCTGAAACGTGATGTTATAGAGGGATATGTAAGGTAGACATAGCAACTTCAACAGCGTATTAATTCAAAACTACTGGACCGATTTTAACCATGTTTTCAGCAAAATACTCAAAAAGACTTTAAGTTTTATATTGATGACTTTACTGATGACGTCATTAATAACGTCATGCTTTTCAGACGTTGATGGATGTGGACTATGAAAAATGGATTCATGCTTTAAAATTAGCGCTACCTTAGCCGTAAGCGTTGAAGATGGACAGCTTGCTGGATTCATCGGAATCAAACGAAATGAAAGATGGACTACATAATCTGCCTCCCTCTGGGAGATTGTAAATGATAACTTGGAAACGCTGCGCATCATCTGCTATAAGCTATACTTGACATAATTTAAACGCTTAAAAGTGATTACCTACCATGACAAGCGTCATGCTAGCTTTATACATATCTCACACTTTGAAGGGAAAGACTACACCTACTACATCAACTGCAATGATGAGGAATGGGCAACGTAGTCGGAAGCAATGCCACAAATAAACAGTGTGTTATTTGATGAGATAGCATCGTCTGACGAGTCCAGTCTTTCGATTTATGAGGCGTGTACGAATTGTCATGGTGTGAAAACACGAATCAAGATGTCAAAGAACAAGTTAGTTGAGATTCGATTGCATAATGTCACAATCGAAAACCAACTTGGAGTAATTTGCACTTATTGTGGTATCGAAGGTTATCTATGAGATGATTGCCATTGTCACAGATATGACTGCAAGCTGTGTTAAACTGACAACTTTTGCAGAAAATGTGAAGTATTTAAAGTCTGTGAGCCAAAATTGAAGCACATTTACTGTTCAGACGTACAGAGGACTTGTACAAAAAATGGACTTATGTTTTAAAAGGGCTTATGTTGACTTCATGATTGCTAAACTTGCTTGCTATGGTACTGGAAACTGTCAGCTTTACCATTTAGAATCTTTTTGGTACGTTGCATATCACAGTCTCGATGTGACTGAACTAAATACAAGGTTTATTGGAGAATGTTATCAGGTTGGAATAGAAGATGCAGAGGGCTATGATTTTGATTCTGCACTCTACTTTGCCCGCGCTGACCTAGGAGTGTACTCTCGCATGGTTGATTATTTAAGGGATTGCTGTAAAAAAGAAACTAAAAGTACATCAAGTCAACAGTTCTACACAGATAAGGTAAGATATAAAATAATCTTTTAACAATGTTTTAACTAAGTCATTTGAATGTCGAAGACATAGCGACAACGTTTTTCTTTTTAGCGAATTTAAGCTTATGTGCGTGGTTTTAAAGTGAAGAAAGGAAAAAAATTATAGAAGAGGTGGCGGAAATTTTAAAAGAAGCTGTAGATAAACAAGCTTTGAAAAATTCAAGTGATACCATTATCATATTACAGGGAGAAACAAAGTGAATCATGTCAGCAACGCAAGCATGTTTTCCTATAAAGAAAAAAAGAAGTCTAATGCAGTGCACGTCGGTAGAAGAAAAAGTCTTGATGAACAACAGAACATTGTCAAACCTCCAAAAACGCAACCAGACAACATGGGGAATGATTTATTATTTGGTGGTTATAAGGTAGTTCTTTCAAACATGTTTCCAACAAGACTCAAAAAGTATGGATATACGTTCAACTCGAGTGAAGCTTTATATCAATATGAGAAAGTAGTTTTTCATAACCGTCAAAAAATTGTTTCAGCTATTGTTTCATGTAGAAATGGATATGAAGCGAAACGTACAGCTAAAGTAATAAAGCTATGTTCCTTGTGGCATATAGTGAAGATAAGCAAAATGAGAGATGTTTTATATGTAAAAGTAAATCAGTGTGCATTATTTCGCAAAAAGTTAAAAGAATGTAAAGATAAGAACTTTATTGAAGCAACCTATGATAAATGCTGGGGAGGTGGTGTCAAACAATTATCATCTCCACCATATGCTGGCAAGAATATATTGGGAAAGTTGTTAAAAAAAGCTCATCATTTATGCTTAATCAGAAGAGTGCATTAAAGCATATATATATATATATATATATATATATATATATATATATATATATATATATATATATATATATATATATATATAAAGAACTCAAGAATAAATTATACTTGAAGGGTAATCTATATGCATGAATATTGAGTTTGTAATATACAGCATAATCTTTTAACTGCTACTCTGAATTGTACATATATTAGTTAATGTATTCATATTTGCATATAAATAAAAGTTTTGCTATGTGAAGGGTTGGTTTCATCATATTTCCAGTTAAGATTGTAACGTGGAAAGACTATTATTACTATCACTAAAAATTACTAAAGATTGAATCCAAAGTGTGGAAATACATATGTATTGATAAATTGAAATTGAAATCAACGAAAAAACTAAAGCCCTTCAAGTTTAACATTTGTCAGCATGTTCGCATGAAATATGTATTTCAAAGGGATTACCATATAAAGTGAACACAAAAAGTGTTCATTGTCACACATCGTCTTAAGTAGCACGCAATACATTTGTATCGTGTCAAAGACTACTTAGATGAAGATATTGATGGTCATTTCTATGAAAAAGAATTACTAGCTGTTACAAAAGATGTTCAATCCGTGTACAAAAATTGAAAATGTTTTGAAGACACAAAAAAGGCGAGGTGTGAAAGAATTATTTGTCAAGTGGTTAGGCTGGTCAAAGAAATTTAATAGTTGGGTAAAGGAATCTGATATTCAAGCACCATGAAGCATCCGTTTACATGTCTGGTTTTTTAACCAACAGGTAGTGAAAAAACCAGACATGTAAAAGCGCTTATTAAATAAAAACCGTTTAATTATTTCCTAAAAATATTTTATGGCTCTATGCTGCGGATCAGCCCTTGTACAAAGGCATGAAAGGAGTAACATTTCATTAAGGTATTCCAGAGGATGTTGAAAACCCTTTCATTACAAAACAGAATAATTTACTCATTATGATCTCATGACCAAACGTCATAGTGATGAACGCATGACCAGATTGTTTATTGTTGATAGTAGTCATAAAAATCTAAGTATTATTTTCATCGTACACAACCTGTTTCACAAAGGAAAGGAAATATTAGGAAATATTAGTTTCAACACACATGACATTATTCTCTTTAAAATCTCAGAGATAGTCAACATATCAGCACATTACCTCTGCAAATGTATCCAAGGAAATCTCAGTTTCTTATTGACACATATCAAGATGCTACAAGCAAACCTCATGGTTATTTATTTATTGATTTGAAACCAAAGACAGAAGATCAGTTACGTATTCGCACAGGAATTCTCCCAAGTGACATATATTACGTTTATGGTAATAAAATAGTGTACGAAGAAGAATTAAAACAGTTTGGTATTGAACGTCACAATGTCTAAACGACGTAAATCCTTATTGAAGCAAGCCATAAAAGATGAATTAGCCAGTTTGTTTGAAATATGTTTGAATATATTGCATGGGCACTTACCATTGAAGCCACATATGTATAAAAATTAAAGTGTGAGCAACAAACCATTCGACAACTTGCTGATAAGAAAATTTCCCTCAAGCCTAAAAGAAATTGATTAATCAGAAAGGTGGATTTATTGGAACTATTGCAGGAATTGCGCTTCCATTATAAGTCAATTATTATTGAAAAAGTGAAGCATGCAATGAAAATGGTTCTTATCCCTGAATCAGAATATAGAAAATTATTACCAAGTCAACCTTCAAATGATGGTGTTAAAGGTAAAGTGAATAAACTTTTAAAAAAGAAACGAAATTGCGAAATTGCTACAGAAATGTCACAACTTCTTGGCCGTCATTTACGAACTTCTGTAGTAGGTGCTGCAGAAAAGTCACAAAAGTTATCATTTCTAAACCATTTTCAACCTATATATCATGTGAAAATAACATAACTTCTGACAGAACTTAAGAAATCTGGTACAAAAAGGACAGAAGAGAATAAACTTGTGTTGAAAACAGGCTGTCTTTATAATTTATCCGAAAAAAATTGCAGTCGAAACGACACCTCCATAAGAAAGATATGGCTTGTTATAAAGAAATGATAAGAGAAGAACTTCAAAATACGAATTTCTTTCAACGTGCAAACTTTCAAATCAAATAAAAACAAAAATATGATATTCTAAAAACGATTTTACATATTGTTTGGCCTCTTTAGAAGCCGACATTTAAATATGTTTCTAGCTAAATGGAATTTTGTTTATTTTTTTCATTTCGTTCCTATCATTTCGTTATATCCTTATACCACATGAGTTCAGTCGAAACGCAAAACTTTTCGGCAAAGTCTGAGTATGAATCCGCAATGCAAATGGGTTGTACGTATTTCTCCCCTGATATTTATATATATATATATATACCAAGAAAAAAGTGATACTTGTCCCTGGTTTTTAAAATCACCCTTGTTGTCAAGTATGGATGTTATACTCATTCCTAGCAAGGGTTCATTTTCATAAGTTATTACCATATGCCAACCATATAGACCAAGTGATAAGATCAGATGATCCCAATGTTACCTGTGATCAAATATTTAGTTCTCGTCCGAAGTGCTCTTTTTCGTCGATTTTTGAAATTCGCTTATATTGGGCATGTTGGACCTATTCCTGTCAAGGGTTCATTTTCCCAAGCCATCACATATGACAACCATATGGTCCATGCGATATCATCAGATGTTGCAAATATCACTGATGTTCCAATAAACGATTCAAGTGAGAAGTGGTATTTTTCCTCGATTTTGTAAAATTCGCCTATAGTGGGCTTGTTGTACCAATACCTGTCAAGGGCTTATTTTCCTAAGCGATCACCATATTCAAACCATATGCCCAAGTGATATCATTATATCATCCTAATATTAACTATTGTCAAATAAATCGTGAAATATATTGTGAAATATAAATTTTTCTTGATTTTTCAATATTACCCATAGTATGCATGTTGCACCAATTCCTGGCAACGACTCATTTTCCTAAGGCATCACCATATCCCAATCATATGGTCCAAGTGATATCATCAATGATCTAGATGTCACCTATAGTCAAACATGTAGTTCAAGTCAGAAGTGCTATTTTTCCTTGATTTTTGAAATTCACCCATATTGTGAATGTTATATCCGTTCCCATTAAACATCAGAGGATTCAAATGTCAGCTATGGTCAAATATGTAGTTTAGGTCAGAAATGGTATTTTTCCTAAATTTTTGAAATTCACAAATATGTCGTATGTTATACCCATTCCCGACAAGGGCTAATTTTCCTAAACCATCGCCATAGGCCAACCATATGATAAAAGTGTAACGTACAGTAAAACTTCTGTAGTGACAAACTTTCAAATGTAGATAAAAAGACGTTCAGTAAAACCCATTTAAGCGAATACCTTTCAGATTCCGATGTAAAGGTACAGTGAAATCAGTTTTAGTGACCACCATCTAGTTTTGTTCATTTCTGAATTTTTGACAATGCATTGTGATTATGTTTGCAGAAATAAATCTTTTCTTTCCATAATAAGAAAAAAAGGAAACTGGTTATTGGGAATTATGGGTTTAGTTGGGGAGACCTTTGCTTTTCTTTTCTAAAACAGGTAACTGAATAGGTGTCGATTTTAAGGTGTGATATATAAACCTGTACTGTTATTTTTTGTGTGCCCTGACAGCTGTAGTTTGTTTAGGTTCTGATCATTCCAACCTAGTGAAGACCAGGCTAGACACTGAGGCAGCCGAAGCGAGGGGTACCCACACACCTCACTCTACTTGCTTACTGTAGGTCTTGCTTCTGTTGCTAAGACTTAGAAATGTTGACGTTTTGTGCGATTTTTTTTCAACAAAGTGTCCCAGATTTGCCTTGATAAAGTCAAGTCGCAGGAAACAGGAATGCAGGAATTTACGGGCCGCATAAATATTTAAAGCGTGTTTGTTTTGTATGGCTAAATAACTACCAATATTTCGGAATCGGTTTAATATATTAGATATATTATAAAATGGCCAAAGCACCTGAAACGTCGCTAGTGGAATGAACACAAGCTAGAATTTGCAGTCCAGAACGAAATTAATGCTGAGAATATGTAAAATATTTTTTAAAAAATCAAAATTTTAACCAACTAGCCGCCGTATTTTTCATCCCAGTGCCAGTACCTGTTTTACCCTGACACCACCTGGGCACGGTGACTTGACTGTCTTATTTTAAGTAACCAATTAAGTAAGAATCGATATATAGACTAACGCTAGTTTGGAAATATGCCTGAAAATAAACATTGTTGGCATTGTTGCTGGTTTTGTTTTCCTTAGTATTACAAGTTAAAACGCAAATGCCCTTCATTCCAAAATATGTGCCAAGTATAATGATGTAACATTTGAATTAATGATATGGCAGCACTATGAGCGTTGGTCAATATTAGCTTTTATAAGAAGGATGTGAAGCTTCAACGAAACTTTAATATAACAGGTACTTAGTCTGTTATTACTCCGTGTAAACGAGTTATGTAGTTATGAGCGTGTCCGTCTGTCTGTCCGCTGAAAGCGCATGGTCTTGTTCGCGCAAGTTCTCGAAAACTTTTTCAAGATGGGGTGTAACGGTACGCCATTCCCACGGGTTCGGTTCGGTATACTTCAATTATTCGATTCGGGTTTGTTCTGTACGATTTTGCAAAAGCTGTTAGAATTTTGCTGAGATGGTATAAGATATGTATTTAGCTAAACATTTACCAAATAACAGCCAATAATGTCTTTTAGCTATGTGATTTGAAACAAAAATACAAGTTTATAACATTTATAACTCCCAAATTGACAAAATTAGAGACTATTTAAAAAAAAATAAACTCCGCTGATGGATCGTCGATGAACCCAGTCTGTCATAGGCCAGAATAAAGGAGAAGGGTTGGGCGTGGGGCTTACTCCCCAACCTGTAAAACACTCTAGTTACGGAAACCACAACGCAATCTAAAACATCTCTGGTCTGAAGTGAACTTGAACCGACCAGTTGGCAGCATGACCATTCCTAATGAAAGCCTGGCAAAGGAAGTTAGGAGTGCGACAGATGGCTCGCTGGGACCAAAACCCAAAACAAGAATAGGCGCTTGGAATGTCCGCACAATGTTCGAAGCTTAAAAGTTCTCACAATTTATCAAGGAAATGCAACGATACAAAATCGACATACTGTGTATTAGCGAAAGCCGATGGATCAACTCTGGACGCATTACAACAAATGATGGCTCAGTCATACAGTGTTTAGGGCACACAAACGCACACACACATGGCCTAACGATTATCATTCGTAAAGACACATCAGAAACACTGCTTGAATGGGAGCATATCAGCGAAAGGATTATTCGAGCACGCTTCGACTCCAAGTACTGTAAACTAACTGTGCTACAATGCTACGCTCCAACCAACGAGGCAGACGAGAAAAATTAAGAGTCGCTTGGTATGACCAACTAAAACACCTAATTGCCACCGTGCCTGCTCACGACATGCTGTTGATAATAGATAGAAGACTTGAACGCCAAGGTAGAAAATGACGACACCGATGTTGAGCGTGCAATGGGAACACATGGTGTAGCAGATGTAAACAGCGATCACAACTTATTTATCGGCACTGTGAAGCTCAAACTAAGAAAAGCAGTGTCCCGGCAGTCATTAAGACGACAGTTGGATATGAAGAAGCTCAAGAGCAAAAACATCAAGAAGACATTTTGCATCGAACTGAAAAACCGCTTTGATGTACTGGAAAAGACAAACACCAGCGAAGATGTTGAATTGAAATGGAAACTGATGAAAGGCAGCTACCAAGAAACAGCAGAGCAAGTAATGGGGTTCAAGAAGAGAAGCGATAAAGAATGGATAACACCAAGTACCTCGGATAAAATCGAATTAAAGAAAAAGTTGAGAGAAAGAGTCCTAGATTCAGGTTCACCGAAGAGAAGTGAGAAAATACAGTTGGCGTACAAAGCGAAAGACAAAGAAGTGAAGAGAAGCGCCAGAAACGACAAGAGAAACTACATTGAAAAGCTTGCAAGTGACGTAGAGGGAGCGGCTGCTAGAGGCAACCTGAGCACCGTGTACAAAATCAACTCTGTCTGTCTGTGTGTCGACAAACATGACTTTGTGTAATGATTTGTGTAATCTGTACCTCGAACACGGAGGCCGAATACAGCTGCTATGTTCCCCGTGTATAGATGTGCAAGAAGCATTTTATGTGTCGTTTTATTTAAAAATATTTCAAAAATCACAGAAACTACATTAAGCAAAAATATGTCAAATAAACATTAATATACGTAATATTTCAACATCACCGAATTAATAATTAAGTTGATGTATTTCCTATAACAATCATTACAGTTTTATTCTAACTTAGGTTTAAATATATCACATAGGAGTCATCTTAGAGTTTCTTAATAATAACGCCATAAGCAAAACGCTCCATAAGAAACTTTATGTCTTGATTACACTTAGATAACCGTTACTGCCGCTAAAGGAACAGTTCAGATTAAAAAGTCAATTGATAGCTTGACATATTTACATATTTTCCTTTAAAAGAGCAACATGTCAACATGCTGAGGTTTTATAGTTGAGCGCGAAGCAGTACCTTATTTCACAGCTATCCCTTACCGGTGGAAAAAATTTAACTGCAAAAAAAATCCCCCGAAAATACCGCGGTTTTTCTCTTTCTCTTCTTTCGGTGAAGATATAGATATTGTAGATGTGCATCGTCGTATTATTTTTGGTGTAAAATTGACAAAACGACAAGCTGCCAAAAATTTAGCTATACTTAGCAATCTTGCACCACCTCCGACATAACTATTTGAATATATATATATATATATATATATATATATATATATATATATATATATATATATATATATATATATATATATATATATATATATATTGGATATGCATAATTTTTGAAATGGTGAAAAAGTGACAAAACTTAACAATTGTTCGATGTTTTGTACACACCACTTTGTATATAACCATTTATCGTAGTGACCTGCAACGTTGCACAGAGAAAATATAGATATTGTAATGTGCATCGTATTATTTTCGAAATCCGTGAAAAATGGACAAAATTACAATTTGTCAAAACTTGCCTTAAATTAGTTTATACTTCGCATTTGTGCAATATTCTAGCGGCACCACTTTGCATAAACCATTTATCGCACTGACCTGCAACCTTGAACAGTGAAAATATATATATTGTAGACGTGCAACATTGTATTATTTTTGAAATTGGTATAAAATTGATTGGGCAATTTGGGACCGAGACAACTCGTCCATCATTGAAGGTGTTCACTATATGGAGGTGTTCTCTAATGGAGGTTTTACTATTATAATTTACCTAACATGGGGATCCTGTCTCACCGAGACTCTAGTTTAATAAGTAGTATTGTACACTTCATGTGTCACCCAAATAATTATTTACAAGTAGCTTGTGTCCAAGAACAAAGAAAATAATTATTACGACATAAATGTTTGTTTTTATTAATTTACATAGGAGAAGCTCGTATACGAGCTAGAAAAGTATGCTTACATTCCAGAGGTTAATGTTGCCGTCAGATGTCAGAGTAGGCTAAATTAAATTAGACATAAATCCCAACATCCCTAACTCTGTGCGATACCATAACTGCCAGAGATTTGGACAAGGTAGCGGTAATTGTAAACAACAAATCTTGTACTAGTGATACCAACTGCATTAACTGGAAGGGAAACTACCCAGCGTCCACAAAGGATTGCCCAGTGCGGCTCACCGAAAAAGAAATACAAAACCTAAAGCATAAAGAAACTACTGAATTCTGCACGAATTCTGACTCGACTGGTTCTAATACTGCAGTGAGCAAACCTTCCCAGGGGACACGATTTCCGTCCACTCGTTCATGTATCCCATCGCTGAGTAAGCCATCTGAAGAGGTTGCATCGTGAAGACCGATAGGCCAAGCAAAATAACCCCTCTCTTCATCAGGACTGCATGTTGAAACAAGTGCTCGACTTAAAGATCGATTGTGACAGGCAAAAAAAAAGAACCTACAGACCACGCTTCAAAAAGAAGCAAATGATAACCTTTTTCCCATTATTGAATTGGATAGTTAAACAGATCAGCCCAAGAAGTTTCTGAACCTCCGCGATCTAAACCACAGAATGTTATCAGTAACAGAAATAGGGTCATTAGGACCACTAGCGTTGTTTCAAAGCTCCTTTTTGACGCAGCTGATTGATGAAGTAGAACTGAGTAAAGTTCTACAACAGTTTAAAGAAACCGTTAGGGGCATTTGCAGAGGCAGTGGTTATATTATAAATTTAGAATATACACGGTTTTAGCTAAACTGGATTCTAACTGTGATAACATTGTTTTCTAACCAGCCATTGACAAGTGGTGTTACAATGTATCCCGATAAGGGTAGGCCGTGTCGTTAAGGAAATCCTATAAGTAACTCGCATTGCATAACGTCCGAATATGTCGTAAGCATAGATAATTCTATTATTCCTAGAGTTACGAAGCTAAACTAGATCCGTGTGTTTTTTTTTCTTCAGGACTCCTCTCTTGGCAGTTAAAAAATAACAAACAATAAAAAATAATAATTTCTTGAATGCACCAATTTATTCTTACTCTTAACTTAATGTTGATGTGAAAAACTTGTAATTATTATTATAAAAGTTATTGTCAGTTGCTTTTCTTAAAATATTATCAAAGACAAAAATGAAAGCTTACCCGTGTGTTCAACGTGTACAAACAACATGGTTGTGTGTAACCTTAATAAACAAACATTGGTGATTAACTCTTTTTTATATACAAACTTATTATATACAAATGAGGCTAGGATCAAAATGCTCGATCCTCATTTTGCCCGATAAATGTCCTTACTCGGAAGGGTACGCAAAATGGCGATTTTTCATCAGTATTTCCGTTTCTATTGAACCAACAAATCAACAAGCGCAGGAAAGTAGTCCCTTGGGTTGAGCATAAATATGTTGTATTGAAATGAAAGTCAATAATAAATGTCTAACAACGTGTCCTGGGTTCGCATCATGTCTAGATTTGTCACTTGGACAAACGTGCGTTTGTTTAAACCATTGGTTTTAAATATATAGCGTGCTCATGCAGTCCTTGTAGCGTCTCTAGCTTTGAGAACCTTACAAATACAAACAACGGGTTGGGATAAATTGATTTTATTTCATATAAAATCGTACTCAGTTAAAACGATTTACATTACAATAGTTTGATATGTCCAAAGAAGTCCCAATCCGTTCAAGTATAAGTAGTCACGGTGTTGTATATGATAAAATGTCAGACAGTGAGACAGTCCTGTGTGATCCTCCGTGGCTTGGGATTATGACGCTCGACTATGAAGCATAAGGTTCCGGGTTCGAAACCAACCTTCGACAATAAACTTTTATGTTTAACTGGTGCAACATTACCGCTGTACTAAAGAAATATAATTGCAATTACCAAGAACACAAAGAATAAGTTAACTACCCTTGAAATTTTAATAATCTTAGTTTTGTAGGATCCACTTAATACAAAAACCATAAGCCAGCCACCACAGTATTAATATCCGGATTGGTCTAGTGGTAAACAACCTCGACCATGAAGCGGGAGATCCGGGTTCGAGTCCGGAGGTCGGCTATGATTTTTTTCTTTTTATTCACCATTTAAGCGTTCAGCTATGATTTTTGAGTATGACATTCGCAAGCGGAGGGGAATTGCCAGGTATCTTTCGTATGCATCTGAGCGCCAGGCTCTCTGCGTTTTAATTACGTGGGGCGCAACACCGCAGGAAAAGGCGTAACTCGTGCCACCTCGTCTAAACGAATGTCCACTATAATCGTGCTTCTTTAACCCTAACTGCACAGGCAGAGTACGTACAGTTGCAACAAATAATCTATGGGTCATAGGTACGATGGAGCTATCTTTCCGATAACAGAAAAGTGGAGCACTGTGGTGTTGCTGGACATCTTAAATGTGCTCTCCCATAGCGGTTACTGGGCACAGCTGTGAATTTGAGATACAGGGCAAGGGTACCTGCAACATCGAGTCGAAATTGATCATGGTTTTTGTGTGTTTGACTTTGATTAAGGCGCCCTCTTCAGTCCCTGAGTAGTCGTGTCTACATAAATCTTTTCGACAATCATGGCTAGCTATTGTCTTGGTTAGCAATGTTGACTTGCAAAAATAACAGAAGAAAGCGACTAAACATGCTGCCCAGAAAAACTTTTGAAAGGAGTCCTTCAGTGACAGAAGCTCCCGCATTTTCCTTAAAATTTCCACAGTTATAGGGAGCTTTTGCTTTGGTGCAGTGCCTTTTACATGTGCTATCCCTTTCATGGCGGTGCTTAATAGCCAGTTATCTATCGTGGGACTGGAAAAACCTAATTCCAGAGGCAGTAATCGGGCACTCGCCAGATAGGCTCGTATCGATTGTGGCTTGATCGTGCGGGCCAGGAATACCCCAAAACGGGCCAGTGTGATGTGCTGAGCGAGAACTGGTTTGTATCCGAAATACGTATAGAAACGCAGGTAGGAGTCTCGATGAGTTCTGTGTGCCGACTTTGTAGATGAAGCAAACGCAGCATTTCGAAAGGACTCTAACTCGCTATCCAATATGGCTTCTTGCTCGACCACTCCTGTAATAGTACCGCACGCGAATAAGCAGACATATGATTGAAAAAATCAGCTAAAGGTACTCTGTGAGCTAGGTAGGTAGCCATTGGCAACATGTGAAGTCTACTAATTGAATCAGCCACCTTATTATTTCCAGACTAAATGAATTTTGCACAAATTTTACCGTTCTACAAAGCACAAGTAACTAAAAGATCCCTGAGTAAATCACAGCCCACGGTATTGCGAATAGATCCGTGGTTAATCGAGTGGAGTACAGTCATGTTGTCAGTGCGTAGCGTAACTACACTGTTCCGGTACAGCGGCACCCATCTTTTTATAGCTAGCGTAGCAGCAGCGAGTTCCTTAATATTAATATGCGAGTTTGCCAGCGTTGGGAAGTCTTTTTCTAAGTGTGTATAGAATCAATCGCTTATGGAAACGTTAGCGATGAGGGCGGCGCCACCCCCTTGCAAGCGTCTGTGACAATATATGCAGCTTCGGGCCCAACTTTCCGCAAAAAGAAAGACGTACCGTTGAAGTGTTTGCATAAATTTGCGATAGTGCGTAAAGTTTGCTGCGCGTGCGATGGTGAGGACGTTTTAATGCTTACATAGCCTCGAGTAAACGCCTCAGTGTAGGCCTCACAGAGTGAATCACTGAAGCTACCCAATTTAACCGTTCGGTTAGTACTTGTAAAGCATGTTTCGATGCTTTTCGGCCCGAGAAATCCCAGATTTTAAGCGTATCAATAATATCCGTAAGTTTTTATTCCGGAATAGAAATCTGACCTTTCCTCCTGTCAATTTGTGTGCCCAGGAATGTTAACTTTTGTGCTGAACCGACACCTTTTTCCCAGCTGATAGTGAAACCGAGGCGTTGCAACAGATGTATTAGCGTATCCATGGCTATTGTGCACTCTTGGAAGGTAGGTGCACTAACGAAAAAATCGTCAATTGGACAGATAGAGGCGGCAATACCACGACGACGTAGCATACGAACGACACTTTGGGAAATGCGGTGAAAAGTACCCACGCTTAGTTAGGCACCAAATGGCAAACGTGTGTCAATCATGCATGTATAGTGTTTGTCCCCTTCAAAGCGCCATTTTAAGCCAGCAGCCCTACGCGAATCAATGCTTACTGGAGCGTTTCTATGTGCGCTCTTTAAATCAACTTTCGCCATGTACCAGTTTTTATCTACCAAGTTAACAGTTGTTTTGACTGTCACAAATTTGTGTTTGTCCGGAATCGCATAATCATTTACACTAAACCCCTCTGGTTGTGAGCAGTTATGAATTAAGCGTACAGAACCATCATCTTCAGAAACAAAGGATAAAGGATTTACTATTGTTGGTTTATGTTGCACTTTTACGTAGCGTCCGAGTTCGAGTTCTTTGCGTATTTGCTTTTCTACCTCGCATCGATACGCTATTTCTGCTTTTTTACTGTTTGGGCGTTCTACCTCAGCCAGTGGGGTGTTTGGAGTTATAATGTCAAAACTATATTTCAGACCGTTTACCAAGAAATCATCATCTGAGTCCGTTTCTAGTTCACAACACCATGAGTCGAGGTTATCTGTCAGTGGGCTAGAGACGCTTAATTCTCAGTGACACCATTGTAGGTGTGACTTATGGCATCCGGGCATAATACATACATGCGAAAATTTACAGTTTACTCTTCTGCACCCAAATTGCGTTTGGTAGCTGCGGCAAATTTCCACGCCCGTTTTGGGGTCCGCTGGAGCGTGTGCAGATTTGTGACTGGTTTCTCTATTTCCCCTATGCAGTCTGTCGGACGACAGATATTTAAGACCCAGGTGCCCTGCTGATTGTTGCAGTCTGTATTCCTGATCAAACAGCATTACCTGTTCGCGATCGTAGCTTTGTAGATACTCGCCAATTTTAATCTGGTAGGTTAGGTAACCGCTGATTGCTGCTGGAGTGCATGGCAGCTGTCCGGACCTTAACAGTTCACCGAGAATTCTTGTTGACCCAACTATATACTGGGGTACCGAAGTATCGGCTGGTTTGGGTTTATTTTGCCGCGGCGTTGTAATAATTTTTGCATTACCGAGTTCATTGCACTCTTCTTCTCTCGGTTGGATTACAAGACCACAAAAATCTTGGACTAGTAAACTTTTGTCCGTACCTGAGTGACCAAGGGTCACGAGCAGGAGTGTCGGTTTCCGCCAGTAGATTGTCAGCTTCGCGCATAGATTTTAAGAGGTCACTGATGTTTGTACCTCTAATACTGTCGTTATTCACTATTGGAACAGCCGTATCGACAGGTGCGAGTTGGGGAGGAGCATTCGTCGACTGCTTTTGTAGCCCTTCAATGGCCGCAGTTAACTGTATGGTTTGTCCATGGGACAGATTCAGTTCTGTGACCGTCTTCTCATCTACTTTACCCAGTATATCCAAATAGTCTATTTCGGCTGTAACTAGCTTTTCTCTGGTTGCTGGTTTCACCCTGTAATCCTAAAGGTATTTCCTAAATTCTTCCAATTCAGCCATTGCACTATCCACTTTGACCACACGCAAATAATCCTAACTGTCTTCTATTAATTTAAAATATTAGTTTTTAAACATGGAGAAAAACTGTTTATGTCATATTATTCTAACCATTTTTCTTTCAAGTTTTTATAATAGGTTTTTAAACGGTAAATTTTGAAATTTGAGAGCAATATTTTTTGTGTTAACGCAAGCGCAGCTAGCAAAGTTCTGAATTAATTACTCTGAGCAGAAAGTGGGGAAGGCCGGTGCTGTTCTGTAATTGGCCAATAAGGTTTGAGGTATGTGTGTGTAGAGGAGGGGTAAGGAAGACTCCCGTCGCCGTGGAGTCTAGAGTACCGAAGTAATTTTGATAGCGTATCTCAAGAGCAAATATAAAAGTGACACAACTGCCGCCCCTAAGTCTGAGACAGAGCACGGGGAGTAAATATTAAACAAGACTCAAGGGAATGTCAACTATTGCGATAACACCTGTTTAAACAAAATTAACAATCTTAATTTTCCAATAAATATTTTTTCAAACTGTAACTCGTCCTACATTTCTGATCCGACCGTTTTAAATTGAGCAGAAAGTTCTTTGGTGGTCGTCCACTCAGCTTATAATTTTTGCTGTTTTGCCAAAACAAACTTCAAGCTTTAGAAAATGCTTCTCTTTCCGGTTCGTTTGGCTTGAAATGTATAGAAATGTTAACCTAAAATTCCAGCATCTTGTTTGTCTCTAATGTGGCGAACTTGCAGAAATATACGGACCTAGGGCACATATGTAAAATACGAGTGGTTTGCAGTTTCAAGGGGCCAATGGTATAACATAGGGGTATGCATGGGGTGTGAAAAGGCTTTATACAGTGAGAGCAAGTATCAGAGATGCCAATAGATACCAAAAATTGATAATAAATGCGACACTGGACATTTAATGTGCGACTACGGACATTGAAGTAAGGTGATGTGGGTGTATTCGAACTTGTTACAATTAAATGGCAACAGTGTAATTAAGATGTAAATTTGAAGAACATTTAAACTTGAAAATTAATGCCATTGAAGAAAATTGCATTACATAAAATTATGCAGTATATAAATTTTACTTGATTTTTACGGGGCACCAGACAGATTAAAATATGAAGATAAATTTTTTTTATTGCGATCGATGTTCATATTCGCATTTAACAGAAATTGTTAATAAAAGAATTTTACATCAGCAGTTAAAGGGCACCCTGTAATTAAAATGAGACATTGCAAAAAAATCAAATTTATATATTAATGACATATAAAATATGTAGGTGACGAAAAATTCTGCATTTTATAAATATTTCTTGCTTTTTTTCTTAAAGGAGCACTATTAATGACCAATAAGACGATGTTGATATTGAACGGCAGAGGCGAAAATTATATGTTCAAGGCAATACTTGAATGAGAAAGTTTCACATGTGTTCTATGGATGTTAGGATTTCTTGTTTGAAACATACTGCTCCTCTTTTTATTGTGCCCATCTATAGTGGAATTTCAAAAAGGGTACACTAAATAGATTTAATACTGCTTATCATTATATTTGTAAATGCTTGGTTGGTATCTCTAAATATGAAAGCTCCACCTTAGTTTGTACAGTTCTTAATGTAAAATGCTGTCTAGCAGTCATAAGAAACCTTATTTACAAATTCATGTATCGACTCGACGTTTTTGAAAACAGTATTATACGAAATATCTCAGGTAGGAGCTTAGTGTTCAGATCTAGAATTAGAATCTTCCGGTTGAAATGCTTGCATGTTCATTCACTTTGTGACTTTCAATAGAAGACTCATCTAACGTTTCCTTGATAGATGCTTTCATAGGGTTTTCCATTTCTTCCTCCCATTCGCCTTCTGCACGCTCGCTTCCATTCAGTTCTGAAGTGTGTACATACTTTAAGTGTCTTTAAAGACTTTGTGGCCAATGGTAAGATTTCGAACAAATGTTACATTGATACATCCTGTCGGTTCCACTTCCAGTTCTCAAATGATGAAAAAGTCTTTACTAAGATACTAAAGTCAAAGAATTGACATGGGTGAAAATAATGCACATGCTTGTATAGAATACGGTGCATTATACAACAGCCAAGAAGCTTTGTTCAAACATATGAACCATTGTAGCGAGGACAACGATGACAGCAGTTCTGAAAGTGAGTCAGAAATAGACTCTGTTTGGTATGATATGGTCCAAGAAGTATATGATGACTATGATGACAAATTTCAAGAAAAGGTTTTAGAATATGAAGAACAAGGGATTGAAGGTGCCAGTGAAAGAGCAAGTGATGACCTTTGACCCGTTTATATACCGCCTAAAACAACTGTTTATGAGACTATTCAAATATACTCAACGTCTAGAGCAAAGTGAACATTATCAAACCATTTTAGAATACTTTAATCACTTTGTTGATGAAAAACATTACGAGTATTCAAAGGCATTAAAGGCGGCTATAAGAAGAAACGATGCATTCTTTGAAGAGCTTCTAGATGAGGTGGAGAATGATGAAAGCAGCGACGAAGAAAGTGATGTGGATGAGGACAGTGAGGTGCAAAGGAGTGAAACAAATGAAGAAAAATAGACTTATTTGACTAAACTTTATAATAAAGACTTTGTAAATCAACAAATGTTGTAATAGTTTATTGATTTAAGCGCTGTGTATTTAAGTATATCAATAAAACTATTCTATATATGTCTTGCTTTTTTATGTGTAAACGCAGTTTCAACGTTCTTCACATATTCAACGTTCACTTTATCCTTCATTAAAGACAAAGTCCAGCTGAACAGATTGATGAAAAAATGGTTGAAATCGGTCCAGTAGTTTTAAAGTTATATTCGATTAAAACTTCTAGATAAATGACATCATCCGTTACGTCATCAATGACGTCATTAATAAAAAAATAAAGTCTTCCTAAACACTATGTTGAAAAGATGGTTAAAATTATGCTCGATTAAAATTTTTAGATAAATAACGTCATCCGTGACGTCATCAATGACGTCATCAATAAAAATTTCAAGTCTTCCTCAATATTATGGTGAAAAGATGGCTGAAATTGACAGAATAGTTTCAAAGATATACACGTTTAAAATTTTGAATATATGACGTCATTGACGACGTCGTCAGTGACGTCATCCATAAACATTTGAGGTCTTCCTGAATACTATGATGAAAAGATGGTTGAAATTAACCGAGTAGTTTTCAAGATATACACGTTTAAAATTTTGAGTATATGATTTCATTAATGACGTCATCAGTGACGTCATACATAAACACTTCAAGTCTTCCTGAATACTTTGGTGAAAAGATGACTGAAATAGACCGAGTAGTTATAAAGTTATGTTCGATTGAAATATTTAGTAAATGATGTCATCCGTGACGTCATCAATGACGTCCGAATGGGATGACGTAAGCATATGTGTGCTTTGACAATGTGCCTTTATGGTATGACGAAATCATGCATGGTTGAACATGCTAGGATGGGATGACGAAAGTACATGACGAAATCATGCGTCATTTCGTCTCTCACTGCTTTGACGAAGTAATTTACATTCACTTCCGGAAACTGTGCTCATACCCGCGCGGGTTTGAACACCTGTGCTCATACCCGAGTGGGTTTCAAAACACCTGTAAATGCGCGTATAGTAGGATGGAAATGAGAGTTCTGCCCCAGTCAATCATCGTTACGTCATCAATCACGTGATCAATTAAGTCAATTAAGTCAATTAAGCCAATTAAGTCAACACCTGTCAATCATTGTGACGTCATAATGACGTCATAGACGGCGTAACCATGTTAACCAAGGCGTAACCATGGTAACCAAGGCGTAACCAAGGCGTAACCATGGTAACCAAGGCGTAACCATGGCAACCAAGGCGTAACCATGGTAACCAAGGCGTAACCATGGTAACCAAGGCGTAACCATGGTAACCAAAGCGTGACTAAGGCGTAACCATGGTAATCAAGGCGTAACCATGGTAACCAAGGCGTAACCATGGTAACCAAGGCGTAACCAAGGTGTTACCATGGCGTAACCATGATGATAAAGTGAGGACCTCCCCCCTAGGCGAGCAACATTCTGCCAAGTCAGTTGTTAAAACAAAGTGCATTTTGGCGAGTTACACACCATATTTTGATTACATGAGAGTTGTATATAAAGGATGAGCTCTCCGCACTATGGATACAACAAGGATGGCAGCTATTTCGGCAAGTGGTTATTTACATATGTTTTTAAAAACCTAACATAATTTTGGTTATGGTTTCTCGATTTGCATGAAAATTTCACTGTTTGATTCAGTTTTCTATCTAGTTTTGTTATAAAGTAGTCATAGGCTATTTGCACCGGTGGCTGTATGCATAATTTGACATACCGCCATCTTAACTGTGTAAAAAGTGAAAGAGTGGGGATAACTTAAGCTATAGTTGATCGATTTGCATGAAAATTTTAACCGTTTGATTTGGTTTTATATCTAGTGTTAACATTATGTAGTCATAGGCTATTTACACCGGTGGCTCTATGCATACCCACTCTTTCACTTTTTACACAGTTAAGATGGCGGTATGTCAAATTATGCATAACTGTGCAAATAGCCTATGACTACTTTATAACAAGACTAGATGGAAAACTGAATCAAACAGTGAAATTTTCATGCAAATCGAGAAACCATAATTAAAATTATGTTAGGTTTTTAAAAACATATGTAAATAATCACTTGCCGAAATAGCTGCCATCCTTGTTGTATCCATAGTGCAGAGATCTCATCCTTTATATACAACTCTCATGTAATCAAAATATGGTGTGTAACTCGCCAAACAGCACTTTGTTTTAACAGCTGATTTGGCAGAATGTTGCTCGCCTAGGGGGGAGGTCCTCACTTTATCATCATGGTTACGCCATGGTAACGCTTTGGTTACGCCTTGGTTACCATGGTTACGCCTTGGTTACGCCTTGGTTACCATGGTTACGCCTTAGTTACGCCTTGGTTACCATGGTTACGCCTTAGCTACGCCTTTGTTACCATGGTTGCGCCTTGGTTACCATGGTTACGCCTTGGTTACCATGGTTACGCCTTGGTTACGCCTTGGTTAACATGGTTACGCCGTCTATGACCCGTCATTATGACGTCACAATGATCGACAGGTGTTGACTTAATTGGCTTGATTGACTTAATTGACTTAATTGATCACGTGATTGATGACGTAACGATGATTGACTGGGGCAGAACTCTCATTTCCACCCTACTGGGTATGAACACACTCAGGTGTGCTCATACCCGCATTTTTATACTACTCCCAAGGTCTGTGCCTCGCGTTGTTATAAAACAGCTGACCTCTGAAGAGTTTTCCCGCACCGCCGTGGAGGTCAACTGATGGACAACAACGCCGTTGCGCGAAGTGCTAAATATTATTGGTTTACTGTATGCCCAAAAGTCCGTTTTTTGCACAAGTTGCGTTTGCGACCATGTTTAAACCAAAACGTAATAGAAATTTCCGTGGAAGGCGGAAAGATTCAGCATCGGACGAAGACCAGGCACCGAAGAATGATGACGAAAGCTCACAAGAGAATGGCAGTACTGTGCCAGTCGCGATGGAGACCGATGAACCGATCCGCGTTGACAGTCCAACTGTCACAAAAGCCAAGAAAGTCAAGAGAAAGAAGGACAAAGATAAATCAATGTCAAAGTCGTCGTCCGTATTGAGTTTTGAGCAAGATGAAGGTAATGTGCCTATGCCTTGGAGTGCCAGCCGTGGCAGTTGATTTCAGTATTGACCAGTAATCCACCTCGTACTCGTACGAGTAGGGTCATCGTACCCATATCTAGCTCCAAGTACCTCTGACTTGTATAACATCATATATCTCTCTGTCAGAGCCACGAAGCCTTCTATTGCCCCACTAATAGGGGTCAATTTCATATGTTCTGAGGCACGAATCCTGCATACTAGCCCCTATTATTCAAACATCTACAGAAAGTTCATGCCCAATATGCCCTTTTTGTTAAACACGCACAGTTTCTACTGAGCTGTATATCTTTTATTTGTCCATAAAAGTGCAGAAAAGTTAGCTTCCGCACCCACCTGTCAAATGTTTGTTTACATTCTGGCCCTTAAAATCAGGAAGTTTTCATCTGGAAAATATTTTCCAGCTTTTTAAGAATTGGTCATGTGGTTGACACAGTCAAAGATACCGGTGCCCAGGAAGAGGGTGAATGATTTAAAGAATTGGGGGGAGGTGGGTAGATGATTTCATGAATCAGAGCGTGCTGTGGTAAAAAACCTGACGCAGCATATCGGTTGAATAGTCTATCGCTGAAAGGATCCTGAATGGAAACCCCTTTGATACACATTGCGCTTTGTCCAAGTCAACAGTCTTAATCTACCTTCCATCTCGATTTCTGCTCTTAAACCTTGTACTGCGACTTGGACCTCTCAGTTCATGCTTTTCTGTAAGAAATAGAACACTTTTGAGCAATTTTATGGGTCAGGCAACAATACTGATAAAGCTTAGGACCGTCTCGACCGTGTAGTATTTCTGTAATAACAGGACTACATGTGTCTGCATTTCCACAAACACAACACAAATATCTATGTGGTTGTCAGGGTTTTAAGTGTTTGTGTGCAGAGATTTCAAAGAAGACAAAATTAAAGAAAAGAAAGAAAACGTGTTTTTACCAGTTCGCGTTTACAGCGTTTTCTGCCAGATTTATGCAGATTCTGTTCTCGAGACACGCATGCGCTTTTTCTGGTACCTTTATCAACACATACACTTTTTTCTACTAAATATGTAGTTTTTACAAAAGCTGCTGTGCCATGCCTGTAGGAGATGACATGGAGGAGTCGTTCAAGATTAAGAAATCCACGCACAGCAAACGCGTTGCCAAGCAACTGAAGAAGATGCTACAGAAAGAGAAAGAAGAAGAAGAGGCCAGGGCAACACCCCCGACCGGCCAGTACACAGCCGAGGCAATACAGGTGAAGAAAATAACAGGCTGTGAAATGAGCGTGTCTTTTGAGTATAGCTTCATAATTGCGTCATTATCGTTTTGAATTTGTTTAGGGCTAAGAATGTTGTTGTTTTTTTTTTAAAGTGCTGTTAAGGAGAGATTAAAAGAAATCGGGGGTTGGCAAAGAAGCCGGGGGATGGGAGGGGGGTGGGGTTGGGCGGTTGATGATTTCAGGGGTGTTGAGTACTTTTGAGGTTTCGGTTTTTGTAGGAGTTGAAGGAGCAGCAGGAGCACCAAAACGGATTGCGCCCGGCTAGTCCGGGACCCGGATCCGATATCGATTTTAGCGAAGACGAAGAAGAAAAAGGTCCGACATTCAAGGATCTCATTCAGAGTAAGTCGCGGTTTTGTGTAGTGTTTGGGATCGGGTCTAACATTTGGAATAGATTACTCGAATACTTCAAATGGAAAGTTTGTTTTAAAATATTTTGAAGAACGCCCAGCGATTAGGTGTGTTTCCTAAAGGTATTGCGGATCAGTGGTGTAGGGATAGCAGGTCTCAGTGCCCTACTGTCCCCACCCCTCCTCATAAATTAGTGATAATGATAACAAAATAATTAAGACATTGCAAGAGGAACAAAATAATAATAGAAAAATAAATAAATAATACTGATAGAAATAAAGTGATTGTAAAAAAGAGCTGTATCAACACCCACCACTTCCAGTGAAACATTACAAGGGAGCAGGGAATTTTACAGGCTGTTCAAAGTGAAGTAAGAGCGGTCGCCTTAGGTTTTAATATTCCTTGTCCAACTGGTTGCAGATCTTGCGTCTAATAGAAAAAACTTTTGGTTAAGTAAAGAACTTTAAAGAAAAAAAAAGCAATATATATACTGTGAAATAAATTTTGGCGAATAACTTCACGCAAAGCTGTCTGTTGTCTGGTCTATTTTCCTGTTTTTACGTACTTAACCGTATACGTCCGCAACGTAACCTCTGAATTATATGTCTCCCCCTAAGGGAGACACATATAGCATTTGGTGTGTCCGTCCGTCTGTCCGCAGAGAGTTCTTATGAAATTAATGAGTCGATTTTTCTCAAAACATGCATACGTATTGGGGTACATGTCTAGATGATGCCCGTGTTATTTTTTTTTCGTTTCCTCAAAAATTCTATTTTTGGCAAATTTTTGAACATAGGGGGGGGGGGGTTTCGCGCATTTTTTTCACTTTGGCAGGCTATATCTCCAAAACGGTTTGTTGGATTAGGCTGAAACGTGGCAAGAACAACACACATATAGTGCAAATGTTTACTGCGAAGTTTTTTTTATATTTCCGCTAAAATGTATTTTTGGCGAATTTTTTAATTTTTGAATTTGAACTTTTTTTGGCCATATTGTTGCGATATCTCCGAAACGGTTTGTTGGATTAGGCTGAAACTTGGCAAGAACAACACACATATAGTGCAAATGTTTACTGCGAAGTTTGTCTTCATTTCCGCTGAAAATGTATTTTTGGCGAATTTTTAAATTTTTTATTTTTAATTTTTTTGGCCATATTGTTGCGATATCTCCGAAACGGTTTGTTGGATTAGGCTGAAACGTGGCAAGAAGAACCCACCTATAGTACAAATGTTTACTGCGAAGTTTTTCTTCTTTTCTATTGAAAGTGTATTTTTTGCGATTTTTTTAATTTTTGAATTTTTACTTTTTGAGCCATATTGTTGCGATATCTCCGAAACAGTTTGTTCCATTAGGCTGAAACATGGCAAGAAGAACCCATATGTAGTGGAAATGTTTACTGTGAAGTTTTTCTTCATTCATTTTCTGTAAAAATGTATTTTTGGCGATTTTTTTTTAATTTTTGGGCTCGCCAATGTTGTATTTTAAGCAGGAATTTTTTCCACGTGACTGATTGGGGCGGGGGAGACATATCCGTTTTTGTTTTAACAAAAACACTGGCCAATCTAGTTACTGTGAACAGTGGTGAGATTTTGGCAAATTGTTGTCTGCTGTCTGTTTAGGCGGCCAGATCCCGGATGCGTCCATGATCCACGCCATACGGAAGCGCCGACAGATGGCGCGAGAGCAGGGAGACTTCATCCCGCTCGATGACACGGTCAAGGCCGAGAACGACAAGTCGCGCCTTATCAGGTGGGGCTATGTGCACGATGTGTTAGGCTTTGTGTATACAGAATGTAAGGTGGGGCTATGCGCATGCAGGGTGGAAGGTGTGGCTGTGTGCACGCATTGTACAAGGCGGGGCTATGTACACGTACAGCGTACAGGGTGGGACTGTGTGCACACAGTGTACAGGATGGGGCTATGTGCACACAGGGTGCAGAGTGGGGCTATGTACACGCACTGCACAGGGTGGGGCTATGTACGCACAGTGTGCAGGGTAGGGCTGTATGTACGCAGTGTACAGGGTAGGGCTATATGTACGCAGTGAACAGGGTTGGGCTATGTGCACGCAGTGTACAGGGTGGGACTTGTATGTCAGGGTCATGCACGTCATGTATATGCACGTCCGGGTTACCTACATCAACATGAACAACAACATGTATACCAAGGACATGTGCGTCAACTACATGTATAATGTACGTTTGCTGGCAGGGAGGACGAGAATGACGTCAGCGACGAGGATGGCGCCAGGATCGACTTCACGGTGGCGGCCGACCGCGAGACAGAGCTACGCCACATGCAGCAGACGATCATCCAGGCCCACGACGGTACGTCAAACCCCCACCCCATCATTCCCCACCCCAGTTTGGCATGAAAAATGTCTTATGAACTTCATTTCGTGATTCCCAAGATTGTAAATTAAAAAAAGCAGTTTTTCGAATCAACTAACCTTCTGAGTGTACTGCGGCCATGGTAATACAACCTTTAACCAATCATACTTAATTTCGGTATGGAAATTTTAAGGTGTGGTGACGTCACAATGTAGTGTGAATTTATTAATGAAAAAATTGTGGGCGCTGCAAAAATCATTGACGATATGCGTGCTGATGTGGAACTAGACACGCAAAAAACCGCTGTGGTATTCAATTTATTTATTGATTGATCGATTTTGCAGAGAGCCATAGCGACGGCAGCGATCACGAGTGGGAAGCGCAGCAGATACGCAAGGGCGTCAGCATCCCCAAGCAACATGTAAACATTCCCCTAACACCCTACCCCACCCCCTCCCCGTCCACCACTGCAAAGGCGTCAGCATCCCCAAGCAACATGTAAACATTCCCCTAACACCCTACCCCACCCCCTCCCAGTCCGCCACTTCAAGGGCGTCAGCATCCCCAAGCAACATGTAAACATTCCCCTAACACCCCATCCCACCCCCTCCCAGTCCACCATTGCAAGGGCGTCAGCATCCCCAAGCAACATGTAAACATTGCCCTAACACCCTACCCAAGTCCATCACTGCAAGGGCATCCGCATCCCCAAGCAACATGTAAACATTGCCCTAACACCCTACCCCACTCCCCTCCCAGTCCACTACTGCAAGGGCGTCAGCATCCCCAAGCAACACGTAAACATTCCCCTAACACCCTACCCCACCCCCTCCCAGTCCACCACTGCAAGGGCGTCAGCATCCCCTAGCAACACGTAAACATTCCCCTAACCCTACCCTTTACCCCCGATCCTCCGCTGCAAGGGCGTCAGCATCCCCAAGCAACACGTAAACATTCCCCTAACCCTACCCTTTACCCCCGATCCTCCGCTGCAAGGGCGTCAGCATCCCCAAGCAACACGTAAACATTCCTTTAACACCCTACCCTCTACCCCCGATCCTCCGCTGCAAGGGCGTCAGCATCCCCAAGCAACATGTAAACATTGCCCTAACACCCTACCCCACCCCCTCCCAGTCCACCACTGCAAGGGCTTCAGCATCCCCTAGCAACACGTAAACATTCCCCTAACACCCCACGCCACCCCCTCCCAGTCCATCACTGCAAGGGCATCCGCATCCCAAAGCAACACGTAAACATTCCCCTAACACCCTACCCCACCCCCCTCCCAGTCCACTACTGCAAGGGCGTCAGCATCCCCAAGCAACATGTAAACATTGCCCTAACACCCTACCCCACCCCCCTCCCAGTCCACTACTGCAAGGGCGTCAGCATCCCCAAGCAACACGTAAACATTCCCCTAACACCCTACCCCACCCCCCTCCCAGTCCACTACTGCAAGGGCGTCAGCATCCCCAAGCAACATGTAAACATTGCCCTAACACCCCACGCCACCCCCTCCCAGTCCATCACTGCAAGGGCATCCGCATCCCAAAGCAACACGTAAACATTCCCCTAACACCCTACCCCACCCCCCTCCCAGTCCACTACTGCAAGGGCGTCAGCATCCCCAAGCAACATGTAAACATTGCCCTAACACCCTACCCCACCCCCCTCCCAGTCCACTACTGCAAGGGCGTCAGCATCCCCAAGCAACACGTAAACATTCTCCCAACACCCTACCCCACCCCCTCCCAGTCCACCACTGCAAGGGCTTCAGCATCCCCTAGCAACACGTAAACATTCCCCTAACACCCCACGCCACCCCTCCAAGTCCCCCCACTGTTAGGGCTTCAGCATCCCCAAGCAACACGTAAACATTCCCCTAACCCTACCCTTTACCCCCGATCCTCCGCTGCAAGGGCGTCAGCATCCCCAAGCAACACGTAAACATTCCTTTAGCACCCTACCCTCTACCCCCGATCCTCCGCTGCAAGGGCGTCAGCATCCCCAAGCAACATGTAAACATTCCCCTAACTCCCTACCCCACCCCCTCCCAGTCCACCACTGCAAGGGCGTCAGCATCCCCAAGCAACATGTAAACATTCCCCTAACACCCTACCCCACCCCCTCCCAGTCCATCACTGCAAGGGCATCCGCATCCCAAAGCAACACGTAAACATTCCCCTAACACCCTACCCCACCCCCCTCCCAGTCCACTACTGCAAGGGCGTCAGCATCCCCAAGCAACACGTAAACATTCCCCTAACACCCTACCCCACCCCCTCCCAGTCCACCACTACAAGGGCGTCAGCATCCCCTAGCAACACGTAAACATTCCCCTAACACCCCACGCCACCCCTCCCAGTCCCCCCACTGTTGGGGCTTCAGCATCCCCAAGCAACACGTAAACATTCCCCTAACACCTTACCCTCTACCCCCGATCCTCCGCTGCAAGGGCGTCAGCATCCCCAAGCAACACGTAAACATTCCCCTTCCATCATATCCCCCCCCCCCAACCCGTCCTCCCAATCCGCCGATTCTTAGGTCAGTTTTCCTCAAGCTACACATAAACACACCTCCCCTTTGTCCCTCTCCCCTAAATTTTGAGTCCAAATGGGGTCGGGGTGGACATAAGTTGAAATTTCACGCATTTCATGAAGGGCAACTACAGAAATACTCATTAAATGTGCATGTATGTTCAGTTAGGGGACGATGGTGCCGCGGACTCACCCGGCCCTTACCAGCAGTACATGTACGGCGAGGCCGCTTCCGGCTTCCACATGGGCGGCCCGCAGCCCTTCCAGGGTGGCGGTATGGACGCCAGTAAGAGGACCATCCCCGTGTCCGACCTGCCCAA
This sequence comes from Protula sp. h YS-2021, assembly GCA_949752745.1. Classification (NCBI taxonomy): domain Eukaryota; kingdom Metazoa; phylum Annelida; class Polychaeta; order Sabellida; family Serpulidae; genus Protula; species Protula sp. h YS-2021. The sequence continues at coordinate 33,558,934 of OX457025.1, forward strand.
GATCAACCTCAGCCTCATTCAGAAAAGACTAGCTGATAGGTGAGTCACCCGATATTCATAAGCGTGTTTCTTATCTCAGGTACCTCCACCTAAATCTGTTGGGGTGTGCATGAGTAGGGCAGACTGGTTAAGTGTATCGAAATGAAGTCGCGCGGAAGGCTATGAGTTGGTTTAAATTGGATGGTTGGATTAAATATTTGGTTTCCGACTGGAGAAAGAGGCTTGAGAATTTTCGTTAAAATAAATACAAATTTGTCTTGAAGAATATTTATTTGGAAAATAAATATGCAGGTGTCGGTTTTCAGACTGGAGGAGATGCAGACTGTGCACCGGGCTCACGTTCAGGAGCGTAGTGATCTGACGTCACGCCTGGAGACGAGCGAGGGCGTCGTCAACGACAGCGGCGGCCGGCGCGAAAACCTCGAGCGACAGTACCGCTTCTACCAGGAGATGCGCGGCTATGTGACCGACCTGGTTGAGTGCCTCAATGAGAAGGTGTGTTGCTAAGAAAATAATAAAAAAAAAGGTTCGCATTATTGTGTGACAAGATTCCAATAATAATAATAATAGTTGTAACAGTAGTAGCAGTACTTATAGTAATAGCAGTAGTAGAAGTAAGGTAGTTTTCTCTGCGTCTATAAAGGAGAAGTTAAAATGCAGTTATTATCGTTGTATCTGATTATATGACAAGGTTCCCATGATCCAGCACTTGGAGAAGGGGATGTTGAAGTTGTGGCAGAAGCGCGCTGAGAAGATCGTGGAGCGACGGCAACAGGACGTCAAGGACGAATCCAAGGACTGTATGATGGGCCTCGGTGGGTGCGGCCCCAGTCTGCCCCTCCTTAGGGGGTGAACAAAGGAGCTGGGTTGATGTGAAATTTTAAAAAATAGCTAACTGTATTTTTATTTCAAAAAAAAAAGTTGCTTGAGAAACAAAATTTTGATTTAACCGATCTGCTGCAGTTTCTATTATTAATGTATAACCTGCGCCTGAGAACACTTAAGATTCTGCCCCTGTAATCGGTAGTCTGGCGTTTGTGTAGACAAGAAAATGGCGGTGGACGCGGGTACACAGGACCAGGCGCAGCTACGGCGCACGGCGGAGAGGGAGGCCCGCAGGTACGTCATACAGGTGGGGAGGGGGGGCGTGGGGCAGAGGGAGGTGGACGCGGGTGCACAGGACCAGGCGTAGATACGGCGAACGGTGGAGAGGGGTGGCGTGGGGCAGAAGGAGGTGGACGCGGGTACACAGGACCAGGCGCAGCTACGGCGCACGGCGGAGAGGGAGGCCTGCAGGTACGTCATTCATGGGAGCTGGGGGTGGGGTAGAGGCAGGGAGGCGGAGGTCCGCCGGTACATTATGCAGGGGGGGTGGCGGTGGATGCGGATACACAGGATACGGTGGGAGAGGGGGGCGGTTGATATACTATGTACTGTGATACAGGTCTTGTAAAAAGGGCCGTTTTTCACAAGGCAGACAGTGATTCGAGACGTGGTTTTTAACGCCATGGTTTATTTACATTTTACCGACCCGTGTTGTTTTTGTTTACGTTGTTTGTTTATATTTGTTTCAGAGCGAGGCGGCGCCGGAAGCGCGAGATGCGGGATACCCAGCGACGTCACGAGGACGGCATGTCGAGCGACGACGAGCAAAACCCGTCCGAATTAGCGCACTATAACAGCGAGAAAGGTCAGGTTAGACATGCATAATACCGCTCCCTCCCGGAGCCTTCTATTTTAAATCCAAAGTAAAAACAAAAAATTAAGAAAAATAAAACTCAGTATATTTGTTTTATATTTATTTATTCCTTTGCAGATTTCGTGTTGTACTACAGCACAATTTTTTTTGCCATGATGCTATTTTTTTTAACTTCTGGCGGAAAATGTTTACAAAAATTCCACAGTTTGCGTAAAAAATTTATTTCCCCGTTACGGCGTTAAACTGGGTTCCAAATGACGAGCTCCTTTGGCTGTAATTTAGAAGTAGATTTTAATCCCAAACTGTGTGTTGAAAAAAAATGGGCGATGACCAATAAAAAGTGGAGATGCTGATAAAACCTGGCGTGGAAGTACAACTGAAAATATGTTGTTCTCGTAAATGCTATTAAAAATGCCTTGAGTACATTGTAAACTCGAAATGTTTTATATTCGCAAGTGCTTGGTACTATGAAACTCTTCAAACTTGTAAGCTTGTAAATGGTGCACGTCATGACGTGTTACTGTAGAGTTCTTGGCACATGCGTAAAGCTCAAAAAGGTCCTGTTACATACACTAAGATGTAGAGCATGGAGCCGCCCATGAGACTACGGCAAACTGGGCCTTCGTAACAAGTGGTTCTATTTGTGACGTTGTTCCCATTAAAAACACTTAGTGTTAGTGGAAAGGAATACCAACCCCCTCGCTCTTTCCGAAGTTGTTTGTTCGTCTGTAGAAAAGCAAGCAAAGACGAAAATTCTATCTTAAGACAAATGTTGAAATAAAATTGTCGTCTACATAAATACAATAAACACAGATACGGTAAACAGTGGACAGTGTTTTCCATGTTTTCTCCCCGAACAAGAGTAAAATAAATTAATATTTTAAAAAAAGAGAGAGATGCATTATTTGTCTGGTCTGCCCACATATTGAGATTAATTTCATCTACATTGTGGTGTGTAAAATGTAGCACTTGGTTTTTTTTTAAAAAAAACCTGTGGAATGGATGGAAAACATCTCTGTGTAATAATAATAATAATAATAATAATAATAATAATAATAATAATAATAATAATAATAATAATAAAAATAGGTAAATAAACAAAATCTACCCCCCCCCCCCCCAAAAAAAAAATGAAGAAATAAATAAAAAAAAAATAATTAATTAAAAATGTGGTCAATTACAAGAAAAAGTCATGTGTTTTTGTCTCACTTTTTGTAGATCGTATTGCTCTGGAAGCGACTCGTCTGTTTGAGGACGTCGAGTCGGATTTTTGCGAGCTGGGCGCCATCAAGCGGCACTTTGAGCGGTGGCGCGACGAGCAGGGGGATTCCTATCACGAGGCGTACATCGCGCTCTGCTTGCCCAAGCTCTTCACGCCGTTTGTCAAGTTAAAACTGCTCGAGTGGAATCCTCTACAGGTGATGACGTCGTCAGGTGTTTTGTTTGTTTTAGGGCGGAGCGGAGGACTAGAGTATTCAGGTCTGTGTGTCTGCCCATAGGACTGTCGACATGTTTTCGTACGCTCGATTTCTGAGTAACCGTTCAGGGAATTTCTCGTGCATAGAAAAGACCCCAGAGTGGAGCTGTGCGACGAACGGTTATTTTTGGATTCCCCGAGAACTGCAAAAATTATAAGACTGAAAATGATGTAAATTTTAGTACTTTTCCTACCCACTTGTTTTCGCATCTTAGAGTTGTGGGTGTACTGAATTATACTGAAGTACCACTGATTAAGAAAATACACCATAATCTGGGCACTTCAAATTAAGTACTGTCCAAAGTTCATAATTAAATGTAAAGCGGTTTGTGCAGTTATGATAGCTAATGAAGTAAACTTAAAAAATATAACAAAAAAAAAAACAAACAAACAAATATGGACGGTTCTATCAACTTTTGACGCATGTCACGTGATTAGGGCAGGCGTATGTCGTCATTACGTAAAAATCTTGTGTGCGAAATTTCTCAGCCGCTGAACATCGGAGAAAGTTGAAACTTGGTGGGATTGTTGCTTGGTAGGTCCGAAAGATACTGTAAAAGTTTTTTGCGAGTAGAACGAACGAATGCGGCGTATGACGTCATCACGTAAAAAATGAATATATTTTGAACAAGATCTTGTGTGCTAAATACCTCGATAAGGGAAAGTCATATCGACGTAAAATTTTATATGGATGTTCCTTGGTTCAGTCAGACGACTGTTTCAACTTTTGACGCGTAAAAAATTATCTGTTGTTAAGCAAAATATCTCGATAGCGGAAAATCGGATCGACTTTAAACTTGGTATAGTTATTCCTCAGATATGTCGCACGGTTTTGCTTAAACATTATTAAACTCGTATAGAAAATCAAGAAAGGGGCATAACGTCAACACCCTTCTCCTCTCCCCCTTCGCCTCCCCATTTTTTTGGCTCCTTTGTGAACTAAGCATAGTTGTAACTACGTTGGGGATTTCAGCGTTTTCCAGAAGATTCTCGAGTGTTCCTGCATTCTTTAGAATGCTTCAAAACAGTAACAGCATTACTGTCGGTCCATTGCTAATCGTTATTGGTTGAAATTGAACTTTTTGTGCGTTTCTCATCGACGGCTATTACGTAACATGCCACTCAGTCAGGGGTCAGTATCAGTTATGGTGCATGATGAAGTCGTTGCCTACGAGGTTAGGGAATGCTGTTGTCGTATTTATAGGTCTAGCTATTTTTATTTCACCGCATACTTGATTCGGCCACCATTTTGGCACCGAAAGACGCACGGTAAAACCTGCCTGTCTTGACCAACTTCCAGACCCGGATAAAAATTAACGTACAGTAAAACTACTGTAGTGACCAACTTCAGACCTGGATAAGAAGGGCCTACAGTAAAACCCGTTTTAGCGACGGCCTTCCAGATGAAAAAAGACGTGCAGTAATATCTGTTTTAGTGACCACCATCTGTTTTGTTTATTTTGAATTTTAAAAGTGAATTATGATTATGTTTGCAGAAATGAATATTTTATTTCAGTGATTAAAAAAAAAAAAAAGGAAAAATGTTTTTTTTTTTTTTGTTTGGGGAAGGAGGGAATTTTTTCGTTTAGTCGAGGAGACATTTGTCTTTGTTTACAAAAAACAAACTGAGTATCGATTGAAAGTGTGTAATATAAGCCTGTACTCATGTTTTGTATGCGCTGGCCGCTCTAGTTAATAGTTTTTTTTTTTGCAGGATTCCTGTTTTGACATAACGGCGGAGAGCTGGTACGAATCGCTCATGTTCTACGGCCACAAGGAGGGCCGTGACGTCACGAGGTCGGACGACGACCTCAAGCTCATGCCCAGCATCGTGGAAAAAGTAATACTTCCCAAAATCACTGGTAGGTGGCGAGATGCAACATCTCCAGCAATCTTCCCGGCAGGTGCTCTCTTGGGTTAGTCTGTCGGGAGCTGGCGTCGGCATCTTCTTTTTCACACACGGCTGAACTTAACTGACGTTTATGGCTCCGAGGGGACGGGACCAGTCTAACGTCATTTGGATGACATCATTCGGATGCCTGGAGATTTTGGAGCATGCCATTTTGTTTTTCAGCTTTGGTGTATGTAGGGCACGCCTGGTTGAGGGTGTTATTTGGTGGCGTGTGACAATATATCACAAGTCTTCAACACATGGTGGATGGATCGATGCATCAGGAGGAGGGCGGAGAAGGGAGGGCGGATCCTAGGAAGTGCTGCAGGGGCCCGACTCTCCCCGCCCCCTTTCCTATTTGTGTAGAATATTCTGTAGCATGCTAAGGTTTTTTTCTCCACCCTTTTTCACCAAAATTGATGTTGACCCTTCAGCTGCGACCCCGTCAGTCCTCTTTCTTTAAAGGAAAAATCCTAGATCCGCTTCTGTCTGTCTGTTTTTAGCACTGGTGCAGACGACATGGGACCCTCTATCAAGCAGCCAAACACAGAACCTGGTCAGTAGCCTCACCTACTTCGCCTCCAACTACCCGACGATCACGGCCGACAGCAAACACACCAAGGTACGTCTGCCCAACCTCCCCTCAGCCCCCCCCCCCCCCGGGGGGGGGGGAGGTGGCTGATAGCTCAGTTGGTAGAGCGCTCGCCCTAAGATCTGGATGCAAAGCCGGTGCAGGTTCGAATCCTCTCAGCTGTGCACTCAATGCCATCATGATCCCCCTAGGGATTTAACCTAGAATGGCCCATTTCAGTATAATGTGGCAGGGTCCTGATATAGTGCTGTGAAAGGGACTTAAAAAAAACCACCCCCCGACACCCTAACCATACCCGACGTTCACGGCCGGCAACAAGCACACCAGGGTACATCTTCTCCTCCCTTTCCCTTCATAGCCGACAGCGAACACACCAGGTACGTCTGCCCTCTCCCCCTCTCCCCCACCCTAACCCTACCCGACGCTCACGGCGGACAGCAAGCACACCGAGGTACACCTCTCCCTGTTGATTTAATGTTTCGTTAATCACTGAATGATTAGTATGTTTAACAGAACACAATAATGACATAAGAGATTTTCAAATTCTTTCATTATCTAGACAATGTCGTGTGACCAAGCGTGTTTACAGCTATATGCATATGCAAAGTTATGTGCATTTGTAAACACCCCCACCTCCCCTAAGCCCCTTCCCCCTTACCCTACCCGACACTCACGACGACAGCAAGCAAATCAAGGTACGTCTGCCAACCCCGTACTCCCCCACCCAAACTCTTCCCAACGCCACTGGCCAGCAGCAAGCACACCACTTAACGTTTCCTCCACCAACCCCCTTCCCCTCAAACACAAAAAGGTACGTCTTCTACCCACCCAACCCCTCCCCCCTTTCCCCTTTGTACCTCCATGACCTCTGCGGCGTCATGATTTCTGACCTCACTGTTTCAGGCGCTGATCAAGGCGGCGGTGGAGCGCATGCGCAGGACCCTGGACGAGGACGTTTTCATGCCGCTCTACCCCAGGCAGTCAGTGCTCCTCACTATTGTCTACTTCACGCAAAACAAGAGCAGTCATGGAATATAACCCCCTCCCCCCCCCCCCCCTCCCCGCAAATAAATAAATAAAAAAGATCTGTCTATTAAACGGGAGGTGGTGATGTATAAAATTAAACTCGCTGCCTAAATAAATAAAAATGGTAAAAAATATGTATTTTTAAATGAAAGAAAAAAAAGACGTCAGTGACACTTGATGGGTTTATTCACTACCGCGGTACTGGTCGACGTGTTCATTCTTTGACGTGGTGTTGTTTGGTCAGGTTATTGGAGAAAAAGGGCGCGGCGAGCGCATTCTCAGCGCGCCAACTGTGCCAGTGCTGCAAACTGCTCGACAACGTGCTGGCGTGGCGCGGACTGGTTGAGGCCGGCGCGCTCCGCGAGATGGCGCTCGACGCACTGCTCAACCGCTACGTGCTGCTGGGCCTGCAGAGCGCGGGAGCAGGCGAGGGCGGCGTGCTGGACAAGTGCCACGACGTGAGTACCACTCCCACCTCCCTCCCCCCTCTTCCCCGCTACATAATGCTGAGCCTGCAGAGCCCGGGGGCACGCGAGGGCGGCGTGCTGGACAAGTGCCGCGACGGGAGTACCACTCCACACCATACCCACGCCTCACACGCCCCCAAAAATAAACAAATAATTACACATATATATAGGTAAAATCTAAAAAGTACAATGAATTTTTTAAATTTAGAACTTGTTTGTGGGAGTGATTTGCGGGAAATATGAAGTAGATAAACCGGCAGATATAGTAAATTTGAAAAAAAAACATGTATGTACAGTCTTGTAGCCATGCTTGTACAATGCTGTAGCCATGCTTGTACAGTCGTGTGGCCATATCTGTACAATGCGGTAGCCATTGCTTGTACAGACTTGTGGCCATGTCTGTATACCGCTGTAGCCATGAGTGTACTCCCGACTTTCGCTGCAGATCGCCTCTAAGTTCCCCAAGTCCTGGTTCAGCGAGCTAGGGGATTCTGACAGCACGTTGCAGCAGCTGGAGCCCTTCTGCCGCTTCCTCATGCAGACGGCGCGCAGCCTGCATCAGCTGGCAGCTGCTTCCGGCAAGGAGACCGACCAGCGCCATGCTAGGTGAGTGTGTGGAGTATACCCACACCCCCCCTCCCTCCAACACCCCCCCCCCCCCCCACACACACACACACGTACACTAAATAAATATACATAAATAAATGAACTTGCATAAAAAAATATAATAAAATTGGAAAAAAAAATATATGATGTATAAAATATAAGAAATAATGCAGAAAAATGTAAAAATATAATAAAATGATAACACAAAAAAGTTAGAAAAGATAATGACTGGCAGCAGCAGGTAAATAATAAAAATAGAGTGAGGAGAATTAAATAAATTGTGCTTGTCGCCAAAAAAGTGGATCCCAATATTTTAGATGCTTGTGCCACTGCCCACGTCAAATCTTACTGTTTTGTGACAACTGGCCAATCTTTTACTGTGTACAATAATGATAATAGTAATACTACTAATAATAAACCTGTGACTCGAATAATCTTTGAATTCGCGAGGACCAGACTTACTGTAGCATTCAGACTTTTTGTATTTGTTTCGCTTTTCCAGGGAGAAGATAAAGCAGATAGCGAAGATCTTGTTAAACATTCACGCGATGGACCACAGCATGGAGCTGGCGACGCAGTACAGTCTCAAGCTGCAGCAGCTGTAGCTATGGGGCTTAGAACAGCTTGCAGCTGTTTCATCGTCGTGGCTCTGCAGCCTCACGCTGCAGTTACTTAAGTCTCGCGGCGCCGAACGGCTTCCAGCTGCAGCTGTTTCATTCTTGTGGATCAGAACAGCCTGGGGCTACAGCAGGCTTAACCTCGCGTCGGCTACAAATAGCTTCCAGCTGCAGCTGTGCCTTCGCGGTTCAAAACAATATCCAGCTGCACTTTCTGTAGCCTGTGCGAACTCTGACTGAGTTTCACTAGGGAAATTTTTAAATGAGTTAGCAAAAAAAAAAAAAAAGAGGTGTAGTCAAATACCAGACAGATTATTGCATTTGAGGATCTGGGGAATTCTTTTGTGCGGTGCTCATGGAGAGTATTGTATCGGAAGTGTGTCAAAGTTCATGGTCGCCAAACAACGTGGCGTCAGAGTGCCCTTATCGTGGTGGGAAGGGGGGGGGGGTGGGGTGGTGAGGAAGGGAGGTGGGAGGTGACCTGTTGTGTAGTAACATCGACTAAAATGAGAACACCACGAGGGCCAGCTGGCAGGGACTAATCGTGCACTGCCGTGGGGGACCGGCTGTGTAGGGGCTGATCTGGGGGGGGGGGGGGGTGACTGGGGGTGCCAACATGGTTTACTTGCATCTTTCAGCAACAGGAACTAATTACTGTGATTTTAAAAAAAAAAACAAGACATTTAAAGTGGATTAGGAAAGTAAGATCCGACATTCCTGATTCGGTTTGTTGTTTTATTAGGGAAGTATTCGCATCAAATAGCGGAATGGAACGATATAATATCGCTGTCTGTTATCAAGGAATTGTGGGTAAAATTGAAGATTGAAGGTTTTACCGCAGCAAGAATCATTTTTAAAAATTAGGAATTATTTGCGTGAATGTGATTAATCTTTCCTCTTAATTTGTATCAGAATGTGACAGTAGATCATGGAATGTGTTGGAATGTCGCACCACCAAAATAAAAGTGTTAAAGGAAAGCGAAACGACCGAGTTTTCTTAATCTATTTGGCTTTCAACCGCTCTCTCCTATCCATCAGCCAAGGTTAATAAAAAGCAATTTCTATGCCTATACCTGGAGAGGGCGGGGGCCAATTGTGTTGAGCTTGTTCGTCTGAAGATCTAGGCACATTGTTTAAGACATGCGACAAAGTCTTCTTTTTCTTGGCCTTACAAATAAGTATTTTTTCTTTTAAGTTTTACCAGGCCATTAAAGCGCGAGAAAAATGACTTCAAAATCATAAAGGCGCGAAAAAAGTGACGTCAAAATCATTAAGGCGCAAGAAATTTGACGTCAAAGTCAGAAAGGCGCGAGAAAAGTTACTTCAAATGCTAATCACTATTTTCGTTAAGTAATTAAAAGACATCCATGGTTTTGTATTAAATTAAAAAAAAATGCGATGGATAAGTTTTACAACGTGAGAGCCAGAATAAAAAAAATATTCGTTTCCGTGGTTACGAACGTAATGGCGTCAAATAAATGGTCACTTGGAAGATGTTCGTCTTTTCATTCAGTTTGTGTCCTTAAGGACGACGTTATGAGCCCTGAAGGACAATTTCTGGAGCAAAATGTATGTTTGCATCATGACTTTTCGTGTAACCAATGTGAATCTTGACTGTTGCGTGGGGTGGGGGGGGGGGGGGGGTTTACTGTGTCGGTCAGTACGTCACGCAATCCTTTTGGAACACTGTGTGTCCTTCGGTTGGGTCTGGAACGAAGAGCCTTCGGCGTTACTCGGGGGGCTGTATTAGAAACTGAACCTTTAGAAGAAGACTGCATGCATTGGCACACACACATTCTGACAATGCACACACTTTCCAGTGGTAGTGCCTGTATTCTCGGGGATTTTATTGCTGGCTTTCCTGCCTGTCCAAACGCGAATGTGGTTTTATTTATTTATTTTTTTTTTTGTTTCATGATTTTTAACACTTTGCAAGTCCAAGACTTGCAAAAAATTATTGAAGTTTTACGGGGCCAATATTTCAGACCTTCTTTCTCTGTGCTAGTTCGTCATTCTGTCTGTACTACTCCACTGGCAATACTGGCCGAAGGGACACCAAATTTCGTACATAAGTAGTATTTGATCTGGAGTTGTGCACCTCACTTTTTTCGCGTTGTGTCTTCATTTTCATGATCAAAACGCAAAGCACAAAAAAGTGATATCTTTATCACCGAAATAGCGCGTAAGAGCTGTAGCATCATTTTCACAAGCATGTTTCGAACAACCACATTGTAATATACGTAAATAATGCATGCTTTAACTGCACATGCTAAATACTCTTTGAGTGTGGTAAAATGCTTGTGTTGTTTTTACAAGAACCACACGTGCATGTAAAATCTTACCTGGTCCTGTAAATTACCTGGTCATGTAAATTACCCACAAATCTTGGCGAGGCAGGGGGAGGGGTAAGTAGTACAATTTTCCACAGGTTTAGAACTGGCACAAACGCTTCTTAGAAAGGTTTTGGAGTCCGAAAAAACATTGGCTTGTCTGAAAAGCAAACCAAAATCAAGAATTCCGCTCGAAGGGAGAAAGTAATTTTAAAAATATTCTTTTTGTTTTTTGCTAAGCGAATTCCTCTAGGTAAAGAATAACCCAATTGCAAAAACCACAGCAGAAAATCTGAAGTATTTAATTTCTTAATACTCATTTTTATGAGTAAAATATATTGTAGACGTAGAAGCCATCATTATTGGTTTTCCAATGTGTTCAACATTGGTTATCGCAATCCATATTAATAAAATCTTTTGTAGAGCAAGGAGCACCACATGGGTACCCTGTTGCTATGTTTACAATGCTTGACAACCAACCGACCAATCAGCGTTGGTGCAGTTCCAGTCATGTGATCGAACCATACCCAACTTATTGTACCAGACGATCCCAATTGATGGGGAGGTGGGTGGGTACAATTCGAGTGATGGCTTCTACGTCTACAAGATATTTTACTCGTAAAAATGAGTATTAGGAAATTAAATACTTCAGTTTTAATTTCGAAAATATTGGCTTGTACGCTACGAAGCCATCACTATGGAAGACTCGAACTGGGGGATGAGAATTGAACACCCAATGCATACGAACTGGCTAACGCGCCGCCTACAAGACATTGTGCCGGAAAGGCAGAAATAAAAGAAATTGAATTCAATTTATCTTTAATTCAGCCGAGTCTCACCACGAACTGCCCATTCCATAACAAATACCAATGTTAAGTAGGGTTTCACCACGAAGTGCTCATTATTAACAAACAATGTGTAGCTCAAACAGACATACAAACAGTCTGATACGAGCTAATATCCTCCCCCCTCTTTTTCAAAAGAGGTACACATAACTAATTATCCGACTTGGCATCACCACATGCGCGGATCCGTCACAGCGGCGTGTTATACCATGTGCAAAAAACGCACTGTTTAAAACTCTGACAGTGGTACAAGACGCCACTTTGCCGAGCCGCCACAGCATCAATCACATGTGGGCAGAGTTAATGACGTTAGTGTAGAGTCGTGCGGTGCTTCCACCACAGAGTCTACTTTGCGGTCTTCTTGTAAGCTTTCTTTCCGCCAGACAACTTAGGAGTCCTACAAGAAGGATGGTTATTCTGAATCACCGATTCAACAACGACAAACGAGTAAAGACTATGCAAGTTATTCAACGCGCCAGTTGCATATTCGTGCAAATGATGCCCAACAGACATCCCGTAATAACACACACATTGACACACTATTAGCAATATGCGAGGAGTCGCTACATGTCTAAGCCGATGAACTTAAATTGACAATCGCTTTCGAATTACATCTTCAGGTTGTTTAATTATATTATCATATGCTAACAATATGGTTTTCTTGATATAACTAGATATAGACGCTTTGGAAAGATCTGCCGTGCTACTACGTATGAAAGATATAAATAGACGATGCTGTAACGTGCTAGGATAAGCACTCGATCGTTTTACTATACGCGCGTAGTAGGAAAACGAGGCATTACGACGCAGTGTCGACACTGCCACGTGACTGCACACCCGGCAAGGTCGGTATCATAATTTGCTTAAACGTACCTAAGCCCTTGGTGGCAATGTGCGTCTTGGTCAGAAAAAAGGGAATGGTTTTAAGACAACCGCCTTCCTTGAACCATTAACTTGACTAATAGGGTTTTGCAAGCTGTGTACTTCCCCGCGGCGTTTGTCCGACGCCAAGGCCATGAGGAAAATAAGTAACTTGTCTGAAATAATAGAGTGATAGAAAAGTAGAGACGTGAAATATTTCAAAACCTGGGAAAATCTCCAGGCAACACTGACCTGTCGGAGAGAGGATGAAAGGACCTCAGCAACTCCGAAAATACGTCACAGGCAGACAACTTATAACCCGAGGAACGTGTGTGACGCTTATTTGATGAAACCATTGTCTCGAGCACGGAAGAAGACTTGCTTAGTGAATCGCGGTAATATCGGTAAACGCGCGCGCCCTACTTGTTTGCTTGAGCAAACAAGATACCACTGTCTGATTGTCCAGCAGAAACTGAACACGTGACCCTTGAGAAACGTAGAGAATAGTCAACAAGCAACTAATACTACCTATTTGCCCAACACATTGATACCCATTGCGCAGTTCTGAGCAGAACACTGCCCCTTACAAGTGTTCTCTTAGAAAAAGAAACCCCAGTCGTTCCAAGGCGCATTGTTCTGGATCTGTCGCGATAGGGATGGAAGAGGGAAAATGCACACCTTTCAGGAAATTGGTCTGACGCAACCGCCAGTCGAGATCCCTCAGTGCTAGGAAGGAGACGACACGACCAGTCACGACACAGTAGCCCCAAAACCACTGGCTGAAAGTGATGAAAATGGCACCTGCCTAACTCGACCGTCCTCTCTGTGGCAACTAACAAACCGAGAAGTGACTCTAAGAGAGCAATCCAAGACTTGAGAGTTGACTCGACGTCAGCAATCAGAGTTGACAATTATTCAATCTGATTTTGAGTCGGAAATTCTTTGACCCTTTCAAAATCAAAAAGATCTCCCATACACTCTATCCGTTGAACCGGAACCAACTCTAACTTCTTGGCATAGAGTAGCAGACCGAGGTCGAGGTACCGTTTGAGCAATGTGGTTACAAACGGTTGATGAACACAAATGGTCCCGTCAACAACTCGAACGGTAGAGCGAGAAACCAACAGCTTACCAGCCTCGGTGGCCTAGTGGTTAGAGTGTCCGCCTCGAGACTGGAAGATCGTGGGTTCAAACCCCGGTCGGGTCATACCTAAGACTTTAAAATTGGGACTCCTCCTTGCTACCCTGTGAGGCACTCCACATGTAAGGGTTAGAAGGAGGGCTGCCCCATTTCAGTATAATGTGGCAGGGAGATCCAGATATGACCATAGCAGTTGAAAGGGATCTAAAGAACAATACAATACAATACAACCAACAGCTCACCTTCATTACCCTGAAGGATAGATAACGGCGAGAGGTTTTGTACATTGGAATGTAAAGATGTGCACCGAAGAGATTCACTGAGATGGCCACATGCCCTGACTTAGTAGATGTGATAAGATGTAGAGTATCCCTCTTGCACGATTTGAGAAGTGATTGAATTGTGACAAGCTTATGAGTACGCACCAACTGTCCTTATTTTTTGTACAAGAAAGACTCGACTGAAAAACCCTTGTGTGCCCACAGGCATCTATTCTATGGCTCTTTTGTCTGACAGTTCCAGAATAATCGTATCTAACGCCAGTTGCTTATGTGGTTGGAGTGTGACATGGCTAAGAAAAGATCAGGAAGCTTGGCCAATGGAGGAAAGATCTAGTGACCAGACCCGTCCCTAGCAAACGGTAAAGGGGTATCCCCAACGCAATCAACATGCCTTAGCCTCGCTTCTTCGAATACCTTTCCACTCGATCCAATTCTTCATAAGAACTTAAGGTATCGGTGTGAGATCGATGCGCGATGTCGACCGGATATTTAGAGTTACCTCTGCTTCGATGGAGCAGCCAGCTTTCAAGGGTCCACCTTGGCTTTTCGGCCTGTTGAGTAGATGCCGCTGAAGACTCCAGTCGCTTCTTGGTCCCTGGTATGGACTGCAAGGAAGACTGCCACTGCCTTGGCTTGTAGAGCTGCCGGATCAAAGACTACACATAAGAGTGTCTTGTAGGTTCATTCCAGCTGTACCAGCCTCGGTGGCCTAGTGGTTAGAGTGTCCGCCTCGAGACTGGAAGATCGTGGGTTCAAACCCCAGTCGGGTCGTACCTAAGACTTTAAAATTGGGACTCCTCCTTGCTACCCTGTGAGGCACTCCACATGTAAGGGTTAGAAGGAGGGCTGGAATGCCCCATTTCAGTATAATGTGGCAGGGGGATCCCGATATGAGCATAGCAGTTGAAAGGGATCTAAAGAACAATACAATACAATACAATCATTCCAGCTGCCTCGATTGTCTGTTTCAACAAGTTCCGGCGGAAAAAGTTATGATTGACCGTCTGTTGGTGCAAAACAACGTCTACGAGCGTCTTCTGCACTGATATTTGAATGTGGCAACGTCTGGTCAAGCCGAAGCACCACCAAAGAAGCTAGTAGGTAAGCATGCAGCTTAAATATATCGGAAGACACTGCCGCTATGGAATCGAAAACGCGATCAAACAATAAATTGTCTCCGTTTCCAAAAATTTGCGCATAGTTTTGAAGGTTGCATCTAGAAACGAAAGTGTGCTCAGACGGCTGATCACTCTTCGAACGCTTACAACCCTTAGTCCGCACACGAGCCCACTCCCTCAGCTTCAAGAAAGATTGAATTCTCCAGGTGCACACATTGGTCGCGGCAATTCTCTAAAGTAAAGCTGTATG
This sequence comes from Protula sp. h YS-2021, assembly GCA_949752745.1. Lineage (NCBI taxonomy): Eukaryota > Metazoa > Annelida > Polychaeta > Sabellida > Serpulidae > Protula > Protula sp. h YS-2021. Next base: position 33,574,135 of record OX457025.1, read on the forward strand.
CTTGAGAGCGGTAGACATGCTGTGCCGCTCGTATGCGGATCACCGGCCTGCTTGCTGTAAGCGCAGTTGTCCGAGATCGACTGTAGGCGTACAACAGAAAGAAAGTCACATAAGTAAGCAATAAAACCATAAGTCATAAAAAGCCAATAAAATATAACACGACCTAATCACTTTAAATTGCATAAATGCACTCAAAAGTGTCATATAGTCGATACAGCAACGTTAACACGTAATGGAGACATTGCGCTAGTGACCCATGACATACTGGACTCGACACTGCGTCGACAATCGTCACTACAGCGAGTGACAAGTGGTCGAGTTGCTGCACACCCGACCTGCCGCATTGACGGCCCATCACAGTCACGAGTCGTGACGGTGACAACCTGTAACGTGGATAACCCTTGGTGGCGACAACCAGTCCCAGCGACAATTCGCCAGTCACGACACGCAAAGTGCATTGCGCGTGTAAGCAAAGGCTGGTCACAAGATCGACCCATCACCGCCACGGGTCGTGACAGTAACAACCCGTTGCATGTACGACCCGTGGTAGCAGCAGCCCGTCGCATGATCTGCCTGTCACTGCCACGGGTCATGGCAATGATGCCACGTTGCATGCACGAGTCATGACCGTCACGGCAAATTACACACAAAACGTCACAACCACGGGAGTGGCAGTCACGTCACAGCATATGCGCGACTTACTGCGAAATAGAGGCAAAGCTTCACATGGTCAATTTTTCATCGCCACAATTCGTGGGAAATACGACAACCATTCGCATAGCTGCCGACCACATAATCGTTGCATATCCCGATCAGCACAATGCAGCAATCGACAACCGTAACAGTATCATATTAATAGTCACACAAATTCAGTGTGACGGGTCGCTTCAGACAGGACATCGACACATACCTGATGACATACGTGACGATAATACAACCAGAATTCTAAGTAATTCACGTTGAAAACTGATACATGAACCCCCTATTGAAAAAATCTTGGCACGGATAGGGAAAACCCCGTTCTGTGATACAGAGACGATGCGTGCACACTATCAGTGATGCAACGACCCGACAGACTGTCGAGATGATGCATCGCTACAGATACGTTGCCGCTGCGACAACCAGAGGGACAACTCAATAGCCGTACTACACGTGGCCAGCCAATCCACTAGTCGGCACTGTGTCAAGTCGCTGCAACACGACCACGCTTGCAATATTAATACAGAAAGAGACAATAGTTGCAACCTCTGCAAAGAAAAGTTGCTGCAGTATCGACTATGCGTGTCAGATGCAACGTTAACACAAGATCGACTGCGGATGTACAACAGAAAGAATGCTATGTACGTATGCAATAACAACTGTTGTTGCTGTAACAGTTGTTGAAATAAAATACAACACGATCCAATCACTGACTTTCGCGTAAAAACATTAAAAACAGTGAAAATGCCGATATAGCCACGTTATTATGTGATTGAGACGCTGTGCAAGCAAACTGTGACATGAGCGACGCAGTACTGTGTCGATACTTGTCATTTCAACGATTTTTACGTGATCGAGTTACTGCAGACACCAACAGCACAGTGTGGTCCCTTCACAGTCATGGGTCGTGACAGATACGATCCGTCACGTGGACGACCCTCCGCAGTGACGACTAGTTAGTCACGAGTGGCTACAATCACTTCTCGTCACATACGTAACGCGTGACAGCAATGACCCTTCGAATAATCGACTCATCACGTGACTGGCTCGTTACCCTCGCGGGTCGTCCAAGTGCCAGCTCGTTTCCGACCCGACCCATGATAGCAGTGACCTATAACATGACCGGCCCGTCACTGCAACGGGACGGGACAGTGACGACCGTTGCGTACAGGACTCATGATAGTGGGGAGTCTTCCCGAATGTGTAGGGTGCAGCTCAAAGTCGATACAGCGCTGTTACCACGTGATCAAGACGCTTTTTAGCCACACGGCGTGCGCGAGTCGACACTGCGTCGACATCTGTTGCTGCAGCAAGTGACATGTGAAGTTGTCAGGTAGACCCGTCACGTGTACAAGTCGTGATAGCACTGACCCTTAACAGCGAAGAGTGGTCCTAATCACGACTCGTCACAAACACGATACGTGACAGTCACAACTTGGTATTATCGATCTGTCACATAATGGACACTGTTACGGGTCGTGACGATGATAACCCGTTCTATGCACAGTCGTGATAGCACTAGCTCATCACATGATTGAACCGTCACTGCTACAGATCGCGGTAATGACGACTCGAAGCATATACAACTCGTGTGATAGGTGATCTAGCCCACTTGATCACGTGATTGTACGTGTGTCGTGACTTATGCTTGCACCATGTTTTTGACAAGTCGTGACAGTTGCGTATAACCGCAACACTCCCATGTGATAGGTCGTTGCTAACCCGACACCGGCTTGTACTCAAACACGTGAACGTAACTGTGTCGACCGTGACACGTGATGGATGCTTACACCGTGTTGGCGTTGCATAGACAACTCGGGATAACAGCGACTCATCAGCTGATCGAGCCGTCACTCCAACGGGTCGTGGCAATGACGACTCGTTACCTGTACAACGACCTGATAGCAGCGACCTGTCATTGCAACGGGTCGTGACAGAGACCTCTCGTATTGCTATCACGACATCGACTTGTATTCGATAAACTTCGTACCGTGACACGTGGTCGATGCTGCATCGTACTGGTGCTGCAGCAACCTGACACAGTATCGAGCTGTCGTACCCGTTACAGGTACGATGCCGCTGCAACTACCAAGTGAACGACCAACGCTGTATCAGAAGTGGACATGAGCGGCTACACTACTCAATACCACGATAAAACGTCACACCACTAAATGTTGGCACCAGCCTCGGTGGCCTAGTGTTAAGAGTGTCCGCCTCGAAACTGGAAGATGTAAGGGTTAGAAGGAGGGCTGGAATGCCCCATTTCAGTATAATGTGGCAGGGGGGATCCCGATATGAGCATAGCAGTTGAAAGGGACCTAAAGAACAATACAATACAATACTAAATGTTGGCGTGTCTATCACAGAAAGTTGCCGCAGTATCGAGCAGTTGAAGACATGACTTCCTAAACCTGTGAAAACTGCGTGTCCGATGATCCTACAATGCCCTGTTGCTGGAAGAAGGGAAGAGGGACGCTGGAAAGTTTAAACTTTCCTATTTGCAGAGCCGACTCCATGCAAACTTTTTGCGAACAATGATGGAAACCCTCGAAATGGAATCTAAGAAAATCGCCCAGAAACCATCTCACTGTTTATTACACATAACCTACACTAAGTTCTGATGGCACGGATGCATTTACCGAACGAAAGCCGGTCTGACAAAACCAGAACTACCACGTGTAGGAATCAGCAAAGTCAGCAAACTAGTGAAAACGTAAATCAAACAAGATAATACTTACAGTATATGTATATATAATATCCAAGATAAATAATATCAAAAAGTATGCATACGTCCCGGGCATGACGTTAAACTGCCTCTCTTGGGTCCGACCCTTTATTTTTAAAGGAGCCCCTTGACCCAAAGGGGGGCCGGAGTCGATATTCCGACCCCCCTCGGGGTACCAGTCTTACTGGGTTTTTCTCAGTTCTACTGGTATCTCGCCCCCTCCCCCTCACCTTACCTATAATATATACCTCGGCAATAACATTTACCTATAATAAACACTTCAATAATTACCTTTCCTTTCACCAATAAACACTTGTTACCATCTGAAATCATTCCTTACCTTCCTGTTTCATTTTCCAACCCCTGGGGTTTTCTTAAATGTAAGTACTCCAGTTTTTTTCGCACCTACCTTGTCTGACCGTTCCCACGTTGATCGCATAAAAGCGTGGCAATCTGTCGTGCGTTTGTTCAATATGGACTACAGTAGCAGGGGTTTCCTTCGTCGAATGTGCCCCTGCCCCCAAAAACGCACTTTGCCGTGGATTGCACCCCTAACGGGAGGGAGACCGATGACCTGGCTGTTGAGGTTACCAGGTTCTAGGCAATACAGTGCCTGGTTACCAATACGCAGCTTTGGCCCGACTTTTCAACCCAAGAAGGGCGGTCGTGTTGGCCCGTCACGATCATTAACGGCTGGTCGTTCAGGTTAACCAAACTGCGGCTAATGGGCTAATCAAACGGCGTCGGATGGGGAATACCGCCGCGCCTAGTCGAGTATATCAGGTGACCTAGCCCCAAGCGGAATTCCCGCTGCCAAAAGGTCGGTCGAAGTAAGGCCGTGGGCCGGCAGACCTGACGAAAATATATTTATACAATATGGAAACGACTTATGACACGAAAACGCCTCAAAAACGACCCCATATACAAATTGAATCGCCTCCGATGACTTTTCCGGAGTTTATCATTGTATCTGGAACAAACGGCCCGTTGAAACTCTCGCCTTTCGCGATCGAGAAACAGCTTACGGCCATCATTGGTTCAATGTACACTGTAAAACGAATGCGATCTGGGGACTTGTTGGTTCGGGTTGCAACCGCTAAACAGAGCAATAGCCTCTGCAATGTCAACCAATTTGTCGGTCACACAGTAAAATGCACACCACACAAAAGCCTTAACGTATCGAAGGGCGTAGTGGCAGACGCAGAACTGATATACTGTTCAGAGGAAGAAATGGTCGAGGGACTAGCAGACCAAGGTGTTGTTGCAGCCAGAGCTATGGGGAAAAGAGGTACCTATATGCTCACCTTTCAAAGGTCCTCGCTGCCACCAAAAATAAAAGTTGGTCACCTGAGTCTGGAAGTGAAACCATACATCCCAAACCCGCTGCGGTGCTACAACTGCCAGCGATACGGGCACAGCAGCACTATTTGCAAACAACAAGTTACTTGTTCGCGATGTGCCGAAATAGGCCACTCGACAAACAGCTGTAAATCTTCTGTCGAAAAATGTGCCAACTGCCAAGGTGCCCATGCGGCCTCATCTAGAAACTGCCCAAAGTGGACAAAAGAAAAGAAAGTCCAGCAAATAAAAGCAGAAAGGGGTGTAACATACACCGAGGCCCGCAAAATCGCTGAGGGAGATGGCTCACGAAACTACGCCGCTGCTGTCAAAACTAAACTAACAACAGTGAGTACGGGCTGCCAAACCGCCATCTCCTGGGTCGGAGACCTGCAGCGCACCCTGCCGCAGGCCAAAAAACCGACAACACCGCAATCAAAACCAACTAAACCAACAATTTCAACACAAACTTGCACAGGAAGCTCGCCGAAAACTCCATCGCCGAGCACAAGACCGAAAACTTACACAAGCCCTTCCTCCCCTCTGGATAACGGAACGAGGAAGAGGCTCAAAGACAAGGCAGACAAGGTCAAAAAAAGGATACAGCAGACATTAAAAGAAGTGAAATACGATGCGCTTATGGAAACGGACGACGCGGTTGAAGGCTGCTCACCGCCACAACCTCCATCGAAGAAAGTTACTACCGATGAGAGGAAGTCGTCTCTACAAACATTGCCGCTGCAACCGAAACCTTCGCGGGCTCGCCAAGCAAGGGAGAAGTACCAGAGTCACCCAAATTTCCCACTGAATTTGGAATTTGTGGGAAACCGGTACTCGGTACTTGAGGATGCGGACGAAGGGGGTAACCTAGCCAAAACCCCAGAAAAACAACCATCCACTCCCCCAAAAAAGGTTGCAGAGGCAGAGCAAGACAAAGCAGCAGTAAAACAACAATTAAGACCACCCAAGGTAACAATACAAAGGCCCCGGACATATAGTAAGTAAAATGGCAATAGTCCACTGGAACATAAGAGGTTTTTGGACCAACCAGATAGATCTTTTAACTCTGAGCCAACAATATAACCCGTCTGTCTTTTGCCTCCAAGAAACATACGGTACTGATATCTACCCACCAAATTTAATCGGTTACACCTCCTATAACAAAAACGCCAATAACAACCGCGCCTCGGGCGGAATCACTACCTTAATCCGAAACAACATTATTCAAAGTGACCTCAAGTTAAATACAAACCTGCAAGCAACAGCAGTTCGTGTTACAATGAAGAAAACTTTTTCCATTTGTAACATATACCTACCACCACCCTCCAAACCTCAACCGGAAGAACTCAACGACTTGATTTGCCAAATACCAAAACCTATTCTGTTCTTAGGCGACTTCAATGCACATAGCGACCTATGGGGTAATACAAGCACCGACCACAAAGGTAAACTAATTGAAAACCTACTAAATTTCCACAATCTCTCACTTTACAATGATAAATCTCCTACATACCTACATCCTTGCACTGGTTCAAAAACCTCTATCGACCTTGCAATGGCATCTAGTAATTTGTTTTTAGATTTTGAATGGGAAGTCTTGGACGACACTTATGGCAGCGACCACTTCCCCATTTTATTAAAACCACTAGATCCACGGCAACAAAAAGGAATACCAAAGTGGAAATTCCACAAAGCAGATTGGTCACTGTTCCAGGAACTCTGCAAAAAGGCCATTAAAATCAACCAGCTTACACACGACGGCGACCCGATTTTATTTTTTACGGCTCTAATCCAGGCAATCATGGAAAAAAACCATACCTAAAACTTCCGGAAATCCTAAAAAACAACAAAAACCTTGGTTTAACGACGATTGCAAAAAAGCAATTTCCATGCGGAAAACAGCTCTGCGCCAATTCTACATCAGCCCGGACAATAGTACCAAACTTGAATACAAAAGGCTGCGTGCCGCAGCACGCAGAACCATCAAAGCAAGCAAAAAGCAAACCTGGGAGGAATATATCTCCAAATTAAACAAAAACAGTTCAACCAAAAAAGTATGGGAGATAATTCGGAAAATATCTGGCAAAAATATCCGAAAACCTATAAACCAACTCATCACAGACAACCAAACTATCACAAAACCCGATGAAATAGCAAATGCCTTTGGCAGAACCTTTCAATTCAACTCTTCATCTGACAATTACTCCCAAGCGTTCCGTCAAATAAAAGAAGCAAAAGAACAAATACCAATGGACTTCACCTCAAATAATTTGGAACACTACAATAGCACCTTTACCCTGGCGGAGTTGAAGGACTCCATACAAAACTCACATGATTCAGCTGCCGGACCAGACGACCTGCACTACCAGGTTCTAAAACACCTACCTGAGGTAACTCTTGAAGTCCTCTTAGAATTACTTAACCAAGTTTGGACTACAGGAAACTTTCCTGAAATATGGAAAGAAGCCACCATCATACCAATCCCAAAGCCGAATAAGGATCCTACTAATCCACAAAATTACCGCCCAATATCTCTGACAAGTTCATTGTGCAAAACACTAGAGCGAATGATAGCCACAAGACTAATTTGGTATTTAGAGAAAAATCATTTGCTCACTGACATTCAAAGTGGTTTCAGAAAAGAGAGAAGCACCATAGATCACCTGGTTAGACTCGAATCATTTATAAGAGAAGGTTTTATCAATAACGAACATGTCGTCACCGTTTTCTTCGATTTAGAAAAGGCCTATGACACGGCATGGAAACACGGGGTCATGCAAGACCTCTACAACCTAGGCATACGAGGTCGTCTCCCTGAATTCATTGAAGCGTTTTTAAATGACAGGCGGTTTAAAGTTCGTCTCGGTTCTGTTTTTTCGGACTATTTTGAGCAAGAAGAGGGTTATCCTCAAGGCTGTATTCTATCAATTCTGTTGTTTCTAATCAAAATCAATAGTATCAAAGGCGCAACTAAACAGGGAATAGACAGCTCACTCTTTGTAGACGATTTTGCTATGTCTGTCAGGGGTAAGAATATGAATCTCATCGAGCGTCGCCTCCAGCAAAATATAAACTCTCTTCAAAAATGGGCCGATCAAAATGGTTTCAAGTTTTCCCAAACCAAAACAGTCTGCATGCACTTTTGCAACAAGCGAAAGCCACACGACGATCCTATTCTATACTTATCAAACACTCAGATACCTGTAGTAAAGGAAAACAAATTCCTTGGTCTAATTCTGGACTCTAAGCTAAATTTTATTCCCCACATAAAAGAGCTGAAGAGGAAATGCCAAAAGGCACTCAACCTGCTACGAGTCGTCTCCGCCCAAGACTGGGGAGCAGATACCAGTACTAAATTTAAACTGTATAGATCATTAATAAGACCAAGAATAGATTATGGTAGCATCGTCTACGGATCAGCAAGACCTTCGTATTTAAAGATGTTGAACCCAATACAAAACCAAGGCCTTCGCCTTTGCCTAAACGCTTTCAGAACGTCACCTGCGGCAAGCCTTCAGGTTGAATCCAATGAACAACCATTAGATATCCAACGAATCAAACTCTCAATGCAATATGCAACTAAACTATACGCAAATAAAGAAAACCCCACCCATAAGGCAGTGTTCGAAAAAGACCATTCAGAAATCCTAAACACACGTCCTAGGGTTATCGTACCCTTTGGCACTAGAATCCGTAACCACCTTAATAATGCTGGAATCAAAGTTGAGCAAATTGCAAACTTGAAAGTTTCAAAATACCCAACATGGAAAATACAAAGGCCAACCATAAACAAAACTCTGACAAACTTTTCCAAAGACACAACATATGCTGAAGAATTCAAAGTTAGGTTTGCTGAGATAAAGGAAACCTACCCTCACCATCATTTCATATACACGGACGGATCTAAACTCGATAACCAAGTTGCTGCCTCAATAGTTACAAAATCAAATACCCTGAAAACAAGATTACCAAATGGCTCCTCCATCTTTTCCGCGGAGGTTCGGGCACTCCAACTAGCCATTGAAATTGTCAAGATTAGTAGATACAAAAAATTTGTTATCTGTGTCGATTCTTTATCGGTCTTACAATCACTAGAAAACCTGCAAGTGTCGAATACAATGATTTTAGACCTAGTAGAACGTTATGAAAAGGCAATTAAACAAGGCAAATTCCTAGTGTTTTGCTGGGTGCCAAGCCACGTCGGTATAGCGGGTAATGAAGCTGCGGACCAAGCAGCAAAAGAGGCTCTAAACTACAACATATCCGAACTTCTCATACCATACTCCGACTTTAAACCCCATATCTCAAGTTATGTAAAAAATCTTTGGCAACAAAAGTGGAACGAACAAAGAAATAACAAACTCTTTCAAATCCAACCAACAGTTGGACAAAAGCAGCTAGCTCTTGACAATATTCGCGACAAAACAGTTATGCTTAGAGCTCGAATCGGGCATACATACATCACCCATGGATATCTTTTGAGAGGCGAAGCGCCTCCAGAATGTATTGGTTTTCAAGAACGTCTGACTGTAAAACATATTTTACTCAATTGCCTAGATTTTCAGAATATTCGTTCACGCTTCTACAGTGTGAATTCTATGAAAGACCTTTTTACAAAGGTAGCACCGAGTAAAATTATTTCTTTTCTGAAAGAAATACACTTGTACAGTAAGTTTTAAATTGAATTTAGTCGGTTATAGATTATACACTACTTGTTATGTCTTTTTTAATTGATCTTAGTTTCAATTGAATCTTCCTGTAGCAACAGAACCGACACAATATGACCCTAACGGGTTGCCAGTGTCGTTAAACAAATCAATCAATCAATCAAGTATGCATTTACATTGATTTTGATCCGTCATTTTAACAAAATTTACATCGGAGGAAAATCTTTTATTATTCGGATCGCGGTGGCCTAGTGGTTAGAGTGGTTAGAGTGTCCGCCTCGAGACTGGAAGATCGTGGGTTCAAATCCCGGTCGGGTCATACCTAAGACTTTAAAATTAGGACTCCTCCTTGCTACCCTGTGAGGCACTCCACATATAAGGGTTAGGACGCTGGAATGCCCCATTTCAGTATAATTTGGCAGGGGGATCACGATATTACCATAGCAGTTGAAAGGGATCTAAAGAACAATACAATACAATGATCAAATCACTGCGCTGGAGCTGATTGGTCTTTTGGTTGACAAGCATTGTAAACATAGCAACAGGGCACCTGTTAAGGGTACCCATGTGGTGCTATTTGTTCCACAAAAATTTTTATTAATATTGATCGCGATAACCAATGTTGAACACATTGGAAAACCTATAGTGATGGCTTCGTAGTCTGCAAGCCGATATTTTCGGAATTAAAAGTGTGTTTTAAATGATGACCAAGAAAGTCAATAGTCACCGAGGCACCTCTCAAGTAAGAGATTTTAGCCCAAAACGGTTGAAAATCTTTATCGTTTTAGATATTGAGGTCAGTTTCTGTTTGGCAGTGATCTAGGAGGTCAAGGTCAATAACGAAACCCGTACATACCGTCTCATAGGCCCAAAGGCTTGAAAATAAGCTCAAAGTCGCTCTATCTCTATCTATTTTCGAGGTAATGGTCAACTTTTAGTTTTTGACCTGGACCATAACCGAGGAGATCAAGGTCACTGAGGTACCTCTATTTAATGTTTCTCCCGGTCAAAAGCTCGAAAATAAGCTCAAGATCTCTCTCTCTCTCTCTCTCTCTCTCTCTCTATAACCGTTTTCAAGATAATGGCCCACGTCGGATTTTTGGCCTTGACCATCACCAAGAACGTCAAGATCACCAAGTTACCTATTATATAACGCCAATTAGGCCCAAACGGTCGAGAAAAGGTTCAAAATCTCAAACCGTGCGGATGACATTTCGGACCACCATGCATGTTTATTCAACCTGCGTTGGTGTTGGGTGTTCCAAAACGGTTGAAAATCTTTATCGTTTTAGATATTGAGGTCAGTTTCTGTTTGGCAGTGATCTAGGAGGTCAAGGTCAATAACGAAACCCGTACATACCGTCTCATAGGCCCAAAGGCTTGAAAATAAGCTCAAAGTCGCTCTATCTCTATCTATTTTCGAGGTAATGGTCAACTTTTAGTTTTTGACCTGGACCATAACCGAGGAGATCAAGGTCACTGAGGTACCTCTATTTAATGTTTCTCCCGGTCAAAAGCTCGAAAATAAGCTCAAGATCTCTCTCTCTCTCTCTCTCTCTCTCTCTCTCTCTCTCTCTCTCTATAACCGTTTTCAAGATAATGGCCCACGTCGGATTTTTGGCCTTGACCATCACCAAGAACGTCAAGATCACCAAGTTACCTATTATATAACGCCAATTAGGCCCAAACGGTCGAGAAAAGGTTCAAAATCTCAAACCGTGCGGATGACATTTCGGACCACCATGCATGTTTATTCAACCTGCGTTGGTGTTGGGTGTTTATTTTGGACCAGTGCGCATGTTTGTTGAACTTGCGATGATGCGTGGCTCGCATTTGGGACTAGGCCGCATGTGTACTCGGACCAGTGCGCATGTTTATTTAACTTTCGTTGATGTGCGGCGCCCACTTTGGACTAGTGCGCATGTTTAGTTAACTTCCGGCCATGCGCGGTTTGCAGTTGGGACCGGTGCTCATGTTTATTCAACTTGCGTCGATGCGCGGTTCTTATTTCTGCTCGCGTTTATTTAGCTCGATTTTATCAGTGCGCAAGTTCATTTGTGTTGATATGCGGTGCTAATTTTTGGACCAATGCACATGTTTATTTAAAAAATTCCTCATAAAATAAAAAAAATCCAAATCGAATAAAAAAGGACACGCCATATGCCCGACCCATCTAGGGATGCCGTATACCAAAAATAAATGAAATCGGATAAAAACTGTAGGAGGAAATACAATTTGAAGTTTTTTTTTAAACTTTCCCAAAAATACAAAAATTGTCAGACCGACCAAATAGCACAAGGCGTATGCAAGACACCTTGAGAATGCCTCATACCAAAAATAAATGAGATCGGATAGAAACTGTAGGGGGACATGTATTGTAAAGTTATTACTAAAGATTCCCCAAAAAAATACAAAAATTGCCCAATCGACTAATAAAGCACAAGCCGTATGCAAGACTTCTTAAGGGTGGCTGGTAACAAAAACAGATTACATCGGACGAAAAAATACATTTTAATTTTTTCTCCAAAAATTCCCAAAAAATTAAGCAATCACCCGATCGACTGAAAAGCACAAGCCGTATGCACAACCCCGAGGACTGCAAAATTGCAGGAGGAGATGTATTTTGAAACAAAAATTTTCTTAATAAACCATTAATTAACGGACGCCGTCTGCAAACCGATCGGTATACCCAAGCTTATGTGTAACGTAAGCTGGGCTAAAAATGATCCCTATTTAACCAATTTCTGGCAGTAATATTTCAAGAGACACTTACCTGGAAAACAATCATGCAAAATTGCAAAGGAATCCGATCCAAACTGTGGGAAAAGAAGCATTTTGAAAATTGGAAGGCAATAAATTTTAAAAACCCCCACCCCATCCTCCTTTGCCAATTTTTGGTGGATCGCCAAAACGTAATATTTCAAGAGAGACCTGAAAAACATTCATACAAAATTTAAAGAACATCTGATTAAAATTGTGTGAAAAGAAGAATTTAAAAAATTGGCAATCATAAAATTATAAATGCCCCATTTGGCCAATTTTTGGCGGATCACCAAATATGTAGCTTTTTCCTCAGGGGGCCTACCTAGAGAACAATCGTGCAAAATTGGAAAGGAACTCAATTAAAATTGTGAGAGAAGAAGCATTTAGAAAATTTGACGCCAAAAGTTTTTAAAATGCCTCCCATTTGGCTAATTTGGGCGTATCACCAAAATACAGCTACTTTTTCCGAGAGGTCTATCTAGGGAATATTCGTACAGACTTTAAAGAAAGTCTGATCAAAATTGAAAGATTCAATCGAAAAAAAATTAAATGCTCCCATTTGGCTAATTTTTGGCGGATCGCCAAAAATAAGAAAATAATTCTTCAAGAGAAGCCTACCTAGAGGACACTGGTACAAAATTTGAAATGATTTCGATCAAAACTGAAGGAGAAGAAGCATTTTAAGTAAAAGTTTACATACGTACACACGTACATACGTACATATGTACATGCAGACGACTGATTTGACAAGACCAGCCCGACAAAGTGAACTGGTGAAAAAATAAAAAAGGTGGGAATATCTAGCAAAGCATATCCATCTGTACACATTGTTTGCCCATTTGCAAGCTGTTTGCAAGTGAGAACTATAATACGAACTGGCACAGCCACTAAAATCATAATCCCATCAAGACCAAATCTGCAACATGATTACAAACGCACACGAGTCTCAGAGCTGAAAGTGGAGCCCCGTATACGCGATGTGATGCCATGTCGCTTCCTATCATTACACGGCTACCAACACTAAATGCTGTACATGTACGTACCGAAAAGGAAATCGGGGGATGGTGTTCTGCATCCTGTTACTGTGCCGTGTTGATTATTGATCCGACGAAACTACACTGCTTTTTGGATGATCTTTAGCAACTTTTTACCCCGTTGAAAGCGGATGCAGCTTTATGCAACGGACTTTAGGTAGCGCAGAAATGTACATGGGCAAATAAACAGACGTAGAGACTACAAACTAAAAAAATTATCTAAGTTCCCGGATGCAAATGATCCAGAAAGTTGCTTTAGTATGATGTATAGATTCTGGTTGTGTAACTTTTGTGTATATTCATCCTCGCCATGCTTTGTACTTTTTACGCTTGTACGGCGTCTTCACGTTCGATTGGTTTTGTAACAGTTGTGAAGCTATGTCGGTATGAGTAGATTTAATTATATATTGGTGCCTGAAAGTACGATTTTAGAGGTCAGTTTGTAGCCAGTTTTTATGTTCTTTTACAATTTTTTTCGAAGACAGCAAAGCATTAGTTCGAAAACGTGTCTCAATTCGTGTTGAACTCCAACCCCAGTAACAGTAAAAAAAACTAGCCAACTTTGACGTTTTAAGCCACGAACCAGTTTCTGGAGAACAGCCTTTCGACAGCCCAAGAAACTACCCTGGATATTTCGTGTTTTTGGATATGTTTCGTAGATATTTTGAGTTCAGATTGTGAGTAAAGGACAGCCTTGCTTTTCTACCGGAAGATAACTGAATTCAACATCAGAACAGCCGAAAGTGATCAAAACTGTTATACATGCTGGGCGACAAAAGAAGAAATCTTGGACGAGTAGTGCTCGCAAGAACTGTGTATTCAACTGTAACAGCCCACGATTTCTACCCTGTAAACCACACCAAGGCAAGAAACTATTAATTGTTCCACACAGTGGATATCCCTGTTTGAACTGACAAACCAGGACAAATCATGTGTGAATTTTGTCAGTTTACTGCGCTGACCAAATTTACGTTTAGTTTACGTGATTATGTGATTGCTAAGCAGCTGACTTGTTGAAGATATCAGCAGTGGAATGCAGTAAGAGTGCTGGTGACAGCAGTTTCATGTATTTGGGCTCAAACGCTTTTACGTCCGAACCCGGCAACGGCCTTGACCTTCAGTGTCAACACAAGAAAAACGCAAGAATTTCGTCGTTGGAAAGATTTTGGTCTGAGGAGCTACGCACTCAAAACGCTCACCTGTTCCGAAGCCAGCCAATCAGACACGCCGTTACATCCTCATTTCACCCGCATCTATGAGAGCTACAACACCGCTCTACGCTATCCTTTTGGACTCTAATGAGAATTAATATACATATTATTAAAGCCGATGTTACGTTCCAGGTTGGCTTTTTAGAGATTCACCAAGATGTTCGTTGTTTTATATTACTTATATAAAGTTAATTATTGATGATGTGAGCATTCTAAAGTCAAAGTAAACGTTCCGTTTTGGAAAATAATTACTGAATTCAAGTGAATCTGAGAGGTAAGCTGATTGATCGTTTACTTAATAAAAAACGGTTTAGAGCTTCCTTTATGCGTAACCATACCTGTGTGCTTTGAAAAGTGTTGGTAACCGTGAAACTTGCAAATTTCTCAAAATATTGGTAATCTTTGAAAGTGTAACTGTGAATTCTTGTGTGTATTCTTGTCTGAAATAAGGTGACGGATACTTGTATGTAGAATTAAATTGGCACAATTTGGGCAATTTGTGATAAAATAAATTACACCCCAAAATGTCGACAACCCATGACACATCCAATCAATGGCGATGCCAACATAGAGAAGGCAACAACAACAACTGCTACTGAGTACAAAATTCCAACGGATGCTGCTGAAGAAGGGGCACTAGCCAAAACTACTCCAGCTGCAGCATTTAGTCTTAATTACTTAAATCTTCAACTAGATACGGCGACGTTAGGGACGCGACCAAGAGTCCCAACAGAAAAGGACCGAGGGTATCAGAAAGAACTTACCCTGAAGAAAATCAGATCTGCTATTTCAAATTGGCGAAAAGAGGCCTACTTCATCGATGAACTCGTGACAGAATCGGAGGACGTTGCTCAACTGAAAGCTGAGAGACATATATTGTCTACCCTTCTGAACGAAGTGTCAAGGGTGGGAGAAGGATGTCAGACCTTGCAGCGTGACGAAGACAAAACGTATGACCGCATAGAAGAAGCTGAACTAGAAAGCAGGGAGCTTTCTAGACGTCTCTCCGAAAGCATTTATGACCTTATCTCAGAAAATGGCAGCAACAGGTCACGAAGGAGTAGCCGCAGGTCTGGTAGAGACAGCCACAGATCGTTTAGACCTAATGTTGTAAGCATCGAAGCAGAAGGTGAAGAAAATATAAAATATAAGAAGGAGCTCACAAGGAACTATGTATATTCTCAGACACTGACAACTAGCACTGTTGTGCCTCCAGTCTACACTACAACCGCGACTACTGGTGGACACAGCTCGAACTATGCAACAAAGCCGTTTGTTCCAAGAAGTACAGCTACGACAGATGGAACAGATACGGCCTTTTCAGGCCACACCACGCAGCTGTTCACATTAAGGAACACTACCGATGCTACCTACGACCAGAATATGAGTGCACCTTATGCAACTGGTCAGTACAAGCAAGAACCGTTATATGCTGCTCAAGACAGTATGGGTACGCTTGCTCAAGTTTATGTCAACAGGCTAGCCTGAGTCGACTCCCGCCGCAAGAATCTGGTATATTTTCGGGAAATCCATTGGAATACAATGCCTGGAAGACGTCTTTTGAGCTTCTCATAGATCAAAGACCGATCTCAACAACAGAGAAGCTTCACTATCTGCGACGATACGTAGGCGGTCTAGTTTGAGAATGCATTGAAGGATTTTTACTTGAATCATCAGATGATGCCTATGTCGACGCGAGAAGACGACTGGATCAGCGTTTTGGAGATTCGTTCCATTTAGCCAGTGCCTTTCGACAAAAACTTAGCGACTGGCCAAGGATCGCTAAACGAGATGGAACAGGTCTTTAGAAACTGTCCGACTTTCTGCGTCAATGCTAGTCTGCGATGAAGCGCGAACTGGAGCCTGCAAATTCTAAACAACAGTTGAGAGAACCAAGCAATACTGAACAAGCTTCCCCGTGTGACTGGTCTCAAGATGGTCTCGTCAAGTACAGGACTACAGAGAATCTACTGGAATGTATCCGTAGTTCTCAGTGTTCTCAGACTTTATAGCTCGTGAAGCCCATCTAGCCTGGGATCCTATAACATCCTTTCAAGCACTGAAAGAAGAAAAGACGGTCAAACAAACCCCTACTAAGTCCAGAAGCACCACTGTTTCCACAGCGACTAACGAGAAAGAAAAGCCTACCACAAACAAGGATGACAAGGACTTAAATTGACGTCCATGTATGATATGTCAAGGCAATCATTGGCTTGGCCTTTGTGAGACATTCAAGAAAAAAAGCATCTCCGAAAGACAAGAATTCGCAAAGAAAAAGGGTCTATGCTTCAACTGTCTCATCCCCAAACACCTATCCAAAGACTGTAAGAGCAAATATAGGTGTAAACAGTGTAAGAAGAAACATCTTCATCATAAAGACAGCGACAGTGCCATAACTGCAAAGGAGGAACGGGAAGATCCGAAAGACTAAGAAAAGGATAGTTCTGCCCTTGAAAGTGTTACAGCAGTTGTCAATCACTCCACAAGAATAACTGGTGGCAGCAAAGCATCCATGATCCTCCCGGTGTATATATCTCACAGTGAAAATGAAGTCCTCACGTATGCGCTGCTAGATACTCAGTCTGATAAAACGTTCATCGCAACGACTGCCACTTCCTTTTAAGGTGAGCAATCCTGTCGTCCCAAACAACAAAGCTGTAGCCGTCAGAAGATTGGATCAACTAAAGAAACGACTAAAAGGCGATCCAAACTACCATCGAGAATACACTGCATTCATGAACGAGATCTTAGACAACGGATACGCCGCAGAAGTTTCGAAGGATGAGCTACCAAGAGAAGGATGTGTCTCCTACATTCCCCATCGCGGAGTCTATCATTCGAGAAAGAAGAAGCTCTGGGTCGTGTTCGATTGCAGTGACAGATGGCAACGGGTCAGCATTAACGACCTTCTACTTCAGTGACCAGATCTGATTACTGTCTTGTTTGGTATCCTGTGTCGCTTCCGCCAGGAAAGGGTTTGCCTTGGCATGCGATGTCAAGAAAATGTTTTACCAATTCCGAGTCAACCAAGAGCACAAAAATTTCCTCCGTTTCCTGTGGTATCAAGACGGCAAGATCGATTTTGCTCCCATCGAGTACCGAATGAGAGTTCACTTATTCGGGGCAGTCTCTTCGCCTGGATGAATGAGGAGAGAAAGAATTCGGAAGTAAGGCAGCTGAGTTCGCCAAGCGAGACTACTATGTCAGTGATGGTCTATCCTCCTTGGAAACCACAGAAGAAGCCTGAGAGCTGATAGTTAACACCAAGGCTCTGTGTGCGAAGAAGAACATTAGGCTTCATAGGTTCGCATCCAACGACAAAGAGGTGCTAAAAGCCATTCCAGTCCGTGATATCGACGCCTTTGATCGATCAGCACCGATTAAGAGAGTTCTTGGCATTCAGAGGTCTATAGAAAATGATTGTTTCCAGTTTTGCATAACTCTGAAAGACAGACCTGCTACCAGAAGAGGGATTTTGTTGGCAGTGTCCGCTGTTTATGATCCACTTGCTTTTCTCTCTCCTGTTGTTCTCAATGGCAAGCAAGTTCTGTAAGATATTTGCCGTGAGCAATTAGACTGGGATTCTACCTTCCGTGATGATTTGATTTGCCGCTGGAGTTAGTGGTGTAGTGGCTTGGTCGAATTTGAAAAGCTGAAAATACCACGATGCTTCAAGTCCGATGATTTTGGCTCTGTTAGGACAGCCAAGCTGTATCATTTTTCTGACGCCAGCACGACGGGTTATGAAAAGTGTTCCTACATTCGGCTTGTCAACAAAAATGGTGAAGTCCACTGCTCTTTTGTGCTTGGTAAAGCACAAGTTACTCTCTGCGTCAGATCTCAATTCCAAGTCTCGAATTAAGTGCTGCGATTTTGTCCGTCAAGATAGCCAATGTGCTGAAGAACGAACATAGATATAACAACGTTGCGGAGTATTTCTGGACAGTCAAGTTGTTTAGGCTATATTGCCAATGATGCTCGTCGCTTCCATGTATTCGTGGCCAACAGGGTTCAGCAAATTCGTGATGCTACAGACATTCACCAGTGGCACTATGTCCAGACCAAGGATAACCCAGCGGACTGCGCCTCAAGGGAACTCACAGCTCGTAGTCTTGTTAATGATCCTACATGGTTTTTGGATTGGCAGGAATACATCGAAGAGCACTCTGTTCAGAAGACGTGTAATGCTGAAGACCCTGAGGTTAAGAGGTGTCTAGCTATGTCGCAGCGAAACCTGTATGATATCGAGGCTCGTTTTCTCGCTTCTCAGACTGGTTCAATGCCAAGCGATTGCAAAATGCATTGAGTATACGCGCAAGCTAAAAAGGCGTGTTAATAATGAAGCTGAAGATAATAATAACACATATCAAACAGTAGAAAGTCTACAAAGAGCTGAAACAGTCATCGTCAGATCAATACAGAATGCAGCTTTACCAGAGCAGATAAAGATCCTAAGGCAAAGCAATAACACCTCTGCTAATCAAGTGGGACATCTAAGAAGAAAAGACCCCCTGCTGAAGCTAGATTCAGTTATCGATAAAGATGGTGTACTCAGAGGAGGCGGAAGGTTAAAACAATCTGCACGGATGGTAGAAGATAAGCATCCTGCTATTCTGCCCAAGAAGGCGTACGTAACGCGACTTGTAATAGAAGCCTGTCATAAACAAATGGGACATCTAGGTCGAGAATTTACTATGAGCTGCATAAGAACGTGTAGATTCCATGTAATTGGTTGTAATTCAGCTGTGCGATCGTTCATCTCCAAGTGTGTACACTGTATTAGATGGCGAAGTAAACCGGTAACTCAAAAGATGGCAGCCTACCGGAAGATTGGATGGAAACGTCAGCGCCATTTACGTACTGCGCGGTGGACTACTTTGGGCCTTTTATATACGAGTCAAGCCCAGTACGTGCAGAGATACGGCGTATTATTTGCATGTCTAATGTCGCGAGCCATTCATTTGGAAGTCGTTGAATCATTAACTTGGAAGTCGCTGAATCATTAAAAACAGATGCATTCATCAATGCCTTGAGAGCTGATTGCCATAAGAGGTCCTATTAGGCTCTTGAGATCAGATAGGGCCACCAACTTCGTGGGTGCAAAAAAACAAGCTAAAGCGTGAGCTCGACACCATGAAGGACGACAACTAGACGATGATTCGCTGAGAACGTTATTCTACGAGGTCATGAACATATTAAATAGCAGGACCTTTTGAGCGATGGCTCGTCACCTTCGCCATTGACTCCTAATCATCTACTGACAACTAAAACAACAGTAGTCCTCCTGCCACCTGCTGAGATTTAAGAAGCAGATGTGTATTCACGTAAACGGTGGCGAAGAGTTCAATGTCTGTTAAATATCTTCTGGTGTCGCTGGAAGTCCGAGTGTTTACAGTCTTTACACGCTCGTAGCAAATGGAACCATCCAACGAGAAATGTAAAGGTCGGTGGCGTAGTAATCATCAACGACGAAAACCTCGCAAGGAACCACTGGCCGCTCGCAACTGTAGATGAAACGTCCCCATCCAGCGATGGTCGCATTCGCAAAGTTAAGTTCCGTTTAGCTAGCAGTAACATGGATAAGAAAGGTCGCCAAGTTAACAGGGTCTTCTATCTCGAGCGACCTGTGCACAAATTAGTTTTGCTCGTCGAAAGTCCTGAAGACCAGATAATTCTACCGCCGAGAAGCCCTTAGTGCAAGTGGAATCATTATTGAAAAGCCAAATTCGTGGCATATCTTAAAGCACTTGGTAGACTCTTTGAGCGCTATGATACAGTTTTGTACTTTTTGTTTCTCCAAGTGCTTCATGAACTGAATTCGTTAGCCCAAGGCCAGTCATTAGTACTCCCTTTATGAAAGTATAACTCGATTTGTTCCGTCATTCCGTTACCCGATGTTGACTTATGTTTTGTATGTACTCTTGTGGTGATGGATTTAATACATACTACTGTTGTAATAGTTGAACGCACAAACGCGTCTTCACGAACACTGTTACAAGACTGTCACTACGGTGATAGATTTAAAGCTCACCCTAAGGAATTGTTCATGTAGAAAAACAGTGTGCCTATTATTACGTATGAGAACAACACCGAGTATGTGCATTCACTGCGTAGCTAATTATATGATATACGATGATGCCAAATGGTTTTAAGACCAGGTTTCTACAGAACGTTTGAGTTGAGTACTAGTATAATGCACCCATTATTGATTTCGGCACGCCAGTTCATTATCTAAGTTCCCGGATGCAAATGATCCAGAATCGCCGCTATGTTTGATTACTTTATTACGTCTTTGGAAAATATGGGAAAATTGGAGCTTTTAGTGTAAATGATGAAGCGAAAATGATGAAGCGAAAAGGTACGTATGATATGAAAGTTGATTTAGTATTATGTAGAGCTTCTGGTTGTGTAACTTTTGTGTATATTCATCCCCGCCATGCTTTTTATTTTTGACGAGTAGTATGATAATGACAGTTCTGCTGCAGTCAATCATCGTGACGTCATCGATCACGTGATCAATTAAGTCAATTAAGTCAATTAAGCCAATTAAGCCCGCTGTCACCTGTCAATCATTGTGACGCCATAGTGACGTCATGGGAGACGTAACCATGGCAACAGGCAGACAGGGTAAAAAAGTGATGACCTTCCCCCCTAGGTGGCAGTCGGGAGAGACCCTATGGCAAAAACTGTGGACCCCCCCTGGGACATACTATGTACCGACCCCCCTCCCCAGGACATGCTATGTACCGACCCCCCCCCCTAGCCAGCAGTCAGTACAGACCCCCCTAGCCAGCAGTCGGGACAGACCCCCCCCCCCCAGGCGAGCAACATTTCGAAAAGTCAGCATAAGTTACACACCACAATTTGCTCGCATCAGAGGGGTATATAAGGGATGAGCACCCGGCAACAACAGTGACAGTCATATCGGTAAGTGGAGCAAGGAAGCAAAAGTTACACACCACAATTGGATCACATCACAGTGGTATATAAGGGATGACATCCAGTGACAGCCAGTGACAACCATTTCGGTAAGTGTTTTTTGAAACTTTATAAATAAAAAGTGAACTTTGTAAACAAACTTTAGTTATTTGCATAACTGAAACTCATTGAAACTTTGTAAACAAACTTTGTAAACAAACCTTGTAAACAAAACTTTATAAACAAACTTTGTAAACAAACTTTGTAAACAAACTTTAGTTATTAAAACTTTGTAAACAAGATTTGTAAACAAACTTTGTAAACAAGATTTGTAAACAAACTTTATAAACAAACTTTGTAAACAAACTTTGTAAACAAGATTTGTAAACAAACTTTGTAAACAAACTTTGTAAACAAACTTTGATTATTTGCATAATTGAACCTTTATAAACCAGTTTGAGCAAGTTACACATCATCGGAGTGGTATAAAAGGAAGAGTGAAACGTATATTTTACTTCATTTCAGTTCTAGCAACAGCAACAGCAACAACGATGGCAACAGTCTACTGTCATGATTGCGATGTAACATTTCCATCTCTAGAATTGTTCGTGGCACATAGATGTAAACCAGCTAGGATGAAACGTGCTCGTGAAGAGCTTGTTGAGCAGATTGAAGCCAAGAGACGAAAGACCTTACAAGATGGTGTTGACTGACCTGATCCAGTCCTCTGCTGTAAATGCATCAAAATATTTTCATCTTTAGATGCATTTGAGACACATGCATGTGTTGAGATGGAAAATGTATCTCATGAAGAACAAAGAAAGAAAGAGACAGGACAAGTAGGCAGAGGTAGAAGAGTGAGTCTTGGTGGAAACGCACAGGAAAGACGGTTTGAGCCTGAAGATGGATCGGATTTGCTACTTGAAATGCGACAACAAGAGAATCGGATTAAGAGACATTTGTTAGAGACGTTAAACCATGGCATGAAATTTTATATTGTCGTACATGCACGCTTCAAGAAAATGACACCAAATGCTGAAGGCGTTATGGTTGAACACGTGGATAATGCCTTTATCAGCAGTCCAACATATATAGCATACAATCCAGCGGATATTGAGAAGGACTTGCCAGAAGCCCATAAAGACTTGTTTACCAAGTTCGATGAACATGAGCGACAAGGTTCTGGCTGGGTGTTGGATAACATCCTGTACATTGAAGTACATACGGCTACGTCAGCGCCTCTGAAAGCAAGCAGATTTATCCCACTGCCGAAGAAAGTGAAGAATACAAAGGCTGTATTAAACATTCAGAATGATGACAACAAGTGTTTCTTATGGTCTGTATTAGCTCATCTTCACCCTTCAACAAATAGAAACCCAGAGCGTCTGAATCAATACAAACCATTTGAGAACGAATTGAAGGTGAAAGCATGACATTTCCCACACCGACAACAAATAGAAACCCAGAGCGTCTGAATCAATACAAACCATTTGAGAACGAATTGAAGGTGGAAGCATGACATTTCCCACACCGATTACAGACATTCCAAAGTTTGAAAAGGAGAATGATGTGTCCATCAACGTGTTTGGATATGAACATGATGTAGTTGTTCCCATACAACTGAGTCGAAACACCAGTGTGAGAGAAATCAACTTGCTTTTGATTAGCAATGACAAGACAAGACATTATTGCCTCATCAAGAATTTCAGCAGACTGATGGCTTATCGATCAAAACATGATGGAGCAGCTTTTTATTGTTTCAACTGTCTTCACGGGTTTATACGACAAGATCTGTTAGACAAGCATCGTGAAGTGTGTGGCAAGCATGGATCACAACGTTTATCATTCCCCAAGGAACCTTTCATCAAGTTCAAGAATGTAGCCAAACAACAGCGAGCGCCGTTTGTAATGTATGCAGACTTTGAATGTTTCACGAAAAAGCATGAAGAAGTTAGGTATCAACATCATCGTCCAAAAAGCTTTGCCTATGTGGTTGTGAGCCAGTATGATACACGCGCCCCAGTCGTGTATCGAGGAGATAATGCCGTGAAAGTCTTTTTAGACCATATGGTGAATGAGCGTGATCGTATTGTGCATGGTTTACAACAGCCAAAGAAAATGGTCATGACTCATGAAGATGAAGAGCATTATAAGAACGCCACAGATTGCTACATTTGTCATGAGCCTCTAGGAGCAGATCGTGTGAGAGATCATGACCATATCAATGACAAATACCGTGGAGCTGCACATCGTGAATGCAATTTGCAATTTCGACTTCGAAAGGATAAGCAGGATGTTGAAGATTCTTTCATCATTCCTGTCTTTTTCCACAATTTACGAGGCTATGACAGCCATTTGATCATGGAAGAAATTGGAAAGTTCAAAAACGAAACCATCACAGTCATTCCCAACACCATTGAGAAATAAATTGCATTTACCATGAGCAATCTGAAATTTACAGACAGTTATCAGTTCATGAGTACTTCTCTACAGAAGTTGGTATCAAACCTGGCAGCAGAAGGGAAAGACAACTTTTATAACATGACGTCACACATTCACGATAGCAACCAACAAGATTTACTGTTGAGAAAGGGAGTGTACCCTTATGATTACGTGGATGAGCCATCCAAGTTTGCTGAATCACAACTGCCGTCCAAGGACAAGTTTTACAGTCTGCTCAGTGAAGAAGACATTAGTGATGAGGATTATGCGCATGTGCAGAAGGTGTGGGAGACATTCCACTGTACTACATTTGGCGAATACCATGACCTATACCTGAAATCAGATGTGTTGTTGCTGGCTGACGTGTTTGAAAACTTTCGTCACGTATGTCTCAACACGTATGAATTAGATCCTGCTCACTACTATACAGCGCCAGAACTGTCGTGGGATGCCATGTTGAAAGCGACAAAGGTGAAATTGGAATTGATCAACGACATTGACATGTACCAAATGGTTGAACAAGGTCTACGTAGAGGAATATCTGTCATCACACACAAGTATGCGAAAGCAAATAACCCCTACGTAGCAGATTACGATCCAACGAAACCAACCAACTACTTGACGAACCTGGATGCAAACAACTTGTATGGCTGGGCCATGTCGCAAAGCATGCCGGAAAGTGGATTTATGTGGGTGAGCGAGCCAGAATCCATTGACTTCATGGATGTGGATGAAGATGACGAGATTGGATACATTTTAGAGGTGGATTTGGAATACCCACAAATCATTCATGATCGTCATAATCACTATCCAGTGGCTCCAGAACGGAAATGTGTGAAAGTGGGAGAATTGTCAAAACATAGTCAGAAGCTACGGAAAGATCTGAACATGAAAGCAAACCTAGTGAAAAGCTCATTCCCAACTTGTGTGACAAGAAGAAATATGTGCTTCATTATAGAAATTTACAGCAATATGTCTCACTGGGATTGAAAGTCACGAAGGTGCACCGTGCCATCATGTTTGCACAGAGCAAATGGTTGGCAAAATACATCTCCTTGAACACGGAAAAGAGAAAGTTGGCCAAGAACCAGTTTGAGAAAGACTTCTTCAAATTGATGAACAACTCTGTGTTTGGCAAAACCATGGAAAATGTAAGAAAACGCATGAATGTGGAACTCGTTCACCAGGAAAAGCGGTTCAAGAAACTTGTTGTTAAACCTTCCTTCCACAAATTTAGAATTTTCAACGAAAAATTGACCGCGGTACATTTACGCAAAGTGGATCTGCTTCTGGATAAACCCATTCAAGTCGGCTTCACCATTCTCGACCTCAGCAAGGTGCTCATGTTCCACTTTCATTACAACTACATCATGGCCAAGTATCCCGACGCCAAACTCTTGTTCAGCGACACCGACAGACTATGTTATGACATAGAAATGGAAGATATCTACAAAGACATGCAGGAAGATGCCGACTTGTTCGACACAAGTGACTATCCCCCAGATCATTTCCTGCATTCCAACGTGAACAAGAAAGTGCTTGGGAAAATGAAAGATGAGACGGCGGGCATTCCCATAGAAGAGTTTGTTGGACTTCGGCCGGAAATGTGCAGTATGATATATGGTGGGAAAGAAAAACGTACGGCCAAAGGCATCACTCGCGCGTGTCAAAGACGTATGAAACATCAGCAGTATAAAGACAGTTTGTTCAACCAAACACAAACGATGACCACAGGACACATCATTCGAAGTCATGACCACCAGATTTTCTCGGAGAAGTTGAGGAAAGTGGCTCTCTCTCCTTTTGATGACAAGCGATATGTGATGAGTGATGGCTATTCCACCTTAGCGCATGGGCATTACAGTATATAAGGGGGAGACACTTCAACTTTAGAGTTAGTTGAGGTGTGAACACTGAAGCGTCAACATGAATCGGAAAAGATCTGCAACAACGGATATGGATACTCTTGCTGATACAATCAAAGACATGAATGTGAAAAATCCTACCACTACCATCAAGAAATTAGAAGTGGAGATAGCACCAACACCACAGTCGTGGGATGGAATGCTTTCTCTAGGCAATGGAAAGTATGTCAAGATTATGAAACAAAGCAATGAAGGCGTGGTAAACATTCGCAAACACCTCAGAGACGAGGGGACTGGAAAAAACCGTCCGACGAAAAAGGGTATCTTGTTGACAATACCTGAATGGAAAATGTTGAAGAAGCAGGTGAAAGAAGTGGATAAAAGGCTTCGCAGACAAGACGACAAGTCATAACAAGGTAACAATTATGAATGCACTCATGTTGAACGATGGTGTTTACCTTAAAGTAAATGAGAGGAATGAAGTGATGATGGGTTCTCGGAGAAGTTCTGCTTATCGGTTTAAACTTGAAGTCTGGAAAGACTTTAAAAACATACCGCTTGAACCTGGGTTTGAACGCAGACTTGAAAATAAACTGGAAGTGACGGTGGCTGAATATGATTCTAGCATACGTGTGACATTCTGTAGAAATCTTTTACAGGATTATCCAAAAGATTATAAGGGAGTTGTGCCAGATACACCATATGCACAGTTGATCTTCTTTGATATCAAGAACTGGCGTGCAGTCTTACGATTCCTAGAAGCTATACAACATCCGCTGTTCAACATCGTCCGAGTATAAAAAGACGAGATGGAAGACTATTTGTTGGATTATGAACCCATTACAAATGGATTCTCATATATGAGAAACTTATGTGATGACATTGTGCTACGACATTTTGAAAAGTTTATCATACTATCGCTTGACGAACAATCCGTGTTGAAGGATCATCTAGGCAAGTTGAGAATACCCGGCTTTCTGCTTCACCTTTCAAATGATATAGAAGTGCGTGTGATTCAGAACTGTCTAGACGTGTTTTTACAATTTTGCCAACATGACGAGCTTACAGAACACTACGACATCATCACCTTCAACACAGTGGAATGGAACGCGCTGTTGCAAGCATTGGATTGGGAAGAGTCTTGTGCTTGAATTCAAAGAGCATGGAATACAACTTATGCGGGGTACCAAATTTATTGAGCTGACACAGCCTATGCGGCTGATGCGGCTGATGGACTTGGAAGAAGGATATGAACTGAAACTGTCTGAACATGTTACTGTGAAAGTGATAAAGTTTTGTGATTTGCGTTATGTAAGCTTTCATAGCATTTACAAATACGGGTATAATGTCTATGTCTACCTATATCAATTTAGATTCTGATGAATGGCATTCATTGATGAATGTATTGAAAAATGAATGTGTTTGTAAATAGTGTAAATAGTGTAAATAGACTTTATTAATGAAGAGTTTGTAAATAGTGTTTGTTAACTTTGTAAATAGTGTTTGTAGTTAAGAATTTGTAAATAGTGCAAATAACGTTTGTAGTTAAGAATTTGTAAATAGTGTAAATAGAATTTGTAAATAGTGTAAATAGCGTTTGTAGTTAAGAATTTGTAAATAGTGTAAATAGAGTTTGTAAATAGTGTTTGTAAATAGAGTTTGTAAATAAAAGTTTGTAAATAGTGTATATAGAGTTTGTAAATAAACGTATGTACAACACAATAAACAAGACTGTTTGAAACTTGGGTTGTTTTATTTAACAAACTTGAACAACAACTTAACTAATATAACAACAACTTAACTAATATAACAACAACTTAACTAATGTAACAACAACTTAACTAATATAACTACAACATTAATAAAACAATGGTTTATAATGTCTATATACAAAATCCTTTACAATAAATGTTGTGCACTCAATTCTTGTGCCAAAGACTGTTTACTACTAAGATATGACACTCAGCCATTTTCGCGTATCCAGACAGCAGTGGCGCCGCCTGGTATAAGAGTTGCAAATTAAGCTGTCAATACACTGAGGTTACCTGGAAAGTGCACGTGTTTTTTAACTTTTCATTACTTTTTCGGTCTTAAAGTTTATAAAAACATTTTGTCGCCTGGATAATTATTAGTAAAGAATAAGAGTATGGCTACTACAAGAAGAGGATGATCTTGTGCAGCAATTGGATGCGATGATGACCACTAAAACTGCAATCTTTCCTTCTTTCGAATTCCAACGGACAAACATAGAAAGAGATTAATATCGAATGTTGTTCCAACACTGTTTTTTATGTTCGAAATCCCTCTCCCCAAATTACAATATAGAGGCACGCGCCAAAAAATCGAAGTACAAAGAAGGAATTAAAAACTCCAAAAGCATCTTTTTCTGTGGGTCCATCCTCACCGCAAGAAAAATGTGATGAAAAAAGGATAGTTTGGTTTCAACGCCTTCACCATCAACCACACATGATATGCCCAAAAAACAAACAAAAAATAAATAAAAATAAAAATAAAAAAGAGGTGCGACGATTTCGGTCAAACAGACCATTTCTTCAGCGGCTAAAATTAATTCTTGCATGAATGAACTTAACCAATATTTATTTATACCATCCGAAAAAAATGGGTTATTTTTGTGAAAGATCTGGAATCTGTTTTTCCAATGGTGCAGCACATGACAAAACTTGACACAAGACTCGTTTGCAATGCCAGAGATGTGGAAAAAATGTAACTGAATGTACAAATACGAAAAAAAAAGAATAAAAGCGCTGTAAGATTGTTTATGAAGATGCGAATTCATTTCGCTTTGAAAATGGCAAATTTTTCTTCAGTTAGATCCTAGAGTGATAAAAGAAACAGAAAAGTCTTACAGCTTATTCATGTGTAAATGTGAGAGCAGTATTTACCTTTTTCTACTGTGGTCTTTGATGGGAGGGTGGGGAGGGGGTGATCGTTATCTGATCAGAGTTGTAAAATAAAAGCTGGCTGTGCTAATGAAATGGCATTTTTTTATCCTCCTTACTTCTATTGTTCAGCTCCTGTTGAAATAAATTACTTCATATCCCCTAAAATCTATTGAAATATTGAGCTTAGCACCAATTCTGTAATGTGTTTTGACAGCTGTTTTTCTCAGTTTGCAACTCTTCAACCAGGGGCGCTGCAATCAGCTGGATACTATAGGCTGTATAGGGAGTGTCATATCTTAGTAGTTTATAGTCTTTGCTTGTGCCAACAGACAATTATCAATAGGATTAGAGTAATTATAATCCTCCGTTTTGTTTGATTGTTAATTATATATGTCGCGTCGTCCCTAAATAATGCATGGTCATAAGAATTACTATAATTGGTATTTCTATTGTTTATAATAGTTATGGTATGTTTATAATTGAAGGGGTCCATGCATAAACTTGATAACTCCACTTATCAGGAAAATGCACTATTACCACCACGGTATTTCTTGGCCTCTGTTCTATCATTTATGTAACTCTTACACCTCAAAACCGATTAGAAGTGGGCATTTTTTAAGGAAAATGCGATGGGAAAAACCTATGTTTGTTACTAAAATTTCAAACTTTAAAAGCGTTTTTCTCCACTGCTGATAACTGCAGTTATCAGGTTTATGCATGGACCCCTTCAATTGTAAAACCCCTTTTGTTACTCCTTTGATTGTTGTCACCTGTTTGTTACCCACTCTTATAATAAGTGACTTTGTTAGGATCTACAAGTATATAAGCTATGGACAATAATATACGAGAGAATCTAGAAGCGCATATCTGAATGATAAAACGTTGATTGAGAAATTATATTAATTATAAACTCGGATATATGTTATGTTGTGGATATCCGATCATGTATGGTACGTGACTATCGTTCTTAAGTCTAATAACCAAAATGCTTTTCTTGGCGTAATAGACCCCGGTACACCCCACTGCACTTAGTATATTTATATCAATAAACACTTGTTATTTCATTTAATCATTCTTTTTAATTTATAAGGAAGTGCCCCGCTGTGAGTCAAAAACGGCTCACAGAGGTGTACTTCATAAAATCACCATCCTTTCTTTTTAATATATTCACAATATCAAACATACTCTGACCTCGAGCTCTGTGTAATATATAATATACACAATAAAAACCACATGATGATGATATTGGCGTTTGTAATGATATGGAATTATACACATATTCATTTCTTAAAAACATGTCTAAACGATCATCGAGAGGTAACAGTCCATAAGAGTCAAAATATTCCACAGGGTCTTTATCATAATACACTGCCACCCAATGTTCTCCTGGTTCATCTTGATCGTCTGTGTTGATGACATAGGCGCCGCGTTGTAAAGATGGTAACTGGTCCATGGCAAACACGCCTTGAAACAAGTCTTTGGTCATGACATCATGACTCACTATGGCATCAATCTGCTTCGTGTTCATGACTGGTAGTCGAATTGGATGCTGCGATTTGCACTTATTTCAATAATGTTGTCAAATTCAGCATAGACAATGACATTGATGGTATGTTGTAAAGCCCTAGCAAAATTCATTTCTAGCCGCAAATTCCCATGCTTGATCAGGGGGAAATGATCATCGCCATAATAATCCGGTGTTAAGTCAAACGAAAATAAAGCATAACCTCTAGGCCAATCTTACCGTTTTATAATGGAACTTTTCTCACCATTCAATCGATCAAACGATTTGTAAAGCGTTTCAAAAGCGTCCAGGTATTTGTTCTGTGTAATGTCAAGCTTGAGAGGTTTGGATAGAACTGGTTCACCATCCGTGTACAGTTGCATATAGTCCAGATCAAAATGATACCTTATAGGTATTATCTGCAGCCATCAATACATAATCATCTTTTTGTCTATGGAAACGCAATTTCAAACTGATGCCATTAGGAAGATAACGATCCTGCGCAAACAAATCTATCCTTAAACACCTGTGAGCATAAAATCACGGCTAAGACGTGTATGCAAATAACGATGATGTAAGCCATTGTTTCCTTGCTCAGCCAAGTCACCACCGTCAGCATTGACATGAAACCCGGATACATATTGTTCATGATTAGGTCTTTTCACCTCATAACTATTTATTGACCCAGCAGTATCCCTGTACATGAGATGCATAGAGCGCTCAGAACGTAAACTTTCTTTCGAATCATGGATGAGATGAGAGATAATGCTGGTATAACCATGAGTATTGTTGCTATGAGAAACCAATCGATCATTCAGAAACAATTCAATATTAGACCATAACCCATTAAACACATCATTGATGCAAGAGACATTATCATCTGCGCCACAATCTGTTCCATCGGCCTTTAGAATGCGACATACAATATGAAGTTTGCTGTTCTTTAAATCCAGATATTCTGTACTCGCAGGAATGTAGAATTCTATTGGAGCGCCTTCTCTAATGCTTGTAAGTGGTTGATAGTCGACATTATAACTTTTCTCTACAGCAGTTTGCGTTGGTGGTACGTGAAACCATTCTAATGGAGAAAGACTACATTCACATGAATGATTATGAATGAGAGACATGATTTAAAAAATATCTTTTTTAATATGTTTTGATGTTTTCCGTCTGGCTGTTTTTCGTCTTCTGGCACGTTTCGTTGGTTGCACGCGCTTTTGTTCACCAAACACACGTTCTGCTACTCGGCCCGTCACATCTTTCGCGACATTCTTTGCAGC
Organism: Protula sp. h YS-2021; assembly: GCA_949752745.1. Classification (NCBI taxonomy): domain Eukaryota; kingdom Metazoa; phylum Annelida; class Polychaeta; order Sabellida; family Serpulidae; genus Protula; species Protula sp. h YS-2021. The sequence goes on from OX457025.1 coordinate 33,605,484, forward strand.
CTTCTTAAGATGTGGCGCAACGATCTTAGCCCCAGCCTTAAGTAGTGGAATAGCTTTGCGAGCCAATGATCCCAGTATTGAACCAATACCATAGCCATATTGGATTCGCGCACCTTTGAATCCTGGTAATTCCCCGCCCACTTGACGAAGAAAATGGTTGCGATATGCAGACGGATCGTGTGTATAAGCTTTCATATTGCTTTTGGTCGAAAATGTAGTTTACAGATCACCTTTTGAAATGGAACATTATGGCCTGTGTCGTCCTTAATATTCATTTCTATCACGTCAAATTTGGATGTGTTTACAGGAACATAATGCGGTTCGCCGTAAGTTTTCATGATAATCTCACCATCATGGCCTTGTATTCCAACAGAACGTAGTAAGGGAACATAATAATCACCAACAACTTGTGGTTCACAAATACTACAATACACATAAAGTGTATAAAATCCCTGTTTCACATCGGCTTTATGTTCAGCTATACATCTTTCAGTTTACCATTGATTTGGGATAAATCCTAAAATCTCAGCTAATCCAGTGGAAAAGGACACTTTAAAGCCATAATTTAGAAATAGAAACACGCGTCGTCTAATTTTATCATACTTTATCCAAATAGCTTCTTTAAGATCATCTTTCATAGAATTAGTCGCTTCTTCATTCACTGCCTGACATATCTCTGGTATGGTTCTATAGTAGCCATAAGGAATATTGATAGTGTCAAGTGTCTCTGCCAGTGGTTGTTGTCGATACTGAATAGAATAGTCCATGTATGTCTCATCGTTGTCCATGTATGTGGATATTGAATTTCAGCTAAAGCCACTACATATTTTCCATTCAAATAGATGGTTCGAGGCATACGAATTTGATAATTCGAAGCCTTGTTGTTGTGAGAATAGTTCATGCTAGCATTGCTAGGCAAAGTAATGTAAAAACTATTCGACTCCATGATGGGAACTAAATGGTATAGGTGCGTTGACGTTGTCTATATACCTCACGATAGCGCGCGCCATTCGACCAAGTATGCAAAGTCTCATCCTCTTTTACATCATAATGATCTACATGGTCTATAACTTCTCCTTCACAACAAGCACTTGTACATCTTATTTTTACAGAAATAGTTGGTTTATCTTCTTGCCGCCAACAACAACATAGCTCTTTCAGCCATGTTAAAAATTTTCCCATCCTTCAGGAAACTGTCTTTGTTGACGTTGTTTCATTTCTGTTGTAATGTCGTCACGAGTGGTCTTTTTACTAAACATTGTTTTTGGAATATTAGCATCTACAATTTCCTGGATAAATGGATGCCAACCACGTGGTGGTATGGCTCGTTTTTTTCTTCTTGTCGCCACCAATGCTTCTTTCATCAAATTAACCATGTTGGAATTTGTGATAATATCGCCCGTTTTCAACACAAGTTCATTCTTGTCTGTCCATTTAACACCATGTTTCTTCAGTTCTGCTAAAAGTTGTGTTACTTTTCCATGATAAATAGGTTGAAAATGACTTAAAAATAACTTTTCAGGTGATGATGATGGTTTTTGCCGCTGTTGTTGTTGTGACTGACTTGTTCGTAAATGACGGCCAAGAAGTTGAGACATTTCTATAGCCTTTTCACGTGTTCGTTTCCCACGTAAAAGTGTATTGACTTTGTTTTAATATCATTTTTCTTTTCTAATAACAGTTTGTATTCATATTCAGAAATGAGGACCATTTTCATAGTATGTTTCATTTTAACAGCAGTTGGGCTAACAAGGGCAATGCCAATCTAGCAATAGCTCCAATGAATCCTCCTTTCTGATTAATCAACTTCTTTTTTCTTCGAAGTGATATCTTCTTATCTGCTAGAGTACGTAGCGTATGACGTTCACGTTTAAATTCCTTAAACCGTTTTGAGCTTAAGGGTAAATGTCCTTGCAATATATTCAAACAAATTTCAAACAAGCTTGTTAATTCCTCCTTTGTAGCTTGCTGTAGCAAGGATTTACGTCGTTTAGGCCCACTGCGTGCAAGCAAGTGAAGAAACGGTTGGTTCGCTCGAATACGTTTAGACATCTTGACTGCGAATGGTCAAATGAGTTGGTTCTTGTTGATACACTGCTTTATCAATATATACATAATGTGTATCTTTTGGTAAAATACCTGTACGAATACGTAGTTGATCATTTGTCTTTGGTTTTAAATCAATGAATAAATAACCATGGGGTTTGCTAGTAGCATCTTGATAGGCTTCTATGAGAAATTGAGATTTTCCAGGATACATTTGTCGCGCTAATGTACTTATTTGTTGACTGTCTCTAGGATTTTTAAACAGAATGATACAATGTGTATTCAAACTAATATTTCGCATCTCTTTCCCATGATGGAATAAATTATGTACAATAAAGATAATGCTTAGATTTTGATGACTGCTGCCAACACTAAAGAGACGTGTCATACGCTCATCACTATGACATTTGGTCATTAAGTCATAAATGATAAGTAAGTTTGGTTTTTTCGGGTTAAAACGCTCTTCAGTGTCATCTGGAATACCTTGGTAAAATTCCACGCCTTTCATTCCCTTGTACAAAGGCTGATCTGCTGCATAAAGCCATAAAATGCTTTTTGGAGAGGGTTGAATCAACTTTTGTTCTAGAATTTCCTTCACCAGAGACGTTTTGCCACTGCCTGTAGGTCCAGAGACCAAACATGTAAATGGATGCTTCATTTTTGAATGTCTGTTTCTTTCACCCAACTGTTAAACTTGTTTGGCCAACCTAACCACTTGACAAATAATTCTTTCACACCGGCTCGTCTTTTACGTGTTTTCAAGACTTTTTCAATTCTATAAATAGATTCAATATCTTTGGTCACTTTCTGCAGTTCTTCTTCATAGAAATGTCAACGACGATGTGTGACAATGAAGATTTCTTGCGTCCATTTGATGTGATAATCTCGTTGAAACACGTATTTGATGTGGGAAATACGAACATGATCGCCAATGTTAAATTTGTACTTCTTCTTCTTCTTCGGTTTCAATTGCAGTTTTTCGACATACATATACTTCCACACTTTTGATTCGTTGTCTTTACGAATCTCTGTAGGACCATATTTATTAGGAAGAGAACCATGAGGTCTATGGTTGCAATTATACACCAAGTCACGAAGAATGTCTAAATAACGGTAAGTTTGATTATGTAGAAAATACCGATACATCATTCCCTTTAGAGTACGAATGACTCTTTCAGCAAAGTTGGCTTTGGTTTCATTCTTTGTGGTATAAGCATGAATTCCCTCTTTCTTCAAAAATGCTTTTACCCATCTATTTTTAAATTCTGTTCCTTTATCAGATCTTAGAGTTCGCGGTCTTCGTCGTGTGTCATGAAAAATCTTTTGAAAGGCTTGTATGACGCTGGTATGTGATTTATTAGGTATTGGCTGTACCCACACATATTTGGAAAACACATCAATGACAATGAGTAAAAAGCGTATGTCATCATTATAGGGAGCTATGTTTCCCATATCAGCCAAATCAATATCCAACATATCATCAATGCCACGTGTAATGACACGTTGTCTTTTGAACCTGTATTTTACAGGTTGTAGTAAACTGAAAGCATCTTGATCCTGTAGCCATTTCTTCACTTGTGAATGTGTGACTGGTTGATTATGTTTTCTTAAGATGTGATACAGTTTGTAAGGACCAGCAAATGCTCCAGGCTGTCCAGGTTTGAAGTAAATATTGGTCAAGTAGTCTTTCCACGTTGACATGATGAATGGAAAAAACACGTCTGAACAGAACAGCTTTTATTTATAATTCAACCAACACAACTTAACTAACATCACTTAATTAACATATATTTACAAATCAAGTATGGATACAATGGTATGAATAACTGGAGACCATTGGTCTTCAATGAACACTAACCAATGACTGAGTTCATCCAATGTAATAGCATCTACACCATATTTCTCACAACGTTGATTTGCATTCTCTAACACTTTATCTAAATGAATGTAATATTTAGCTTCATTCCAATATGTATAAACACATGCAGCATGACAAGTATATTCTTGACACTCTTAATGTTGACAAGCAGGACAGACTAAATATGCAAACTTTTTTACAGCTGATAACATTTCTTCACAATAAGCTTTTTGCACAATATATTGTCTCAGTGTCATGTCCGCCATTATGCAGTCTTGTGAGATGTTGCTCCAGCAATGTAGCACAAGTCTGTCAAGTTATGCTGCTCCGGCAATGCAGCACAGGTCTGTCAAGTTCAGCAAGTTTTTTCCAGTTGTTGTTGTTCACTTAACACACTTCAAATTTACATGTCCGCACGTCTGAACATCAAGTCTCACACAACAGTTCTAACAACTTTCCCATAATATTCTGACCAGGATATCCAGATGACACTTGTTTTACACCAGCTCCCCACCAATGATCATACGTTGCTTCAACTAAAGTTTTGTCTTTACATTCTTTCAACTTGTTGCGAAACAATATACACTGATTCCATTTGACTTGTAAAACATCTTGCATTTGGCTTCTCTTCACTGTATACCATAAAGGACATGGCTTTATCCCTTTAGCAATACGTTTTGCTTCATATCCATTTCTGGATGACACAATGGCTGAAGCAATATCTTGACGGTGATGAAAAACTGCTTTCTCATATTGATATAACGCTTCACTTGAGTTGAACACATGTCCATACTTTTCAAGTCGTGTTGGAAACATGTTTGAAAGAACGTCCTTATGACCGCTGAATAGTACAAGATTCTTCATGTTGACTTTGGTTCTGTTGTTTTATTCTGACATGTCGGTTTCTTCCTGTAATAAAATATCTTTTAATATATTTGCTGCCTCTTCTATCATGTTCTTTCTTTGTTTACGTTGAAACCACTCACATAAAACTAAATTTGTTAGTAAGAAAAACATTGTTATCAACTTGCATAAGATTCATTATGTTGTTACAAAGATGTTAAAAGGTTTTTATATCTTTAAAGTTACCTGATAAAGCTGCTCGGTTTCCTCTTCTTCTTGTTGTTCACAAGAATCTCTCAAATGATCAACTACGGTGAAATATACTTCTACATCAGTACGAGCAGAATAAAGCGCAGAATCAAAGTCAAAGTCAGGATCTTCTTCTATTCCAATTTTATGACATTCTCCAAGAAATCTTGAATGCAGTTCAATCACATCAAGACTATGATGCACAACATCCCAAAAAGCATCCAAATGATAAAGTTGATAGTCTGGAGTGCCACAGCTAGCAAGTTTAGCAATCATCAAGTCAACATAAGCCTTTTTAAAACATGCATCCATCTTGTTTCAGTGTCTTGTGGGCTTTTACTTTGCTTCACAGACTTTAAGTACTCCACACTTGCCGCAGAAGTTGTTTGGTTCACACAACTTGCAATCGTACTTGTGGCAGTGGCAAAGATAATCCTCCACATATCCACAAGCACCACAATAGTCACAGGTAAGTCCAAGTTGATTTTGTACGTTCATGTTCTCCAACTGAACTTCAGCCAGCCTTTTCTTGGATAGCTTTGACACCTTCATCCGACCATCCTTTTGCAGCTTGATGATCGTTTTCTTGTCATAACATTCCTCACATGGTGATAGGGCTGAGTTGATGTTGTCCATCTCCTGAAGCAGTGTCTCCCATTCACCATCATTCATGTTGATGTGATGTGTGTATTCTTTCCTTTTAAACCGTGACGTGCGCACAAAACTGACATAACGCATATCCAAGTATGAAATGACTTCAAGCCACTTCGTTTGCGTTAAGTACAGTTTGAAGCCAATGTCGCGTAAATTTTTCAAGCTCTGGCATACAATCTTCCACAAAGATGGTGAATAAGCACACCATCTCTCTCCACGTGTGATGCGTAGAAATGGCCCATATTCTCCATGCTCCACAGTAATGGTTAAGTTGGCACTAATTTTAAAGCTGTTTGTCTTGTTCTCCATGGCTGTACAATGTACTGATGACTTCACGTCCACTCCCTCCAACTGTCTGCTGAGAAATGACTTCACTCTGCTGAGTTCACTCCTTTTTATACCCAACTATCTGCTGAGTCAGCTCCCTTTTCAAAGAACTTGCAAACTTTTGAATTCACTTCAACTCGTCCATGGTTGAACCGAACAAGGTCTGATACATTATTTGGAACATCATCATCATAATGTAGAATAATTCTAGTAGCTACAACTAACATAAGGTCAGTTGCCCAAATTGTATTCGCGTTGATAAATGCTGAATCAATGTCGTAAGTTGATAGTAAATGCAGTTCTTCACATTCACGTAGAAACGTGTGGATGAAACGATCTCTTGGAATAGCCTTTCCAACAGCTTCCCAATGCAGATGTAAATTCTTCACTTGCAACATCTAATCCGATTCAAAAGTAGGAAGGTTTGAAAACACATAGTTAATATAGTTCACTTTGAAGACGTCATCCATAGTCATACATCTGTCAAGAAGTAATGCCGACATTGTGAAGTATTTTCTCGTCACACAATCTCCACTTGTTGACTTGTTGACAGAATGTATTACTAGTTGACTAGTTGACATGTTTCACTCATGCTTTTATACTACTTCCATGTAATCAAAATATGGTGTGTAACTTGTTCAAAAATTGTTAAAATTGCTGACTCAGCAGAATGTATCACTGCTTGATATGAATGTCTCACTTACAGTTGTAGACTTATACTGCTACACTGCTGCACGGTAGAGACATCTAGCGGTGAAGTGGAATTCATCCGCGAAATAACCCAGGAAAGAACTGAAACAAATGGTGAAATTTTTATGTAAATCGGTCAACTATAACGAAAGTTATCACAATTTTAAGTTAAAATGGTAACATGTCAAATTATGCATACAGCCACTTGCGCAACTAGCCCATGATCATGTCAAAACTTTGCATAAACCTGAATCAAACAGTGAAATTTCCAGGTAAATCAGTTAACTATAACGAAAGTTATCCCAATTCTAAGTTAAAATGGTGGTAAAAATGCATACAGCCACCAGTATGTCCTAGGGGGGGGGGGGAGGTCATCACTTCTTGCCATAGGGTCTGTCCCGACTGCCGCCTGGGGGGGGGGGGTCCGTACATACTATGTCCTAGGGGAGGGGGTCCGTACATAGTATGTCCTAGGGGGGGGTCGGTACATAGTATGTCCTAGGGGGGGGGGGTCCACAGTTTTTACCATAGGATCTCTCCCGACTGCCACCTGGGGGGGGGGGGAAGGTTATCATTTCTTTACCCTGACTGCCTGTTGCCATGGTTACGTCGCCCATGACGTCACTATGGCGTCACAATGATTGACAGGTGACAGCGGGCTTAATTGGCTTAATTGACTTAATTGATCACGTGATCGATGACGTCACGATGATTGACTGCAGCAGAACTGTCATTATCATACTACTTTGACGTTTGTACGGGGTCTTCACGTTCGATATTAATCAAGTTACTTCAAGTAAACTGCTTGGCCTCACAATCCAAAGCAACCTTAAATGGGATATCCATGGGCAAAATATAATTTAAAGCTCAGTATCAAAACTTTACTACTTGAGACAATTAAAACGAGCAAAAGTCAATATAACTGACCTAACAATGTTTTACAAAGCCATAGTACGTACCAAACTAGAATATGCCGTACAAGCTTGGAGTACAGCTATCACAAAAGAACAAGAAATTACACTAGAAGCAGTACAGAAGAGAGCCCTTAAAATAATATTCCCAGAATTAAGTTATGAAGCTGCGATGGAAAAAAAAGTAACCTCATGCCCCTAAGGGAAAGAAGACTCCGACTGCGCAAGAAGTTCTTTTTCAAATGCAGAACCCAAACAACGTCTTACACAGACTCCTACCAAACCCCCAATTTGAACCATACTCTAAGATCAGCCAACTAACTACCTTTACCACAAATAAGAACTGGCAAATGCAAAAACTCTCTTATGCCATATTGCTTATTTAATCTGCAAGATTAAACCAAGATAAGCTACTATAACAATTAGAATACAATACTAAAACTGAAAGAGGCAATGAAACTTGCAAATTTTACAATTTAAAACTTGTAACGAACCTTCTTTATTACTTTAACTATCTCTAAATGTTATTTTTTACATCAAGATGACACTAAGTGATGTAAATATGTATATACCATGATTTTTCAACCTGAGGGTTGCAATGAGTTTTAATAAATCTGATTCTGATTCTGTAATAGTTGTGAAGCTATGTCAGTATGAGTAAACTTAATTGTATTTTGGTGCCTTAAAGTACTATTTAAGAGGTCAGTTTGTAGCCAGATTTTATGTTCTTTGACATTTTTTCACGTTGCTTCGAAGACTACAAATGAGGAAAGCATCAGTTGGGAATCGTGTCTCTATTCGTGTTGAACTCCAACCCCAGTTACATACTCCCCTGCGTTGTTGCCCAAAAGCTAACTTCTGTGTGTGTGCGATCAGTTATCAAATCTTTTTAATCGGCAAACTCACTGGAGATTCCACGTATACAGTACTAATAAAAGAGAGGAACTACTTTTTAAAATATCTATCCTCTTTGTGCATAACAGATATATTTTTCAGTGAACTCGGGTACTAAGAGTAATTCCATTTGAACGCACCTCCAGCGAATGTCAGCGAATCAGAAGCCCTGCAGTCACATGACAATGTACTAAAAGACACACACCGACAACGCAACCGTGGCAGTGTGAAGAGGCATTTTGAAGAGAAACCACCAGTTTCAAAAGAAAGAAGTAAAGTGGTCGTTGACTAAAACCATGGAGGCACTCTTACCGCATTTCACATCAACAGACGATCCACACGACAGTAAGTTTGACGGTGTGCTGGTGTGCGGTGAAAGCTCCGTCGACAAAGTGCCAGCATACCAACAGTGCATCACAGACTTCATGCTAGTTGATGAGGCACAAGAAGTTGTTAGAGTTATCCCATGTGCAGATGCTCCTGGAAAGCGAATTATCTTTGTCCACATAGGTAAGTTATCTATAATTAAGCCAAATCATGCTTTTAGTGTTTCGAATGACAGGGTTGCCAGTGTCATGAAAAACTGAGGAAAGTCAGGACTTTTTAGTCAGAAAAAATTAGGTGTAAATTGTGACGAGTCAGGAAAAATTTCCTAAAAAGTCTGAAAATTCGAATATCGAAATTTGCCAATTTTTCCGATTTGTATAGTTCTGTCAGTTTTTATATCATGTGACTTTTTATCCCCCCGCCACCCTAGCCGGGGGCGGGGGACATAGAAACGCGTCGTGTCTGTCCGTCCCTCCCCAGTCCTCTTTCTTAAGGCTGTATCTTTGTTACTATTCCCCAGAGATTAATAAATCCCTGCAGCAAGAAAGTATATAACGTGTAGTTGTGCAGTGTCAGGTTATTTTTCGATTTTTTGGAAACGTGTAATTTTGGCGATTTTTTGAAAATTTGGACTTTGTCGTTTTTGATAAGAAGTTTGTTCAGGCTGTATCTTTCTTACTAGTCATAGTAGACAAATAAAACCCAACAGGTAGAAAGTATATAAACTGTAGTTGTGCAACGTCGGATTATTTTTCGATTTCTTAAAAAAATGTCATTTTGGCGATTTTTCACAATTTAGACTTTTTTCAGACAAGCTTGTCCAGGTTGTATCTTTGTTACTATTCACCGTAGACCAATTAAACCCTACCGGTAGAAAGAAAATAACGTGTAGTTGTGCAAAATCAGGTTATTTTTCGATTTCTTGAAAAAATGTAATTTTGGTGATTTTTCACAATTTGGACTTTGTTGTTTACTATACCTTAAGGGGAGAAAATGTATACAGATGAGCGCGGCGGGAGATGTGCAATCCATGATTGTCTTGTTTATTATTCCCCACAGGTAGAACCTGTGGGGAATATATGCGATCGACCGCGTGTCGGTCTGTCATCAAGAGCTTGTTAACTTAAAAACTGCTGCAAGGATTTTATGGGAACAAACACAGATCGGTATTGTAAATGGGCAAGGTTCGTTCAAGGAAACTGCACCAACTGGATGTGGAAAATTTCAGCTTTTGATTGACTATTGATGGCCGTGTTTAACTGATGGGGGGGGGGGGGGGGCTGTGGGGAATATGTGGGCTATGCACACTACTCTAGTTGTCAAGATCCAGTGACATTATGTGTTACACGGGGGATCCTGCATCACTGAAACTCTAGTTTTGAATTTTTTAAAATGAATTATGATTATGTTGGCAGAAATGAATATTTTATTTCAGTAATTAAAAAAAAAAGGAAAACTGGTTTTGTTTGGGGAGGGGGATTATGGGTTTAGTAGGGGAGACATTTGTTTTTGTTTACAAAACAAGACACTAAGTAGGTATCGATTGAAAGTGTGTAATATAAGCCTGTACTCATGTTTTGTGTGCACTGGCCGCTGTAGTCTTCGTTAGTGTTTAATAACTCACAGGCCGTTTTATTGGTGGGGACGAGGGAACTTTCCTGACTTTGAATACTCCTCTGGTTGCAAAAATAGTATTTTAATTACCAAACTTCTAATAATTATTTTTCCCCCGTAAATTAGAAACATTTTGTTTTTATACTTTCTGTGTATGTATGTAGTGTGTGCGTATGTTCTAGACGCGTGATTTTGTTAACACGATATCTCTCGAACGAAACGTCGGATCAGCTTCAAACTTGGTGGGATTTTTCCCTGGGATGGTCCGCCGGTTGGGATGTTGTTGTCCAACAGCCAGCCTGTAGGACCTTACGGTTCGTTGTGTGTACACCTTTTTACTTTGCAGACCCACTGGGGATTCCGCGAAAATTGTAATCATGAAAGAGTGGAACCGGTTTTTTTTAAATATCCAGCTGTGAGAATTACTGCACCACAAAAAGTCGGATTAGCTTCAAACCAAGTAGGATAATTCCTTGGATGGGTCCAACGGCTGATAATGTATTTGGTGTATATGTTACAGTCAATGTTGGAAACCCGCCATTTCACGAAATGGCAAACCGTGTTGGGTAAATTCGCGCAATGCCTAAAATCTTTTGCCGTTTCACGAAATAGCCTAAAAGTTAGGTTATTTCACGAAATTACCTAAATTTTCGGTTTGCCATTACGTGAATGTTAGGATGTTCTTTTTCAGAGTAGGTTAACGGCAAATCGGTGACTAGTTCCTGAGTACATCACCTTAACCTAGTTCAATGTGTTGTTCTGATATTTATCCTAATAGCAATTAAATCAATCAAAAAGGAACACAAACACTTGTGTGCATTACCATGAATTACAATTAATATGATCGCGTTAAAAGCTTGTGATCAGTTGCAATCAATTGTGATGTATTAATTAAAGGAACAAACCAACCATGATGTATTAATTGTAGTGGTGGTATTCGAATACCAAAACAGGGTTCGAATATTTGGGAGCAATATTCGAATATTATTCGAATATTTTTCGAAATTGTGGTATTTTTGCATTTACATCCACCTTATTACTTCTACCCCAAAAATGTTATCTGTGATGTGTGCTTGTGTATTATTGTGTAATATGAGGCTGTATTATCATAAATTATTCAGAAAACAAACAAACATGCAGTGAACATCAAACTTTTATTTCGTTAATTAAGAGATCTTAAAATACCTATTTCAAGTATGTTCAAGCGAAATCAAAGTTTTGAATAAGGTCAACAGAAACAAGAGCGTCGGAACGCGGCAAATCCCCTCGCCCCACGCAAAATATGCTAAATTTCAACCACAATTTTGACTAAATAAATGAAAAGTCGGTCAAACTAAATACCAGGTGCACAACTACAACATATGAGGGGGTATGGACAACTCGGCCCACTACCAACTCGGCCCATTTTGGAAAGCTCAGCCCAAACTTTTTTGGACGACTTTTACCGACTCGGCCAATTGTGAAAGACGACTCGGCCCATTTTTTTGCCACTTTAGTACTTACTATTTGACGTTTCATTGCTAATTTTGATTAGAACTAGCAGCCCTTTTATGACACAGTTATGATTTTTAGTACGATTTAATCAAACATTGAAAGACGGGAGACATTTGTTACATGAAATTATGAAAGGCAGGAGATGTTTCTTATGATGTGCATTGTTTTTCACGATGACAGGGATGACTGCAGCTGATGAATACTCCGGTGTTATTGAGCCCAACTGCAATTTTGGCCACCTTCGATTGTATTTCTCATGATCTGCGATTTTTTTCACAATGGCAGAGATGACTGAAAGAAGTCTGAATGTCACAAACCTCAAATATTACATTACCCATTTAACACACCATTTTACGGCTTATGACGCGGATACAAATATCTCTCACCATGAACTTCATGTGTTATGGTGATAATGGGTCATTCTACAAACAAAAATTTGCACTTCAACACTCTTTAAACTTGGTTCTTATAAATTGTTAAAATTGCAGTTAAAATAATGTTGTTCACGTGGTCGCGTACACTAGTACAGATTACAATTAATTCCCATCACTCTCAACCATAATAACCGAATTTAATGAGCGATTTGCGATTGATTTTACTCACGAGTGTTATATTGCAAATGCAATTAATTGTTCACAACAATAATTGCTATTCATTTCAATCAAAGGTAGCACTCAAGCTCCCTTGATGTGCAATCAAACCTTTGATCTAACAATCACAGAGCACATAAAGGTGTCAAAAGAACTGTTATTGTTTTGAACAAAACATCTTTCATCTTAAAATTACACAGAGTACATATGAAAATTATATTTTTTTAAAATAAATTGCGTCTAAATAATTCTGTTATTGCCATGAGCAAGGGTTGATCAAAATTGGTGCAGGTAACCTTACGATTTTTTTTTTTCACAACTAAAATGGTGTGTAAAAATATTTAATGTTTGGTGCCGACTTTGAAAGGTAGTACCAGCTTGCCCATAGAACGTGGCGCTGACTTGTCCAAAAACTACCGATAATGTTTCGTGCCGACTCAGGTGCCGACTTTTCCATACCCCTGGTAAAAAGTTTGTTTTTCTGTGTATTACTCTCATACTATCATTCACAATTAGAAGTAGTTTGTACTCCTAACAATTAGAAGTAGTTTGTCCTCCTGACACATGCATAATCGACAATGGACAAAGTTCTAACATTTCTTCCATAAATAACACTAAAAAACTCATATATTTAAAGAAAATTTTCGATAAAAATGTTTTTGGCCGAGTGGGTAATTTGGGCCGAGTCGTCTTTCATGAATGGGCCGAGTTGGGCAAGGATTGGGCAGAGTCGTCTTTCCCGATAGGCCGAGTTTGTGTGGGCCAAGTTAGTAATGGGCCGAGTTGTCCAAAGACCCATATGAGGAGTAAATCTGTACAGGATTTAAAATGTGTGTGCTTACCGTTCGGAGGAGTTGTGCATACAAGACTTAGGTCACATAGCCTTTATAGTCGAAAAATATGCCAACTTTCGACCTCAATTTTGGCTAAATAAATGAAAAGTAGGACAAACTGAATACAAGGTACACAACTACAATACATGGGGAGTAAATCTGTATAGGATTTGAAATGTGTTTGCTTATCCGTTCGTCGGAGTTGTGCATACAAGACCACTACCCAAAAGCGTGACGGACGGACGGACAGACGGACAAACTAAATCCTATAACCCCTTCGCCAACAAAGTTGGGCGAGGGGATAATAAGGTGTATCACTATAACTATGTAATGCCGAGAAACAAAACCAATCCCTGCCTAGTTTCTGTACAACTGAAAATTTACGAATTCTTAGTAAGGAAAATAAGGATATTAATATTTTTCCGATCTCAGCTTAGACCTTTTCTTTGTAACGATGTTACCTGCAAAGCTAAAAATTCTCTCTTCTTATGAAAAATAATTTTAAAATTATTTAAAAAAAAAGTCCAAAATATTCGAATACCAAAAAATAGGGTTCGAACCCTACTCAAACGAACGAATATTCGAATATTCGAATAATGGTCCCACCACTAATTAATTGTATTTGAAAACTGAAATAATCTTATTGCAATTATAAAAGATAAAAGACACAATATTTAAAAAAAGCTTATTTCACAATTTTGCCTGATCTTGGTTTGCCAATTTGTGAAATAAAATGTAAGATTTTCAGGTAATTTCGTGAAATAACCTAACTTTTAGGTTATTTCGTGAAACGGCAAAAGAATTTAGGCATTAGGCGAATTTACCCAACACGGTTTGCCATTTCGTGAAATGGCGGGTTTCCAACATTGACTGTAACATATATAGCGTAACGTATGACGTCATGTGACGTCATTACGTGTTTTGGACACTGGGCTTTGTTAACAGGATACCTGCCGAACGACAAGTCGGACCAGGTTCAAACTTAGTGGGATTATACCTCGGGTGGATCCGGTGGTTGCTATTGTATTTGACGCATATTGGACAACGCCTTACGTCATGTGACGTCAAAACGTGTAAAATGCGTAATCGCTATCACTTAAGAACGAAACGTCGGATCAGCTTCAAACTTGGGTGGGAATATGTCTTGGGTAGGTCCGACGGGTCGTATTGTATTTGGTGCACATAGCGTATGACATCATGTGACATCGTTATGTGCTGTGAATACCAGATTTTGTTATCATGATATGTTGGGGACTTGGCGAGAGCGACAAGTTGGATGAGCTTCAGATCTGGTAGGATTATGCTTTGGGTATGTACGCTGGTTGCCATTGTGCCATTAGACGATGCGTTATAAAAGGTGAAAAAATGCATCATCACTGTATCTACAAAACGAAACATCGGATCAACTTCAAATGGATTGGGATATCGTGGATTAGATTGATAGTTCATATTGTATTTGGCTTATATAGCGCAACGCATGGCGTCATATGACATCAAAAATTTTGAAAGATTTCAAAAATTTCAATATTTCTGAAGTATTTCAAAAATTTCAAATTTCATGAAATTTTAAAAAAATTCGAAATTTTTTCCAGCCCTAATTCAAAACGTATTGTGAACACTCGACTTTGTTAAGACGCTAACTCAGAACGACTCGTCCAAACTTGGTGGGGTTATGCCTTTGGTAGAACTGCCGGTTGCTACTGAAGTTGACGCATATTGGTGAACACGCGACGCCATGTGACGTTAAAACGTGATGGCAAACTCGGGCCGCTGTGTAAAATTTTGAAGAAAAGAAGAAAGTAGAAAACCTACTAAAAGTATAACACAGAGCAATAAAAAGAACAAAATCAGCCGGGTGTGCAAAATTTGAATTCCGGGTCATTGCAATTTTCAAAAGCCAAAAAAAAAAAAAAAAGCAAATAAATTAAAAAAAAATAAAGAAGTTGATCCCCTATTGGGTTTAATTTCTCTGAGAAACGAAATTACCGACTGGTTCGCTAAGATAAAAAAAATGGGATAGAAACACGACCGTTTTTGTTCAAGGCCTACTGGTGTGTTTTAGCATCTTTCAATATGTTCACATCACTGCAGTTCAGACTGGCTGCGCCGACGACTCTGGGGATGATAGAACTTTATTCAATGACACATGCGAGAACAAATCCGGTTTATAAAAAAGTCTATTTATATAGAAGGAAGCGTCACTTAAAATTTACCGATGGGAATATGATTAGATTCATGGTACTGTTGAAATATATACCCGATTCAGTTTCTGAAGGATATGGGCATATCCGGTTTAAAAAATAGATCCGCAAAAATCCGTTTGAATTTGATGAAGGAAGTAGCATTAGGATTATAGGATATTGTGCGGTTATTGATTTTTTTTGTATATCCACTGTGCAAAAAGTGAAATAATCTGTTTAATAACAGGAACTTGGAATATCGAAAATAGAATAATTACGAAAAGCTCGAAATGTTTGAACAATATTTCTGCCGTTTCTATTGATTTTAGTAGACACATTATTGTTTAGTATGCATATTGTAGGATGTATTATCCCCCCACGGGGGACATAATTTTGAGTCGTGTCCGCCGGTCTGTCCGTCTTTCCCGTTTTGGTGTGTTTTTGTTGTCCGAAACTTTCCCACTGAAGTTTCCAGTTCTTGAGTTCTTGCACAAGGAATATATATGGGTTCCGGACAGAACCCCCGGGACCGAACCCGCCGCGCGCATAACCCCCGATACCAAAACCCATCCATATGGAGAGGACCAAACCCCTCTCCCCATTCCAACAATTATATTTGAACTTTTAAGCAGCCTCCGATCTTCTGTAATCGTTACTTTATGATTACTGGTTATAAAGGTAAAAAACTTACATAATTGTAGTCATATTATCTGACGAGCTTTGATCTCAAATGCAATCAGCTTCTGCCGTGTCCTGTTCTGTCATCTTAGATCACAGGATCTGAAGTACAATTTATATCCTTGTCATCTAGTCTGTGTGTCGGTTGCAATTAAAACATCTGAAGGACGAATTCCGGTTATTTATAAATCACAGGAGTCCACATAGTGTGCTGGATTACAATTATACGCCAACTGCTGAATTACAGTTATACAGCCAGCTGCAATTAATTTTGTCCGAAGTAGACGATGTTACTGCAGAGGCCAATCAGTACGCTAAGGCATGTGACTGTCAAAAACCACTGGCTTCCCGGAGTCGGTTTCTTTATTTGAGAGCCCTCCAGAGAATTGTTGTAAAATCATGATGCAATAAATGTGTGTTTAAATTTGACATATTATATTGGCATTTTGATTAGGTTGAGAGGGGGGGGGGGGGGGTTGGTCCGATCGGGGGTTTTTGCACGGGGGTTATGCGCGCGGGGGGTTTGGTCCAGGGGATTTGGTCCCGGGGGGTTCTGTCCGGAACCTAATATATTCTAATATATGTTATTCTAATTACTTTGTACTGAATTTACAAATGTCTTTGAAGCAAGTGATAGCCGTTAATCAGTATCGGATAGCATGAATAAGAGGCCAGGGATTTTTCTTGCTCTGTTAACCAATGCTTCCGTGGACGCAGTGGCGATCGAAGCATTGCTTCCACGAGAATTTCAATGTGTCCATGACGCAATCAGTTCGTCCGGTAGCAAAGTTCACGTATGCAGTAATTCTCGGACTATAGCCACGTTTTATAATCCGATTTTACATACAAAACCCCTCCTCCGGCTTATAGTCCGGTAGGGTTAATTAAGGCCCAGACACTTTTGAGAACATCTTTAAGCAGCCATATTTACAATAGCAAAAATAAACAACAATTTTTTGTGCTTTTATTTATCATTTTCCTTCGTCCTTTACAAACAGAAATGCAGGAGTATCTCAGTTGATCTAACTGAGAGTTTAAATCTATCCAATGTACTAAGTGATCAAGCCTTTCATAGTTTAAATTCGACCAGGGTGCTGTTTATAGTCCGGTCAACGAAACATTTTTTTTGATGGGTTATTTCGGATGAGTGCTGCTAATTGTCCCGGGCGGCTTATATTGTGGAAAAGGCGGTATTTAGAATATTAAGATACAGTTAAATTCAAACACTGTACACGAATTTCAATTCAACCTTTGCAATGCAACTAGTAAATATTCGACCAAAAATACTGATATGCTTATCGAATATTGATTTTATGATTTTATAATTTGACGAAAACATATTAAAAAAATGATGCGTCCAAGTGGACGCATTCATCCTGAAAGCAATGCTTCCTGGGCAAAATCAAAGCTTCCTGGAAGCAGGATGCAGAGCCAAAAAAAAAAATCCCTGTAACAAGATATTCTAATACCGTTTGAGGGGGATTTTGTGCAAAATCTACCATTCTGTGTTCAGATAAAATGACTATTCGTGCATAAGTTACGATATTAATGAAGCATTTTGTGTGGTAATTAAAAAAAATCCAGTGAGATCATTCTGTTCAACAGGGTTATTCAGCATGTTCAACGTTCGTTTATTAAATAATTCCCTTTTACATTTTGCAGGATCATTGTCAAATGATTTTGACGATGTGAGGAATTTGCGAGATGCAACGGAGAAGGGCATAAAGAGGACAAAGCAAGCAGGCTGTAAGAGCCCATTGGTTTTCCTTGCCAAAAGCGAAAGGTTTCCACTAGCTGCAAGAGTTAGCCTGTTTGGTTTACTTCATGGCTTGTATACGCCTCTGGAAATCAGAGACACCAAGTCAGATCCTTGTAGCTTCAGAAAGCTCGAGCGAATTGGGTTGTTTTGTGGGGATGGTATAGATATCAGGCTTGAGCTACCCGTAGTCAGTTCTCTGGAAGGGGGTCGCATTGTTGCCCGTGATATTGGTGGCTCTGACCCCGAACGCATGGCCGCTCCCCGCGTTGAGGCCTATGTCAACGACCTCTTCAAGAACACGTGTGTCAAGGTCAATACTATTAGCGACCGCTCGGTATTCGAGAAGGAATACCCGTTGCTTGCTGCAGTAAACCGGTGTTGTGCGAATATAGAGCGCCATGCCGGGCGTCTGATTTTCCTCGAGTACACGGGCGAAGGCTCAGTGGAGAAAACCCTGCTCTTGGTCGGCAAAGGTATCACTTACGACACGGGTGGTGCTGACATCAAAGCTGGCGGTGTGATGGCGGGGATGCACCGTGACAAGTGCGGCGCGGCTGCCGTGGCTGGCTTCTTTCAGTTCCTTGCTGCCTACAAACCCAAGGGGCTGCGTGTCTTAGGAGCCATGGCAATGGTGAGGAACAGCGTCGGCTCAGAATGCTACGTGTCGGATGAGATCATCACCTCTCGGGCAGGAGTGCGCGTGCGTATTGGAAACACAGACGCCGAAGGCAGGATGGTCATGGCCGATGTCCTCTGTCACATGAAAGAAAAGGCCCTTCACGAAGTAAACCCGCATCTGTTCACGGTTGCCACGCTCACTGGACACGTCATCCGATGTTATGGCGAGAATTACACGTCACTCATCGATAACGGTCCTGCGTGGAAGAAAGATGTGTCGAAGAAAATTGCGGAGGCTGGGGATCTATGCGGAGAGCCGTGCGAGGTAACCTGTTTAAGTCAGCAATTAATTCTTTCACGTTTTGGTAGAAATGGCGAACCTTCATATAGATGCGAAATTTTGTAAAATCCCCTTTCCCAAGCGGCTCCCCCGCCCCCCCCCCCCCCGAAAAAAAAAAAAAAAAATCAACATCACAAAAATAGAAACCGCCATCTATCGTCTCATAGACACATGTATTTTTATGCTGTGACCTTCTTGTTTTACTGTCTCTGATCCCCTCCCAACCCAACCATTACACAATAGGAATGTGAAAAACGACCACGAGACCACTGCGTAAAAACAACTTCTAAAAATATTTCTGATAAGTGTAAGGAATTTGACATAATAGGCACTCGAACCAGCCCGGATCCGTTAGCTAGGTTGTTAATGTGACGCACACTGTAGTGCCATCGTCTGTGAATCACTCTTGTCAGATGTGAAGTTGTTATTATGCCGCTGTGGTTTATGGGGAATTTTACTGGCGGCGGCAATGTCGTTCTGGTTATCAGTGAGTTTCCGTTATATAGGAATGAGCTGTGCTGTGCAAAATGCGGAAGTCAGAATTTATTCACAGATTAACACTGTCAATCTTTGCCGTGATTCAGTCATACCAATTTTCTTCTCCGTATTATCTATTCCTTCACATTTCCGTCTTCTGTTCTTCTCCATATTTTCAGTAACATACTAAATATATAAAGACAAAGGACTGAAAACGGGCTCTATTTTTGAGCAATTAATCTCCTCCTCAAGAGACGAGAGTGCGGGCGATTGACACTGTCATTGGTGTTGACACTTGTAGCACAGCGTGTGGCGTGTGGGCGTATGCTTTGCTGTTGTCAATTTTATCATTTTCCTCTGTTTCTAGGTGACTCGCTTGAGAAAGGAAGACTTTGCTTTCATCGCGCCACCTAGCGAGTATGAGGATGTGGTGCAGGCCAATAGCAAGCCATCGACCATGACAGACAGGGGTCACATGTACCCGGCAGCCTTCCTCATCAGGGCGTCCGGCCTTGATAAGCACGGCTGTGATTCCACACAACCGCTGCCCTACACGCACATGGATGTAGCCGGTTCGTCTGGCCCCTTCCCTGGCGTACCCACTGGAGCGCCCATTTTGGCGCTGGCGCACACTTTCGTCGTTAACCAGTAGTCTGCGTTTTATTGTTTTATTAACCCGACATACTATTTTATTTGAGGACATTTTATTTTGTTAATTGTTTCGTCTTTTTTGTTGAAATGTTTTTTTTCTCGGGCAGTAAGCATGGCATTTTTACAAAAAAAAATTGAAGTAAGATAGCATTCCGCATGGCGTTTTTAGAAGTTTGTAGCCAATAGCATTCCAACTTGACATGACGATTTGTGTGTACACGAACGCAGTCGGTTGAGTTTCACTTCAAGGGACTGACATTCCACAATCAAATTGCTCTGTATTTTTGTCTCTTGATAAAATAAGATGAAAAACTTGTGAAAAATGGCGAATGGGTCGAAAGTGGAAATTCGGTTTATGTACGTAGGTAATAGAATTGCAATCTGTAGTTTTACGACAAATTATATTTGATGCATATTTTTTATAAGTTTATGATGCCAATAGACAGTAACAAGTCGTCTTCTAAAGTGTGGATATCTGAGCAACAGCGGCTGGCCAATAGCTGTTGACTATGCATGACATGCGTTTTGTCAAGGGCACAATTCGCTTGGCTACTGCTCTTTTATGTGTAGCAGGTTGCGTAATTTGGTGATGACACGTTGCAATTTACAACGTTGATGTAGCGATAAATCAAAGTTAGTATAAAAACAATAAAGCAACAGAGAAATTAAAGCAGGAAACGCTGTTTACACTGTCTTTTCAAAAAGTAGTATATATATATATATATATATATATATATATATATATTGTTTTGTTTTTGTTTCCAAGCGTTTCCAAGCATTTTGCTCTTATGAATGTATGTAGAATTTTAAACCTTTTAAATGTAGAATTTTAAACTGTTAGTTATATTACAGTGAAACGACAATATATATGATATTGGTGTCGTATGTAGTTATTATTTTGGACCAAGTATTATTATCGATATAGCAAGAAAATCGTAGATTGCACATGCCCCGCCGCGCTCATCTACACTATATACATAATAACAAAGTCTAAATTATGAAAAGCGCCAAAATTACATTTTTTTAAGAAATAAAAAAATAACCTAACGTTGCACAACTACACTTTATATACTTTCTACCTGTATGCTTTTATTGGTTTACGGTGAAAAGTAACAAAGATGCAGCCTGGACAAACTTGTCTGAAATACAACAGAGTCTAAATTGTGAAAAATAGCCAAAATTACATTTCTTGAAGAAATAAAAAAAAATTACCCAACTTAGCACAACTACACTTTATATACCTTCCCCCTGTAGGGTTTTATTGGTCTACGATGAATAGTAACAAAGATACAGCCTGGGCAAAGAGGCTGGCAGACAGACGGACGAACACGAGACGTTTCTATATCCCCCGCCCCGGCTAGGGCGACGGGGGATAATTATTACTGCTAAACTGCATACTGAAGTGTAGAGAATATTATTTTGATAGTTGGCTTGCATCTTCAGTCTAGAGATCAGGTGACCGTGTTGGTAACGCCTTGAATGTTTGGCTGAAGCCTGAAACGACCTTATCTGTTATTCCGCGAGCTGTGTTTTTGTGTTTATGTTCCTCGCAGCCACAAGTAATGAAAGAGAGCTGTTGTATATCCAGGATAATAAAATAATTTAGTAAAGCAGAAAGGATTTTTTTTATATGAGCAATGAAGGTCTGTTACACTGCTACACCAAAGCACGTTTGAGTGTGATAAATTAAAGTGCGCTGATTTCAGTCAATGGTCTTATTTCTTTTTCATCACGGAAAAGGGTCTTATTTTGGCCGGCACATCAGATATTTTTACACTGAGGATTTTCAATCCCCAAAGTTCATTTTCATACGATTCGGTGTTTCCATACAAGTCCTTTTTAAGCCCAGTTTACGTTACACGTAAGCTACACGTTAAACGTAAGCTGGTGTATATCGGTCTGCAGACGGTATCCGTTAGTTAGTTTTTTTTATTCCCCACAGGTTCCAGAACCTGTGGGGAATATATGCGATCGGCCGTGTGTCTGTCGGTCTGTCGATCGGTCTGTCATCAACAACTTGTTAACACGATAACTTAAAAACTGCTGCATGGATTTTAGTGAAACTTGCTATGTCACTTTTATGGCCACTAACAAGGATCGGTATGGTAAATGAGTTAGGTTGGCCCAAGGAAAATGAACCAAATGGACTTCGGTATTTACAAAATCCTGGAAATTATTCAGCATGGGAATTAGTTGTTAACACGATATCTCAAGAACAACTGCAGACATTTTAATGAAACTTGGTATGTAGCTCCTATGGGAACAAACACAGATCGGCATTGTAAATGGGCCAGGTTCGTCAAAGGAAAATGCACCAACTGGACTTAGAAAGTTTCAGCTCTTAATGGCCGTCTTTACCTGATGGGGGGGGGGGGGGGGGGTGGCGGCTGTGGTGAATACGTGGGATATGCGCACTGCTCAAGTTAGTTGTTTATTTAGTAAACTTTGTTTCAAAATACATCTCCTGCTACAATTTCGATCCGATGTCATTTATTTTTGGCGTGATTCATTCCTAAGGGTCGTAGTACCGCTTGTGCTTTTTAGTCGATCGGATAATTTTTGAATTTTTGGCGAATTTGTGAAGAAAAATTTTTAAAATGTATCTCCTACATTTTTGATCCGATGTCATTGATTTTTGATGTGAGGCACCACTAAGTGGTCATGCATATGGCTTGTGCTTTTTCAGTCGATCGGACAGTTTTTTCTGGCGAATTTTTTAAGAAAACTTTTTAAAAAAAATTCAAAATGCATCTCCTCCTACAGTTTTGATCCGACGTCATTTGTTTTTGGTTTGAGGCTTATCCTTTTTTAGCTGATCGGACAATTTTTGTATTTTTCACATTTTTGTGATTTTAAAATTTACTGATAGCCAACTTTCAAAATACTTCAATTTGAATCGGATTGCTTTTCAATTTAGTACGATTGCTCTCTAAATGTTTTTCTCTTGAAAAATTTCTTTTTTTGCGATCCGCCAAAAATTGGCCAAATGGGAGTCATTTTTTTAATTTATTTGCTTCAAATTTTCAAAATGCTTCTTTTCACACAATTTGGATCGGATTTCTGTCCTAGTCTGTACGATTGTTCTCTAGGTAGGCCTCTCTTGAAAAGTTACCTTTTTGGCGATCCATAAAAAATTGGCAAAATGGAGCATTTTTTAATTTCCTGATAGCCATTTTTCAAAATGCTTCATCTTCCGCAATTTGGATCTGCTAAAACGTCCCTAAAGTAAAATTTGTCGTAGTGAAATTGAGGACAAGATGTCTCCTGCCATAAAGTCCCCGGCCATAAGGTCCACAGATTAATTTAGGGCCAAACGTCCCCAAACGCTAAAAACGTATAACTTAAATTAACGCTTTATTAAGCTTTAGCCCGGCCATAATGTCCCCCCCCCCCCCCCCGCCGTAAGGTTTCCAAATGATTTTGGGACCAAAACGTCCCAACGCAAAATTTGTCGTGGAAACCAGGACAGGTTCCCGGCCAAAAAGTGCTCGGCCATAAGGTCCCCGGTCATAAGTTCCCCAAATGAATTTAGGGTCAAAACGTCCCCCCAAAATATAACCTAAATTAACGCTTTATTTAGCTTTACACCGGCCATGTCTACTGCCATAAGGTCCCCAAGTGAATTTAGGGCGAAAACTTACCCAAGCCAAAAAAAGCTTATGATAATCTAAAGTAACGATTTATTAAGCTTTACCCCGGCCATAAGGTCACCGAATGTGAATTTAGGGCTAAAACGTCCTCACAGCAAAAACGTATAACATAAATTAATGCCTTATTTAGTTCTATACCAGCCATAATGTTCTCTACCATAAGGTCTCCCAAATGAATTTAGGTTCAAAACGTCCCAAAAGCCAAAACAGGTTGTGATAGCCTAAATTAACGCTTTGTTAAGCTTTACCCCGGCTATAAGGTGCCTGAACATAAAGTCACCAAATGAATTAAGGATCAAAACGTCCCCAAAGCCAGGAAATGTATGATAACCTAAGTTAACGCTTTATTAAGCTTTACCTCCACCATCAAGTCCCCGACTATAATATCTCGGGCCGTAAAGTCGATGGTCATAAAGTACACGGCCATAATGCCCCTGGCATATGGTTGCCGGCCATAAGGTCACCAAATGACTTTAGGCCCAAAACGTTCCAAAAGCAAAATTTGTCGTAGTAGAATCCAGGACACAACGTCCCCGGCCATTAGGTGCCCGGCCATAAGGTACCCGAATGAATTTAGAGCCAAGGTGTCCCCGTGGCTAAAGGACGTATGTTTATCTATACTAACGCTTTCTTAGGCTTTACCCCAGCCAGAAGGTACCCGGTCATAAGGCCCCCAAATAAATTTGATGCCAATTCGTCTCCAAAACAACATTTGGAATCCAGGACAACACATCCTGGACCATAAGATCCCCGGCCACCAGGTCCCAAAATGAATTTATAGCCAAAACGTCCCTAAAGCAAAAAAAACCACAACCTAAATTAACGATTCACTAAACGTTACAACGGCCAAGTGTTCCCTGCCATAAGGTCCCCAAATTAATTTAGGGCCAAAACGTCCCCAAAGCCAAAACAACTTATGATAGCCTAAATTAATGATTTATCAAACTTTAACCCATCTATAAGGTGTCCATCCATGAAGCACCCTGCAATAATGTCTCGGCCGTTAGGTCCCCGACCATATGATCCCCAGCCACAAGGTCCCGAAATGAATTTGAGGCCAAAACTTCCCCAAAGGAAAAACCTTATGATTACCTAAATTAACGCTTAAGCTTTACACCAGCCATAATATTCCTAGCCATTAGTTCCCCAAATGAATTTACGCCCAAAACCTCCCCAAAGGAAAACAATGCTTTAATAAGCTTTACCCTGGCCATCAGGTTCCCGGTCATAGTGTCTTCTTCCATTGGTCACCAAATGAATTTAGGCCCAAAACATCGCAAAAGCAAAATATGTCGTAGTGGAATCCAGGACTAAACGTCCGCGGCCATACGATTCCCGTTCATAAGGTCCCCAAATGAATTTAGAGCCAAAACGTCACCATAGCTGAAAAACGCATGAAAACCTAAATTAACGTTTTGTCAAGCTTTACCCCAGTCATAATGTACTCGGCCATAAGGTTCCCAAATAAATTTAGGCTAAAACGTCCCCAAAGCAACATTTGTCGTGGAATCCAGGACAACACGTCCTCAACATAAGGCCCCTGGCAAAGAAATACCCGGCCATAAAGTCCACGGTCATAAGGTCCCCAAATAAATTTAGGGTCAAAACCTCCCCAAAGCACCAAACACGTTCCACATAAGGTCATCGGCCAAGAAAAACCCGGCTATAAGGTTCCCAAATGAATTTTGGGGTTTTTTCAAAATGTTTATACTCCCACGATCTGGAACGCTATCAAATTTTGTACGAATGTTAACTAGTAGGCCTCTCTTTGATTGGATTGTCTTAAAATTTTTAATAAATCACCAGGCAGTCTTATTTTGAAAAGTTAGTTTTCTGACGACCCGCCAAAAATTAGCTCAATGGGGAGCATTTAAAAATATTTAGTAGCCAATTTTTAAAATACCATTTTCACCGGATTCCTGTATAAATTTGTACAATTTTTCAACAACCGGGTATAACAATATGACAACCCCCTTTTGGCAACCATGGAAGCCCATTGATAGGTGATTTACTAGATTTTCTCGAAAACGGTTAGAGAGAGAGAGAGAGAGAGAGAGAGAGAGAGAGAGAGCGCATTTTCGACCCCTTTGAGCCTAAGCAACGATAAAATTTGAGCGAATCTTTCAGATTACCACGCAACAATCCCACCAAGTTTGAACTTTCTTCGAAGTTCAGCGGCTGAGAAATTTCGCACACAAGTTTTTACGTAGTGACGTCATACACCTTCCATAATAATGTAAAATGCGTCAAAAATTCAGAGAACCGCCCGACCTACCCAAGAAATGAACAGATCAAATTTGAAGTCGATCCGACTTTTTGTTCTCGATATATCTTGAACACATTTTGTTCAAAACAGGCTGACATACATACACACATACAGAACATAAAAGCACTATATGTCCCCCCTTGCTCAGGGAGACATAATAACCTAAAACTGTACATCTGCAGTATATATTCTTTCACTGTGTGACATTTCAAACTTCTTGTGTAAAGACTTCACGCAGAAATGCAGTGGACAAACTTCTTGAAATATGAATCAATATGAAAAGTTTATACTTATTCTCAAGTTGTTGCCTTTTCGACAATTTTCGGCCGATCCGGATCAAACTCAGACGTTGTACATCTGCAATATATATTCTTTCACTACATGACGTTTCGAAACTGTGGAACAAAGGCTTTACACAAAGATGCTGTGGACAAAGTTGAGCAGATAATTGTTTACAGACGGGACTGATAGACGGACGGAAAGACCAATAGCAATAGCCCTCTACCAAATTTTGGCTGCGGGTTAACAACGAAATTCCACTATGGCTTTGACAAGTATCGTCTAAGCTTAGTGCTGTACGTGTGCTATTCACAGTGTGATATGCTTGGACAAGTCAAACGAGTTACGTCACACGCCTGAATAGTAACCTGATTTATATATATACTATTTAAGGCCTGTTGTTTGTTCGGATATAATCCCACCAAGAGTGTAAACATTCAACATTCCAACATGAAAGACTTGCATTTCATTTGGTATTTTTTCTTTTGAAGTTTTTATTTTATTCTACAGCTAAAAAAACTAACTTACGGCAAAATGATGCAATGCCGCAAACACATTACACCATTACGCCTTACTTTTGATTTATCATACTTACGTTTTTTACTTGCCCGAGCTCGGTCAGGACAAAGTCTTCGGTTTTATTTATTGCTTGTTTCGTTTTCTATCTATAAAATGGCCCGTAGGTCTACTTTTGTATATTATGTTTCAAACTTCTGACGTATAGTCAATCTTTTCTCACAGGTACAAAAAAAAAATAAAATGGCGGGGCGGAGGTTCTCTGAAGCTCCGGCAAGCCTGCGGACGTCACCTGGAAAACCAATTCTAGCGTAAATGTTTTCAGTAATATCCAGAGATCAAATCGAACACAATCGACCTGTACCAGACTTGTATCTCACGCTTACATACAAAAGAATAGAGCGCAATTTATTTTCATTTTCATTTGCTTTATTTTACTCTTAGCATCCATGGTGTGCCTTCGATACAATATACTTTATGTTGAACAATTACGGCGTAACTATTTAGAACAACAAATGCCTTTGCACAGCGTGTTTTGTTATCTGACGGTTTCACGGTTTTTTGACACTTAAGTCAATAAAAAAACAATAAAGAATACACACCAGCACAGTCTAATACGTTTATTTTGAAGTGTCACAATTAGCCAAACTTAATATTAACGGAACTGACCACAAATCCAATTTCACTCGCATATCTCACAACGCGCACACTTACAGAATGCCTTGTTTATTTTTGAATAATTACTTTATTTTCAGTTTTCTCATATACAGCTAAAACCACACTAACAACGGCACTCCTTACCGTTCATTGCAATGTCTTTTTATTGGGGGGTTTTGTACAAACTGTTGCAGTAGGAGGGTTGACAAAAAGGTGGTGAGATCGGTACAGTCAACAGTCACTAGTAAGTCGCGGCGGACACAACCTGCTAACTTTCCTGGACATTCCCTGGTCCACCCATCATATTCCGTAACAGATTTACTATCTTGTTTTTTTTTTTAAAATCCGCACGCAAAATAACCTCAAGTAAAAGGCCTGTTAATACTGATATAACGATGGGAACTGAACAGAAGTTACCTACAGGTGTCGACTTTAGGGACACTTTTCAGCCTCTGCACACACAGAATAGTCATCCGCCTGAGGAGCCTGTTCTTTCGCCGACCCAACGCTCACATTTCCGTGATCAAAGTCCGACTCTCTAGCTCCCCCCCCCCCCACTCCACCCCTAAATTCGCATCCCTTGATAACGCATTTGTTCTGATTCATTTCAAGCAACACAAGTTTGATATTTTGTGGTGTTCGAGGAAAACTCGGCGAGTGTCGTGCGATAAAGGGCAGTTCCTTTCAGTACGAGCGACGAACAACCAGTTATCTGCAACAAACAAAAACACCAATTGATTATTTAACCCATTTATGAATCGATCCCGTCGTCAAAACTAACACGCACCCCCCTCCCTCTCCCCGCTTAGAAACTACGCATTGCATCTACAGTAAATACACAACCCTGCTTTACAGTCCATGCCAAGATAAATTTGATATAGCTACAAAAGCGTAAGGAATAAGACTGGATTGCCAGCACAAACACATACCTTCACGGCTACGTAGTCCCCAGGCCGGGGCGGTCTAGGGTCTTCCGACGTTCTCACGCCAGGGAGGTGGGACTTGGGGAAAATCACCTTCGTGTTGCCGTCGTTTTTAGCTGCCAGATCCAGGGATGAGCGCTTGCTGTCCTGATTAAAAAAAAACCAAGTGGAAACGCTGCGACATTAAATACCGAAAGAATAAGCCGGTAGCCTACTAAATGTCGGTTTAACTTTTATGTCGATTAACTGATATCGATTTATGACATATTTACCACATAAATTTAAACGGAGCATAAAAAGTTGCATGCAAGTTTGGGGCAATATCTTCTTTTAGATCACTCACACACATAATTCAACAATGAAATAAGTGGCCGACGTCTGAGCGGAGACAGATGGAAGAAACAGCCAGACCTTAGAACTCCGTACCCGTAGCGCGACAGACGTGTTTACTTACCCCTATCACGAGCACGAGCTGCACTTGACCTACTTGCCCCTGGTGAAGGTCAAGCGCGTGCTGCCTGTAGCTAGCCGCTAGCTCATGGTGCCGCTGTTGCTTCACGTCAGCTGGCACATTGTCCTCCAGTCTGTGAAAGGCGTGCGTTTTCTGACAAAGAAATGTTCGTGATCCAGAGTTAAAAAAATTTCACCCCTCGAATCTTCACCTACCTCAAAAAAAAACAAAAAAAACAAACAAACAAACAAAAAAAAAAAAAAAAAAAAAAACAAGACTGTCAAGTGACCCAGTTGAGGATTCAGTCTTGTGTCTCTTGGAAAATGGCAAGACAGTCTGATCTGGTTGAATGTTTTTTTATAATAAATTATGCAAAAAAGTCAAATGTAATTTTTTTTTTTTAAAAGTCCTTTGTTTTATTACTTATCTTGGGCCTTGTTTCAAGTGAGTATTAAAATGTGGATACAATTTTGGAACACCCTATCCGGGGTGGTACTAGGCCAGCGTTTAATTAAAAATCAATAAATGATGGGGTGAGGGATATCCAGACCCTGGATAGTTTAATTGAGAGGCGGACTCCAAATGCCCTGGGAAACTCCCAAGCGGGGTTTTCGTCAAAAACATGTGGACTCTAATTAATTCTAATTGGCGTGGGGAAAATGAAAAAGAGGCTGCTGACGGGATCGTGTCTCAGTCATTTGTTCCTTTGAAGTTTTGTCCGGTATAGTACTCACCACTATTTACAGTGGCATCACAACATTTGGTACAGTAACTATGACACAAACATGTGCAACGTTACGAGTTGAGAGGTCTTGAGCTTTGACATTGGCAGTGTATCCTTGACCTTTGAAATTCTGTGGTGGCCAGTATTCAGCATCTATTAATGATAGCATCTTATCGCCCACCCGAAAAATATCATATTTTACGGTCAGAGAATTGATTTCTGCACTTTTGCACAAATTACAACTTTCTTGCATTATCGCCCACTTAAAAATGATCGGAGACACCCATAACAAATTCAAAGTGGTTACATTACAAAAAGGAATGTTTTGCCCTTTGATCCCTATTATCGTCCAATGTTCCCTACTTTAGCCCACAAGAAAAATATCATATTTATCATATTTTCGGGTCACAGGAATGATTCATGCACTTTTACAGCAGAAATTACAACTTTTTTGCATTATTGCCCACTTACAACTCATCAAAGATATCCATAACTATTATTTAAAACGGTTAAATTAACAAAGGAAATGTTTTGCACTATGTTCCCTATTATCGCACATTATCCCTATTATCACCCACCCGAAAAATATCACATTTACCATTGATTTCTGCATTTTTAAAGCGAAAATTACAACTTTCTTGCATTATTGCCCAATGTTCCCTATTATCGCCCAACCCAAACAATGTCACATTTATCATTTTCGGGTCACAGAATTGATTCCTGCACTTTTAAAGCGAAAATTACAATTTTTTGCATCGTCGCCCAAAGTTCGCTATTATCACCCACTCGAAAAATATCACATTTATTATATTTTCGGGTCCTAGAATTGATTCCTGCACATTTAAAGCGAAAATTACAACTTTCTTGCATTATCGCCCAATATTCCCTATTATCGCCTACCCGAAAATATCACATTTATCATATTTTCGGGTCATAGAATTGATTCCTGCACTTTTAAAGCGAAAATTACAACTTTCTAGCATTATCGCACACTGTTCCCTATTATCGTCCACCAGAAAAATATCATATTTATCATATTTTTTGGTCATAGAATTGATTCGTGCACTATTAAAGCGAAAATTACAACTTTTTTGGATTATCACTCAAAGTTCCCTATTATCGCCCACTTGAAAAATATCATACAACTGACAATAAAATTACTGAAATCATTCAAGCCCAACCAGAAGTACTTGCATGTGCCCCTGTCCAAATTGGAACATTGCCTTTTTTTAGAAAAAAAACGGAAATTTGCAAATTTTTTAAAGTTGCAAACTTTGAAACTCAGCAGAATCAAAGATAAGTTGAAATTCAAAAATCGAAAAAAAATATTCCACTTTAACTGCCTTTTTTAGAATAAAAAATGGAAATCTGCAAATTTTTAAAAGTCGCAAACATTGAAGCTCTTTATATTCAAAAATAAGTCGAAATTAAAAAATCGAAAAAAGTACTTTTTTGACCCCTTAGTTCTAGTTTATTCATAACAATGCTCGTAATCTTCCGTTGAAAAATGTGGGACTAGAAAGGTTTTTCGTATTTTACCCAAATTGGTAATAAAATCGGCAAAAATGGTTTAAACCAAAAAAAAAAAAAAAAAAAAAAAAAAAACCCAATGCAGTAGAGGGTTAAGAACTCGTGTTTAAAATTTATTAAGAATCGGATAAAAATACTCCACTTCAACCATCGCGGGACGGACAGACGGGCGGATGGACGACACTTGCCCCCATCTGTATAGCCCTGTTGGCTAAAAAATCAACAGGGCTAAAAAAAAACTTGGCAACGACTTCTCCGGTTTGCCGACGGTAAATAAACCATTTTTTTCATTAAAATAGAATGTTTACCGATTCTTATTCATATCACCCAGTTCGAAGATAGTCTCTTATGTTAATGGACACAAATACACCGGTGTATTTGACCACTTAATCTCCCTGAAGCGCTTATAGCATATGTACACAAATGTTCATTTTCACTTTCCGAAAATAGCCATAACGAGAATCCTAAGAATGCTCATAACAATTGTGTGCTGGCAGAATTCGATATACGCAAACCCATTCACAGGCTTGCCGGAGATTGCTTTAAAAAAAAAAGAACGCAAACTGCTAAAAAAAAGAACGCTTGATGACAAAAAAAAGTACAAAAAAAAAAAACTTTTTAGAAAAAAAGAACAAAAAAAGTACGCCAAAAATGTTGAAAATAAAAAATAGACAAAAAATGTCCTCAAAAAGCCCCAGAAATAGTTTGTATGCGTTTGGCTTGAATAAACAAGAACAGCTGTCAACGGCAATAATAATAATAGATGAACATATTTCAAGAGGCGACGGATTTTTTTAGGAGGTGGGGTCCGGCGTAGAATCCTACACATCTCTAATTAGCAACAACTCTGCTGACTCACATCTCTGTAATAAGTCGCCTAAAATAAAACAAGAACGTAAACAACACTGTTAATTTAAATCTGTTAAAAACTGGGGGTGGGGCGGGGGAGGTAAACAAACTTTGTTGGTAAAGTGGTAAGTGCTTCTTCAGGCATGGCGCATATTCGTTTATAAGCGGGTGAGGTTGAGAAATTATTCCCAACCCCTGTACATTAAAGTTTTAAAGTGGGCTACCAGTTTCCGAAATAATCTACACACTTGTTTTAACTTAACCCGCCGATTTTTAATTTGTTGCAAAAGTGGATGCAGGGCTGCCGGCGGGTGGACAAAAATTTAAAGAACGCAAAGGTATGAAAAAAAGACTCAATAAAATAAAAACATTAAAAAAAAAAAGAGCGCCTCGAAAAAAAAAGACCGAAAAAAAACCCGCAAAATTTATTTTTATTTTGTTTAACTGTACAAAAAGCCAATAAAAAATAAAACACAAGCATATTTTAAAAGTTTTAGAGTAAACAAAGGCATAAAATAGCTAAATGCTGTAAAACTAATTGAAACTAAACTTTAAGTGAAGGAAATAAATGAAAAACCCTTTACAATTTAAGAGATTGTAGAACCATTGCAGCAATTATCTTAACTTATTACATTTTATTATTTTAAATAAATTGAAAGAAACCAAAAACCAAAAACAGGATTGTCCATGGACAATGCCCCAGCCCACGAATGCTGATGTCAAGATTATGACATATAAGTATAACCCGTAACACAAATTTCAAGACAGAAAAGCTGGCGTCATTCAAGATTTTGATACAAAAACGGTTTATCGTCAATATATCCGCCAATTCTTGGCGAAATAACAAAAAAAGTAACAGCCACGTGTTTCGGCCAATTTTTTTTCGAATCGTCGAACAAGAAAAGTAATAGCCAGGTAGACAGATATACCACTATATTCCATCAAAATTTTAGGACGTTTCCATTTAAATTTTACGAGGAGATACGTTGTCTTGAACATTGTTTTTTGTTAATATTTCCAACAATTTTAGGCGAATTATGAATAAACGTAATAGTCAGGTCGGTACCAAAGGCTGGTACCTTTGATCAGAATTTCAAGAGATCAAGGCCAAATACCTTGGGTCAACTATGTTTTGAATAATATTTTTGACGAATCACCAAAACAAGCATGTCCAAGGACATGACCCAGCCGAGTTACCAAATAAGGAAAGAGAGAAAAACTTTGAAACGAATACTGTTAGGCCAAAAAATGAAGAACTTTGTTTCTGAACGTAACATTTTCATAATTTTAATACACAAAAACGCGGTTCCCCAGGTGGAAGCTGCCCAAAAAGGGATGTTGGAGAGGTTGGGTTTTGACGATTCACGTATTTACCGACATTTACACAATTTTACAAAATTTTTAAAATTTCACCATTTCGGCATTTGTTTTGTCATTTGCGAAAAAGACCAGGTGGAGAAGCACCTAAGAAACTTTTGATTCAAGTTTTACAACTGGAATAGTTTGACAATTCAGTTATTTAATACCATTTATTCCAGTTTTGCCAAACTTCAAAGTTCCGCCATTTCGGCAGTTTTTGGCGAACCGCGAAAAAAAAATAATAGCCTGGTAGGCGAACCCCTGAGGAACATTCCTTCGTAACATATAAACGATTGGAGTAAAACTGTAGGAGAAGTCGCATTTTAAAAATGGGTCACAACGGGCACAAAAAGTGCCCCCATTTTGTCAGTTTTTCGTCACTCGTCAAAAAAAGTAACACCCATGTGGGGGATCATCCAGTGAAGATTCCTGCATAATATTAAAAGGATTGGAGCAAAACTGTAGCAGGAGTAGCATTTTAAAGAAAAAGGTTAACATACGCCCATAGATTCAAGCCCCCTATGGGGATACGACTAACCCAGTCCGACAAAGTCGTCTGGGTTAGAAAATCACATAGGTACTAATTTCCGCTCCCATAATTCTAAATTTTAAGAAGGTAACATTATATTCCTAGCGCTGGTAACGATTTTAATAAGAATTGGTTTTTCAC
Source organism: Protula sp. h YS-2021 (assembly GCA_949752745.1). Taxonomy (NCBI): domain Eukaryota; kingdom Metazoa; phylum Annelida; class Polychaeta; order Sabellida; family Serpulidae; genus Protula; species Protula sp. h YS-2021. Next base: position 33,639,391 of record OX457025.1, read on the forward strand.
CAATATTTCCGCCAGTTTTTCCGAATAACGCAAAAACAATAACCAGGCAAGCACCAATGACGACTATCTTTAACAAAATTTCAAGACAGTACCAAAGACTGTTTATACTAGTAGTTTAGTCTTTGACAGCACGGCCATTTCTGTGGTATGAGTTTCATTTTTCGTCAATATTTGCGCCAATTTTTCCAAATTACGAAAAAAGTAATAGTCAGGCAAGTACCAATGATGGCTATCTTTATCTAAAATTGGGAGACAGTAATAGCCAGTTAGGCAGTAGTTTATGCTACTTTAACTTAAAATTACAATGCAGTGAGGCTATTTTCCCGGAGTTCGTAAAGATTTTACTGAGACTTTTTTTTGGTTGTTCGCCAAGATTTTTTGGCCAATCATCAAAAAAGTAATAGCCAGTAAGTCAGTAATACATTATCTTGAAATTTCAAGAGAGTAAGACTATTTTCCTGAAGATCAGATTTTACTGGAATCTTCTTTGTTTTTCGCCAAAATATACGGAGTTCGTCAAGATTTTATGGATTTTTTGGGGGGGTTTTTTGTCAAATTTTTTGGGAATTGTTTAGCCAATCACCAAAAACGTAAGGGTAGATAGTAAGGCTTGCTACCGTCACTTACAATTTCAAGACATTAATACTATTTTCTAGGAGTTAGTTAAGGTTTAACAATTTTCAAAAAAAAAAAAAAAAATTACGTTTTTCTCCAATATTTCTGCTAATTTTTTGGTGAATCCCTTAAACAACTAATAGAGGGTGGACACCGATGCACCCTACCTCCCACCAAAATTGTAGAATGTTTCCATGAAAACCCTAGGAGATACTTTTTACAGAAAATTGGTTTTTTGGGCAATATTTATGCCAAGTTTTTGCAAATTCCTAAAAAAGTAACAACCACTTGGGTAGTAATGTGTGGTACTGCTATTTAAAATTACAATGCGAGGACCCTATTTTCCTGGAGTTCTCCAAGATTTTACTGAAATTTCTTTGGTTTTTCGCCAAAAAAATCGCCACTTTTTGCCAACCACTAAAAATTCATAGCCAGTTAGAGAATATTGATTACTGTCGTTACTTAAAATTTCAAGACAGCAACGTTACTTTCCTTGAAATAGTCAAGATTTTACGAAAAAACGTTTTTAAGCCAATATTTTATCTATTATTTGGCGAATAGCCAAAAGGTTACAACCAGGTAGGGGGTAACTCCTGCTACCTTCATCTTAAATTCCAACACAGCAAGACTATTTTTCAGCAGTTAGTTAAGATTTTACTAAATGTTTTTTTTTTGCCTTTCGCCACAAGCCTACCAATGTTTGGTCAATCACCAAAAAAGTAATAGCCAGGTAGGTAGTACCTCCGGCTACCTTCACTTTAAATGTCAACACAGTACGACTTTTTTCCAGCAGTAAGTAAAGTTTTTAAGGTAATTTGTTTGTTTTTCGCCAAAATCTGTATCAGTTTTTGACCACTCACCAAAAAAAAGTAATAGCCAGGTAGGCAGTAACTCCTGGTACCTTCACTTAAAATTTCAAGACAGATTGCTTTCCTGGAAATGGTTAAGATGTTACGAAAAAAAGGTTTCTCAGCAATAGTTTCGACAATTTTTGGCGAATCCCCAAAAAGGTTACAGCCAGGTAGGTGGTAACTCTTGCTATCTTCACTTTAAATTCCAACACGGCAAGACTATTTTTCAGCAGTTAGTTAAGATTTTATTGAAAAGTTTCGCCAGCTAGCCAATCACCAAGATTAAGATTTTACTGAAAATTTTACCCCGTTGGCCAATCACCAAAAAAAAAGTAATATCTAGGTAGTAGTAAAACCTGCTAACTTCACGTAAAATTTCAAAACAGTAAGATTAATTTCCCAGAAGTAGTTCAGACTTTACGGAAAGGATCTGGTTTTTCGCTAATATATTTTCTCTAATTTTTGGCGAATTGCCAAGAAGGCAATGGCCAGGTGGAAACTTATGCGCCCTACCTTCCACCAAAATTTCAAGACATTCAGGCTAAAATTATTTGGAGAATATACGATTTTTCAACTTAAAAGCGTTTATTCGCACATACTTTCAACAACTGTTATATTCCTGCTTCTGAAAAAACCTGGGGCTAAAAAAAAGAACGATTAAGAACGCTTGTGGAAAAAGTACGTTTTGAGGCACAAAAAAGAACGATGCGAAAATAAAGACTAAATCTTTAAAAAAAAGTACGATCCGGCAAGCCTGCATTCATCTGTCCACTCCACCTTCATATCCACCACAACTACAACCACTCCCCCATTTAAAAAAAGTTAGAATTGAGTGCTGCCGCAGCTTTGGTACGCACCCCGCGCATGCTGTAAGGGAAACAATAGGCGTAGTTGTATTTAATAAGTGACATGAGGGATAAGGTCTGTTCATGGTCTTCGTCAGTCTCTCCACAAAAACCAGCGATAAAATCACTGGACAGGCTTACATCTGAAAGAAAACAAACACGATTAAATAAAAAGAAGGAAAATTCGAGACTAATGGGGTAGAGAAGGGTAGGGGGCATTATTTGCTTTGAATTTCTTTGCTATCCTGTACTCTTAACAGACAAAAATTAAGTTACTGAATTCCACAGCGTCCGCTATGTGGTAAGAAACAGTGAAGAAACGAATATTATAGATTCTTCCTATTTTATATTTTTATATAAAAAATGTCTAAGTAACTGGCACACTTGGATTATTTTTTTCACAGAAACTTGAAATGAAAGTGTTAAGGAATAACCACGTGAGAGTGTTAATGTGAAATTAATGACAGACAGACCAAAAAACTGTGGAAAGATGGCATACACTCTCCTGATTACTCTACATGGAATGACTTATCACTCACGCCATTTGCAACATTTGCCCATGTTGTGTCAAACAAAAACATTGAATTTAACTAAATGAACTGGCGTCTACGAAGTCCTCTCGGCGAAATAAACTGCAAGAAGCACTTTAATCTAACAGCAAATCTACACAATTTACGCATTCTGTTTTTCTCTCAAATAGAAAACGCGGATGCGAGGTGCGCCTACCGGGCAGTATTTGCCTGACGTGCTGTATGAGGTCTATATAGGCCTCGCGGCTGTAGCCCCGCCTCATGGCCTCAAGGACGCGAGTACTGCCGCTCTGGGCAGGCATGTGTAGCTGCTTGCAGATGTTCACCCTGTCCTTGATTAGGTGCAGCACCTGGCAAAATCAGCCGCCCCTCAAGGATATTAATGTCCAAGCATACTAAGAAATGGACTAACTCGGGAGAAGATATGCAGTGTTCGAAAAGAGTTGCGCAGGAGTTTTATCGAAACGATGAGGACATATGACACTTTATATAAAAAATCTAAACGCGAAATGAACAGTCGAGTTTCTTGGTCTGCGCCACACAATGTGCGTTTAATGTGTATTACAATGACGCGTGGAAGGCAAAATAAAAATTATATAACCTATGTATATATACAGCGTGCAATTATTAGATAGTTTAGGAAGGGGTTGGGGTGAGAAAGGATTGTTGTGAAGTAACGAAAAACACATCACACCTCATCCGGGAAATCCTTAGGGTGTGGTGACGTAAATCGTATCCTCATTTCCGGATCGACCATGGACACTTTGTCGAGCAAATCACTGAACCTCCTCCCGCCTACTTTAGGCTTGTACACGGTCCTGAAGCCCTCGACCAGATGCGTCGTTTTCTCCGTCGGTACGGAATACACTGTGCTCTGCGATAAGTCTCTGTAGCTGTTAACATTCTGGCCCAGCAACGTCACTTCCTTTATACCCTGCAGTATATATATTTTCCCGGTCAGTACTCTGGAAAACAACAGCTCAAAACACGACTGAACAAGGTATTAATGCTTGCATTTTGAACTCACAAAACCAACATTGCTTTAACGCTGTTAAATCCGTTGTGATTTGCCGAGATCTGTTAAGGTGCTCAGTCACATAACCGGGTGATGGGTAAACCGGTGCACCTCTATGACACAAACCGAGCACCTGGTCGGACAGCGCCTGAACTTCCTGCACGATGGAGTCGATGGGTCGGCTCCTCTCCCTGCCTCGTGTAAATGGCACGATGCAGTAACTGCACATGTTGTCACAGCCCCGCATTATAGACCTGCAGACACAAGACAGAAAAAGCATCACTACACGTTTATTTAGCTCGTTATCTCAACGAGCATTTTCTACAAAAGTTACACCCAAAGTGGATGTATTTACTCTTTTAAATGTACACACACGATCCAGTAAGACTAGGTTTTATACCAATGAACCGCACGTTACAGAAGACACGCATATTCACGAAAAAATGTCACTTTATTCCAACAACAGGACAAATATTTCATGAGCTCAGAAATTATACAGATCCATTTATAAAGAGAATTTCCGCTTACGCACAAAAAACACTTCTACTTCTTAACAGAAAAACACAAATAAATGGCTGTTCTTAGATTTCATTCGCTATATATTTAACACTCAAACGCAATCCTGCGAAGAGTTTTACAACTTACACAAAAGCAGATTTGGAGGCAGAATCCGCTCTAACGGGCATCACATCTGCATAGGTTTCTTCTAGTGATAACTGAACGTTCACTGCAACGAAAACGGCGCCAGTACCATATCCGTACGAACAGATACCCTTGCTATACAGCCGGTTGTGTGAGCTAAACTTAACACTGTATCATAACAGTTCGTAAGGGAATTTTATTATAAAGTAAGCAAAACATTAAACAATACCTACATACACTTTTTTTGGTAAAAATTTCGATTGTTAAAAAGGTTGTGCAGTACTCATAACTGCTGTATTGACCCACGGAAGGGGGGGGGGGAGTACTCATAACTGCTGTATTGACCCATTGAGGGGGGTACTCATAACTGCTGTATTGACCCACGGAGGGCGGGGGCTCCTCAAAACTGCTGTATTGACCCAGGGGGGGGGGGGGGGGAGTACTTATAACTGCTGTATTGACCCACGGAGGTGGGGGGAGTACTCATAACTGCTGTATTGACCCACGGAGGGGGGGGGGGGGGGCTACTCATAACTGCTGTATTGACCCACGGAGGGCGGGGGCTCCTCATAACTGCTGTATTGACCCAGGGAGGGGGGAGTACTTATAACTGCTGTATTGACCCACGGAGGTGGGGGGGAGTACTCATAACTGCTGTATTGACCCAGGGAGGGGGGGGGGAGTACTTATAACTGCTGTATTGACCCACGGAGGTGGGGGGAGTACTCATAACTGCTGTATTGACCCACGGAGGGGGGGGGGGGCTACTCATAACTGCTGTATTGACCCACGGAGGGCGGGGGCTCCTCATAACTGCTGTATTGACCCAGGGAGGGGGGAGTACTTATAACTGCTGTATTGACCCACGGAGGTGGGGGGGAGTACTCATAACTGCTGTATTGACCCAGGGAGGGGGGGGGCTACTCATAACTGCTGTATTGACCCACGGAGGGGGAGGGGCACTCATAACTGCTGTATTGACCCACGGAGGGTGGGGGGGGGGGCTACTCATAACTGCTGTATTGACCCACGGAGGGGGGAGGGATACTCATAACTGCTGTATTGACCCACGGAGGGGGGAAGGGGTACTCATAACTGCTGTACTGACCCACAGAGGGGGGAGGGGTACTCATAACTGCTGTATTGACCCAGGGATTTGGGGGGGGGATGGCTACTCATAACTGCCGTATTGACCCACGGAGGGAAGGGAGGGAGGGTACTCATAACTGCTGTACTGACCCACGAAGGGGGGACGGGTACTCATAACTGCCGTATTGACCCAGGGATTTGGGGGGGGGGGGGGATGGCTACTCATAACTGCCGTATTGACCCACGGAGGGGGGGGGGGGGGTACTCATAACTGCTGTACTGACCCACGAAGGGGGGAGGGGTACTCATAACTGCTGTATTGACCCAGGAAATGGTTGGGGGGTGGCTACTCATAACTGCCGTATTGACCCAGGGAGGGGGGGTACTCAGAACTGCTGTACTGACCCGAGGCTTGCCCTGTGTCCGTGGTCGCTGCCAGCATGTGCGGCAGATCTCTGTATGCGTCTGGTCCACAAACGATATCCACCGCCTTTTCCTTTTCTAGAATCTTCTTTTTTAAGTTTTCCGCCATACAACCTGCAGTTTTAAGAAGTTTAGCCGAGCTGAGACCAAATAATACCTAATTTATAATCGAAACAGGTGCTATTTTAATTTTCAAACCAGTTACCCTTTTGACTTTTACTTTAGTCTTAATTTTTAACCAATTTATATTTAAACGTTATTCTTTGGTCTAATGTGTACTCGATTTACAGTTAATATCCACAGCAGAAGGTTCAAAGTTTCCTAGTTTCCAATTTACACTTAATTTTTACTTTCAATATAAAATAAAACAAGTGTAAATTAGGTATAAATTTATTCCAAAAACTGAGTATAAATTAAAAAAAAAAAGTTTTCATTTGGGAAGATATTGTGTTATAAATCTCCAGAATAGCAAGAAGTGGAAAACACAGCAAAGGCAACTTTCTTCTCACCAAGAATGCCGATTTTGAATGCTTTTCTGTGTTTGCGTTTGGTGCGTATGTGAGTATTTAGCTTCCTGAGACCATCAAGTCTTCTCCAGATTTTCTGTTCTGCTCCTTCTCGGATAGAGCACGTCATAATGAACACAGCATCACTCTGCCAACAGAAAGGACCTCACTGAGTATTCTAAACGAGGCTTTATGAACAATCTAATATCTGAGAAAAGGCACGAATTACTCGATAATAATCTAATCTTTACATTGTCCTCAATCAGCTTACGAACAAAATAAAAACAGCTTGGAATACAACTGAAACCCGTGCAAAAAATCAAGAGTGAAAGCAGATCCCTGTGATATCTTTTGCTGGCCCAAGCCATTTATTTTGCCAGTTTTCAATGTTATGCTTTTCGTCGAAACCAGAACTTCAAGACCTGTATTCTATGAAGTTTATAATTTTTACCTCCATAATTTCATTGGTTTTCTCGTAGCCATGTTTTTCCAGAATAGCAGTTGCTATTTCGGTGTCGTTGACATTCATCTGACACCCATACGTCTCAAAGTATACTTGGAACAAAGAAAGAATCCAGTGAACAAAAATCCTCCCCACCACATTATAGCAGTTCTGATGCCGAGAAGGTAAATTTGCTATTACTTGGAACAGAGGATGCTTAAAATATTTATAAACATTTATCCCGGTTTGCAGGTTTGAAGAAACTACTTGAAGAAACGTGGTTTAAACTGTTTAGAAGAAATACTTTGTTCCAGTCCAGAAGTGAATAAAACTAGAACAAACCATCAGAATGATTTGGATGTCTTTATCTTAAGTCGTCGAAAGTTTTAATATGAAGTGAGCACACAATATGTAGTTTAATGAGAAAGACAGTACGTGGATTTTTGCAAAATGGCAGGGCGTGTGGTCAGTTTAACGCTTGTATACATTGTACACTGTGCCTTATAAGGCACGAGCCGTGAATTTTATTGGTCAGTTTTCTTACCCGCCCACCTGAGTATACAATCACCTCTGTAGGTTCAACTTTTTTTTTTTAAGCTGTGTCCTCAATTGTGAAATTATGCTTTATGTTTACACTTGCACCAGTGTTTAAACAACAGTTGGCTCATAACCCTCCATTGCATTCCAGTTTTCCCCCTTTAGTTATTGTCTGCTAGGAGATTCACGACTGATCAAATTGTGGGCTAATCTACCGTGAAAGGCAGAACTTAACAGTACTGTTATGCGTGTCAGTTGTTACCTATATGCATAAGTATAGGTAATACACTGTACCCTGGTTACCACTCGACTATATGATAATAAAATGAACATCAAAGTATTTTTCCAGTTTTGTCAGTAAAAATATTTCTTCCAGGTTTTTTTTTTTGGAGGGAGGGGGGGGGGGGAACTGGGGGAGGGCGGGGATTTGTTTCTTCCCCTGTCCGGAAGGAATACCCTTTAGACTGAACCTATTGGGCAATCCTGCATTTATCAAATGCGGCATTTGATTGTATGCACTTATTCTTCTCCTAACTGAAAATGCAATCTTAACACAAAAAGTTGTCCTGTTCATTGAAAAAAATCTACCTTTCTTTCCGCTGGCATGCAGCTCCCCGCTATCCAAGTACGTGACGCTGGGCTCCTCTGTACTGACATCAGCTGTTGGTGTAGCTGAATTCGCAAGGAAATACTCAAGCGGAGGTCCATCTTTGAGTTTCTTGGATGCTGATGGTTTTTCTTTGTCCGCTTCACTGGTGATGCTGTATGGCCGCCAGATTGAAGTACGGACGGCACGTCGTAGCCGGGATAGCTGACGTGATCGGCACAGTCCACAGAACATAACCGGCATGCAGTCTGCGAATGAAGAAGTGACGTTACGTTTAACTACATTGCTATTCGTTTCCTTTTACTGCTCTACTTTACCTCACTAGTTATTTCGCCAGTTTATGAGGGTTTTTTTCTCCCTTGTTTTCAATTAGGACAAATGTAGCATTTAAATTAACATCTTGGAATAACAAGTTTACATGCAGGGAGCATGGTTTATTACGTGAAATGTCAAAATACAGTTTGTAATTATCCACCACAAACTTTTGAATTGATCTTTCAAAAAGCGCGACAGAATTTAAACAGTAATATTGTGGGTGTACAGAATAAACTTACGCCTAATTCTGCACATGTCAATTGTTTTTAGTATGTATTTTACAGCTAATCTTTAACCCTGTTCTTTTAAATTTTTGGTCACTTCACTTTACTCACATGACACTCAAAGCCCGGAACGCAAACGGAAATTTGACAGTTGAGTGTGGAAGCTAACTTTTCTGCTTTTTGACGAAGAAAAAAAATTGCGCCTGTTTTAGAAAAAAAGGGTATTTTGTGCAGGAACTTTCAGTAAATGCTTGTATAATAGGGACTGGTATGCGGGATTCGTGCCTGAAAACATATAAAGTCGATCCTTATAAGCGGAACAATTTAAAACTCTGACAGAGAGGTATACCAAGTACGAAGTAACTTAAGGAAGAGCTGACTCGGAGCTAGTGAAAACCTAGCTCCAAGACGTGGTACGCTGCAAAGTTTTCTGATAGAGAGATGTACGATGTTATACAAGTCAGAGCTGACTCGGAGCTAGTGAAAACCGCTTTTGCACCGGTTACACCAGGTTTATCTACAACCACAGGTCACACAATTCACTATGACATTGTTATTATAAGTAATGACAATCTTCTGCAGCTAACAGGCCAATTTATAATTTAACCAATTACGACTTGCTGTTTAATTTGAATTCTTGCGGACACTTCCATGCAAAGCATTGTGGACAACTGAGGGCATAATGAGCGATATTTGGAGTTTATCGCACTGTTATATACCAATACAAATTATTCGATATTTAAGCTAAGTAATAAAATTTTTCTAAACGGTAAAAACTATTTAAAGAACTAACTTCACGGCATGTGACAAGTTAGCTCCGAGTCAACTCTGACTTGTATAACATCGTATATCTCTGTCAGAGCTACGAAGCCTTCCATTGCTCCACTAATAGTGGTCAACTTCACATGTTCTGAGGCACGAATCCTGCATACCAGCCCCTATGATTCAAACATTTACAGAAAGTTAATGCACAATATGCCCTTTTGTAAAACAGGCATAGTTTTTAGTGAGCTGTATATCTTTTATTTGTTCATAAAAGTGCAGAAAAGTTAGCTTCCGCATACACCTGTCAAATATTTGTTTACATTCTGGCCTTTAAATGTCACGTGACCAAAGTCAAGGGACCGAAAATTTAAATAAAGGGATTATAGTTTATTTGTAAAATATATATTAAATAGTTGATAGACGCAGAATTGCGAATAAATTTATTTTGTACACCCATAATATTTCACTTCTTATTATTTACGTTCTTTTTGAAATATCAATTATAAAGTTTTTTGGTGGATAATTGCAAAAATTGTTACTTTTTCACGTAATAAAGTATGCTCCCTGTATACAAACAAATGACAATTATTCTGGGAGATTTTGGGTTATTTCCGTATTATTTTCTTTTAAAGAAAGTGTAACACAGGAGTTGTATATGATTACCGTTGTACTTTGAGGGCCTTTAGCAAATGCCAATAAAAACTTATGGGTCGTTCAATCTCGCACAAAGTAGCCGCAGAGGTGCCTCAAAGCGAGCGCAGTTGACTTGCTTATCGTTATATAGCGAGGCTTTGAAGCGGTGCCTGGAAACTTGTTAGCACACCGCTTCTTGGAGCTAGTAACAAGTAGGCCAAAATGTCTGCAATCAGCCCAGAACAAGAAAAGTACCCTTATATTTGGTATAAAACAGTGAGACATTATGCGCTTTGCCCCGACGCAAGCACTGGCATTTTTATCACGTGATGAAAATGTTAATTCTTATTGGTGGATGTAAGGTTGTGACGTGAACTTGTCCTCAAGAATGCCCCGTGCGAGCGATAAAAGGAAAACGCAAGAATGGGCGATAATCTAGTCCTTTAGAATTTCAGACCCCATACTCGAACTATTCACTTACACAATTAATGGTTTCAATAATGCATTTTACCTCTTCCTTTTGTATAATATAAAACCAATTTCTTCACTCCATTTAAATAAAATGAAAAAAAAAGCAAGCACCCAGAAAAAAGTACACAGTTGAAAAGAAATCGTTTTCTATTTGGAACCGCAGAAATGCTTTTGGTATGGCAGTTTAAAACTATATGGTAAACACTGCAGAATGTTATGAAGAAATATAAATTTGAATCTGTCTGGAATCCTAAAAGGCACGAGAAAATTGAAATCCCTGACAGATTGATGCGATGTTTGTAAAAGTACATTGCATCTGAATAATAAAAGAATAGGAGTGAAGGCTTCTCGGAGAGGATGTTACAACACCTTGAAAATCATGTATTTTTTGTCACACTAGCACTGGTGTTTGTTCTAAATTTTAGCAGAAGAGCTGTTAGCTTTTTAAAAAATAGTTTTCCCCGTTCTATATGTAGGAAACTTTTGACCCAATAAATGAACGGAAGATCTAAAGAGCTTCTCATAGGTTGATTAAATGCGTCTAATAAATTTGCCTTCAAAGACGGAAAAGGTTTAATAAATTGTAATATAAACTTGTTTAGTCTACTTTTATGCAATGCGTTATAAGCACTCTTATTTTGATTCTCTGCCTTTTAAAAGAAAACCTCTTGTACTAAAAACTGTAAATATGATAAATTATTTTGATTTGAAAGCATTGTTTATATTAAATTTAGGCTCTACAGGTGTTATTTTATCTCTCGATAAAGAAATCTTGGTTTGTGCCTTTCGTGATGATTTTGTAGTCTCTTTTTCAGACTTTGACTACAAATTTAAACCATAAGTGCGCCAGACACTAATCCAGGACTTTTCTTGGAAATCTGTTTGGTGATCTAATTTTTTGTTCGAAGCACTTAGTGCTGGGACTTCTTTTCGAATTCTCGTGACGTATAATTTATACATCTCTACTTTTAAAAACCAGGTAATTGTTTAATTACTTCTTAGATTTTTCACTTCCAATCCAATCTGTAGCTTGGAAACGGATTCTAAGAATTTATTATAAGAGCTGTCTAAAAAAAAAGAAACCATTGTTTCTTCGATTTACTTTATATTAGGAGATAATTTTCAAAAGTAAGATGAAAATCACAAATTTAACCCATTTGATTAGTTGGTTATTGCATAATACTATTGGTAAAATGCGATGTTTTGAAAATATTTTCTTAAATTTATATTTTATTTTCAGTGCTAAGTAAACAAACCAAGATTTTAACCTTTTTACAATGAATGAATTAAAAAATAAATTAATGAATTAAAAAAAAGGAATAATAGATAAATAAGCCTAATATGTTAAACTATAAAACTCACAACCCGATATTACGAAACCGGAAATCAAAATTGTTTGTCAACGGCCACATTCTCTTGGACCGTCTCGAAAAATCAAGAGGCTCTCGAAAAATCGAGAGGTGTTCTCTTGGAAAAGTTCTCGTTATCTAGAGACAGTTTTTGTCTCGGAAAACTTCTCTCGAGAAGGTCAGATACAAGATGGCGGAAATGTAAAAAAAGGCATTCCTACAACTTATTTGCAAAAATAGTAGGGTATAAATGGGGGTTCTACTGCACTTTGTGACGTCATACTGTCTGGAAGTGACGTCATAGCGTCTGGACCGGAAGTATTGTCTGGACCGGAAGTGACGTCATAGCGTTTGGACCGGAAGTGCTGTCTAGACCGGAAGTGCTGTCTGGAGCGGAAGTGACGTCACGATAAGCGTTAGGATAGGCGCGACCATCCATGACGTCATAATGAGGTCATAATGAGGTCCTAATGAGGTCATAATGAGGTCATAATGAGGTCATAATGAGGCCATAATGACGTCATAATGACGTCATGCTGTGTGATGGCTTCCTAGGGTTTGCATGAGAGTTTTGGCGCAGTCTATAATCGTCGAAGTCAATGAAGTCAAGCTTTCATTTCCGAAGTCAATCGGCAACAGACCCTAAAAAGTGCTGACCTCCCCCCCCCCCCCCCTAGGACATACTATGTACGGACCCCCCCCCCTAGGACAGACTATGTACCGACCCCCCCCCCCTCGAAATTGTGATTTTTGCATATTTATCCGTTTCAGACGATTCTGAACATTTTTCATTTTTCGACCCCCCCCCCCCTCGAAATTGTGATTTTTGCATATTTATCCGTTTCAGACGATTCTGAACATTTTTCATTTTTTCGACCCCCCCCCCTCGAAATTGTGATTTTTGCATATTTATCCGTTTCAGACGATTCTGAACATTTTTCATTTTTTCGACCCCCCCCCCCCTCGAAATTGTGATTTTTGCATATTTATCCGTTTCAGACGATTCTGAACATTTTTCATTTTTTCGACCCCCCCCCCCCCTCGAAATTGTGATTTTTGCATATTTATCCGTTTCAGACGATTCTGAACATTTTTCATTTTTTCGACCCCCCCCCCTAGGTGAGCAACAGTCTGTCAAGTCAGCTTCAGTTCCATCAGAGGGGTATATAAGGGATGAGCATACAGCAGTGACAGTCATTTCGGTGAGTGGAGCAAGGAAGTACAAGTTGTAGAACTACAATTGCATCACATCAGATCAAGGGATGGCATCCAGTGACAACTATTTCGGTAAGTGTTTATTGAAACTTTATAAATAAAAAGTGAACTTTGTAAACAAACTTTAGTTATTTGCATAATTGAAACTTTGTAAACAAACTGTGTAAACAAACTTTATAAACAAACTTTATAAATAAACTTTGTAAACAAACTTTGTAAACAAACTTTGTAAACAAACTTTGTAAACAAACTTTGTAAATAAACTTTATAAACAAAATTTGTAAACAAACTTTGTAAACAAACTTTGTAAACAAACTTTGTAAACAAACTTTATAAATAAAATTTGTAAACAAACTTTATAAACAAACTTTATAAACAAAATTTGTAAACAAACTTTGTAAACAAACTTTGGTTATTTGCTTAATTGAAACTTTGTAAAACAATACCTTTCACAATACACGCATCACACGTGGAGAGAGATGGTGTGCTTATTCACCATCTTTGTGGAAGATTGTATGCCAAAGCTTGAAAAATTTACGCGACATTGGCTTCAAACTGTACTTAACGCAAACGAAGTGGCTTGAAGTCATTTCATACTTGGATATGCGCTATGTGAGTTTTGTGCGCACGTCATGGTTTGAAGGGAAAGAATACACACATCACATCAACATGAATGATGGTGAATGGGAGACACTGCTTCAGGAGATGGACAACATCAACTCAGCCCTATCACCATGTGAGGAATGTCATGACAAGAAAATGATCATCAAGCTGCAAAAGGATGGTCGGATGAAGTTGTCAAAGCTATCCAAGAAAAGGCTGGCTGAAGTTCAGTTGGAGAACATGAACGTACAAAATCAACTTGGACTTACCTGTGACTATTGCGGTGCTTGTGGATATGTGGAGGATTATCATTGCCACTGCCACAAGTATAATTGCAAGTTGTGTGAACCAAGCAACTTCTGCGGCAAGTGTGGAGTACTTAAAGTCAGTGAAGCAAAGTAAAAGCCCACAAGACACTGAAACAAGATGGACGCATGTTTTAAAAATGCTTATATTGACTTGATGATTGCTAAACTTGCTTGCTGTGGCACTCCAGACTATCAACTTTATCATTTGGATGCTTTTTGGGATGTTGTACATCATAGTCTTGATGTGATTGAACTGCATTCAAGATTTCTTGGAGAATGTCATAAAATTGGAATAGAAGAAGATCCTGACTTTGACTTTGATGCTGCACTTTATTCTGCTCGCACTGATGTGGAAGTATATTTCACCGTGGTTGATCATTTGAGAGATTGTTGTAAAGAAGAAGAGGAAACCGAGCAGCTTTATCAGGTAAGTTATATAAAACCTTTTTAATCATCTTTGTAACAACATAGTGAATTGTTTCTCAAAGACATAACAATGTTTTTCTTACTAGCAAATTTAGTTTTATGTGAGTGGTTTCAACGTAAACAAAGAAAGAATATGATAGAAGAGGCAGCAAATATATTAAAAGATATTTTATTACAGGAAGAAACCGACATGTCAGAATAAAGAAGCAAAGTCAACATGGAGAATCTTGTACTATTCAGCGGTCATAAGGACGTTCTTTCAAATATGTTTCCAACACGACTTGAAAAGTATGGACATGGATACAAGTGAAGCTTTGTATCAATATGAGAAAGCAGTGTTTCATCACCGTCCAGATATTGCTTCAGCCATTGTGTCATCGAGAAATGGATATGAAGCGAAACGTATTGCTAAAGGGATAAAACCATGTCCTTACCAGTGAAGAGAAGCAAAATGCAAGATGTTTTACAAGTCAAACTGGATCAGTGTGTATTGTTTCGCAACAAGTTGAAAGAATGTAAAGATAAAACTTTAGTTGAAGCAACGTATGATCATTGGTGGGGAGCTGGTGTGAAACATGTGTCATCTGAATATCCTGGTCAGAATATTATGGGAAAGTTGTTAGAAATGTTGTGTGAGGGTTAGAGACTTTTTCATTTGCTTGCCAACCGTCATGGTGTGCAGACGTGTGGACATGTAAATTTGAAGTATGTTTAACTTGTGTTGCATTGATTCAAGACTGCACAATGGCGGACATGACACTGAGACAATATATTGTGCAAAAAGCTTATTGTGAAGAAATGTTATCCGCTGTAAAAAAGTTTGCCTATTTAGTCTGTCCTGCTTGTCAACATGAAGAGTGTCAAGAACATACTTGTCATGCTGCATCTGTTTATACATATTGGAATGAAGCTAAATATTACATGCATTTAGATAAAGTGTTAGAGAATGCAAATCAACGTTGTGAGAAATATGGTGTAGATGCTATTACATTGGATGAACTCAGTCATTGGTTAGTGTTCATTGAAGACCAATGGTCTCCAGTGATTCATACCATTGTATCTATACTTGATTTGTAAAAACTTGTTAGTTAAGTTATAAATGCATGTTAGTTAAGTGATGTTGGTTGAGTTATAAAATAAAAGCTGTTCTGTTGAGAAGGTGGTTTTCATTCGGTGTGACCATGTCGACGTGGAAAGACTACTTGACCAATATTTACTTCAAACCTGGACAGCCTGGAGCATTTGCTGGTCCTTACAAACTGTATCACATCTTACGAAAACATAATCAACCAGTCACACAGTCACAAGTGAAGAAATGGCTACAGGATCAAGATGCTTTTAGTTTACTCCAACCTGTCAAATACAGGTTCAAAAGACAACGTGTGATTACACGTGGTATTGATGACATGTGGGATATTGATTTGGCTGATATGGGAAACATAGCTCCCTATAATGATGACATACGCTTTTTACTCATTGTCATTGATGTGTTTTCCAAATATGTCTGGGTACAGCCAATACCTAATAAATCACATACCAGCGTCATACAAGCTTTCCAAAAGATTTTTCATGACACACGACGAAGACCGCGAACTCTAAGGTCTGATAAAGGAACAGAATTTAAAAACAGATGGGTAAAAGCATTTTTGAAGAAAGAAGGCATTCATGCTTATACCACAAAGAATGAAACCAAAGCCAACTTTGCTGAAAGAGTCATTCGTACTCTAAAGGGAATGATGTATCGGTATTTTCTACATAATCAAACTTACCGTTACTTAGACATTCTTCCAGACTTGGTGTACAATTACAACCATAGACCTCATGGTTCTCTTCCTAATAAATATGCTCCAGCCGAGATTCGTAAAGACAACGAATCAAAAGTGTGGAAGTATATGTATGTCGACAAATTGAAATTGAAACCTAAGAAGAAGAAGAAGAAGTACAAATTTAACATTGGTGATCATGTTCGCATTTCTCACATAAAATATGTGTTTCAACGGGATTATCACATCAAATGGACGCAAGAAGTCTTCATTGTCACACATCGTTGTAAGAAGCAAGGAATACATTTATATCGTGTGAAAGACTTTTTAGACGAAGATATTGATGGTCATTTCTATGAAGAAGAACTGCAGAAAGTGACCAAAGATATTGAATCTATTTATAGAATTGAAAAAGTCTTGAAAACACGTAAAAGACGAGGAGGAGGTGTGAAAGAATTATTTGTCAAGTGGTTAGGTTGGCCAAACAAGTTTAACAGTTGGGTGAAAGAAACAGACATTCAACAATGAAGCATCCATTTACATGTTTAGTCTCTGGACCTACAGGCAGTGGCAAAACGTCTCTGGTGAAGGAAATTCTAGAACAAAAGTTGATTCAACCCTCTCCAAAAAGCATTTTATGGCTCTATGCAGCAGATCAGCCTTTGTACAAGGGAATGAAAGGCGTGGAATTTTACCAAGGCATTCCAGATGACATTGAAGAGCGTTTTAACCCGAAGAAACCAAACTTACTTATCATTGATGACTTAATGACGAAATGCCATAGTGATGAGCGTATGACACGTCTCTTTAGTGTTGGCAGCAGTCATCAAAATCTAAGCATTATTTTTATTGTGCATAATTTATTCCATCATGGGAAAGAGATGCGAAATATTAGTTTGAATACACATTATATCATTCTGTTTAAAAATCCGAGAGACAGTCAGCAAATTAGTACATTGGCGCGGCAAATGTATCCTAGAAGATCTCAATTTCTCATAGAAGCCTATCAAGATGCTACTAGCAAACCTCATGGTTATTTATTCATTGATTTAAAACCAAAGACAAATGATCAACTACGTATTCGTACAGGCATTTTACCAAAAGATACACATTATGTATATATTGATAAAGCAGTGTATGAACAAGAACCAAGTCATTTAACCATTCGCAGTCAAGATGTCTAAACGTATTCGAGCGAACCAGCCGTTTCTTCATTTGCTTGCACGCAGTGGGCCTAAACGACGTAAATCCTTGCTACAGCAAGCTACAAAGGAGGAATTAACAAGCTTGTTTGAAATTTGTTTGAATATATTGCAAGGACATTTACCCTTAAGCTCAAAACGGTTTAAGGAATTTAAACGTGAACGTCATACGCTACGTACTCTAGCAGATAAGAAGATATCCCTTCGACGAAAAAAGAAGTTGATTAATCAGAAAGGAGGATTCATTGGAGTTATTGCTAGATTGGCATTGCCCTTGTTAGCCAAACTACTGCTAAAATGAAACATACGATGAAAATGGTCCTCATTCCTGAATATGAATATAAAATGTTGCTAGAAAAGAAAAATGATATCAAAACGAAAGTGAATAAACTTTTACGTGGGAAACGAACACGTGAAAAGGCTATAGAAATGTCTCAACTTCTTGGTCGTCATTTACGAACAAGTCAGTCTAGGCAGCAAAAGCCCTCATCATCACCACCTGAAAAGCCAGAAAAGTTATTTTTAAGTCATTTTCAACCTATCTATCATGGAAAAATAACACAACTTTTAGCCGAACTGAAGAAATATGGTGTTAAATGGACAGAGAAGAATGAACTTGTGTTGAAAACGGGCGATATTATCACAAATTCCAACATGGTTGATTTGATGAAAGAAGCATTGGTGGCGACAAGAAGAAAAGAACGAGTCAAACCACATGGTTGGCATCCGTTTATCCAGGAAATTGTTGATGCTAATATTCCAAAAACAATGTTTAGTAAAAAGACCACTCGTGACGACATTACAACAGAAATGAAACAACGTCAACAAAGACAGTTTCCTGAAGGATGGGAAAATTTTTAACATGGCTGAAAGAGCTATGTTGTTGTTGTGAGGAAGATAAACCAACTATTCCTGTGAAGATCAGATGTACAAGTGCTTGTTGTGAAGGAGAAATAAAAGACCATGTGAATGAGGATGAGATTTGGCATACTTGGTCGAATGGCGCGCGCTATCGTGAAGTATATAGACAACGTCAACGCACCTATACCATTTAGTTCCCACCATCATGGAGTCGACAAGCTTTTACATTACTTTGCCTAGGAATGCGAGTATGACCTATTATCACAACAACAAGGCTTCGAATTATCAAATTCGTATGCCTCGAACCATCTATCTGAATGGAAAATATGAAGTGGCTTTAGCTGAAATTCAATATCCACATACATGGACAACGATGAGACAGGGCATGGACTATTCTATTCAGTATCGCCAAGAACTATTCGATGATCCTATTCTTAGCACTCTCAATATTCCTTATGGGTACTATAGAACCATACAAGAACTATGTGAGGCAGTCAATGAAGAAGCGACTAATGCTCTGAAACTTACAGAAGCTATTCGACTAAAGTATGATAAAATTAGACGACGTGTGTTTCTATTTCTCGATTATGGCTATGAAGTGTCCTTTTCCGCTGGATTAGCTGAGATTTTAGGATTTATCCCAGATCAATGGTATACTGAAACATGTACAGCTGACCATAAAGCGGATGTGAAACAGGGATTTTATACACTGTATGTGTATTGTAGCATTTGTGAACCACAAGTTGTTGGTGATTATTATGTGCCGTTACTACGTTCTGTTGGCATACAAGGCCATGATGGAGATATTATCATGAAAACGTATGGCGAACCACATTATGTTCCTGTAAACACATCCAAATTTGACATGATAGAAATGAATATTAAGGACGACACAGGCCATAATGTTCCATTTCAAACTGGAAAGGTGATCTGTAAACTTCATTTTCGACCAAAAGCAATATGAAAGCTTATACACACGATCCGTCTGCATATCGCAACCATTTTCTTCGTCAAGTGGGCGGGGAATTACCAGGATTCAAAGGAGCGCGAATCCAGTATAGCGATGGTATTGGTTCAATACTGGGATCATTGGCTCGCAAAGCTATTCCACTACTTAAGGCTGGGGCTAAGATCGTTGCGCCACATCTTAAGAAGGCTGCAAAGAATGTCGCGAAAGATGTGACGGGTCGAGTAGCAGAACGTGTGTTTGGTGAACAAAAGCGTATGCAACCAACGAAACGTGCCAGAAGACGAAAAACAGCCAGACGGATAACATCAAAATATCGCAAAGATATTTTTTAAAGAAAAAAAAATGTCTCTCATTCATAATCATTCGTGTGAATGTAGTCTTTCTCCATTGGAATGGTTTCACGTACCACCAACGCAAACTGCTGTAGAGAAAAGTTATAATGTTGACTATCAACCACTTACAAGCATTAGAGAAGGCGCTCCAATAGAATTCTACATTCCTGCGAGTACAGAAGAATATCTGGATTTAAAGAACAGCAAACTTCATATTGTATGTCGCATTCTAAAGGCTGATGGAACAGCGTGTGGCGCAGATGATAATGTCTCTTGCATCAATGATGTGTTTAATGGGTTATGGTCTAATATTGAATTGTTTCTGAATGATCGTTTGGTTTCGCATAGCAACAATACTCATGGTTATACCAGCATTATCTCTCATCTCATCCATGATTCGGAAGAAAGTCTGCATTCTGAGCGCTCTATGCGTCTCATGTACAAGGATACTGCTGGGTCAATGAATAGTCATGAGGTGAAAAGACCTAATCATGAACAATATGTATCCGGGTTTCATGTCAATGCCGACGGTGGTGACTTGGCTGAGCAAGGCAATAATGGCTTACATCATCGTTATTTGCATACTCGTCTTAGCCGTGATGTTATGCTCGCAGGTGGTTTAAGGATAGATTTGTTTGAGCAGGATCGTTATCTTCCGAATGGCATCAGTTTGAAATTGCGTTTCCATAGACAAAAAGATGACTATGTATTGATGGCTGTAAATAATACCTATAAGGTAGAAGTGAAAGAGGCATTTTTAACCATTCGCAAAGTGAGGGTGAGTCCAGGTATTCAGTTAGGACATGCAGATGCATTGATGAAAAGTCCTGCCAAGATCATCATCACTAGAAAAGAATGTAAAGTCTTGGCCATTCCAGCAGGATTTCAGTCTTTTGTGAAAGATAACATCTTTTTGGGTCAATTACCAAATCGTATTGTCATTGGTCTGGTTCATAATGAAGCTTTTGGTGGATCAGTATTGAGGAATCCATACAATTTTGATCATTTTAATCTGGACTATATGCAACTGTACACGGATGGTGAACCAGTTCTATCCAAACCTCTCAAGCTTGACATTACACAGAACAAATACCTGAACGCTTTTGAAACGCTTTACAAATCGTTTGATCGGTTGAATGGTGAGAAAAGTTCCATTATAAAACGGGAAGATTGGCCTAGAGGTTATGCTTTATTTTCGTTTGACTTAACACCGGATTATGATGGTGATGATCATTTCCCCCTGATCAAGCATGGGAATTTGCGGCTAGAAATGAACTTTGCTAGGGCTTTGCAACCTACAATAAATGTCATTGTCTATGCTGAATTTGACAACATTATTGAGATCAGTGCCAATCGCAGCATCCAATTCGACTACCAGTCATGAACACGAAGCAGATTGATGCCATATTGAGTCATGATGTCATGACCAAAGACTTGTTTCAAGGCGTGTTTGCCATGGATCAGTTACCGTCTTTACAACGCGGCGCCTATGTGATCAACACAGACGATCAAGATGAACCAGGAGAACATTGGGTGGCAGTGTATTATGATAAAGACCCTGTGGAATATTTTGACTCTTATGGACTGTTCCCTCTCGATGATCGTTTAAACATGTTTTTAAGAAATGACTATATGTATAATTCTATCTCATTACAAACGCCAATATCATCGTCATGTGGTTTTTATTGTGTCTATTATATATTGCATAGAGCTCGAGGTCAGAGTATGTTTGATATTGTGAATATATTAAAAAGAAAGGATGGTGATTTTATTGTAAAGGATTTTGTATATAGACATTATAAACCATTGTTTTATTAATGTTGTTGTTGTTATATTAGTTAAGTTGTTGTTGTTGTTATATTAGTTAAGTTGTTGTTGTTGTTATATTAGTTAAGTTGTTGTTGTTGTTATATTAGTTAAGTTGTTGTTGTTGTTATATTAGTTAAGTTGTTGTTGTTGTTATATTAGTTAAGTTGTTGTTGTTAAATAAAACAAATCAAGTTTCAAACAACTGTCTTGTTTATTGTGTTCTATTTACAAATTCTTAACTACAAACACTATTTACAAAGTTTACAAACACTATTTACAAAGTTTACAAACACTATTTACAAACTCTTAACTACAAACGCTATTTACACTATTTACAAATTCTTAACTACAAATTCTATTTACACTATTTACAAACTTTTATTTACACTATTTACACTATTTACAAAATTCTTAACTACAAACTCTTAACTACAAAGTCTATTTACACTATTTACAAACTTTTTATTTACAAACACATTCATTTTTCAATACATTCATCAATGAATACCATTCATTAGAATCTAAATTGATATAGGTATCATAGACATTACATCCATGTTTGTAAATGCTATGAAAGCTCACATAACACACATCACCAAACTTTATCACTTTAACAGTTACATGTTCAGACAGTTTCAGTTCATATCCTTCTTCTAAGTCCATCACACGCATAGGTTGTGTCAGCTCAATGGATTTGGTGCCTCGTGTAAGCCATATTTCTGTTTCTTTGAATTCAAGCGTTAGGTTCTTTCCAATCCAATGCTTGTAACAACGCGTTCCATTCCACTGTGTTGAGGGTGATGTAATCATAGTTTTCTGTAAGCTCGTCATATTGACGAAATTGTATAAACACGTCTAAGCAGTTCTCAGTCACACGCACTTCTAATTCATTTGAGACTGTCAGGAGAAAGCCAGGTATCCTGAACTTCTCTAGATGGTCTTTCAACACGGATTGGTCATCAAGTGATAGGACGAGATACTGTCCAAAATGTCTTAGCACAATGTCATCATATTCGTTTCTCAGATATGAGAACCCATGCGTAATTGGTTTATATTCCGTTAAAAAGTCTTCCATCTCGTCCAGCAGTCAGATGAACTATGAGGTGTCTCCTTGTCTGCAAAGACGTTTTTTTATGCTCGCAAGATGGCGAAGAGTGGATGTTGTATCACTTCTAGGAATCGTAAGACTGCACGCCAGTTCTTGATATCAAAGATGATCAAATCTGTATATGGTGTATCTGGCACAACTCCCTTATAATCCTCTGGATAATCCTGTAAAAGATTTCTACAGAATGTCACACGTATGTTAGAATCATATTCAGCCACCGTCACTTCCACTTTATTTTCAAGTCTGCGTTTAAACCCAGCTTCAAGCGGTATGTTTTTAAAGTCTTTCCACACTTCAGGTTTAAACCGATGATAACTTGTCTTAGAATCTAGTATCACTTCATTCCTCTCATTGACAGTAAGGTAAACACCACCGTTCAGCATGAGTGCATTCATGATTGTTACCTTGTTATGACTTGTCGTCTTGTCTGCGAAGCCTTTTATCCACTTCTTTCACCTGCTTCTTCATCATTTTCCATTCAGGTATTGTCAGCAAAATTCCCTTTTTCGTTGGACGGTTTTTTCCAGTCCCCTCATCTCTGAGGTATTTGCGAATGTTCACCACACCTTCATTACTTTGTTTCATAATCTTGATATACTTTCCATTGCCTAGAGAAAGCATTCCATCCCACGACTGTGGTGTTGGTGCTATCTCCACTTTTAATTTCTTAATGGTAGTATCAGGATGTTTCACTTTCATGTCTTTGACTGTATCAGCAAGAGTATCCATATCCGTTGGTGCAGATCTTTTCATGTTGACGCTTCAGTGTTCACACCACAACTAACTCTCAAGTTGAAGTGTCTCCCCCTTATATACTGTAATGCCCATGCGCCAAAGTGGAATAGCCATCACTCATCACATATCGCTTGTCATCAAAGGGAGAGAGAGCCACTTTCCTCAACTTCTCCGAGAAGATCTGGTGGTTATGACTTCGAATGATGTGTCCTGTAGTCATCGTTTGCGTTTGGTTGAACAAACTGTCTCTATACTGCTGATGTTTCATCCGTCTTTGACACGCGCGAGTGATGCCTTTGGCCGTACGTTTTTCTTTCCCACCATACATCATACTATACATTTTCGGTCGAAGTCCAACAAACTCTTCAATGGGAATGCCCGCCGTCTCATCTTTCATTTTCCCAAGCACTTTCTTGTTCACGTTGGAATGTAGGAAATGATCTGGCGGATAGTCACTTGTGTCGAACAAGTCAGCATCTTCCTGCATGTCTTTGTATATATCGTCCGTTTCTATGTCATAACATAGACTGTCGGTGTCGCTGAACAAGAGTTTGGCGTTGGGATACTTGGTCATGATGTAGTTGTAATGAAAGTGGAACATGAGCACCTTGCTGAGGTCGAGAATGGTGAACCCAACTTGAATGGGTTTATCCAGAAGCAGATCCACTTTGCGTAAATGTACCGCGGTTAAATCTTCGTTGAAAATTCTAAATTTGTGGAAGGAAGGTTTGGCTACAAGTTTCTTGAACCGCTTTTCCTGGTGAACAAGTTCCACATTCATGCGCTTTCTTACATTTTCCATGGTTTTGCCAAACACAGAGTTGTTCATCAATTTGAAGAAGTCTTTCTCAAACGGGTTCTTGGCCAACTTTCTCTTTTCCGTGTTCAAGGAGATGTATTTTGCCAACCATTTGCTCTGTGCAAACATGATGGCACGGTGCACCTTCGTGACTTTCAATCCCAGTGAGACATATTGCTGTAAATTTCTATAATGAAGCACATATTTCTTCTTGTCACACAGGTTGGGAATGAGCTTTTCACTAGGTTTGCCTTTCATGTTTAGATCTTTCCGTAGCTTCTGACTATGTTTTGACAATTCTCCCACTTTCACACATTTCCGTTCTGGAGCCACTGGATAGTGATTATGATGATCATGGATTGAATATGGGTATTCCAAATCCACTTCTAAAATGTATCCAATCTCGTCATCTTCATCCACATCCATAAAGTCAATGGATTCTGGCTCGCTCACCCACATAAATCCACTTTCCGGCATGCTTTGCGACATAGCCCAGCCATACAAGTTGTTTGCATCCAGGTAAGTCAAGTAGTTGGTTGGTTTCAAGGGATCGTAATCTGCTACGTAGGGGTTATTTGCTTTCGCATACTTGTGTGTGATGACAGATATTCCTCCACGTAAACCTTGTTCAACCATTTGGTACATGTCAATGTCGTTGATCAATTCCAATTTCACCTTTGTCGCTTTCAACATGGCATCCCACGACAGTCCTGGCGCTGTATAGTAGTGAGCAGGATCCAATTCATACGTGTTGAGACATACGTGACGAAAGTTTTCAAACACGTCAGCCAGCAGCAACACATCTGATTTCAGGTACAAGTCATGGTATTCGCCAAATGTAGTACAGTGGAATGTCTCCCACACCTTCTGCGCATGCGCATAATCCTCATCGCTAATGTCTTCTTCACTGAGTAGACTGTAAAACTTGTCCTTGGACGGCAGTTGTGTTTCAGCAAACTTGGATGGCTCATCCACGTAATCATAAGGGTACACTCCCTTTCTCAACAGTAACTCTTGTTGGTCGCTATCGTGAATGTGTGACGTCATGTGATAAAAGTTGTCTTTCCCTTCTGCTGCCAGGTTGGAGACCAACTTCTGTAGAGAAGTACTCATGAACTGAAAGCTGTCTGTAAATTTCAGATTGCTCATGGTGAATGCAATATATTTCTCAACGGTGTTGGGAATGACTGTAATCCTTTCGTTTTTGAACTTTCCAATTTCTTCCATGATCAAATGGCTGTCATAGCCTCGTAAATTGTGGAAAAACACAGGAATGATGAAAGAATCTTCAACATCCTGCTGATCTTTTCGAAATCGAAATTGTAAATTGCATTCATTATGTGCAGCACCGCGGTATTTGCCATTGATATGATCATGATCTCTCACACGATCTGCTCCTAGAGGCTCATGACAAATGTAGCAATCTGTAGCGTTCTTATAATGCTCTTCATCTTCACAAGTCATGACCATTTTCTTTTTCTGCTGTAGACCATGCACAATACGATCACGTTCATATACCATATGGTCTAAAAAGACTTTCACGGCATTATCGCCTCGATACAGGACTGGAGCACGTGTCTCATACTGGCTGACAACCACGTAGGCAAAGCTGTTTGGACGATGATGTTGATACTTGTCTCCTTCATGCTTTTTCGTGAAGCATTCAAAGTCTGCATAAATGACAAACGGCGCTCGCTGTTGTTTGGCTACATTCTTGAACTTGATGAAAGGTTCCTTGGGAAATGATAAACGTTGTGCGCCATGCTTGCCACACACTTCACGATGCTTGTCTAACAGATCTTGTCGTATAAACCCGTGAAGACAGTTGAAACAATAAAATGCTGCAGCCTTATGCTTTGATCGATAAGCCATCAGTCTGCTGAAATTCTTGATGAGGCAGTAATGTCTTGTCTTGTCATTGCTAATCAAAAGCAAGTTGATTTCTCTGGCGCTGTTGGCGCTGTTGGCGCTGGTGTTTCGACTGAGTTGTATGGGAACAACGACATCATGTTCATATCCAAACACGTTAATGGACACATCATTCTCCTTTTCAAACTTTGGAATGTCTGTAATCGGTGTTGGAAATGTCATGTCTTCCACCTTCAATTCGTTCTCAAATAGCTTGTATTGATGCACACGCTGTGGGTCATTGCTTGTTGAAGGGTGAAGGTGAGCCAATACAGACCATAAGAAACATTTGTTGTCTTTATTCTGAATGTTTAACACCGCCTTTGTAGTCTTTACTTTCTTCGGTAGTGGGATAAAACTGCTCGCTTCCAGTGGCGCTGACGTAGCTGTATGCACTTCAATGAATAATATGTTATCCAACACCCAACCAGAGCCTTGTCGCTCATGTTCATCAAACCTGGTAAACAATTCTTTATAGGCTTCTGGTAAGTCCTTCTCAATATCCGTTGGATTGTATGCTGCATATGTCGGACTACTGATGAAGGCATTATCCACTTGTTCTACCATCACACCTTCAACATTTGGTGTCATTTTCTTGAAGCGTGCATGTACCACAATGTACCATTTCATGCCATGGTTTAACGTTTCTAACAAATGTCTCTTGATTCTATTCTCTTGTTGTCGCATTTCAAGTAGCAAATCCGATCCATCTTCAGGCTCAAACCGTCTTTCCTGTGCGTTTTCACCAAGACTCACTCTTCTGCCTCTGCCTACTTGTCCTGTCTCTTTCTTTCTTTGTTCTTCATGAGACACATTTTCCATCTCATCACATGCATGTGTCTCAAATGCATCCAAAGATGAAAATATCTTGGTGCATTTACAGCAGAGGACTGGATCAGGTCTGTCAACACCATCTTGTACGGTCTTTCGTCTCTTGGCTTCAATCTGCTCAACAAGCTCTTCATGAGCACGTTTCATCCTAGCTGGTTTGCATGTATGTGTCACGAACACTTCCAGAGATGGAAATGTCACATCACAATCATGACAGTAGACTGGTGCCATCGTTGTTGTCTCTTCAACTGCTAGAACTGAAATGAAGTAAAATACACGTTTTACTCTTCCTTTTATACCACTTCAATGGTGTGTTGACTCAGCAGAATGTATCACTAGTTGACATGTTTCACTCATGCTTTTATGCTACTTCCATGTAATCAAAATATGGTGTGTAACTTGTTCAAACTTGTTTCCAAAATGTTAAAATTGCTGACTCAGCAGAATTTTACTTGTGTATATGAATGTCTCACTTACAGTTGTGAAGTTGTACAGCTGCACTGCTACGCAGCAGAGACATCTAGCGGTGAAGTTAAATGGTCTGCCAAATGGTATTCATCCGCGAAGAAGCACTGTAATGGTGAAATTTTCAGTTAACTATAACGAAAGTTATAACGAAAGTTATCACAATTTTAAGTTAAAATGGCGGTAAAAATGCACACAGCCAACTGCACAAATAGCCTATGACTACTTAATGTTAAAACTAGATATAAAACTGACTCAAACAGTGAAAGTTTCATGCAAATCTGTCAATCATAACGAAAGTTATCCCACTTTTTACAAAATTAAAATGACGGTAAATATGCACACAGCTAGCTGCACAACCAGTCCATGACTATGTGAAAACTAGATATAAAACTGAATTAAACAGTAAAATTTTCATGCAAATCGGTCAAGTATAACACTGCATACTGCAACTCCAAGCAGTTAGACACTGCTGCCTCAGAAAAACAAAAAGCCTAACACCGCTGTCTGCATTGTTTGATGACGAAATCTGATTACGCAGTCTGATTACACTGATGACGAAATGCTGCTGATGACGATTGTAGGTTGTATGACGCCATTTTCTTTTCTAAGTAAACACTGCATTTCAAACAACAAAAAAAAGTAGAATAATGGAGTACAAAGAGCAACATAAGCAAAACATTTTATCATGGTGTTGGTATGTATGCATGAGAGTGTGGGGGAAAAAAAGTTGCCGTCAGAAGGTTGAAATACCTATGCGGCTTATGAAATGCTCAGTCGTGGTGTGTGTGTGTGTGTGGAGAGTGTGGGGAAAAAAGTTGCCATCAGAAGGTTAAAATACCTATGCGACTTACGAAATGAAACGCTCAGTCGTGGTATTTGTGTGTGTGTGTGTGTGTGTGGGAAATGAAAAAAAAAAAAAGAAAAAAAAAAGAAGTTTGTTTACTAAGTTTGTTTATAAAGTTTCAATGAGTTTCAATTATGCAAATAACCAAAGTTGGTTTACAAATTTTGTTTACAAAGTTTGTTTATAAAGTTTGTTTACAAATTGTGTTTACAAAGTTTGTTTACATAGTTTGTTTACAAAGTTTCAATGAGTTTCAATTATGCAAATAACCAAAGTTTGTTACAAATTTTGTTTACAAATTTTGTTTACAAAGTTTGCTTACAAAGTTTGTTTACAAATTGTGTTTACAAAGTTTGTTTACAAATTGTGTTTACAAAGTTTGTTTACAAAGTTTGTTTACAAAGCTTGTTTACAAAGCTTGTCTACAAAGTTTCAATGAGTTTCAATTATGTAAATAACCAAAGTTTGTTTACAAATTTTGTTTACAAAGTTTGTTTACAAATTTTGTTTACAAAGTTTGTTTACAAATTTTCAATTATGTAAATAAGTCAAATTTGTTTACAAAGTTTGTTTACAAATTTTGTTTATAAAGTTTGTTTACAAAGTTTGTTTACACAGTTTGTTTACACAGTTTGTTTACAAAGTTTGTTTACAAATTTTGTTTATAAAGTTTGTTTGCAAAGTTTGTTTACAAATTTTATTTATAAAGTTTGTTTACACAGTTTGTTTACAGTTTGTTTACAAAGTTTCAATTATGCAAATAACTAAAGTTTGTTTACAAAGTTTGTTTACAAAGTTTGTTTACAAAGTTCACTTTTTATTTATAAAGTTTCAATAAACACTTACCGAAATAGTTGTCACTGGATGCCATCCCTGGATCTGATGTGATCCAATTGTAGTTCTACAACTTTTGCTCCCTTGCTCCACTTACTGATATGACTGTCACAATGATTATGACGTCACAATCATCCGTTCCTATGCAGTGGTTCTCATAGAGGTCATGTCGTTTCTTAATTCTTTGTATGCAGTGGTTCTCATAGAGGTCATGTCGTTTCTTAATTCTTTGTGTGCGGTAGAACCAACGTTTTCACCCTACTAAAAATGCATGTGAAATATAGATATTTAAGACTAGAAATTTAGTTCAAGGAAGATTTTAGACGTAATTGCACTAGGTATAGTGAAATACAAGAGGACCCAAAGGTTTAACCTCAATTACTATAGATTGAGGTCTAATCTGTAACACCGTTGGTACTGCTGAAGTGGTAGGGATGTTACTAGGTAAAACAGGTCACATTTAAACCAATGCCCCAACAAACGATTGTCACAGGATATATTTCTGGGCATATGAATTACATATTTATCTGAAATAAGCACAAAATAGCTAGATTTGTGTTTTTTATTTCTCGATTTTTTGAGACGTGTTCTTTTGTACGGTGTCTCTGGGGCTTCTCTGGTCTGTTTGGAGAGTGGATTCTCAGTTTTCTGAGAGGTCCAAAAGAATGTGGCCAACAACAACAACTGGTTAGACAAGGAATCTTGTTCGTAAATTTTACCAGATTTTCAGGTATTTTAGCCTCATTTGGGGATAAAACAAAGGATGTAAAAGCACAGATATTTTGCCTAAATCAATATTAAATCAATGAATTGGCCAGTGATGTCTACTAAGCGTTTGTCAACTGCTTATGCAAATAATTATTCGCATTCGATCGGTATTGGTTACGAGGTACGAGTCCTGCTTGTCCCGAGTGACCCTAGCCCATCACCACTCTTCTACCCGGACTAGGAGGTGGGAGGCGGGAGTCACCTGGGACTAGAGTCCTACGAGTAGATTACTCTTGAGTCTTCCTAGTATAAGCCTAATCACACTTTGGGTGTTTCGAATAAAATGCGCAAGAACTTTGAATTTCGACTGTAAAAAATGAAAGAAGTGAAAGAAAAATAGAGAAGAAATATACCAAAAACAGCTCATGCTCGGAGCATAAAAGACAGTGAAACTTAAAACCATTTGTTTAAACTTAAAATTAATTTTTAAAACAACAAACGGGTTGTTAAAACGCGATTCCACTTCGGAGAAAGATAAATTTAACACCTAGGCGAAATTTGTCTGTCATTTCTTTCATTTTTTACCCGGTCGGTTTGTATTTGAAACACAGAAGTTTTGCGCTTTCATTCGGATCGCCCAAATTGTGATTTAGCTTGTGACATCGAGAGTCATATTATTATCCGCCAGCAGAATCTTTTCTCGAACCGCTGTTCTATTGAAAAATTTAACCGGTTCCCATCATTCTTTTTTTGCACCCGATTTCACTTCAGTTTAAGAATCTGGGATCGCGTATAGGCCCACCGGAGTGGTTGTTATAAAACAGATGACCTCTGAAATTTTGTGTGTTATGTACAAACACAAAGCGGAAAGACATTTTAAAAGTAGTTCCTCTCTTTTATTAGTACCATTTCTGCGGAATCCCCACTTGGTATGCAAATTAAAAAGTTGTTATAACAGATCGAACTGACGTGGGGTTTGTCCGTTTGACAACAATGCGGGTTTGGTAATGTTTCTGGTTAAATTGCGTTGCTGCTCTACTGCCAACTTCTATGGCGGTTTGGTGAATGGATCCTTTCAGAGGTCAGCTATTATAAAACAACGGTTAAATTGGTTTTTTACATATTTTAAAAAAAAAAAACTGCTATGTGCATTGCCGAGGTATTATGACAAATATACAGACTTTGAATTGCAGTTTGCGTTTCATTTCTAGAAGTGAATAAGTTTTCGTAAAGTTAGGATTTTGTTATAATTTGTTTGGTGATGTCGTTCTCGGAAAACGTTAACTGAATTAAATCCTCTTCTGCGCACATCCTCCGGAATAAAAAAAAAGTCATGCCCCGCGAGAATACAAGAATAGTTCCTATAACAGAACTTGAACAAAAATTAATGTCAATATTGCAAACCTCGGTGCATGACTCTTGCCAATGACGTTATTTTAGAAAGGGTACATCGCATGAGTGGTCCAGTTATAAATTATGGCGCACAATTTTTATGGTCAAATACAGTAAGACCTAGGTTAGTGACACCTCTCGTTAGTGAACACCCCTGTATAAAGACCGATTTTTTTCGGTCCCAAATGTTGCCATTGGCTTAACTATATGTATTTTATTGTAATTTCTCGTTAGTGAACACCTCTATACTCTGAACAGTGAACACTTGGTGTTAAACAAACCTCTAATTAGTAAACACAAGCCTTTTTACCGGTACATTTTCCAAGTTTGTTTATACAATTACCGGCCCCTTATCTTACCCCATATGCAGTTTACCCCATCCATATTAGTGAGGGGGGGGGGGGAGGGAATTCGTTATGTTTACTTTGGTATGGCCTGAGTTATGTGCTCATCGCCTCCAACTACTTAGGGACAATAGGACAAAGGCATTAAAATAATGACACATTACGCGTAGCGGTGGGGATCAAGCCTAATTAAGACAATGGCATGAGTTACACGAGTAAAAAGTTTACTTATGTTTGTTGAGTACCGTGAGATGACGCCTATATAAACAGCTGTAACCGATTATTAGGGTTAATTGGGCCTCTGTGTAAATGATTTACACGCACTATGAACAATGGACAAGAATTGTGGGGACATAATTATTTCATATTAATTTCAATGACACTGTAACCCGTAAACAGATGCTTACCTTATAAAATTTTATATTATTAAGGTGTGAAGTCTAAACAAATGGTGTTATTTGAATCTAAAAAATCACCTTGTGACTTAAGAAAATCTTGAACGACCCGTTAGTGAACACCTCGATATAGTATACGGTAAAAGCGCTGTCTTAGTGCAAGATGGTTGGAGAAATTGTCACAACGACCCTATTGTAGCAACCAATTTGCAAATCGATGGCAAATCGTATTTTTTAGACAGTATTGACACAGGATCCATGTCTAAATCAGCTGAAAATTGCAAAGTTTTTGTGCGATGGTTCGATACAAAGAACCAAAGAAAAGTAGAACTGTACCGTCAAAACCGTAGTTACTGACAATGCGGCAGATGTGGCAAAAATGAGAGAGGCTCTTGAAAAAGACGATCCTGAAATTATTACATATGGGTGCTCATCTGATTTCTTAAAATCTCCTCGGAAATGACGTCACGCCTCCCGACGTCATGAAACACGTCAAAGAGGTTAATAAATATTTCAGGAATCACCTCAAGCGGTGCGCATGGTTAGGTGAACACAAAGATAGCGTAAAACCGCAACTGCCTGGTGATACACGGTTGAAATCGCAGTTAATGTATGTGTATATTGCACCCTGGATACAACTTGAGTGTATGATAATAAAATGAAGTTCCAGGTATGATTTTAGTTTTGTCCAGTTTCTTCCGGAAAAAGCATTTCTTCCAGAGTTCTTCCACGGTCCGGAAGAAATACCTTTTGGACTGGAAGAAACCCAACCCTGCTATATAACTTTTGTTTCTTCATTAAAGTGCAGAAAAGCTTTCTTCTGCACTCATCTGTCAAATGTTTACGTTCCACGTTTACGTTGAGGGCTTTTAGCAAATGATGACAAACACTTGTAGGTCGTTGAATCTCGCACATAATCGCAAAAGAGGTGCCTCAAAACGAGTGCAGTTGCCTTGTATGTCGTTATATATTGAGCATTTAAGGCGGTGACTGATACTTCAGTAGCGAGCTTCTTGAAACTAGGTTTAGATTTGTCTCATTTCCATATCGCCGTGACATTTCCATGTCCTTTGCTTCGGATATGAAACTGTCACAGCGATATGGAAATGAGAAAAATCTAAACCCTAATAACTTTGTCAAAACTTACAACATTTCCAATGTTCTTTTTTTTCAAAATCTAATAGTTTTCTGTTAAAATCAACTCGAACCCCTTATTCGCCTGTCATCTCAAAAATAAGTATGTTTGGGTGCTTCAATAAGATACAAGTTTTTTTTGTGAATTCAGTCTCAAAAGTTAATGAAAAATGCTCTTGAAAATCTATCGGAGTTTTCACGTTCCCGAAACAGGACCCGCCGGTGCGACTCCAAGGGATCAATGCTGTTTTTTTTAGATACCGAGATTTTACCGTTTACTGCGTTACTGGTGTATTTTTTGTTTCCCTAGTACTATTCCATTAAACATAAAGATCCTAAAATTGGGAAGCTTGACCCAGCTGGATCCGATTTTGTTACGCTGTCCTCATTCGCCATCTCTTAATAGAATATCAAGACTGCATCTCATATTTAACCCTAGTAAATTAACACCGTCCACTACATTTCAGCGTTTTTTATAAATTTGTTACACTAGCGTCTATCGTGTTATTGTTAAGATTTGATACTTACTTTTCTGTTTTGCATCAAGCCACGATCACTTCCCAGTTGAACTACTTCCCACTTGGACTACGATTTTCGTTCTTGAGTTTCCACTTCACTACATTCCAGTTGGACTACCATTTTTTATTTCCACTTAGACTACGATTTTTGTTTTGTTAAAACAAAATTTTATACTTATTTCGTTTTATTTCTAAACTCGGCATATGTTAAAAATGGTTTATGAAATCCTTCTAAAATTCATTTCTAATTAGTAAAAGCGCTATATTTTACTCGATAAAATCTACCAAGATTTACAACTAAAACAGGATCATGCACTGCAAAAAGCACTTGTTTCATGGATAAAATGCAGTATATGAAATCCATCAGAGGGCACAATTAATACAGTAGAAACACAAGTATATTACATCCTAAAATCAAAGGAAAAGTAAACCCTTTGAAAAGCAATTCCAATCTAATTAGACAACTCTTGTAACTGCAATTACAAAATAAACTCTTTGAATAGCAATGCAGTCTACGATTACACAATGATGAAAGTTTCAGCAATTGCAATTACAAACTAAACTCTCTGAAAAGCAATTGCAATCTACGATTACACAGTTCAAATCCAAATGCGCCAGCATGAAGGTAACGAGCGCTCGCCGCTGTTGTATTCGCACTTCATTTTGCTGATGCGTCGGGCAAGTTTGCGCCACTTTTTACGCCTTGCCCGTGCCGGATCTCCTCTCAGTGCGGCGGCTGACGTCATTTCACAGATGCGCTGTTCTTCCTTCAGTTTTCTGATGAAAAACCCGGCGTTGTTGCATTTGTGAGGGAATGCTTCCTCGTGGTTGTTCGTTCTGCTGTCGCTGTCTCGGGTGAACACGTTCCAGATAGCGGGCGCAAATGACAGCGAATGAAATCAGATACAGCTGGGTATCGTCGTAGATTTTGACTCAGCCTGAAAACGGAAGTTATTTCGACATAGCGGAAGCGGTAGATAACCAGCAACCGGTAGCAAACACTAGGTGCTATGACCTTTTGTAATCGGCTGCCAGGCCTAGGTCTCTGTATCTTTCGCCACAAACTTTGGCAGAAATGAAAGTAACAGGCGCAGACCATAGTGCGAGGTAACTGTGTTTGAATTGCGGTTATGAGACCCGCTTCAAAATCGCGTATGATATGATTTGACATGAAGCGACGCCCAGTGACTTGTGGGACTCTGTGAATGACGTCATTTAAAAATTGACGGTAGTGTCCTATCCGATGAGCAAATAATCGTTATCCCTCTTCTCCGGGGGCTATTGGCCGAAAATATTCTCCAGATCTGCAATATTCTCGATTGGTCGAATCGATTGGTCAGAAATAATCTGATGTTCTCTGGAATTTTTTTAATAATACTTCATAATTGCAATTATTCTATTGAAAATTTAATTGTAATTACCAATTGCAGTTAACAGTTGCAATCAAGTACCTTTTACACCTTTGGCGATTACATTTTAAGTCAATTAAAGTGCTACAAAGAAGCTTTGAAATTAATTAAAGATGGGTGAACATTAAATCAAAGGTTCTTTTAAAATAATTTCTGAAGTTTGTAACATATATCCATATTTCGTAAAATTAGCGTTATGTTGTTTTCTTGAACCGGGCAGGAAAATCGCAGTCCAAGTGGGAATAAAAAATCGTAGTCCAACTGGGAACGTGAAATCGTAGTCCAACTGGGAACGCAAAAATGAAAATCGTAGTCCAACTGGGGCGTAGTCAGACTGGGAAGTTACCCAAGCCACATTGTTTTTTGCCAAAGAAATTGTAGGTTTATTGCTTTTTTCGGGTAGAATTTCGTTCCGTGCCACTAAATCGTCGCGCCATCTACCACGCAAACTAAAGTTAATCTGAGCTGCTTGCACCATTCCACCCAGTCTAGGGTCAGATTAGAAATATTGTAATATTTGGAATGAATTTAAAATGCAGTTTACAAATAGTAGGTGGGAATGGTTCTAGCAACGTACACGCATAAAAGGTATCTCTGTATTTGTTAGGTCAGTCAGAGTTTTTAAAAAAAATTTTCGAAGACTTTTCTAGTACCTCTCCTCGTCCAAGAATGTGGATCAACATTTCTTTATCCAACCTGCAATATCAATCCATTAGTTATGTCCCGACTTCCTACTATTTGACGCCCAGCCTGGCTTTTTTTCGTAGAATACCAGCCATCGATTTAACAAAATGAACGGTCTCCTTTATGTACCGATACAGCAATCTCGGCACTTGGGTCTTTAAGCTTCTGAGCACAACCGCCCCGGCTAAACCAATGTTAATTACAATTTCAAACGAAATTATGAATTTTTTTTGAGTTGAGTCATATTTTTTAATGTGTGTTGGTGTTTATTGCATTTTTATAAGCACGGTAGAGTTCACATGTATTTAAACGAGGTGGTTTCAATTTGCTTCCATCCTGATTCTTTTCGACGAATCAGAGTGAGAGAGTTGTCAACATAAGAGCTGGGTTTGGACATCGGAATTTCATGTCCGGGCGCTGGGCGATCTGAGCAAATGTGCTTTCACCTTTCCCACTTCCAGCAAGACTCCAATAGAAACAAATAACGAAAAAAAAAAAGAACCTGAGAACCAGCGTTTTTTTTTTTTTTTTTTTTTTTTGAGCACCTATAGTTGTGCACCCTTCTTTTTCTTTTTTAGCATGAAACAGTTTTGTTTCGGGGTCGGAAGTCGTATGTTGTGCGCTATTACTCAGTGCACGTCACAGAAAGGGGAAAAAGACTGGAAAGTATGAACACATTTTTAGACAAAAATACAAGTAACGCACCGGTCATGATTATGCTGTGTTGCAGATTGCATGTCGTGGATGACCATTTATCCAGGCATGTTTGCTCAGATCGCCGAGATCACGGACCACCTCTACCTCAGTGGCGCCCACCCGGTGCAAGGGCCGCGCCTGCGCAGTCTGGGTATCACCCACGTCATCAACTGTACCATGGAGGTGTCGGACATCCGGACCGCGGGTATCACCACTACCCGGGTCTTCGTACAGGACACGCCTTACGCGCGACTTGGCCTGTATTTTGATAAATGTGCCAAGATCATCAATGACGTCAAGGCTAAAGGAGGAAAGACACTAGTACATTGCGTGGCAGGCGTGAGCAGGTCCGCCAGTTTGTGCATGGCGTACCTAATGCGCTATAAAGGCCTCACACTGAAAGCGGCCTACAAACTGGTCAAGTCGAAACGCTCGGTTGTGCATCCGAATACAGGATTCTTCCGCCAGCTCATGGACTATGAGATGTTCATCCGCGGCGAGACGAGTGTTAAGATGGTTGGCTCCCCGTACGGGATGATACCCACCGTGTATAAAGAAGAGATAGCGGTGAGTGAGCAGAAGCGCAAGAAACTCAACACTTTAAAGAAGAAGAAGAAATAGCGAGCACATGAAGAGACTGGGTCATTTTAATTTATTTTATGTGTTTGCAAACTGGGACACATTTAATATAGTACTGTTGATTGCAGGATAATTCGAGGTAGCTTGTGTTTCAGCTTTGATTATCCAAAATTTATTTGGTTTTTTTTCACTAGTATAAGGTTCTAATATTTTCAAATTACATAGAATAACATCAGGAGGTGTTAATAAATTAATTGTTTTAAAAGTGTCGTTGCAAACCTGTTATTGTGTGAGCAAATGCATTTGTTTTCGTATTTAAAAGAACAAATTTCTTCTATGCAAATAGAAAGAAAGAAAGAAAGAAAGAGAGAAAGAGAGAGGGAGATACGAGTTTGTAGAAATGTTTAGTTTTATTGAAGTGAAAGTCAACACTTTTTCAGCGCAACTTTGTTTGGGTTTACACTCTTCTGTGTTACTTGACGAAGGGTGCTGTTTTATAACTAGAATGTGTAGTGCACATTATTGTAAATAGCGAATTTGCCGTTTATTGCGATCATTTTGTGAAAAAAAAATTCTGATCAGGTGCTTAAATAATTCATTTATGTGATATCCAAGTCTTTAATTCTGAATAGTCTGTAGAATGCTAAATCCAGCTTTAGATAAGTTAAGTGACATATATTTAATGGTTCGTGTGAATGCAAAGTAAGGATGTGGCTAGATTTTTTTTCAGCCATTTTCATTGTTATAGGCTGGTGTATGTAATAGGAGGAAGTATGAGAATGGAGAACAACAAAATGTACGCTGATTTACATCGGTTAGTCCGACCACAGAGCTTCAGTTTTCTCAACCTTTTTGAAGAAAGGATTTGGTCAACTGCTGCATATCCCGAAATGTGGAGAATACTTGTTAAAAGGGAGTTGGTTATATTGGTCGTATGCGAAATGCAGGCTGTGGACAGAAAATTCAAGAAAACTTGCTTTTTACCTTTTAACTCTAGTCAGTTTCAGGATTTGAAAATAATAATATATTTTAGCGAGGTGTAATTATAGCGACACACCAGTCTGAACCAACGCAATCTATTTAAATAATAATTCGTTGACCGTGAAAAACTTCGATATAAGATTTATAACTTTTCAGAGGCAAAAAGCAGCGCTGAAGCTCCTATAGTTTCGTTTAGTAGGTAATTTAAATTCATGCCCTTGATATTACATCTTGTGTGTTCAGATTGCTGTTCATGTTGTTCATAAAAACCCTATGAGAATTTGTGTGTCACAGCACACAGTAGAACCTCTGTATAACGACATCAGATATACTGTCACACAGCTGATAAAGCCATAATTGTTTGGACCCGTGTAGGTTTTTCCCTTGTTTAAAATTATCAGTTATAACGACATATGGGTTATAGCGACATATTGCTTATAGCGACATACCGGTTATAACGACACATCTACCGGGTCCCAGTCATTAACGAGGTTTTATTGTATTTATTTCCATGTGGCGAAAGTGATATGGGAATCCACGGCGCTACAAAAAGTGCAGCGGGGTAAAGAGGGCAAAATATCAAGGCAGGGGACAATGGATGTATCTCAGTGAGTGCGAGGTCATACGAGATCGCGTGGTAACGGGTTTATGATGAAAAAAAAAAAACACTGCCACACTTGCAAAATAGTGCCCGCTGAGCTAAATGCTGTCAAACAGCAGTCGATTTTGTTCAATTGCGTATTGCTTAGGTGAAAAAAAAAACCGTCAGCTCCAATTGTCACAATGGAGAAGCAATGTTGATTTTTTTGTGCTGTGTCAAGGGTGACATGTGTGTGTGACAATTTGTCGGATGTGTTCGTCTGTAATTGAATCTCGACATGTTTCTCATGCTTACAGGCACTGACTGTCTTATCTTGCCGTTCACTTCGCAAAACAAGTGACATAAGGCAAAGAAAATGAAATAAATAAAAGCATTAGGTCCGTGTAATTTTGAGAAAGATATGTCTTAGGGTTCATACGCCAAACAATGACTGTGTGTTTGAAAGGGTGTCGATGCGAACTAAAGAATTGGTTTAATTGAAACTTGACTATAACCAGTCATAGCTCGACGGGGGGGGGGGGGGGGGGGGGAGCGGGGGGGGGTATTGTCACTTGAATTTGGCACCTTCAGTTTCACAGTATGTTGAGGTGTTGTTTTTTATGCATTGCGTCTTTGTTAAAATATATTCACATTAAAAATTCTTTGAGAAGCCATAATTATTTAGTAGGCTACAAGGTAATGATCTGAATGAGTTATATCTGTACGAATATTCATATCATGTGAAAACTATCATGTAGAAAATACACCTCACCAAAGTTCTCTTTGACGCTGGGTTGATGCCATTAATGTATTGAAAAGAAAAATCTAAATTTAGATTTTAATGATTATTCTGTATTTCTAATAGTAGTTCAAGAAGTTCGTACGGTTTGCCAGGCGGAATGAAAAGTCTCACAATCGCTGTTTGCTTCAGCTACATTTCTTTATTGTCCGGAGTAGAAGAGGGTTATTGGTTGTCGACCTTGTCAGTCTGCTTGTTTTTTCCACGTTGCTCTTTTCTAACCTTGTTTTCTTTTTTTATTTGGTTTCAGTTGTAGTGTTGAGTTTTATTTTGTCCCGGACAGATTGCAATCTTAACATCATTACATATTTACTCAAATAAAGAATAGGTAAATGGTTCACCGATGTCGGTTTGAGCTGGACCAGTGTGATATTATACTGAAATCTACTTTTGTTGAAATTTACTTTGGACTTATAAATATTATGAATTCACTGTTTATTGTAAAATGGCACAAACTGTTCAAAAGAGGAAGAAATGTTTGCAGGTGTGTTTATGTTTACATACAAGTTCCATATTTAGATAACAGTTTGATATTTATATACAGGGTATTTTGTGGTTTGTATCTGGATATATTTTGTTAAAACTCTTCACTTGTTTTACAGTTGTCTGCACCACGTTTATAACTATGCTGTTGTTCATCGTTTTTTGATAAGAAAAAAAAACAACAAATAAATAAAAGAAATTTGTGTCAAATTTTTACTTTCACTAAAAGAAAAAAATGAAACGCGGAAACAGATGAAGGGGGCTGCTATATTTATATCTGTAGAATATCGGATGCAAATATGGAGTGAAACTTGTTGGCAGCCCGGGAGATTGGCTCCGTCCTACACACCACCGCACAGAGACATCAGTAATACGAAACGACATTAAAAGTTCACAATGCAAATGCTTAAACTGTGATCATTATTTGGTGTTCATTTTTGCAGCTCTATCAAGTTCTCGGTATCATATTTCATCTCATTTCTGATCTTTATTTAGATATTCATTTTGTCATTCGAGAAATGAATGGGGGTAAATGATAAACTTGATGACTTTCTCGCACACAACCGTCCCCATAGGATCAGCATCACGGTAGTGTTATTGTTAAGCATTCGGTTTTATAAATACTTGAAATTAAATAGTTCAGGGGTAACACATTTTTCAACTGAAATCATTTCTTTCTTGTAGCGTCGTTAAATTTGCACTGAGGGTGTAAAAAAAAATGTTGTCAAAAAGATGTCCAGAAACCAGAACACAGCTGTGTAATCACACCACACACTGATCTTGCTGAACGTTCTCTTGTGCAACAGTTGTACTTTTTTTCTTTCTGTCTTTTTTTTATTTATTTAATTCTTTTATTCATTTTTTTCGGGGGGGGGGGGTATTTCCGCTGACTTGAACCCTCTATTTGAAGCGTTCAAATGCGAACGTAGGACAGGGCCATAATTGTCGGGTTTGGATGAAAAAGCAAGTCAAGAGGTGACAGACGTTATGTAGCGCTGTGTTCAAGTTGTCATGCTGACAGTGATATTAAAATTATACTGGTATTATCTCCAGTATTTTGGCGCATAACATTTCATTTAAGTGTCAAGAAGATTACACTTGCGACATGTGAGGGGGACCAGAGACGTTTCTCACGCGGCATGACAGCTCAAGAGGGATATAAGGCCATCCGGGATTAAAACCCTGACCCTTCATTATCGCCAACCAATGGATGTAACGGTAAACCTCGGGTTCACCGCTGACATGGAATCGCATCTTTATTATAGACTAACAAAAAAAAATAAATTAAAAAAAATAAAAATAAACACGCGAAACTTCCTCAGAACTGAAATTACACATTTCACCATGTGAAAATCTAAAGATTACAGATTTATTTATTAAGCCAAAAAGTGAAAAGATTGCAGACTTGGCCAGAAGGCTTTTCGTAATTTAACAACGAAAATATCATATCATGTTTTTACTAAAGCGAAAAGATGGCAGATTTTGAATAAAAAGGGGTTTCTTTCTCGATGTACATCCCCACCCAAGTCATGTGCTAGAGCACCCCTCCACCCACCCTGGGTTTGTTCTCCCTTGCATTTTTTTTTTTGTTTTTTTTTTTTTTTGCCGTTTTGACTGGATCACAGTCAAGTTAACCCGGTGAGTGAGTGTTGGAAGAATCTTGCTAAATTGTACAATTTCCCCCCTTAATAATGCAAAGCCGATCCAAAGCGCACGTTTTGGGAGATGTTGGGTGGGGGGGGGGGGGGGAGCGGGAGGAGTGGAATGTCAGGCGGTGTGTGCTCACACTCAGATTTGTGAAGTAATGGCCCCACCAACTTTAACATGCTTTATGGATGGCCGCTTCCCTAGTTCCGAAGATATTTGCTATAAAGTTCCACATAAATTACGCCAGAGTTTTTTTTTTTCAATTTCAGAAGATAAAACAAAGATCTTCTATGTTTTATAGTAGATATATTTTTGATATTTACAGGTTGTTATATAAACGGAAAGTTGACAATGCCAGTTGTCAAAGGAGTAGCAGGAATATGTGAGATTGCAGACTGTCTATATCTGTGTGGCGTTTGTTCTTTAGACATTCTGAAAATCCGCCTTCTAGGCATCACGCACGTCATCAATCTCACCGTAGACATACCGAATACATGTGCTGATGACGTCACATGCGAGAAAATCGTCATCGATGACACGCCCCATGCGAGACTGGGCGAACATTTTGACGCATGCGCAGATAAGATTGAATCAGTGCG
The DNA here is from genome assembly GCA_949752745.1 of Protula sp. h YS-2021. Classification (NCBI taxonomy): domain Eukaryota; kingdom Metazoa; phylum Annelida; class Polychaeta; order Sabellida; family Serpulidae; genus Protula; species Protula sp. h YS-2021. Next base: position 33,681,214 of record OX457025.1, read on the forward strand.
TCAAGCGGGTGGCAAGACGCTGGTTCACTGCATGGCCGGCGTCAGTCGCTCCGTCAGCATCTGCATGGTATACCTCATGAAATACCAGAAGAAAACATTAAAAGAAGCATATAGCCTCGTTAAGTTGCGGCGACCTATAGCTAGGCCAAATGTAGGCTTCTTTCAACAGCTTATTGACTATGAGAAGCGACTTTATGGCGACACAACTGTTACCATGGTCGAGTCTCCGATCGGGTTTATACCGGATGTGTACCAGGAGCAGACGAAAGGCATGATGTGGCCCGAGCCGCAGGGAGCCGGTGCTGACAGCAGCACTACACACAAAGCCGATGCTGAAGTTGCAGCTGTGAGGGCCAAGTATTCCCAGCACATGATGTAAGCAGGGACCAGTATCCACAACACATGTTCTGCTGAGGTTGTGTGTATTTGCCTGAACGGGAATGTACCAAACTTTTAAAGCGTGTTGAATTCTGGAAATTTGTAAATCGTGATAATAAACGGGACCAACGTTTGTTTGGGAGTCAGCTCCGAAACTTTTGCAGAAGTTTTCTCTAGCCATTGTGGTCTAGTACAGGCAGCTGTGTACGTCAACCGCATGTGTGTGTGTATGGTGTGCCGTAGACATTTTCTACACCTTACCAGTGCTAGGGGTTAAGCCCGACCATTCCAATACTGTTCTTTTATGTGCTGAGGGTGATCCTTTGATTGAAAAAAAAACTTATTCATGCAGGTATTATACCTTGATTGCTTCAGTAATGTTCTTTTTTTCACTTTTTTTGTTGGTGACACAACAGAAGTTGGCGGAACGGAGGTATTCCATATCTGGATTTTAAAAAAGCAAAGACTGGGAAAATTTCGGTTACTTTGGTACTTCTTCAACTAATTGCCGTTATTGGCAATCCGTGGTTTCACATCTGGATTTTCAAAAGTTGAAGCCCTCAGTTTTTTGTCAGATTACTGTGAAATCCATATCAGTATCCACTAGTAGCTATGTGCTGGGCTGTACTAGGCTACATTTAGTGACTGGACCAACACTAGCGGAATGTCGTAAATGAAGTTTGGAAAGACCTTTTGTGTGGGCACCTTCATTTACGTAACGTCACCGGACATTCATGGTACTGCATAACTGCGATTTTTAATAGCCGTGGCTTCAATTCAGGGATTAATATACTATTACGGACTCAAACTCCAATGCCTGGGTTTTCTCATGACCTGAGATAAAGCGGTGAAGGAAATGACCCAGCTGCATTCGATAATCTTATCATTGTCTATCAGATAATCTGGGACGATGCGAAAAGCCAAGGCAAAAGAACATGGCTGATGTGTTGTGGTTACTCAGTGTGAACTCAGCGGACAGTTGTTGGCCTAGCCCTTTGCTATGGCGCCACTGTGGTGTGCACACTATGCAACTTTTGTTGTGTAATTTCTGTGAATAATTATGAACATTCTATTATTAATTTACCCAGTATTGTTTCGCCCTTATTGATGCTAGTAAACCACAGCGGGAGGAAAAAAACCCAAATTGGTGTTAATTACGTCACAGCATGAGTATGGGAATTTCGTAGACGCTGATAAAATGTGACTGCAGTCTGCGCCCTCTTTTCTCCAACAAACCTTTAAAAGATAAAATATAAATGTGTAGGACCGAGAACAGTCTTGGCAATGGGCTGGCGACCGTTTTTGTTCATTTGGTTCAAATTTGCGTCTAAATAAATATAAAGTCGGTCCTGATTTTTTTTTAATAACACAGTCAAACTTGTTTTCTTAAAGAAATTTCTTTGTTCTAATGTATGTTGATTTATTACCTGTAGCTGATCTAGCGAAAATATCAACATATTTTCAAAGCATGTGGAAAATTTGATCGAATTTTAATATGTGTTTTGCCTTAATACTTTAAAAATATTAAGCTAGGGTCTCGTGTCTCTAAAATCACAATAAAAAAGTAAGCCAGCTTGTTGTAATTTTTTCCGGTCTAAAAACAAAGAAATTGTAAATGTAAATTTTTGACCCGCAAGGCAGAATAAGTGATGAAAATTGGTTTTTCTGACGAAAATTTATGATAAAATGGAGGGTACCCATGAGTGACTTCCCCAGAGCGATTTGGGTCGATACTCTGGTAATATCCACACAACTCGCAACTGGTTAACTGGCATTCGGAAAACTCGCAACCAAATCAAAAATAGAAGGCCGCACAAGCGGTGACTTTTTAACTTATTAGATCATTGTGATTTCATTTATTGACATACAAGGCTAAAAACCTGGATTTTATAACAGAGTTATCGGTATCTTTTATGAATTAAAAAAAATGCAACCATTACCAGTTGTCTTGTTTTTCATTTGGTCGCGAGTTGCAGTTTTGCAAGTCGCCAGTGTGAGTTGTCCAGCTGCGAGTTGCCCCAGATTTACATTGGTACACCGGTCAGCCGAAACCATTTTTATTGTAAGTAAACCGAAACTGCAGTCTTTTATAATAGTTCCGTGATTGTCTATATGATAATGCAGCCGTTTTGTTCCTCTTCAGATGATACCGGTTATTGCAAAATATTTAGTGAGCAAAATAAAAAAGTCAGTTTTCATCAAATGTTCATAGCCAAGAACATTTTTAGTTGAAGCTCAGCTCAGGCAATTTGGTAAGGCATTTTAACAGAAAGTTTCAGAGCAAACTAGAAGCTCATTCCGCTAGCGAAATGTTAAACACTTGACAAAAATTAAAACGCAAAAATACTTCCTTCAACGGGTTATTTCTCGAATAATATATTGCAAACAACACAGCTTGAATACGTCTTATAAGCCGAGTAGTGTTTGGTTGTTGTTGACTTTTATTGACTGATCAGGCATACGCCTTGTTATCTATCTACGCAGTGAGAGCTCGCACAAAGCTCACTGAGCAAATGTGTATTTTGTGCTGTCGTTAAATGCTACGCATTTATTTGCAAGAAATACACTCTTTTCACATGGCGTTTTAACAAAGAAAACGAAATCAAAGACGAAAAAAAAAGTGACATGCACATGTTCAGATCAAGCTCTTCATAAGTCCCAAGTTTCATGGTCGTAGGGCCCATAGTGTCAGAGAAGACGAAGACACAAAAAAATCGGAAAAAGTGTCAAGAAGAAAAAAAAAGGACGAATTTTACTCGCACAAATTCATATAACCCTTGCAAGCCAAAGGCTTGTCAAGTGTTAATAAAGCCGGTGTAAGGAAACGTTTCGACCCCCAAAATAAATCGACACCCCGGTCGATTTGTTTTAAAACAAACAGACCCCCCGGTCGATTTGTTTTAAAACAAACAGACCCCCCTTGAAATGTTTTAACCCTCTTATTTTTGTTGTTGATTTGTTTATTTCTTTCCACACATGGCCAACTTATTAGTTTCTTTAATTGAAATAAAAACTATATCCATAAAAAATAATTTATTTAGCAACTAACATCTACATTTTCAAACACGAAAACACTTCCAACACCACTAACATACAGTCACCAAAAAAATCTGCCCAAGCTCAATAATGGCATTTCAATGGCTCAAAATAATAATTTTCTACATCAAGAGGCAGAAAATACTTAAAATAGTATTTAAAAACCATATGCACCTTTTTTACTCTCATTTTATATTTAAACATGAATTTTTGGAGGGGGTCATTTTATTATAGGGGAGGTCTGTTTGTTATGGCGGCCTTTCCTAAAACAAATCAACCGGGGAGTCTGTTTGTTTTAAAACAAATCGACCGGGGGGTCGATTTGTTTGGGGGTCAAAACGTTTCATTACACCGGAACCGAGCAGGAGTTACGTCTGTAACCCACTGCGTTGTTCTTTCTTTGCAACACACAGCGCTCATACGAACCATTTAAACATCTTCGTGGTGTCTGTGTTAAAAACGTACTCTTCATTTTTTGTGAAGAAAATCAGGTAATTTTATTCAAGGTAGCCGAAGCAGATTTAACTTTCTCGTCGTGTGTACTGAAAAAAACTTTTTTTGCTGCGGATGAGGCTTTATATTGAGTAGTGGGTCGCGAATGAAATCTGTTTTTAGTGAATGGTTATCTTGAAATATATATATTTTTTGCACCACATGTATGTATATATTTTATTAACATAACTTTTCTTTTTTTACTAAGAAACCACATTGGACACAGCGGTATGAATAATTATCGTAAATTTCTTTCTGAACAAATAATAATAAAAATAAAATAATAATAATGATGATGATGATAATAATTATAATAATAATCATCATCATCATTATCATCACCATCATCATCATCGTCATCATCATCTATTCACCGGGGATTGCATAGCATCGATTATTCGATTACAAAAGGTACAGGTGTCCTATCACGGACATGTAAACGATCTTGAGCGCAGATGATCAATTCAAATCAAGCTCTTCACCTGTTCAGCTAATTGTACAAGATTCAACGATAACTACAAGTGTTAAATCTTAAGAGTCTAAAATCCTGAATTATAACTTAAACTACGACGTATCCCTGATTCTTTGACTTGGCATGTTCTGTAAAATACAATAATTACATTTTTGCAATTTACAAAATGCTGTTCTTCTCAAAGTTTTAGCGATAAATTCACGGTCATAATCCTGATAAAAATGAACAAATATGTTATACATCCCAGGTCACTCTCAGACTAGGTTTTAATTGACAGTAATTTATTTCTAGAAATTTCTATTAACTAAATTAAAACTTTCTCTTCCAAGCGATGAATAAACAAAACAAAAACAAAAACAAGAACAGTCACGTGTTAGCCTCATTGTGTACTTAGGATATCAAATCTTAGCTAAGATATTTTTAAGAGTGTCTTCATCAATGCCAAATATATCTTTGAGTCTAAACAGCGCGATCTTTTTCACTTCATCAACGGCCTTCAGTGTTTCTTCGTGCTCTGTCCTCTCAAAGCGTTTTTTAATTCCTGTCATTATGGATTCCTTTTTATTCTGACGGGCGCAGATCACAAATGGAAAGCCAAATTTTAGTTTATATGCATCGTTGTGAGTTTTCAAGTAATCCTTCTCCTCTTGGGTTAGATTGAGTAGCCCTGCAGTACTCTGTTCATGTGCTGACTCCTTGGTGAGGGAGCCTTCATCTGCAAGGCGCCCTGCCAGGTCCGGGTGGACTCGCAAAATTCCTTGTTTTACTAAACAAACAAACAAATAAATGTTATTGTCTGGTTTCGTACTTATGTTGTTCGGCGGGAAAGCACAGATTCGTTTTGCGATAGGTTTGGTGTTTCCTCGTGACAAATCTGACATTGATGGGAATCAAAGACTGTTTATTTACTATATCAACGGTCTTTGTGGGAATACAGTACCACACAGGAATGATTTGAAAAAATGACATGGAAATCCGCAATTTTGTGGAAGCACAACCTCTGAAACAAACCCGAACCCTCCCCCCCCCCCTACACACACACAAAATCCTTACTCTGCTTGTTTAATTTAACAAGGTTTCTTGGAGAAAGGATTAATAGCAAAACGTACGTGACTTGAATTACTGGCGTCAAAAAAAAAAAAAAAAACGATGTTAAAATATGACATGATATAACATAATATGAAGCTATAGTGAATTCCTCACATCAAAGTAATTTTTGACAGTACAAATTTAAATGTTCTTATTTTTATCTGTAAAATAATTTATTATTTTTAATTTTTTTCTGTGAAAAAAAAAAAAGAATTCGCTTTCATTAAGTCACTGTTATTAATTTATTCAATTGATATAATTAAATAAGGTTTGCTATAAAATTATATTTCTTGTGTGTAAAGTAGAATGATAGCAAGAATTAAGAACTATGTGACATGTAATGCAAATATGCCTGTCGAAAGTACTTTGTGTAGCCAATAAACATTGTGAAAAACGTACTTTCAAACGGGAGCTGATCCATTAAAGCACACATTTCTTGGTGAAGATGTTCCAAGCAAGTGAAAGGGCTGCGAGACCACAAGCCTGCCGCAAGGGTGGGGAAATGCTCCACTACACCACCCAGCCTCGCAATGAACTCCTCATATCCCCACTTGTTTACATCATCAATACTGACTGCCATGCTTTTAATGAGTTAAATTTATACTAGAGTACAATTTTGACATTGCTTTCCAGTATTTGGTATTGATTCCTCTTGAAATCTGCTTTCTATAAGAAGAAATGCACTGCAATAAGTAGGTAGGTATTTTAATTCATACTTAGTTTGACTTGTACTGTTATCTTGACTTATGCCGCAAAATGTTTTTTGTTCATCGGCCTTGCTGTTAACCAGATAACAAGTTTATTTTAAGACTAACTAAAGAGTGACCATGAGAGTCACTAAATCCTTTTTGCAACGCCATTTGGTGTAATTTTTGAATACCAAAGAATCTTCCAACAATAGGAAAATAACAGCGAGGCACCCAAAATTTGAAATATTTTCATATGTATATAAACGTTGGACAGACGCCGCCACCAACGCCTGGTTTTAATTAATCATGTAAATTAAAAAATCTATCCACCCGCGACGGTTAGGGCATATTCAGATATTCACAGAGCGATACAGGCGTCAGAAGACGGCGTTATACAGGCGTCGGTCGACCGTTTTTGTTCGTTTTTGCTCAAATTTGCGTCTAAATAAATATAAAGTCGGTCCTGACTTTTTTTTTAATAACACAGTCAAACTTGTTTTGTTAAAGAAATTTCTTTGTTCTAATGTATATTTAACAATAATGTGTGTTGATTTATTACCTGCAGCTGATCTGGCGAAAATATCAACATATTTTCAAAGCATGTTGAAAATTTGATCGAATTTCTTCGATGTGTTTTACCTTAATATTTTAAAAAGATTAAGCTATGGCCTCGTGTCTCATTACTTCCTGGATTACTAAAATCACAATAAAAAGTAAGCCAGCTTGGTGTAATCATTTTTCCGGTGAAAAAGCAAAGAAATTGTTAATGAAAATTTTTTACCCGCAAGGCAGAATAAGTGATGAAAACCGGTTTTTTCTGAAGAAATTTTATAATAAAATGCTCTCTTTTGGTGCTGTCATTTTCTAACCAAAATACAGAAGAAAACAGGAAAGCACATACAAGCAAATAATGTATCCGTGTGTCCGTGTTATTTACGCTGAAGCGATTTACCAGTTTGTATTTAGTCCCTGTGCTTTTCTCCCTTCCCCTGGCGGGAAGCCGAACCGGTTCATCTTAGTTCCCCACCCCCGCATCCTCCCCCTATATTAGAGGCTTTGCATGTTCACAAAATGTTCTACAGAAGGGTTATATGTTCCTATTTTCATTCAAACCTCGAATATCCAAATGCCGGAGACTGGTTTGTAATGCATATTTATAGTCTGGATTTGATAGCTAACTGTACGGTATCTGGGAAGTTGGATGTAAGTGTATACACCAGATGATGGGTTGGAGCTTACCTGGTTCAGCTTCCCTCTCCCCGCGGGGGGGGGGGGGGGGGGGGAGGGGAGGGGGAGGGGGCGGGGGGTACCCATGAGTGACTTCCCCAGAGCGATTTGGGTCGATACTCTGGTAACATCCACACAGCTCGCAACTGGATAACTGGCATTCGGAAAACTCGCAACCAAATCAAAAATGGAAGGCCGCACAAGCGGTGACTTTTTAACTTATTTGATCATTGTGACTTCATTTATTGACATACAAGGCTAAAAACCTGGATTTTTATAACAGAGTTATCGGTATCTTTTACGAATTAAAAAAAAATGCAACCGTTAGCAGTTGTCCTGTTTTTCATTTGGTCGCGAGTTGCAGTTTTGCAAGTCGCCAGTGCGAGTTCTCCAGCTGCGATTTGCCCCGGATTTACACTGGTACACCGGTCAGCCGAAACCATTTTTATTGTAAGTAAACCGAAACTGCAGTCTTTTATATTGGCTCCGTGATTGGCTATAGGATAATGCAGCCGTTTTGTTCCTCTTCAGATGATACCGGTCATTGCAAAATATTAAGTGAGCAAAATTAAAAAGGCAGTTTTCATCAATGTTCATAGCCAAGAACATTTTTTTTTAGTTGAAGCTCAGCTCAGGCAATCTGGTAAGGCATTTTAACAGAAAGATTCAGTGCAATTAAAGCCGGAACCGACCAGGAGTTACGTCTGTAACCCACTGCATTGTTCTTTCTTTGCAGCACACAGCGCTCATACGAACCATTTAAACATCTTCGTGGTGTCTGTGTTAAAACGTATGGAATGCCATTTTAACATTTAATGCTTATTTTTGATATCAAAATATATTTAGAGATATCAATAAATCAATTTAGATCTCATTAATTTATATTTTGCTGTCAATAATTGAATTTTAGATGGCAAAAAATTATTTTTGAGATCAAAAAATCAATTTTACAAACCTAAAAAATCTTACGGGAGACACACATTCACAAAAAATATAATGAATCGTCAATTAAATTTTGGAGATGAAAATTTGAATTATTGAGATCAATAATAACAACATAATTTTTGATCTCAAGAACTGCTTCTTTTTTGTACAGCAAAAAATAAAATAAAGATTCTGTGTAGAAGGACAGCCATTATTTATTTACATATATGCGTTTCTGAATTTTTTATTTAAAAAAAAAAATAGACTGATATTTTGATATCAAGAATCAGTTTTTAAGATCAAAAAATTGTTTGCAGATTTCAAAATACAAATTAAAAATGTATCAGTCTGAAATAATGATATCTGAAATAAATTCTTGATATCAATATATAGAAAATCAATTAGTGAGCTCAAAATTAATATTTTGCTCTCAATTATTTCATTTTTGCTATCAAGAATTGAATTTTTGATCTCAAAAAATCAATTTTAGATATCTTTAAATCATTTTTGATATCAATAAATATTTCTTGATATCTCTAAATATTGATTGATATCAAAAATTATTTTTTGAGATCAAGAATACTTTTAGAGATATCAAGAATACAATTACAGATAGCAAAAATGAATTCTTGATATCAAAATATGGATTTATTGAGATCAAAAATTAATTGTTGATATCAAAAAAATCAATTTTTGAGATCAAAACTTAATTCTTGATGCCAATAATTCACTAATAAATGTGAAAACGGCATTCCATAAAAACGTACCCTCCATTTTTTGTTAAGAAAATCAGGTAATTTTATTCAAGGTAGCCGAAACAGATTTAACTTTCTCGTCGTGTGTACTGAAAAAAAACAACAACTTTTTTGCTGGCTGATGAAGCTTTTTATTGAGTAGCGGGTGGCGAATGAAATCTATTTTTAGTGAAAATATATATTTTTTTGCACCACATGTATGTATATATTTTATTAACATGACTTTTCTTTTTTACCAAGGAACCACCCTGGACAAAGCACATCAGTATGAATAATTATCGTGAAATTTCTTTCTGAACAAATAATAATAAAAATAAAATAATAATGATGATAATAAAAATAATAATAATAATAATAATCATCGTCATCATCATTGTCATCATCATCTATTCACTGGGGATTACGTAACATTGTTTATTCGATTACAAAAGGTACAGATGTCCTAGAACGGACATGTAAACGAATTTGAGCGCAGATGATCAATTCAAATTAAGCTCTTCACCCGTACAGCTAATTGTACAAGATTCAACGTTTACTATAAGTGTTAAATCTGAAGAGTCTAAAATCCTGAATTATAACTTAAACTACGATGTATCCCTGATTCTTTGACTTGGCATGTTCTGTAAAATACAAATACATTTTTGCAATTTACAAAATGCTGTTTGTCTCAAAGTTTTAGCGATAAGTCCACGGTCATAATCCTGATAAAAATGAACAAATATGCTATAAACCCCAGATCACTCTCAGACTAGGTTTTAATTGACAGTAATTTATTTCTGGAAATTTCTGTTAACTAAATTAAAACTTTCTCTTCCAAGCAATGAATAAGCAAAAACAAGAATAGTTCCGTCTTAGCCTCATTGTGTACGTAGGATATCACATCTTAGCTAAGATATTTTTAAGAGTGTCTTCATCAATTCCAAATATATCTTTGAGTCTAAACAGCGCGATCTTTTTCACTTCACCAACGGCCTTCAGTGTTTCTTCTCGCTGTGTTCTCTCAAAGCGTTTTTTAATTCCTGTCATTATGGATTCCTTTTTATTCTGACGGGCGCAGATAACAAATGGAAAGCCAAATTTTAGTTTATATGCATCGTTGTGAGTTGTCAAGTAATCCTTCTCCTCTTGGGTTAGATTGAGTAGCCCTGCAGTACTCTGTTCATGTGCTGACTCCTTGGTGAGGGAGCCTTCATCTGCAAGGCGCCCTGCTAGGTCCGGGTGGACTCGCAAAATTCCCTGTTTTACTAAACAAACAAATAAATAATTGTTGTTGTCTGGTTTCGTACTTATGTTGTTCGACGGGAAAGCACAGATTCGTTTTGCGGTAGGTGTTGGTGTTTCCTCGTGACGAATCTGACATTGATGGGAATCAAAGACTGTTTATTTACTATATCAACGGTCTTTGTGGGAATACAGTACCACACAGGAATGATTTGAAAAATGACATGGAAATCCGCAATTTTGTGGAGCCACAACCTCTGAAACAAACACCGAACCCCCCGAAAACCCCCTACCCACCCCCACCCCCCCAAACACACAAAATCCTTACTCTGCTTGTTTGATTTAACAAGGTTCCTTGGAGAAAGGATTAATGGTAAAACGTGACTTGAATTACTGGCGTCAAAAAATTATAAAAAAAACGATGTTAAAATATGACATGATATAACATAATATGAAGCTATAGTGAATTTCTCCATCAAAGTAATTTTTGACAGTACAAATTTAGATGTTCTTATTTTTTTATCTGTAAAATAATTTATTATTTTTTAATTTTTATCTGTGAAAAAAGAATTTGCTTTAATTAAGTAACTGTTAATAATTTATTCAATCGAATAATTAAATAAGGTTTGGTATAAAATTCTTGTGTGAAATGTAGAATGATAGCAAGAACTAAGATCTATGTAGCCTTTATTGCAAATATGCATGTCGAAAGTACTTTGTGTAGCCAATAAACATTGTGAAAAACGTACTTTCAAACGGGAGCTGATCCATTAAAGCACACATTTCTTGGTGAAGATGTTCCAAGTCAGTGAAAGGGCTGCGAGACCACAAGCCTGCCGCAAGGGTGGGGAAATGCTCCACTACACCACCCAGCCTCGCAATGAACTCCTCATATCCCCACTTGTTCACATCATCAATACTGACTGCCATGCTTTCAATGAGTTAAATTTATACTAGAGTACAAGTTTGACTTTGCTTTCCAGTATTTGGTATTGATTCCTCTTGAAATCTGCTTTCTATCAGAGGAAATGCACTGCAATAAGTAGGTAGGTATATTAATTCATACTTAGTCTGACTTGTACTGTTATCTTGACTTGTGTTGCATAACGTTTTTTTGTTCAAGTACTCGGCTTTGCTGTTAACCAGATAACAAGTTTATTTTAAGACTAACTAAAGAGTGACCATGAGAGTAACTAAATCCGTTGTTGCAACGTCATTTGGTGTAATTTTTGAATACCAAAGAATCTTCCAACAATAGGAAAATAACAGCGAGGCACCCAAAATTTGAAATATTTTCACATGTATATAAGACGCCGTCACCAACGCCTGGTTTTAATTAATTATGTAAATTAAAAAATCTATCCACCCGCGACGGTTAGGGCATATTAAGATATTCACAGAGCGATACAGGCGTCAGAAGAGGGCGTTATATAGGCATCGGTCGAAAGAACTGTATCGATGTCTGGAAATAAGATATCTCTGGGAAGTCATGGTTATCCTTGTGTTAAGTATCCCCAACTGAGTGGACAATTAGAAACATTAGATATCAATGAGATCAAATTTATGTTTAATTAAAAAGGTACGCGTGAAAAAAATTTGTGTGCAGCTCAAATTTTACATCTCATATTTGCATGTTTGTAGAAGTCTTTTCATTGCACCTTTTTCGGCAATCATAGTCACATTGTTATTTGGTCTAGAATATCTCTTTTTTATTTCTATACACTGTCATCGTTTCGACGTCTTTTCAAAGCCGTCACGACCACTTCGGCTATTTTCTACGAAACGATCGCGATGGAAAAACAAAAGTTGACAATCCGTCGAGAAAAATACTGCTAATGGGTAAATGTTTGAGTGATATCTATTAAAGATTTTTGTCGCAAAGCTTAAGAGACGTGAAACAAAGATGTTGAGACGTAGTTGTTTGGTTGCAATTAAACCACACTTTCTGCGAAGCCTAATCAACTTCGACGGAACAACGTCGGATGAGGAGTACTTTGACGAGGGACTTTCCGTGCTACCTTATTATTGTCACTCATGACTGTTAGCAACGTTCCTGACGTCTAAACAACGTTGCTAATCCAAGTTCGAAGAACCAACGTTGTTTCGACTTCAATAATCGACCAAAACTTTACTTTGATTTGATGTTCTGTTGCGACGTCTATTGAGATATGTGCAACGTCGCATGTTTACAGCTACATAAAGTCATACAAATGATGTCAAATATACATTAAAAAGTAAGTACTTGAATCAAAATATCGCTTTATGGTCACATACAAACAAATTTGCTTATTTTCTGCGTTCATCGACGTTGTAACGCGGGTACAGTAAAGGGTTTACAATGCGAAAAGCACATCATTTGCCAAGTTACCACAAAGCCTTGGCGTTGGGTCAGCATATCAAACTTCTAATCAGATTATATTCTTAAACATTTAAAAGATATATAAATCTTTTATATATATATATAAAAGAAGATTGTTGCGACAACATCAGTCACGTTGAATTTCTTAAACGGGTGACAAAGTGACGCAATGGACCTACTGCATTTGACAGGCTGAGGTAATATCCTCCCGTGGCCGCAGACGAACCTTCTGATAAGCAGAACGACCATCCTGGTGAAACAGCAAATTTCCTAACAATCGGATTGAAACACTGAGAAGCTTGAGTTACGAGTTCTGGAGTAGGAACAGCTCGCGTCTAAAGCGAACGAACTATTCCTACTCCAAAATCAAAGCTTCCGCTCAGTGGAGTAATCTGAATATGTCTGCATTGAAAGATTTTCCAGGGGATTCAGTTGATGGTTACTTCTGTGAAAAAGAACTTCAGAGAGAAAGGCTTCGATGATTCATTCAGAACAGAGAAAGAGAAGAGGTATTAATGAACTTAATTTACTCAAGTTTAACCACTGAGTAAAAGAACAGACCTGCAACTGCTTTTAAACGTCACCATGGCAACATATCCAAAATGTAAAAAGCATTGGCAAAACCTTATTCACGGCACAAAATGGCGCAGCAGCAGGAGCATTTAACATGTTTTCAGTTTGATCATCCTTTTACCTGCATTTGTTCCGAACCTACAGCGAGTGAAAAAACATCTAATCAAAGCCCTTTCAGAAGAAACTGTTATTGTTCTTGCAAATATAATGTGGTTGTATGCAGAAGATCAACTGATTTACTACACTGTTCAGAATGTCACCTTACACCAAGGCATTCCAGAACATACTGAAAACCAGTTCAATCCCAAAGAGCACAATCTGCGTATTATTGGTGATTTGATGACAAAATGTCACAGTGATGGACGCATAAAACGGCTGTTTCGTATGAGCAGCATTCACAAAAATCTCAATAATCTCTTCATTATGCACAAGCTGTCCCAACAGGGCAAGGAAATGCCGAATAGTAGTCTCAATACGCGTTACCCAATCCTGTTTATGAATCCTCGTAGTAAATTGCTACTTTATCTCCTCAAGTCAGTTCAGCCACATAGAGGCATATCGCCGAAGCATGTTAAGACGCTACGTGGAAACCATATGGCTATCTTCTATTGGATCTAAAACCTGAACACATGTGTGCATACAGTTTTATTACCTAAAAAACAACACTTCGTCTGTGTACGTCAGGACATGCACATTCCTCAAGTGGTCAATACCTCAGTAAAATGACTGGCAACAACATGTCTAAAGGAATAGATGTAAGTGAACCTTCTATCCATTTGTTGACAAGAAGTGGACCTAGACGGCGTAAAATACTTCTAAAACAAGCTACACGAAAGGAATTGAAAAGTCTGTGTGAGATTTGTCTCAATATATTGAAAGGAAATATACCACTCAGGAACCAGCAATTTCAGAAGCTGAAGAAGCACAGAGACACATTGAGAAAGTTAGTCAATGAAAGAGTCACCTTCAAAGAGAAACAGAAAATTGTTAATCAGGATTTATGCAAGGTATTGCTGCATTAACGCTTCCATTATTAACTAAGATTCTAAAAAGCTGCTCATACTCCAGATGACGAATATCATTGACTGCAACGTTCAGCTGCCTTCGAGAGAAGAAAAAACTCTTCAAAATGAAGCAGTCTTTGAGAAGCATACTTCACGCACCTAGAAATGATAGAACGTGAAGAAGTATAGCATGTTAATGATCATATACACATGAAGGAAAAACGAGCTTCAAAACCTAAAGAGCCTCCTATTGTGGAACGTTAACCTCCTATTTACAACCGCAAAGCGAAATTACTACTTATCAACCTGAAAGAGTATGGAGTGACTTCGAGGTCTCCCCAATGGGGATTGATCATTAAAGATGGTGCCATGTCATAGGGTCCAATGTAGGTCTATCAGGTTAAAATGCCGCGTTCTATTCTATTTAGCTTCAACACGATTAAGAAGATTCTTTGGTGGAAATAAAATAAACATCTTCGTGATATGCACTCGATCACACCTGCAATACCTTTTGGTATGACATAACTACATCGATTCGATATGAAACTGGCACAGGATTCTGATCAACACGAGTCTGTGGAAGATATTGTGGATGAGCTCAACAAGACATTTGTAGCACGTGAACAGTTTAATAGCTCTGCTGAAAGCAAGACTAGACCCAACAGTCACTTCATATGCACTTTGGTGAGAAGAAGATCTGCCGTCACACTGAGAAAGAATTCTTAACTGCGGTTCTTCAAAAGTCTAGGTGAAGTGCTGGGATTTTGCTTTCTTCCCATGAATCAAACCAGTACAGGAGATAAAGCAGTGGATCAGCACCGTGGCTTTATCTCCCTGTCAGCCTCAGCTCTCAGTGACAACAGTATTGTCAAATTCTACAAACCTCCATTGACCGATGACTACATTGACTTACAGAATACGCACCAGTACATATGATTTCGAATACAGCATGGCGATAGAGACAATGAGGGATACCGTAAAGTGTTCCTCAATAACCTGTTGGCTTACAAAGCAACAACATTCATGTCCATATTAGCATGATCAAATTGCTGACAAAAACACAAGTCTATGCTGATGTCATCTATTGGAGAAAATGCAAATTACAAAATTAAGATAGATGAATTATGCTTACTGGAGTGCAAAGTAATACCCAACACAAGAGAGTTGCTGTTCCATGAAGAAGACTTGCGGTCTATGAATACCAAGTACCCAATCACTTGTACAGAATTCTAGAAAGTGACTATTTTTCAATTCATACTTAGTATTTAAGAAAGTATTTTCTTGGGACTACTTCCAAAACATATGGTTATTGGTATGGTGGAAAATGATGCCTTTGCAGGCTCATATACGAAGAATCCTTACAATTTCAACACTAATGATGTCAACCAGCTGATGCTATTTGCAGACTGTGAACCGCTGATGCGAAAAGCACTGATACCGAACAGAGGGCCTATGTCTGTTATCAAAGATTGTTTCAAGAAATGAACAAGTTGGGTTGCAAAATCGGTGGCAGCATCATCAAGTTTGAGGAGTGGAATAAGAGCTACAGTTCGTAGGCATTTGACTTTACACTAGATTCGAATAGTGAAACATGGCTACTTACGTCCTGAAGTGGCTTTCTGTACAGCTTCAACGAAAACCATCAATGTAATTGTGTATGCAGAATTTGACAACATTATTGAAATGAACCAAAGCGAAATAACATTTATGATTCCTCGTAATGGATGTAAGGCAAACTGAGACACAATGACAAAAGATATATATTTAAAGGGGCTTTCCCCATTGTTCAGCAACAAAAGCAGAAAACCAGGAGCATGTGTTATCAATACCCATGAGCCTGATTAACTTGGAGAGTATTGGTTAACAGTGAACATGGATGACAAAACTCAGTTTTTCTATTCCTATGGACAAGCCCCTCAAGGAAAAATACTGAAAAATTTCTAGGCAAACATGCCACGTACAGCACGATTCGTCTATGTCGGCCAATGTCATTTGTGTGAGGACACTATTGTGTAGTTCTTCGTGGCAGAGGTCATAGTGTAGAGAGCATTATTCACACGTTAAGGTTTTTTGGATAATGATTCGATAATGAACACACTGTTTCACGCCATGTATTAAGTTTTATTTGCCAGCTATATATAGGTAGTTTACTGTGTTTGTTGTGTAGTTCAGTTTTACAATTGTTATGTAGTTCAGCTGTAGTCTAGCTAAATGTGTGCATAGTTGTTATATAGTTAAATTATAGTTAACTTATGTTTTATTACACGTTTCTAGTGAAGCTGTTTTGCAAAACTATTGCTAAATTAAAATTATTATTTAATTAAAAAATTTTAAAATTATATGTAAGTTTATAGTTCTTTTGGTTAATCATAAAATAGTTTTTTTAATCTACTTTACAGCACTGTCATTGTTAAATGTAAAAACGTGTTTAAGTCAGATGCAAGGTTATGTTTGCAAATTTTAAATTACAGTAAGTGTACAGTTCTATTATTGCTGAATGTGAAATCCGTGTTTAAATTACATATAGGTGTATACTTCTACAATTGTTAAAGGTTAAAAGTGTCTTTCCATTTCATATAAGTTTTAAATTACATATATGT
Organism: Protula sp. h YS-2021; assembly: GCA_949752745.1. NCBI lineage: Eukaryota > Metazoa > Annelida > Polychaeta > Sabellida > Serpulidae > Protula > Protula sp. h YS-2021. The sequence continues at coordinate 33,698,033 of OX457025.1, forward strand.
TTTAAATTACATATGCGTTTTACTATTATTTAGTCAGTTTTTTTAATATAAGTTGTTGAAATAAAAATGAAAAAAGTGATTTTAACATTTAATTAATAACCTTATATACGTTATTGAATATACTTACTGACTATACATATATTTACATATACATCTATATCAGAATACACGGTATCGTCCATTATACTTGACAACATTTCATTCTATTCGAAACTTCATGAACATATAGTCATGAACTTTTCACATATGACCGATGCGAAAATACCTGTTGGCTAGTCTGTTGCATCCATTTGGTAACACAAACCACTTATCATCAAAGGGCGACAGTACCGCTTTTACCGTTTTCTCACTTTATATCTGATAATCATATGATGCCTTGCACCATAGCAAAAGCCGCTTCTTCTACAGTAGACATTGTCTGTAAGCCTATGCCTTAATTTACCTCGCATACCTCTTCTTCATTTTGCTGCAGCAGAAATCGTACATGGGATATTTGCTCAAGTTTAGTACTGTAAATCCGACATACGTCTGTTTGTTCAGCAAAATTTCAACTTTTCTGCAGTGGATTCCTACTAAATCGTCCTTAAAAACGCGAAACTTGTTGTTTGCGTTACGAATTTGTTTAGACGTTTAATTTGATACACCAACTCTGCATCTACTTGGCTCTGCATATTCTCCATGGTCTTGTGAAACGCAGGATTGTTCATCAGCTTGTAGAAATAACCTTCACCAATTTACCCTTATCATCTCATCATCTTTTATTTTACCTTACACATAACGCATGGTCATATACCATTTGATGCCTTTGTCCACATGTGCATGAAAATACCGTTGAATAGGATGTTCTAATTTATTAAGGGGCCATAAAATGTCTTTATTTTTATGGAATAAGCATTTTATTTGACCATTATATTTCACACGCCTCTTTTCTGCTTTTTTATTTTGACAGCACACGCCCACGACACACCAATTGATGTTGTGCAAAGTTGTGTGATGTGATAAACACCACCTCTGTGTGTCCTGTTAGTCTAGATGCACGGCTGAAATGTTGACCGCTGATGTTACAGTGTTTTTTCCATCTATGCCTAGTCATAACATGCCTCTTCGGGTCTGCTTTGATGGTAAAACCCTTTCCACAAATGTCTGCCGATTTATTGACATAAACCTAAAAATCCGGATCCAGGTGGTTAGTCCAACAAATCAATGAAAAGTTGCCAAACAACCCGGGATGTCAAATTATCAGTGCATTGGTATCTTACATAAGTCTAGCACTAAATGTGGGTTTCGTTATCAGATCCCCCTTCACTTTTTCTCTTCATGGTGTAATATTATTTCCACCCATATTTGGTTCTCCATATATATTTTCCAATTCGATTTCTTGTCTCAAAACATGTTATTGCTTCAACGGTTTAAGTCAGAACAATGTTTCAGCCAATCAAATCAATGCACTTAAGCTGCAATTTAGTCACGTGCAATTTAGTTGAGTACACATGCACTTAAATCGAATGCTCCCGAAATGGGGATTTCCCATTTCATGGTGGCACTGTTATCTGGGTTATGAATCTCAGAAGAAAGTATACTTCATTCGTTATCCCGTGCTTGAAATGTTTCTACACCCATTATCAACAAAATTATAGCCCAAACACAAACAGGAATCAATTCAAAGCATTTTCATAGCATGGTTGCAACAATTGCCATTAGAAAATACACTTGGCATGCTATGTTTTGCTTCAAACCCGCGTGTTTCTGCGCTCACCGTAAACAAAGTAACAGTCAAAACAAAATCAATCAATCAAATCAAAGCACTTTAATTACACTTAAAGCGGAAAGGGAAGTTCTTTCATCCCCGTATTTATGGTACTCACGCGGTGAACTGCATTGCTCCTGAGAGGGGATAGACCCCCCGCCAATGAACCTGGATGACGTTGCATGCTTGGTTAACGTTACTTGCCAGGACTACGTTACTCGTGCGTATAACGTTATGTGTACGTTAAGTACCTGGAACCTGCTAAGCCGCATATGTGCCAATAGCCACAACTGGTATTTTCAATCTACTATTTTGGCCAGTTTTGGTCGAACAGCATTTTAAAAAATTGTTTACACACACACACACGCAAATGCATATAACGGACGACGATGGTTCACACGTAATGGTAAGAGCCCTCCGACTAAAATCAGTTTGGCTAAAAACAGATTCTACTTATTAGGTTTCATCAAATGTTTGATGTGTTTTCTTGACAACATTACCTCTTCATAATGACCAAAAATAACTGTGAGACTGGTTAGAATTGACCGCTGTAAATTTAGATGTTCGAAATAAATTTTCTCATTTTTGAGAATCCCTTGTAACAGACGATCAGGACTGAGGGATTATTTCGTGAAAGGATTTATCATTTTGTGTTAATCGGAGATTCAATAGTATGATTAAGCGTAGTAAGGTGAAGCATCCCTAAAACAAACAATAAAAAAAGTTAAGTTTCCGGTGAACTTTGGTGAAGGTATTGGAACTGATCCCGAAAAAAAGAACATCATCTTCCTTGGGAAGAGCTGGTATATTTTAGTCAATGCCTATGCAGCACCAGAACGCCTCGAGCAGAGTAGTAAACAGAACCTGCTGTGCAAGAACGCGCGCTACTACAATCACAGAAACAAAGCCAGACCGTTTTCGCTACCGAGTACCCAAAATTACACTTGGGGTCACAAAAAATACGATTCTAAACCCTTGACCCTTTACATATCGTCTTTTAGGGCCAACGGGTCGAAAATAAGCTCAAAATCGTTCTATCTCTAACCGTTTTCAAGATAATGGTCAACTTCCGGTTTTTGGCTTTGACCATGGCCCAGGTGGTCAAGGTCACCAAGGTTTCCCCCTACATATCATCTTTTAGGCCCAAAATCTCTAACCATTTTCGAGATAATGGTCAACTCCCGGTTTTTTTACTTTGACCATGACCGAGGAGGTCAGGCTCACCGTGGTACCTCTTACGTATCGTTTTTTAGGCCCAAAGGATCGAAAATAAGCTCACATTCGCTCTATCTCTAACCGTTTTCAAGATAATGGTCAACTTCCGGTTTTTTACTTTGACCATGTCCGCGGAGGTACCTCTTACCTATGGTCTTTTAGGCTCAAAGGGTCGACAATAAGCTTAAAATCGCTCTATGTCTAACAGTTTTCGAGATAGTGGCCCATTTCCGTTTTTGGCATTGACCATAGCCGAAGATGTCAATCAATGGAGGAAGGGAGAGGAGGGTGCTAAAGGCGTTCATCCTATCATAAAATAAACAAGATTAAGAATTGATTTGTGCACAGCGTAATGTAATTTTTTTAATCCTTTCAAAATAGAATTTCTTATTGTCGTGGTTTATTTATTTCGTTGAATTGCAAGCAATTAGGGTATGGCACAAAACATAGCAACGCTATTATAAAGCAATGACATGAATCTGACAGGTGCGTACGTTACGGGGTCTGTGAAATGTCGCCGATAGCTACTGGGCATGGGCCCAACCCTTCGCTGCGCTATCCCCCGAAGGATTGTAATATGATCTGATTATCGATTTTAATTTGTACTTGTCACTACAGAGCAATGAAGCCTTCAGGCTTAGAAGTTCTCAAGCACATTTTGTTTCAAGTGGGTTGTGTGAAATTGCCTTTGTAAACTGTAGTTATAGGGGATAGAACCCTGCGGTAAGCCCAAAGACATCACACTGCTCTCCAGTTACGGAGCAGCATTTATGGGGGTAAAAAAGGGGGTTAGAGACAAAAAGTATCCCATGTCAGCTCCTAAACATCTAGACCCCCTGGAGCCTCCTTCGCTCCCGTCACCCCATTAAGAAAAGAATTTGCTGAGTTTGTTCATTTGACCTATGCTTAATAACTTGTCCAATAATCTCACGATAACAGCTCAGTTTTATTTCAGAACACTCCTTGAACAATTATTACTATGGAACGTGGAATAAAACACGAAATTAAACTTTTCATTTTTATTCATTTTATTTTATAGAGAACTATTTCTTGTCTCACTTTTTTTTAATCTCCCGTTAAACTTTACAATAAAAATCAACAAAATTTAATGCCATGAAAATGTGTAAAGACGTGTAACTAAAACAATGACATTATACATCTTTTGGTATCAAAATAATACAAAAAACACAATACCAGAAAATAAAAAAAAAACAGTTTATGCTTTCTGCTTGCAGATTTAAAAATAAATTCAGTCGACTCTTATTGAATAGCCATTTATCAAAAATGCTATTATCTACAATTTGATTATTGGAACTGAAAACAGGGGTCAACTAAATGCGAGATAAAACTCAAACGAAACTCATTGTCATACACGTGATCTGAAACCCACTAACCTAGCATATACAAACTAAATATGGGAACTAAATATTTTAAAGTATAATCTAACGTTACTAAAGCTGACTTTCTAAATGAACAGTTGTTTTTATTCTTAAGAAATTTGATATTTACAAAAAAAGATTTATTTTGTTTTCTACACTACACAATCACAGAAAATTTGAAAGCTCTATGGGATTTTATTAAATCAAATGGAAAAACTAATTAAAATGACAAACATGTGAATTAAAATGCAGTCAATGAAAATAAAATGACGTGAAGATGACGATGATGACGACGTAACAATTTTAATCTTTTAAATATACCATAAATCTATATTCCATCTGATGTCAAAATGGTGACAATAGTATTAAACATATAAACAAAGTGCGAGAGGGGGGGGGGGGGGCTATTTGCACAATAATGATCAGAAGAATGCTCAAAAATCAAGCTTTCAAATAAATTCCATTTTAGTGACACATGTTTAATTACAATAAACGGACAACAACATTTATACATATTTATATAAACCGCGAAGACCTTCCAATTATCTTTTGTACAATGCGAGTTCTTGAAATGAAACACTGTCATAGCACTGCAGAAAGCATTCCAGTACAGCATGAATTTAATCCACACCACTTGCAAAAAGCATTTCACATAGCATAAATTAAATCCACACTAATTGAAGCTCGAGTGTTTGCTAATTACAAATAATTTTATCCAAGCAATATAAGGTTCATTGATATTTTTATTATTAATACAAATGTACAAAAGTATAAACGTACATCAGTTAATTTATGACAAATATTTAAAAGATGACAATGTTTTCACTAAAAAGAATCAAATCCAGTCTCGCTCCTTCCTACGGTCAGATTCAAACAATGTGCTTTTAAATATCCAAAGTCCTCCTGTCGCTTTGTCTCCCCCGTGTCTGCGAAAGAATTTCAGTCCTGGTTCAGTACTTATGCTGTATCCACGATGGCATAATTCACACTGGCATGGATCTTCTCAACAACGCCGGTCACAAATCCAAGCAGGCTCCGAAAGTGGTCTGGCCTCAGGGGGGTTCCAAAACACGTCTCACGGTTTGATATCCAAATTCTTCAAAATAGGTGAGAAATGACTCGACGCCTTTCTGAGTGAAATAAGCGCTGTGCATCCATCGCAGGTGCGTTCACCTGTTAACGTGGTATCCGAGCCAGAATACGTGAACCATTATGAACACGCCCATATTTAAGCCTCCACCATGCAAAAGACTGAAAAAGAGAGAGAAAAAAGAGTAAAGAATAAACGTTTCCATCTTGTCTTTATAGTACATTATTTGACAGGTTCGGCTGCTCTGTATTAAAAATAATAAAACGTTAAAATTTTAATCTTACAAAGGCGTTTATTGTGCTAATTATCAAATTGTTTACCCCAGATTACTCTTTTTAATTTTTACTCACGTCCTGAAGTCCAAATGGCATGGGGTTTTGATTTAAAGAAATGCAAATATAATTTTTGCATTCGAGACTCGAGACCAAACGTAATTTTTATACACCTGCTTCCTTTTGAGTTCCTTTGAACAAATTACAGATTTCTTAAATTTGAAAGTTTTCCCCCTGGATTTCGCTCTTGCGGAAAATGACTTACACTTATATGTTATATTTTTCGTTATATAAAGAAACTTTTTCAAGACTCAAAATAAGAATTACCCAGTAGAAAGAGGTTACAGAACAATCCACCCAGAAATATAAATAATACGTTTGTAATTAATCCTAATGCGTGTATATTAACAATAACGAAGCATTTCCATGTGCAAAGAAAAAAGAACGGTGCATTTTTTTTTAAATATCAACGCATCACGCATTTCTCAATTCATGACAAGCTAAAGCTGTGACAGCTTCGCACCACCCACAAGCCCAACCCCTTTAATTCATTCATCAACCGCGAGGTCAGTGCATTATGAATTTTGAATTTTAAGTGACGGTAACAACTGCCAATTTCATTCCACCCCTGCTATTTAAATTAGAGGTGCAAATCTACAACCACACATGAAAACCTGATTTTACTCAGCTGGCCACTTTTAGCATTCGGGAAATGTCACATAAATTGCTGCACAAAATTTAAAGATTCTTTAAACTTAATATTTATGTTTCAATTCTATATTATTTCACTATAAAAATACATTCTGTATCAAAAGTCGAATAATTAAAAATAACATTTTTTCCGTTGTTGCTAATGCGATCTTAACGAATCTATTTTTTTTAGTTTGTTTGTTTTTATTTTCAGTTAAAAGCTTGTTTAATTGGTCAGAAGCCAAAACTTTTTTTCGTAGTTTAAAACACCTACATTCTTGCAAGCCTTTTCATGTTTCGTCTCCGCCTAAGTCTGGCTCTCATGGAATCGGGAAGATTTTGCATCAACGCCTCTAAATCATCGAAATCCATTGAATACTTTCTGTTCACTTCATCCCCGATTCTTGCAAGCTGTCTGCCCACATATTCCAACTCCCTGAAACAACAAGCGTGCGATAAAATATCTGCAAGAATTGTTAATGCAAGTAAATGTATTATTTAATACCCTGTGTGAAAAATTAGCACTGATAATTTTAAAAGCCAACATATTCTACCATATAATAACTGAACAATTTTATAATTTAAAGAATTTCAAAATAAACACGTATTTATTTTTTTTCAATATAAATTAATTTATAAATGGGACATACCTGGTGTTTATGCGCGCCATGAACTCCAGTCCTCAAAAGAAATTTTTTGAAGAAAATTTCTTAAAGTTCCCGCGTCGTTTTTGGCCTCAATTATCACCCACTACACGTGATTCTCTGGTACTTAGATATATGAATAAGCTTTGAATTTATCCCTCAGTTGTTTCATATCTATTTCTAAAATTCACTGCAGGCGGTAAAACTGTTATCCTTTTGCGATGATCCTTTAAGGATTTTGCACAAAATGCTGCTATGGGAAGATTATGGAGACGTTTAAATAATATCCTTAATTATCGTTCACTTCGGGAAATACCTTGTGAAAGGAATTTCCGAAAATGCGTGTTTACACTGAAAATGTCTACGTCACAATGACTTGTGTAGTGGGAGCAGTGCCTAGAAATGCCGCGCGTCCTGTAAGTCCCGCCCACTTGGCACGTGCGCCAATGGCCATGCGTTTTCATGGCGTCACTTTCTTCCCCAACCTCCCAGTCAGCACGCACCTGACAAAAGCCTACCCACTGACACATTCAGTAACTTGAATGATGAATGGTGAAATAAACAATGCTAAGAAGTCTTTTCATGTCCATAATGAAATTTACAGCTGTTTGACGGTAATTGTTCCTGACTATTTGGTAAAACCCAAGAGGCAACCTCACCTCAAATTCTAAAAGGGTCACCAAATTCCCAATCATCCTTTTATTTCTTTAATGTAATTGAAATTTTCTTCAAGCTCAAAATATCTTAAAACAACTTTCTCCGCAGTGTCTCGTTTATCACACTGAGATAAAGGATGTGGGAGTACACCTTGGTTCATTAGGAACCTGTTCGGATATCTCTATCCTCGAAATGTAAACGGCTAAATGATAGCTCAACAAAGGTGTTTGGGCGTCAATTTGTGATGGATTCCATCACGTTCAACAACACAAGAGTGCACCATTTTTCCCGATTTGCGGCATATGGCATTTGCAACCGGTCAAATGCCACCGCTAGGAACACGACTTCCCTATTTTCATTTCTGTTCTTTTCTTCGTTACCTTTTCTCAATTCAAATGTGTTATTCATTTAAGATTAATGTGATCAATTTTGTCCACAAACCTGTAAGTGCAAATATGAAACACTTCAATAAAAAAATAAAACTGCTAAAACTGTGCTAAGTTTTTTTTTTTTTTTTGGCTCTGTTTTGCAAGCAGTTCAAGCACAAAAAATTCTTGTGAGATTGTTTTTGTAACATTTTAACTGGAATATTGGGAAATAATTATGGATGATGTTATAAAATCTTTACTTGTTATTGCACAATAATTAGCAATTAGAACCTGTACAGATATTTGGTTCTGACACAATGTCCTCTTTACTAATTTTAGGATAATTCTCTGTTCTTTTTCTCTTTTTTTTCTTTTTTTTTAATTTATTTTCAGTTGTAATTTATCATAAGTGTAGAACCTGTTTGATTAGTGTGTAATGAAGCCAGATGTCATTTGTGTATGTATTTATAAATGTCTATATTCCCTATAAAATTTAATGATAAAATATTAAGCAAATTCAACATATGTTCTCTGGCAAACACAACTAGCAAAGAAAGGGCATCTTTAAATCGAATGGTATCTGAAGGGTATCACTGAATGGTGAAAATAAGAAGCGGGTTATATTATTTGATATCACAGAATGACACAGGTGCTCGCACACGTCAAAACAACAACAACAACAGCACCAACTCTCAAATATTTAACTGATTTGTCCCAAATATATGACATCTGCATGAGGACGGTTTTCTATTTTACCCTGCTGGAAAATCTCACCATTCAGTTATATAAAATATTGATAAGCAGACACGTCACTCATGGCAAATCTATTGACACTTGCAACTGTTCCTATCACAGTGTTTTGATCTGATACACTTCAGCCTTTTAATTAGCATCAACTCGCGATCACGGAGTTACCAAAAAAATTAGGATTTGAGGACTGCCAATCATGTGTTACATCCCAATGCGTATTTTACTTCATTAACTAGAATAAAGGAGATAGAAGCGACTCAAGTAATCCTGGTATTATCTGCTATAGGAGCCGTTGAAGTGATGCTGGATTACAGACAGTGATAGCGTAAATGAGGCTGAATTGGTTTTAACAGGCAGCCAAGCAACGGAGGCTAAAGGTTACACATGAGATGCTAAGAACAAGAGAAGTAGCTCTATCTTCAGCCGTATTCAGCTTGCTCTCCACTTCTACCCAGCCTTTGATTCTATTCACGCGATTGTCAATCACATCCAAGAAAAAAAGTTTCAAGTTGAGGGCCAGCCGCGTGTCAATTTGGATGGTTCCGAATTGGTCCAGGAATAGAGGACAATTGCGAAAAGGGCTGGCGCCTTATCAAGCAGGCAGTGACGTATTACCGGGAGGTTAAAAGACATCTAATGAAATAGTAATTCATTAGCTATTTAGTTATCTGATCATGTGTCATTTCCTGGATGGGCGATATTTAGTGGTCTTTATTTCTTTTCTCTTTCCTTTGTGCTTCTGGCAATAACAACAAGAAGATGAGGTAGAGCACACACCAGATTCCTGTTTAGAATGAAGTTTTAATACGATAATTCAAACCACAGAAAATATAGAGAGAATTTGGTAGAAAACAAAATTGTGGAAACAAAATTTCTCCAAGCTTCCGAACAGGCCTTTAAAATATAAAAAAGTATTTGCTCTGTTGTCAACGCTGGTTGAATACAGCTTTATTAAAAGATCGCCTTTTGTGAAATTGTGTTCTGACGTATTTTCATAATTTAAAGATTAGATGGGAACAGGACAATCCCCCAGACAATTCCTTCCCAGTCAGCCCCCCCCCCCCGACAACCCCCCCCCCCAGAACAATTCCCTCCGTAGGACAGATGTCCCCGAGGACTATTCCCCCCAATTCATTTTTCTGTTTTTCTTTTCTTTATATATATATATATATATATATATATATATATATATTTTTACAAATTATTGCCATTTTATCTTCTAACTGGAGGTCGTGTAATTGTCATTTCAACATTGTCGCAATATCAATTTACATGCCTTTTATATTTCAGCTGACTGCAGGAATTTGCCCTTTCGTCTTGTAATTGCACTTTTCAAATATGTTGTTTTGCCTTTCATGTACTCAATTGCAATTACACAACCAGTAACTGGAGTGTTTGATCATTATAATTATGGCGCTTCCCGGATGTGCTGAAAAGGCAACACAGCCTGACGACTGTCGTCTTCGGCCAAATTATGGGTGGCCACTTGCCCGAGCCACCAGGTCGCCAGTACGCCGACTCTGCGCGGCGCATTCGTCAAATAGTCCGCGACTTCAAAAACCTACAGATTGTTGACTATTTGGAATTGCGTACAACATCAGATTTTAAATGGCAGAAAAGACTTTCGTTCCAGACAGAAGAATTTAGCATTTTTTAATGTTTAAGGTGTTTTACAAATAAAAAATGATAGATACCTGGTTGTTTTATTCTTGTTTTTGGCAAATAAAAATCAAAGTAAAATAAAAAATAAAATTAAGTTGGGGGGGAGGATTGGATACACTGGATAGTCTTAGGGGGAATTGTCCTACGGGGGAATGGTTCTGGGGGAATTCTGGGGGAGTTTTCTGGGGGGGAGGTTGTCTGGGGGAGAATTGCCCTAGATTAATGTTAGATATCTCAGATTTCACAAATAAGAGAGCTTTTATTGAATTTTGATATCTGCAAATGAATAACGAATATATATGATTTGTTAGAAATACCTAAAAATTGTTAGATCAATCTCTAATTATTCCGAGATTTCTCCAATAAAAATGTATATTCATTATTTAGAGATTGACCTTATTCGGTTTATATTTAGCCTACTGGCGCACCTTTTCGCATTTACAAACATTACCAGTTGAATGAGGCAAATGCTAGTTAGAATTGCATGCATCTGGCGTACCAAATATATTTCTGATTAAGTAACGGACACTCCAGGTATCAGAACATTTTAAGACTGAATAAGAACACGACTGTATGAAACACATTATTCATATTTATTCAATTTTTAAAGATGACATTAACGTATAATCATAATTAACTTATTGTTACATGGCGTCTTAGCTATCAACATTCGTGTTTTTAAATATCTTTCTTAATGAAATAACCTTTTCATAAATAAAATCAGACAGATTTTTATATATAAAACTTTAAAAAGTAATTCAGGATATGTTTAAATGTACAAGATATTTACCTTTACAGTTCTGATTCATTTCTAGGAAATATTCCGAATGACAAAGAGATAACTCAAATTCAATTAAGGAATTTTTTTAAATTCAAACTTGTGTTAGATTAAATAAGATTGAAAAGAACAGAAAAAAGACACATATGTTCAGCTGAAGTGCACAGCGTAGTAATTTACATTGAATATTTTGCAGTTACAACATATACATTTAAATACATGCACATCTTACATTTGTATGGAAGTGTCATTTTCACATTTATTAGGCAACTGTTGATATCAAAAATTAACTTTGGATCTCAAAATTTCATTATTTTTATATCAGCAATTAATTTTTGCTATCTGTTTTTATGTTTTTGACATCTGTAAATAAATTTCAGATCTCAAAAATTAGTTTCGACATCTTGAAATGTATTTTTAACCAAAAAATTGATTTTGATGTCTCAACATAATTAGCGATATCAAAAAATGTTTATTAATATGAAAATTAATTTAAATATATCTAAATTGATTTTTAGAGATCAAAACTTCAATTCTTAATAGCAGAAATGAAATATTTGAGAACAAAATCTCAATTTTTGAGCTCAGTGATTTATTTTCTTTTTATTGATTTAAAAAAAATTATTTTAGAAATCTCATTTTCAGCATGAGACATTTTTATTTTTATCTTTAAGTCTGCAAATGATATTTTGATCTCAAAAATAACTTTTGATATCAAAATATCAGAGTCTATTTTTAAATATCGAAAAATAATTCGGAAGAAAATCTCTGTGAGAAAGATAATGACCGGTCCATGTATACAGAACATTCCTTTATTTTATTCTACAAATAAATGAAGCATTTCTTGAGGTCAAAAGCTTTGCTGTTATTATTGAAAAAAATAAACAGATTTTACGTCTGCACAATTTAATTGGCAAGTTGTTCAATGTGTGCCTCCTAAAAGATATTTTAAGTTCGAGAAATTGATTTTTTATCTCAAAAATTCATTTTTGCTGTTTAACATGCAATTATTGAAAGTAAAAGCTAAATTAATGAGAGCTACAATGATTTATTGATATCCTTAATTATATTGTGATATAAAAATAAAATTAAATGTGAAAGGGGAATTCGATGCATCTTTAAAGCATTCTTTTTTATATTTTTGACTGTTTAGATACATGATATATCTTTATTTTACAGCAAAACCTAACATAAAACCCCGGACACCAACGGAACTGAGCTAATTTATTCAGTTTTACTCTTTCAAATTTCGTAGCAGTAGAGGTCAGCTAAAATGCTTGCATTATGACTCTTAACTAAGCATACCGATACCCAAAACTTACGGTGAATGTATGCAAAGATATCTCTAATTTATTATATTTATCCTTTAATTCTAAAACCATTAGATGTACGCTAGAAGTATAGGAACAACACCACTTCGAGAATGGTGCCATCTAGCAAATAGCGCCACTTTTCGGGGGTCTAGCCTACCACAATGAAGACCCTTAAAATAAAACTGCATGGAAACTGAGCCATTTTATTGGCCCTTCAGCTGTATGTCTTAAAGAAATTAAGAAATTATTACATCTAACCAAAGATACAAAGCAACGTGTTATTTAGAAACTTTTCAAATATCTTTATCGAATATATTTATCCCAGAAGTTTATTTTGATTTACACTAATCTGATGATGAGAATCATATTAAGATGCTTTAAATTTGATCTTTTTATAGGTAAAATTTAAAGATAAAAATAATTAAAAACTAAACATATCGAACATTATTCATTTGAATCCTATAATATTTGCTTTTTATTTCTTCCCTCTCATGTCTAAAAGCTTATCCTCATGTCTGTAGGCTTAAATAATGATAAGTGAACAAAAAGTAAATTTGTTGACATAAAATGTTGCTTTATGTGCCTCTTTTCCCCTTAGCTGTTACTGTAAACTAAGCCAACAATGTATTGTGCTTGATTTCAACTTTCTACAATAAAAGAGTTCCTCTCATAATAACAAGCCCAAAAATATATTAACATTTTGCAAAGACTTGCCAAGAGTATATTGAAATTGAACGGGCAATTCTTTCGCATCTTTCATTTCTCGTCAGTGGTCCATCATTTTGTCCTTACTTCTGCTCTTACCACAGTAGCCGTACTATCACCAGATTTTGAACATATGCAGGACTTGATATATAAAGTTGTGCACTTTGCTTTTTTGTTCTCATTTATTGTTTTATTTTCATGATCAAAACATAAAGCAAGCAACAGTTATTTTAATCAATAAATACGATACGTTAGCGCTGCAGAAGCATTATCAACAAACTCTGTCGCATATGACAATAGCCACACTGTGCATGGCATGAATACGGTAGCTGTGGATGAGTACACTGAATTGGCACCCTTCTTTCAACGAGGATGCACTTTCACTTGTTTGCATACACCAAATTCACTGAGTGCAGTGAAATACTAGTGTTGGTTTTATAAGAACGACGCGTGGATTCAAAAAATACATTCAACGCTCCATTGTTCTTTCTAGAAAGATTTCGAACCAGAACTGGTATATTCTTTAGGAGAAAAGTGGACAGTTGGATTTTAAAGACATCTTACTGCGAAACGCTTAAAATGCTATTGAAAATGTGCATATCACTTATTTCTAGTTTTAGAGCCCAAGCTCCACAACAACGCCGCTGACAATCTCCTTATCAAGATCTTAACGCCAATACAATTGTTATAGCGATCATTGAGAGAGCAAAGTTATTTTTCTTTCAAACCGGAAGTAAGTAAGCATATTCTTCCTTAATGATGCACGATTCTTGAAGCTTACAGCAGAACATTGCCCTATTTCCAACACTGTTCTCTTGGATGATTGGCTTGACTTCGGAGAGATTGCTAGGCAATATCCGCTAATTACATAATTTTGGTGTATATTTCCGAACATAACTGGGTGCATAAGGATATTTATCAAAGGGTATTATAACATTTAGCATTTACCACTCTATTTCCTTGTCAAACATGGATAACTGACCTGATGGAAAATCAAAGTAATTAAAGAACAGAGAGAAAAGGAAAGTATATAAACAATTTACATATCTTAAAGCATTTTTGCACATATAGTACTGTCGCTTAACTCTCATAAATATGTTGGCCAGAATATATCTTTCAAGCAATTGTAACAGTTCTAATTTATACTGCAGAAGCTGTCTTCCAAGCCGTGCATTCGGAAGAATCGACTCCAAACACGGATTTTCGCTCAAAAAGTATGTTTGGCACAACTGTTGTCGATGATGGCATAATAAGCTATTTATATCTCCATGTCTCCAAACGCAGTATCAATAAGATTATGACGTCAACTAATGTGAGCTTAGTAAGTCGCTGTCACATTTCAAGGATATCATCCTTATTTCACATATGGCCAGTCAACTGTCAGTAATAAGCTCGAACAACTTTGAAATTACTTTTTTGAACAATTGCCTTTTTCTTTTTTTTTCTTCGTTTCAAAGAAACGTTTACATTGTAAGAAGTGTTCAGTTTTTTAAATTATGTCATGTGTCCTGTCATGTCATGTGTCATATATAACGGTTGTTACGTGGAACTGCATTTCAACGCTACGAAGATATCCCTCGGCTCGCAAGAATAGGATAGTCTGGAACATTTTTAAAATCGGTTCCGTTTCTGTCCACCTCTAAACCAGTAATTTGACTTGTAGCACTGTGTCACTTCGTAAATATCATATGTCACAGGTATAATTCAGTTTTAATACTACAGCAATTACAAAACAAAACGTTATTCTATGTTATCTAGGAAAAATTGCCCGAAAACAGTTTTGTAATATGTAAGTAATTCTGATATACTTATGTTCACAGGTCGTTGGAGGAAAACAAAACTTGCGACAGCGTCGTTCATCACATTCTCCCATACGACTCTGGACTTTTAAGTACCAGAGAACAGAGTTCAGACTTTTAATATGGCAGTATGAAAATATGGAACTTTTTGTTACTACATACTTTAAAATAGGCTCTTCCACTGCATGTTTAATAATGTATGACATTAATTGGATCACTTTTTCCGATCGCCCATGGAATATAAAATGAGGTAATGCATTAAGGCTTAAATAGCATGTCATGAATCAAAAGACTCATAAAACAGTATTGTTAGTAACTATTGCTGTAAGCGTCTGCCACCACAGACCAGCCTTCCGTCTCCGCCTCTTTTTGTCAGACATTTAGAATATTTACATTGAACTGGTTTTGGCTGCTTCGGCTTAATAAGACATGTCAGTGAGAAGTTGTAACAGTGCTACATTACCTGCCATGATCCTTGCATCATCACAGATGAGTTATAGCTGTTTGTTGACGCTTCCCACCACGATATTCTTTTAAATTTTCACCAAAAAATTAGTATGAATCATAACGATGAATCATCGCAGTAAACTATTTAATATTTTACATCATTTTTTATTGCTGTTGCTATTTGTTATTTTTTCCATCAAGGAATTAGAAAAAATGAACGTACTTGGATTAATACGTGTACCCTAACACGTCATATTATATATAAACAATCAAATGTGATGTCGTAAATTAAGACTGGCACTAATTCGTTAACATGTTGTCACTGGCTTTCTGTATAATTTCAGTCTACACGCCTTTCGTTTGTCATTATCATCTAATTTGTTAAATAATTTGCTTCTCTGTTTAAAGGTCACAGAAGCAAGGCATCTATTTCAACTTTTCAGTTCAACTTCGGTCAACATTCCAGCCAAGCTACAGCAATGTTTTACGAAATGATCATTTTTTGTTTATTTTTCAGAGCTTGCATGAGTAATCACGGCAGCAATTTAAGCCGAATGTACAAAATACAAATTATTTCCCACTTGTATCGAGTGTAAATATCTTATTTTTCACGCATGATTGTGACAGTCTTTGGAATATAGATAGGGATTACGTGCAGTTGGTTTTATGCATAAATTGCTGGATGACATGCAATCTCTGGAAAATAATAAAATCAAATATCGCCTTTTTCCCATAGCCCTGATGTGTGTCATAAGCGACCAGTTAGAAAATGTTTTGCGAGTTTGCCATGCTTATAACATTTTTAAGCTAGTACATTAAGCGCAATGTAAAACATTTTACTGCTTTCCCTGAGTTTGTTGAGTAATTTTGTTAATGTTTATCGGAAAGGAAGTGGCATGACACGCCGAAGTATATAAATTTCACCATTGCGCGATGTCTCATTCAGTCTTCCTTTAATTACAGTTATTATCTGAATAAATAACCAAAAATCTGATGTTAGCGTATATCAAAAATATAATCCTAAAGTTAACATATATGTTGAAATAATTGTGCCTCATAAGTTACTTAAGGGTTTGGTTTTGGTATTCATTAGGATCTGCTAAAATTAGCATAAAAACTTGTATTCTAATACTAGCATAAAACCTAGTATTAGGGGTTTTATTTTTCAAACAAAAGGGTATGAAAGATACCGTCGAAGGTACAAAATAGCCATTGTACGAACGTCAATACACATCGAACTAAAAAATCGTTGGAAGTCGCAGCAAGTGCCACTCCTAATAGGTTTTTACTATATTTTTACTTCAACGCTTTAATTTTCTAAAAAAAATGGACATTGAAAAGAATGTACATTAGCTCATCATGTCCTTACTATTGGAGACAGAATCAGGTACAGAATTAGGGAGTGAATGTATCAGTGTCAGAACGTACCCGGGCAAGAACACATTCAGGACAGAACGCACCCAGGCAAGAACACATTCAGGACAGAACGTACCCAGGCAAGAACACATTCAGGATAGAATGTACCTGGACAGAAGGTACCCTGGTCAGAACCTACCTTGATCAGAACAAACACAAAAAAAGTATATAAGACAGGACTTAAACTGAAGTTGCGTTCTTGCTGCAGAATGAAACCAGACTTTTATGTTATTTTTTAAAATTTATTTAAAATTTAAAAAGGAGAGAAGTTATTGCTCCCAATTCAAATGACAAAAAATGAAGAGTAAATGCCTTTATATATTTTATATAACAAAAATGAAGGAAAAGGAAATACAGCCGATGTCTGGGTGGAATCCCTCAACTCAACCTGTTTGGACCGCCATATCAAAGATCGAAAAAAGTTTTTTATCCCTGCTACATCGTTCCTCATAGCTGTATAAGGTTTATTTTATCTGACTTCAATATCGCACAGCAGCACATACGGAGATGTTTCACCTTATTTCGCTTAAGGTTAACGCTTGACACCAAAGTAAGGTTTATTTTATCTGACTTCAATATCGCACAGTAGCACATACGGAGATGTTTCACCTTATTTCGCTTAAGGTTAACGCTTAACACCAAAATGCCTTAATTGTTCCAGCCAAATATATGATGGGCTAACAAAAGACATTGAGAGGCTGTGCCAACAAGTTCACTTTCAAATGACATAATTGATCTGGTAATCCCAAGTTCTCGAGTTCAAATCCGGCTTTAGCATACAAGCACTGCAACGTCCATCCAATGTCTATTTCGATTATTTTAGAGCATTTACTAAAAGCTGCAATTTGTTGCTTGTTCTCACGAGCAAAAAATATGTATCTTCCTCGCTATTTAGTCACGAAGTACTTTTCAGATATCTTTGTCTTTGCCGCAACGTTGAATAGATGTCACGAAATCGACGTCCGTAAATAACCAAATAGTTGATCAATTTCCAACCTTTCCAAACACGTTGCAGTTAGTTGTTCTTTGTGACAACCAAAGTGACACGTCTATTGAAAGTCCTTTCGTAACGTTGAAACCAGAAACAACATTGCTAAGTGAAATTAAGCTAAGTAAGGTGAAACATATCCCCTACGCGCATTTGTCAAAGTGTCAAAACTTTGATAGCTTGTAATTCTAAATTTAGGTGAAATTTAAATTTTATTATTTCATCTGGGATTAGCGACTTTAAAGATATGAATTCAGTGTTCTTTTTTGGATTGTGCAGTCACTGAAACATTTTGTTTACTTGGAGTGTTTCAGTCTATCTCGTTACCAAGGCTGCATTTGGTTAGGAAAATTTCCGATGCAATTGCAGAAAAATTTGGGATTTACCTCAAAATTTAAATAGTTCAAAAAGTTTCAAAAGAACAGGTCCATTCTGATCTAGGTACATTATGTCCAAGCACAATATGACATTGGTACCTTCTGTCCCCGGTACCTTTTGACCTCGGCACATTGTGTCCCGGGTGAGTTTATATCTGGGTAAGTTTTGTTACGCTCTCGTATCATATGATCACTATTTACAGCGTGGAGGCAGTTATGGTGTATAGGTTGTATGCTTGTCGCTACAGGTCGCTATAGGTTGTATGCTTGTCGCTACGTCACACTGAAAAACAGCTCGTTGCTATAGAACTTTACATAGGACTCAACATTCAATGAATCTGCAATTTTGTTACAGCTTTAGCATTTACTAAATGTTATCCTAAATTTACCACACATGAAATTGGTTTGTACTGAAATTTTAAATATTTACATTTTGAGCGCCCTCTTTTAGCTTGCCATAAAACTTTACTGTTCACTTTCTACTAATCTAGATAAACTTTTGAGCATGAAGGCAGCACGAATGCAACTGAGGAACATTGAGAGCTCACATATCGCTCGCACCCACCAGGCAACATCAATGTAACTGAGTAGCATCGAGAGCTCACCTATGACTCCCCGGACCCATAAAACAGTTCAGTGGTTATAATTCCAGTAACTACAACAATTTAAATAATTTATTTTTATTACATATTTTTTCATGATAGTTTAATTTTGTCTTCGATAACAAAATCGGTCTTGTTTACAATTGAGCCTCTAAGGTGCCAATCAATTTTAGCAATAACTTTAAAGGAGAACTACATATAAATATTTTCTTTGTTATATTATTTTAACAAGAATTTATGTAGAATTATTTATACGGTAGAATATCCATTACTCTAAACCTGAAGAAAAGGGGGCTCCAGTAGCTAAGGTTCTTTCTTTTAGATGTTGTGCATTCAATTTGTGATGCCAACACATGCTTAAGATAATGGTGAGAGCAATTACAATCTTTCCTTTGTTCTTTTTATTTAATTGATACATGTTTCAGACTTAGGGTTGAAGATATTATGGGGGCTGCCATAATCAGCAATATCCCTATTCTCTAATAGGTAAACAATATGTTACAATTGTTACGGTATTGTTATTTTCTTATTATCACCTGTCTGCTATCCCGTCTCGTAACAAGTCTGTCTGTTGGAACGTAAGCGCATATATACTGCTAAAACAATGTGTCTGGTATAGTTCTCTGAAATACATAAAGTTATGTAGGCGGCACTGTAGAGATTGACTACGAAAGATCCTAACTCATTCTCCGAAATACATAAAGTTATGTAGGTGGCACTGCAGAGATGGACTACGAAAGATCCTAACTCGTGTGATTCAAGCATATAAAATTTAGGATATATTATATGATATGTATTAATTATAACTGTCTATTATATTTTGCATGTAAATAACTGAATAATGTGAATAAATTTAAGTTCATAAATCTAATAAATAGGTTTCTTTACATAACAGATCAGGGTACGGTATCACCATTGCTGTCGTTCATCATTTTAATAAACATTAACTATTTTAATGGTATTTAACAAAGCAGAATTCTCAACCAGCATTCTCAAGCAGTTTGGTAACTACTAATATCATATCCACATTTAGATTATATAGAATGATTACCCTATGTCATCTTAGGTTTAGCTGTGTAGAAAGAGATACTGTGTTCTTAATTCAGGAATATTTTAGTATTTGGGGTCGTCAGGTTATCTTACCAAGCATATACAACTCCTCTTCACTTTATTGATAATATTATTTAAGAAAAAGCTGCACCCCTTCTTCCTTGTATCCTATATATGAACTAGAACCTCATTTCGCTAGCTAAATGTTAAACACTTGAGAAAAATTCCCAAGTTTCGTGGCCCTAGGGCCCGTAGTGTCAGCTGAGTAGATGACACAAAAAAATCCCGTTCACTGTCAAGAAAAAAATGCCAACGGCTGCTCGCACAAATTCAGAAACACCTTGCAAGCCAAAGGCTTGTCAAGTGTTAATTAATCGACTTATAGGTTTTCAGCCACAAATATGGCCGATAACTTAAGTTTGCTTGAGAAAGACTTCAGAAGTGATTCTTAATGCTTTGTCAAGCTATCTTTATAGTTAATTTATGCCTTAATGCAAGTTAAATGCATTCATTTGGGAACGTTTCTTCAGCTTCAGCACTTTAAGAAGGCATTAAGAATCGCTTCTTAAACCTGAAGCCTAATAAACTTTCCCAATTGAAACCTGCAGAACTTGCGTTAAGACATAATATACCTATGGATATATCTTTAAGTAGTTATCAGTGATGCTAGAACATGGTGTAAGTTAATTTTATGCACATTATGACACTAAATTGTGACATGTGTGAATATACAATTTGAATCTTTTGCACCTTCAAATCAATATTGTCTTCCTATTCAAAATTGCCAGCACTTAAAATGTTTAAAACCATTATCCCATAAATCAAAGTCATACAAAATTATGCAAACAAAAAAAACATATTTCTGCTTAACTGATTTCGGAATAACTGAGGCCTACTGTGTTGATAAAACTGTATTCAGAAATATAAATAATAATCTATAATTATAACATGTTCTGTAATATAGCATGTTTTTGCCAGATGATTCCAAAATTTACAAAAGTCTTGATTATGTTCACACTGAAACTTCCGAAATAAATATTGGTGAATTTATTTTTTCCTTTTAGTTTAGGAAATACTTAATGATATCAAAAATTATTCTGAGATCTAGAAATTGTTTGTTCTCTTTACCTCATGTATCAGTCCGCTTGCTGATACCGCCGATCAGAGTAATGTCATGCCACATTGTTATGCTGGTGATAGTCAGTTATATGTGGCTTTCAAAATATAACAACCCTGTTTTAAGTCCATTAGAAGTATGTATTCGCAAATTCAGCTCATATATTTAACACTTGACAAGCCTTTGGCTTGCAAGGCTTATATAAATTTGTGCAAGCAGCCGTTCGTCCTTTTATTCTTCTTGAGAGTTTTTTTCCGATTTTTTGTGTCTTTTTCTTCACTGACACTATGGGCCCTAGGACCATGAAACTTGGGACTTATGAAGAGCTTGATCTGAACATGTGTATGTCACTTTTTATTTTCGTCTTCGATTTCGTTTTCTTTGTTAAAACGTCATGTGAAAAGAGTGTATTTTTGCAAGTAAATGCAGAGCATTTAACATACATCACAGAACACAGTTGCTGAGCTTTATGCGAGCTCTCACTGCGTAAATAGATAACAGTGTGCCTGTACGTATGCCTGCTCAGTCAATAAAACTTTAAGCCAACAAAAACCAAACACTACTCGGCTTATAAGACGTATTCAAGCTGCGTTGTTTGCAATATATTATTCAAGAAATAACCCATTGAAGGAAGTATTTTTGCGTTGTAGTTTTTGTCAAGTGTTTAACATTTCGCTAGCGAAATAAGGTTCTAGTATATATATATATTGAAACTGAACGAGGACAAAACGGAGCTTATCTTGATAGCTTCAAAGTATAACTTCTCAACTTTGTTCCATGTTACCATTTTAGTAGGTAACTCTAAATTGAATCAAGCAATGTGGCTAAAAATCTAGGTGCAATATATGAACAGGCTTATCTGTTGATTCAAAGATGAAATGGACATTATTTTATCTACGCAGCGTATCTCGATTTCGACGATACTTAACACC
Organism: Protula sp. h YS-2021; assembly: GCA_949752745.1. NCBI lineage: Eukaryota > Metazoa > Annelida > Polychaeta > Sabellida > Serpulidae > Protula > Protula sp. h YS-2021. The sequence continues at coordinate 33,720,031 of OX457025.1, forward strand.
ATTGGCAGCAAACGCCTGATACATATATTAACTATCTCTGGATTACACTTTTCAAATACAGCAAAACCTGCCTACACCGGACAACGGGGGGACTGGCGGGTTTTGTTCGGTATACAAACGTGCCCAGTATGTCAAGGGTCATGTAAACCAATGGAGAAAAACGGGACTCAGAATTCTTGTCCGGTATTGGCAGTTGTCCGGTATTTCAGGGTTTGTCCAGAATGAGGTTTTACTGTAGTCTGCTTTATGGGATACCAAAATATCAATCCAAAGGTTACAATTAGTCTAGAATGCTGCTTCTAGTTTAATTTTTGATGCCCGAAAAGATGATCCCATGACACGCATTGGCTTCCAACTAACCAACGCATACGTTATAAAGTATTCATTTTAGTGTTTAAATGTTTAATTGTTTAAAGCTTTAAAAAGAAGTGCACATTTTTAAACCAACCTTTAGTTGAATATAAACCATCTAGAACGCTTCGTTTACAAGATAGATGCTTACTTTTTGAACATTAAATTACTGATTCTTATGGTGATAAAGTGTTCGGTAACTGTGTATCACGTAAATGGAATGCCTTTCCAACATAAATTAGGCGTAATGCCATTGTATATAGCTGTTAAAAAAGGAAGTATTTATTTACACAACATTATGCTTGATATTGTATAAGCTTTGTTAATTGCTCACTATTATCCATAGCAGTATTATCGTGCCACTCTGTTTTGGCTTAAATGTTGCCTTTTAGACATTTTACACTTAGGGATTTTGAATCCCCTAGTTTATTGAATTCGTACGAGTCGGTAAAGTGTGTCCGTATGATTCCTTGTTTTCGCTATAACCTTGTCACGAGAACTCCTGTGAGACGGCTATGACCAAATTTGGCAGAGACATAATATAGCATGTATACACACACACTATATATATATATATATATATATATATATATATATATATATATATATATATATATATATATATATATATATATATATATATATATATATATATATATATATATATATATATATATATGTGTGTGTGTGTGTGTGTGTTTGGTTTCTCATTTGGTAAAGGTAGACAGAGTCATGAGTCCTCGTGAAATTCGCAATTACTTTACCTTGAACTGAAAGCTTAAGGTCAAATTGAGGTCATAATATTTAAACCCTTATCCAAACTATCATTCGTTACGAAAACCGGCTGGAAATGGCGCTCACATCCTCGTTTCGGCACCTATTCAGTTCAGTACAGAGTAACTTCGCGATCTGAATTTCGACACTCAGTTTCAAGGTCAAAGATCAAGTGACTTTTGTACATCGAATAGCGGTAGAGAAACTTTGACCATTATCTTGAAAACTTTAGAGACAGAGCGATTATGAGCCTATTTTTCTACCTTATGGGCCTAAAAGACGTCAAGTAAGAAGTACCTCGATGAACTTGAAATCCTCGGTCATGATCAAGGTCAAAAACCTGAAGCTGACCAGTATTTAATAGTATAGATAAGATAGTTAGAAACAGAGCAATTTTGAGCTTATTTTTGTTTTTCTGGGCCTAAAAGACGTTATAGAAGACGTACTTCGGTGGTCTTGACATCCTCGGTCACGGTCAAAGTCAAAAATCCGAAGTTGACCATTAACTCGAAAACGTTTAGAGAAAGGGTGATTTTGAGCTTATTTTTCGACTCTTTGGATCTAAAACACGTCATGTAAGAGGTACCTCGTTAACCTTGACCTCTTCGGTCATAGTCAATGTAAAAAAACAACGTTTGCAATTATCTCGAAAACGGTTGGAGATATAGCGGTTTTGAACTCATTTTCCACCCTATGCACCGGAAGACTTAACGTAAGAGGTACTTCGGTGACCTTGATTACCTGGGTCACGGTCAAGATCAAAAACTGGAAGGTGACCAATATCTCGAAAAAAGTTAGAGATAGAGGGTTTTTAGCTTGTTTTTGACCCTTTATAGGATATCAATAAATCAATGTAGATCTCATTAATTTATATTTTGCTATCAATAGTTGAATTTTAAATGGCAAAAATTTTATTTTTGACATCAAAAAATAAATTTCACAAACTTAAAAAATCTTTAGTTAGACACACATTTATATAAAATTTAACGAACCGTCAATCAAAATTTAGATATGAAAACTTAAGTTATTGATAAAAATTGAAAAGAAACATTCTGTAAGTAAGGTCCAGTCATTATTTTGTTAACAGATGTGTGCTTCTGTTTTTTATATAAAAATGGACTAATATTTTGATATCAAAAATTAATTTTTGAAATAATTTTTTTTTCAGATTTCAAATATTAATTTAAAAAGTCTCATTCAGAACTAATGATATCTGAAATAAATTCTTGATATCAATTAAAAAGATAAATTACTGAACGCAAAACTGAGATTTTGCCACCAAATATTTCATTTTTGCTATCAAGAATTGAATTGTTGATCTCTAAAAATCAATTTTAGAGATCATTAAATCATTTTTAATACCAATAAATATTTCTTGATACCTCTTGATATTGATTGAAATCAATAATTACTTTTTTGGGGTTACGAATACATTTAGAGATATCAAAAATATTATTACAGATTACAAAAATTAATTCTTGATATCAAAAAATGATTTCTGGAGACCAAAAATTAATACTTGTTCTCAATTATTGCTTGTTCTAATAAATGTGAAAATAGGATTCCATGAATATCAGTCATTGAATTAATTTTCTTAAAAATTAAATTCGTTTTTGGTTGGCAACTTTAGTGGCACATTTAGTGGGTTTTATCTTTTACTACTGTTATCTGTGAGATCTAGAAATCATTTTCCATCACCACAAATTAAATTATTTACATGTATATCAATATTAGTAGCGTATAAACACACACATACAGGCGCAACTTTTTTCAAATCTTCCGAAACAAAACCTTCATTATTTAATCAGATCATAATTCAGTCTTATTATACCAATAAATCTACTGAATTTGTCAGACAATCAGAAATAATTTGTGTTATATACTTAATAAGATGTCATAAAAACTATTATTACTGGCTAAACATATAAAGGAAGATCAACGAGAATGGCATCCTGTATTACTTCTTGGTGCGACATTTCATACGTGCCATTTATATACGCATGTAAACTGGTGGTAAGATTCTTTGCGGCCCAGAAGAAGACAGAAGGCAAGGATCATCGAACTGCACTGTATCTTATTACTCTTGATTCATTTATAGCAGCATAATTCACGCCGTGTCAAACTCCGGCCAGTATTGCAGACTAAATTCAATTAAAGGAAATGGACAGTAGCACAGAGATCAGTCATCAGGGTAACTGTGATGCACGGTGGGAAGTCACGATGGCGTGAATACCGCCACACGAGTGGCGGAGGGGCAGGGGGGGTGATTGGTCAGTTAATTGATCTGTCTGGCTTATGGCAGTTCGCAGGCTAGCTTTACCGCGGATGATGCTCGTATGACAGCAGTCATACCTGCATATGACAGCTTAAATGTGGAACTCCAGCCGCTGGGCGGTGGGCAACTTGTCAAAACCATCACCACAGCCCCGCGTCCAGTCTATTTATCAGCGATGCTGTGAGCGATAATGGGTGAATTTATCCTTATTTATTTTTATTAGCAAGGTATTAAGCTTCGTTATTACGTGATCGTTTCAAACCAAGTGAGTCAAACGTCGCCCTGTCCCTTACCAAGGGGATAAATGCCGGTGTGAACACTTCAGCCTGGTGCAAAACATTTCATTCCTTATTGTCGGTTTTGATAGTGACGTAACACCCATTTTTATATTGTTTTACTCTAATAATTCTCACGGTCGAGTCTCTTTTGACTGACTGATTAGGGCTTAACCTGATTATATTGAGCAAAAATAAAGGCGAAAGCCGAGTAGGGGGTTTAAATGCGGTTTATACACTGCTTATCTCTTGCATCACAATGTAAGACAAAGAGAAAAGTTCTTTTAAAATGCCTTTTATGTTCTGTATGAAATAATCCGATGACAAGACGTCAACTTAAAAGAGTAATTCTCTTAAGAAAAAGCTTTACAGGCTAGCTTACCACTGTGCCTCAAAACAAACGACTGAGTTTTTTTTAAGAACAATTCCGTTCTGTATGCCTGTCAGGCTTTGTGATTTAAGTCGGCTCTCCAAAATCTGCTTGGCTGGCTATTCATTTTTCTTCACATTTTCATATCAATCTTTTCTCAGCATAAACATAACTGAAATGTTTGTTTTTTTCTCTGAAATATTTATTTTCAGCGGAGATGAGTTCACGGCCTTGAAGACTAGTTCATAGCATATTTATTCCCTTCACCAAACGCTTAATGGCTGGTTGAGGAGATGATGGCCATTTCACGATGCTGAGCGCTGATGGACACGGAGAATAGCCAGTCTTTGAGACGATGAATATTGCCATAAGAAATTGCAATAACACATGTTTGAACCAGCAAGGCGGGCTTTGAAGCGTGATGGATTGCAACAACAAGGCTTCTATCTTAGTCAATAATAATATCAACAGGAGGTCATAATATTAGTCTCTCGGATAACAAGTGACCAGTGAACATTTATTCAATCATCGGGGAGTAAATCAAACAAATTCATAGGCGTGCGATATCTTAAACCAAAAAAAGAGCGGTCTTCATATTAACTAGGGTTGGTGAAATAACCTAAGGCTATTTCTTTAGTCGGTTTGTGTGTAATCGTGTGTAAGCAACACGCCCCGAACATCTGCTTTTGCGGTCATCAAGAAGAGGCTTGCTTTCATTGGAGTTTCACGCAACTACACACAATAGCAAATTGGGTGTCGGATGCCTTTTTTTCGGCCGAGTGTGAAAGTGTGACTTCCGTTCATTGTTTCATCAGGTCTGGTCAGTTCTTTTATCAGACAGACTCGAGTAGCACTGACCATCCAGTCGGTCAGCGGACACTCAGATCTGCCTGTTACGCGTGGAGTGTCACGCTTTATGAGTATCCTTTTATCATCCCCCCTGTAATTTAGATGTCATACTCGATTCAGACAGTTTGTTAAGTGGCACGGAAGATGGTTAATACTCCCAAAATTCAACCACTTAACTTACTTGGATAGTTTCTTTGATGCCTCTTGAATGCTTCAAAACATCCCTTTTGTCATGTTATGTTAATATTGACTGGGGGGCAGCTTAAACAGATATGCCAAATAGCACGAACGGGCAACACTACCCCGTACCAAAATCCATCTCTACAGTTTCATTGACACACAATCGGTGCAGTTTCGCGAAATATTTAGAAAGAAATATTTGGTTATGGGCAGTGACTGAGCAAGTCTAAACAACTGTTTCCTTCTTTTTTTCATGGCGGGGGGGGGGGGGGGGGGTTGGGGTTGGGGGAGAGAGATCCCAGAGAAATCACTGAAGGAGTAAATCATTAAAACACTTGTGCCATCAGTCGGCCTAGTGTCTGGGACAAACGAAAATAAATCAGTTTGAACGCAGCACTTTTGCCTCTGATTTAACAGCGGCATTCATAATTAATATCATCTACTGTGTTCAGTTTTACAACAGTATCTAATTTCAGACGCAAGTTTTTTGTTCTTCAGTCATCGGAAAAAATTGAAAAGGTCACTTAAAGCTATTAGTGAAAATTCCTTTCAGCACCAAACAAACACATGAAAAAGAACCGTCGGTTAAGTCATGAAAGGATAAGACCTTAATTGGTGAATTATTAAACGGGTGCGTTGCTGAATATGTTTATATTTTGTTAATTTCAAATGTGTTGCTTTTAAATGAGTCGCTAAGTCACAATAACAGTTTTTGTTTTGGTTAGATCCTACGCGTAAATGCGAAAATCTAAAAATAACTTGCGGTTTATTTGTTTCTTTCATATTAATTCAGCAATTCAATGCCCATAATGGTCCACAAGGTGCAGATCTAACGACTCGCCTGATTATTCCGACTGTTTTGTGTGTGTGTGACTGAAATCCCCCAAACACCCCTCTTTACAACTGTGGTTCCGAACGCAGTGGCAAGAGGGGGGGGGGGCGGGGGGGGGGCGGAGATGACATAAGAGCTGAAACAAATTAAGAATTGCCTATTGCTCTCCTCGACAGGCTCATGTTTTATTCAAGATTGATCACATTGTGAGAAGTGGTAAAGCAGGTATAAGCCATCTACAATTATTTCCCTCGGGTGTAGAATTAGATAAGCAAAAAATACAGAGGGTCATTGCCGTAATGTAGATATCAAAAGAAAGATTGATTAAAACTGTCCTCAGTGGTGAATAACCGTGTAATATTTCAGGGTATATTTTTTTTCAGGGATATCTGACATGTTTCTTGTTTCTAGAGTTTGCCATGAACCATCAAAGAGATGTTTCACAGTGCTAAGTGACCCAAAGAGTGGGCTTGACCAGACCAAGAATATGCCAATCGCTTGGGACTCCTTTGAGCACTGGCACAAAAACACCCCAGCTATTTTTTTCACCCTGCCCTCTAATAGTTACTCAAACTACAACGCAGCTCTTTATATTCTTAAATAGCTTATTTCCTCCATTTTCTTCTCAATTAATGTTCATTACATTTAATAAATACAAAGAGTTGCTATTAATCACAAAGAACCGGCGTAGGGCGGCGTAGCGGGCTTTTACGCACCATTGTCTGCCCAACTCCTAACACCCTTTGATGTAGCTGCACCTGGGCAAAACCCTCCATTGAAGCACCTCCCTTCAGAAGAATATTTTTACTAGTTTGCTTCATAGAACCTATTGAGTGGTTGTTTATACTTATTTTCCACTAGCTTTTTTGTTGATTAGTTGTTATGTGATTGGTACATTGAATGTGAAATGTTTAATAACTGGCGAAAAAATGTGCTCAAATAAAAAAAAAAGATACTGGCTTCCCGCGAAACCTATTGAAAGCTCGACAAATGGGGTTTATGTGGCATATTGGCATTTTATGGCTATTTTTATTAACAAAAGACAGTGGCAAGTGGAAACTTAAGAAGGAATGAAATCTAGGAAAATAATAGCTTACAGCCAGACATCTACAATCACAGTGAAATTTGAAACATAAGCAGGGAGTTTGAGAAAGTCCTTCAGAGGCTGACGTTGTCTGTTAACATATGGGCTGCTGCAATCCCATATGCACACCAGTTGAGCGGTTACAGCACGGGGTGTAATAACGCCTTTAGACTGTCAGATTATGTGAGTTTTATTTCCAGGAGCTGGGGCATAAACATCAATATGCTTGTGCATAACAGTGATTTGTAGCTTTTGTCCTTCAAAAGGTTATGTTCTTTTTAGCAACTATGGAATCGTAAAATCCGTGAACGTGCTTGGATACCGCTTTGTGTAAGCAGATTAAAAACCCAAAAAAGCCCACACAAAGGCATGCGAATAAAAGGTTTTATTGCCGCAAAAGGATGTCCTTTCTAATTAAAAATCGACTTTAAGTGTAAATTTAATGTCTATTTGGTCTTGATCTTTATATAAAACATTTTTAGCACGGTTATTTGATGGGAGTGGCCTGAAGCCAAACCGAATGCACATGCAACCAATTAGTGCCTACTCAAATGTCTTTCTGCCCCGGAAGGCTAGACTGGCTGGTCAAATAAAGAAAAAAAAAACACCTGGCAAAAAATCTTATCAATAGATGCTCAATTTTTATTTTTTTATTACTTTTTTAAAATAATAAGACAAAACGAGGCCTGGCTCGATACACAAATACGAAACTGATGATGCTATTAAAAGGAAAAAAAAGTGTTCGCTTAATATTTCAGAATAAAGACATTGAATGAATTTTTTGAATTTCTTTTAAGTGCTCAGAGGGACAAGCACAGGACAAAAATATTTTCACGGATAGCACTTTGAGTGGATACATTCAGACATCTGCAATCTGGATTTCTTGTACAAAAACTGAAGTGTGAATATTTGCTGAGAAATTAAATTACCACCAGTACAAAACTCAGCTTCCAGCATGGTCTTTTTGTGCTGGTGAAAAGAATTAAGATTAGACTTGAATAATGCACTAAATTTGCCTTTTCATTCACACCTTAACCAAAAGTATTATGTCACAGAGTATTCGGGTTTGGAAATACCCCCCCCCCCCCGCCACACCCACCACCGCCCTAATTGACATAGATGGTGGTTGTTTGCAGCTTAAGGTCATAAAATGCTTTGAATGACTGAAAACTGTATTGGCAAGAATAAAAGAAATTAAATTTAATGCCTTTACAATGGTTCGGACTTTATACTTTTTAGATAAGCGATAGAAAATGAACTGTCTAAACAGGTGGCAACCGTCGTTTTTCGAAAAGACAAATTGAAATTATAGTGATAAAAATGCTTGATGTATTACGAGACCGCAATGTCTTTAAGGACGGTAATAAAGCCCCTGTTTATGCTCAATTGCTCGTTAATAAGGCGACTTTGTCACGAGATCCTTGGCAGAAATACGAAAAGCCCTAATGGCTTGTTAGTAGTTCATATAGCATTTACTTGGGTAACAGATGTCTATTTATGACACATCGTTGACGCCTTAATAACGCGGAACTGCATTGATATGCAAAAACCACAAAAAAATAAAAGAGTATGGTCACTAGACTACACCGTAAAAGAATCGTTTACTGAATGATAAATGTTGCATTTGTGATAATTTTATTTTAGCTCCTATTCATATCAGTGAACTCATCTGCAGTCTTGAACTGTCCAAACTGACTTTGGAGATCCCTAGGTCACTACCAGTCTGGTCTTCGAAGGCCAGACTATTACATGAATATCCAAAGTTCGAAAGGGCATGCTTCGATAAACATCATTCTGTGATGAGCAGGAACACATTCGTTCTTACTATACATTTTTGCCTACATTTTCTCATTGTTATTTTTATTCTTCTTGAAATAAAACATTTCTTGACAATTTTTGTTTATTCTAACAACTAATCGCATCAGGAATATCTTTTTAAATCAGACTTTTAGCAGCGTTGAACTTGAAATTAAAAAAATGTTCAAAAATCAAGGTTGCTGTTATTTGGACTCAATTACTTGTCCCAAAGCTACTAATCTATTATTAAAAATCAGTTAAAAACTTAAGATGTCGTTGACTTCTGGTATTGCAAAGCAATTAATTCGTTTATATATTCCATTTGTGGCATAAGATATTTACGTACTGAAAATCAGTAGTAGGGAAACGGGGGTTTTGGACCACTTGATGACGTCATACTGTCTGGAAGTGACGTCATAGCGTCTGGACCGGAAGTGCTGTCTGGACCGGAAGTGATTTCATACTGTCTGGACCGGAAGTGCTGTCTGAAGCGGAAGTGACGTCATAGGCGTAGTCATGGCAACAAAGTAAACAAAGGAAACAAAGTAAACAAAGGAAACAAAGTAAACAAGGATTCTGGCTCACTTGATGACGTCATACTGTCTGGACCGGAAGTGACGTCATCATGTCTGGAAGTGACGTCATCATGTCTGGACCGGAAGTGACGTCATGGTAAGCGTAAGGATAGGCGCGGCCATCCATGGCGTGATAATGACGTCATGATGACGTCATACTGTCTGGAGCGAAAGTTGCTTGATAGTTTTGGCCGAGTCAATCATCATGAAGCCAATGAACTCCACCTGTCAATCAGTGTAACCATGGCAACAGACCCTAAAAAGCCATGACCCCCCCTAGGACATACTATGTACCGACCCCCCCCCCCCAGGACATACTATGTACCGACCCCCCCCCCTCCCCAGGATCGTGATATGGCTAACTTCAAGAATGTATAACTTTAAAACTACTTGGTTGATTTATATGAAAATTTCACTGTTTGATTCAGTTTTATGTAAAGTTTTGTCATAAAGTGGTCACAGGCTATTTTCGCAGCTGGCTGTATGCATTTTTGTAAAATGCCACCATTTTAACTTTGTAAAAAGTGAAAAAGTGTGATAACTTTCGTTATAGTTGGTCGATTTGCATGAAAATTTCACTATTTGATTCAGTTTTATATCTAGTTTTATTATAAAGTAGTCATGGGCTATTTGCGCATGTGGCTGTATGCATAATTGTAACATGCCGCCATTTTAACTTTGTAAAAAGTGAAAAATTGAGATAACTTTCGCTATGCTTGGTTGATTTACATGAAAATTTCACTGTTTGATTCAGTTTTATATCTAGTTTTAACATTAAATGGTTAAAGGCTATTGGCACCGATGGTTGTATGCATAATGTGACATGCCGCCATTTTAACTTTGTAAAAAGTGAAAAAATTGAGATAACTTCCGTTATACTTGGTCGATTTACATGAAAATTTCACTATTTGATTCAGTTTTATATCTAGTTTTGTTATAATGTAGTCATGGGCTATTTACACAGCTGGCTGTATACATAATTTGACATTCGCCATTTTAACTTTGTAAAAAGTGGAAAAGTGTAATAACTTTCGTTATAGTTGACCGATTTACATGAAAATTTCACCATTGAATTCAGTTTGATGTCTTAGTTTACAGTAGTTTGTGCATAGGTGGGTTGTTGGAATGGCGCGCGCCCACCATTCAAACATGTGTTTGAATTATTTTTACGTCAAACTATTGTTCCACAAGTTGTTTAGCAATTGTACATTTGTTCAACGAGCTGTTGTTCAACATGTTGTTGAACATGTTCAACATGTTCAACAACATGTTCAACAAGTTGAACATGTTCAACATGTTCAACATGTTGTTGCACAAGTTGAACATGTTCAACATGTTCAACTTGTTCAACAACATGCTGTTTAACAAGTTGTTCAAGAACTTGTAGTTGAAGCAAAGAAAAAAAAAGAAATATGTTGAATAGGTTTATTAATACACTTAAATACACTTAAATACACTTAAATATATACAGCTTAAATCTATAACAATATTATAACATTTATTGATTTACAAAGTCTTTATTATAATGTTTAGTCAAATAAGTCTATGTTTCTTCATCTGCTTCACTCTGTTCACTGGCATCCATGTCACTTTCTTCGTCACTGCTTTCATCTTCCTCCTCCTCATCTAGAAGCTCTTCAAAGAATGCATCGTTTCTTCTTATAGCCGCCTTTAGTGCCTTTGAATACTCGTAATGTTTTTCATCAACAAAGTAATTAAAGTCTTCTAAAATGGTTTCATAATGTTCGTTTTGTTGTAGACGTTGGGCATATTTGAATAGTCTCATAAACAGTTGTTTAAGTCGACGCTTATAAATGGGTCGAAAGTCATCACTTGCTATGTCACGCGCATCTTCAAGCCCTTGTTCTTCATATTCTGAAACCTTTTCTTGAAATTTGGTATCATATTCATCGTAGACTTCTTGAACCATATCATACCAAACAGAGTCTGCTTCTGACTCACTTTCAGAGTCTGTTTCTGACTCACTTTCAGAGCTGCCGTCATCATCACCATCAACACAATGTTCCATATGTTTGAACAAAGCTTCTTGACTGTTGTATAACGCACCACATTCTGTACAAGCATGTGCATTCTTTTCAGTCATGTTGACGCTTTGACTTTCCATAGAAGACTCATCTTAAGTTTCAGTGATAGGTGGTTTCACAGGGTTTTCCACATCTATCTCCAATTCTTCTTCTTCTGAAGTGTGAGCATTCTTTAAGTGTCTTTTAAGACTTTGTGGCCAATTGTAAGATTTCAAACAAATGTTGCATTTATACATCCTTTCGGTTCAACATACACTTTTCAAGTGACGAAAAAGCCTTTAAACATAGCCTTATATACAATTTGTTGAACAACATGTTGAACATGTTCAACATGTTGTTGAACATGTTGTTGAACATGTTGTTGAACATGTTGTTGAACACGTTGTTGAACATGTTGTCTACGCCTAGGGGAGTTTAACGTCATAACGTCATTATGACGTCATCATTATGACGTCATTATGACGTCATCATTATGACGTCATAATGACGTCATTGGAACAGGCGCGTGCTTAATCAAAAACTGACTCAGCAGAATTTATTGCTGTTTGATATGGATGAAATGCATGTCCCACTCTTCCTTTTATGCTACTTAGATGTAATCAAAATATGGTGTGTAACTCGTCAAAAATGCCAAACTTGTTAAAATTGCTGAGTCAGCAATTTTAGCAATTTTAACAAGTTTGGCATTTTTGACGAGTTACACACCATATTTTGATTACATCTAAGTAGCATAAAAGGAAGAGTGAGACATGCATTTCATCCATATCAAACAGCAATAAATTCTGCTGAGTCAGTTTTTGATTAAGCACGCGCCTGTTCCAATGACGTCATTATGACGTCATAATGATGACGTCATAATGACGTCATAATGAAGACGTCATAATGACGTCATAATGACGTTATGACGTTAAACTCCCCTAGGCGTAGACAACATGTTCAACAACATGTTCAACAACATGTTCAACAACATGTTCAACAACATGTTCAACAACATGTTCAACAACATGTTGAACATGTTCAACATGTTGTTCAACAAATTGTATATAAGGCTATGTTTAAAGACTTTTTCATCACTTGAAAAGTGTATGTTGAACCGAAAGGATGTATAAATGCAACATTTGTTTGAAATCTTACAATTGGCCACAAAGTCTTAAAAGACACTTAAAGAATGCTCACACTTCAGAAGAAGAAGAATTGGAGATAGATGTGGAAAACCCTGTGAAACCACCTATCACTGAAACTTAAGATGAGTCTTCTATGGAAAGTCAAAGCGTCAACATGACTGAAAAGAATGCACATGCTTGTACAGAATGTGGTGCGTTATACAACAGTCAAGAAGCTTTGTTCAAACATATGGAACATTGTGTTGATGGTGATGATGACGGCAGCTCTGAAAGTGAGTCAGAAACAGACTCTGAAAGTGAGTCAGAAGCAGACTCTGTTTGGTATGATATGGTTCAAGAAGTCTACGATGAATATGATACCAAATTTCAAGAAAAGGTTTCAGAATATGAAGAACAAGGGCTTGAAGATGCGCGTGACATAGCAAGTGATGACTTTCGACCCATTTATAAGCGTCGACTTAAACAACTGTTTATGAGACTATTCAAATATGCCCAACGTCTACAACAAAACGAACATTATGAAACCATTTTAGAAGACTTTAATTACTTTGTTGATGAAAAACATTACGAGTATTCAAAGGCACTAAAGGCGGCTATAAGAAGAAACGATGCATTCTTTGAAGAGCTTCTAGATGAGGAGGAGGAAGATGAAAGCAGTGACGAAGAAAGTGACATGGATGCCAGTGAACAGAGTGAAGCAGATGAAGAAACATAGACTTATTTGACTAAACATTATAATAAAGACTTTGTAAATCAATAAATGTTATAATATTGTTATAGATTTAAGCTGTATATATTTAAGTGTATTTAAGTGTATTTAAGTGTATTAATAAACCTATTCAACATATTTCTTTTTTTTTCTTTGCTTCAACTACAAGTTCTTGAACAACTTGTTAAACAGCATGTTGTTGAACAAGTTGAACATGTTGAACATGTTCAACTTGTGCAACAACATGTTGAACATGTTGAACATGTTCAACTTGTTGAACATGTTGTTGAACATGTTGAACATGTTCAACAACATGTTGAACAACAGCTCGTTGAACAAATGTACAATTGCTAAACAACTTGTGGAACAATAGTTTGACGTAAAAATAATTCAAACACATGTTTGAATGGTGGGCGCGCGCCATTCCAACAACCCACCTATGCACAAACTACTGTAAACTAAGACATCAAACTGAATTCAATGGTGAAATTTTCATGTAAATCGGTCAACTATAACGAAAGTTATTACACTTTTCCACTTTTTACAAAGTTAAAATGGCGAATGTCAAATTATGTATACAGCCAGCTGTGTAAATAGCCCATGACTACATTATAACAAAACTAGATATAAAACTGAATCAAATAGTGAAATTTTCATGTAAATCGACCAAGTATAACGGAAGTTATCTCAATTTTTTCACTTTTTACAAAGTTAAAATGGCGGCATGTTACAATTATGCATACAGCCACATGCGCAAATAGCCCATGACTACTTTATAATAAAACTAGATATAAAACTGAATCAAATAGTGAAATTTTCATGCAAATCGACCAACTATAACGAAAGTTATCACACTTTTTCACTTTTTACAAAGTTAAAATGGTGGCATTTTACAAAAATGCATACAGCCAGCTGCGAAAATAGCCTGTGACCACTTTATGACAAAACTTTACATAAAACTGAATCAAACAGTGAAATTTTCATATAAATCAACCAAGTAGTTTTAAAGTTATACATTCTTGAAGTTAGCCATATCACGATCCTGGGGAGGGGGGGGGGTCGGTACATAGTATGTCCTGGGGGGGGGGGTCGGTACATAGTATGTCCTAAGGGGGGGGGGTCGGTACATAGTATGTCCTGGGGGGGGGGGTCGGTACATAGTATGTCCTAGGGGGGGTCATGGCTTTTTAGGGTCTGTTGCCATGGTTACACTGATTGACAGGTGGAGTTCATTGGCTTCATGATGATTGACTCGGCCAAAACTATCAAGCAACTTTCGCTCCAGACAGTATGACGTCATCATGACGTCATTATCACGCCATGGATGGCCGCGCCTATCCTTACGCTTATCATGACGTCACTTCCGGTCCAGACATGATGACGTCACTTCCAGACATGATGACGTCACTTCCGGTCCAGACAGTATGACGTCATCAAGTGAGCCAGAATCCTTGTTTACTTTGTTTCCTTTGTTTACTTTGTTTCCTTTGTTTACTTTGTTGCCATGACTACGCCTATGACGTCACTTCCGCTTCAGACAGCACTTCCGGTCCAGACAGTATGACATCACTTCCGGTCCAGACAGCACTTCCGGTCCAGACGCTATGACGTCACTTCCAGACAGTATGACGTCATCAAGTGGTCCAAAACCCCCGTTTCCCTACTACTAAAATCTCAGTGTTCTATATGAAAACCAACGACAACAACAACAACAACAACAACAGATAACGACTTTTTATAGCTAATTTGTGCTCTCAACAAGGTGCTCTTTATTGCTAAAAAGCAAACCAACTAGACCGAATTTCGCAACAAGTAGCGAAATGACACCCACTTGCAATGGTACAATGTATCTTGTCAAAGACATATTTTTCAGTCTTTCCACATAATTGTCAGCTTCCGAATTATTATCTTGAACAAGGACATCGAAGTAAATATAATGTGATCTCTAATAATCAAATTCAGTTTTCTAACCGTTTTTGAAATAATGGTCAACTTCCGGTTTTTGACCTTGTCCATGACGGAGAAAGTCAAGGTCACCGATGTACCTCTTATATAACGTCTTTTAGGCCCAAACGGTCGAAAATAAGCTCAAAATCTCTCTATCTCTAACCGTTTTCTAGATAATGATCAACTTCCGGTTTTTGACCTTGACCATGGCGGAGGAGGTCAAGGTCACCGAGGTACCTCGTATATTATGTCTTTGAGGCCCACAGGGTCGAAAATAAGCTCAAAATCGCTCTATCTCTAACCGTTTTCGAGATAATGGACAATTTTTCTCTAACGGATTTCAGTGTTGAAATATCACATGACCTTCAACTTGACTCTAAATGTCGAGATTCCATCCACGATGTTACTGCCTACTGACACTGTACACGTGTTGAAATAAGGATTTGAGCGCTATTTCCAGCAATTTTGCGTGATGGAATAGGTTTTTTGAGAAAATATTTTGACCTCAATTTGACCTTGACCTTGAAGGTCAAGATAAAAAAATTCACGACAACTCATAACCCTCTATGTCTCTTCCAAATGCCGTCTTTCTACTGCAAACCGTGTAGGAGGAGTTTTCTGAAAACCAATTTGAGGTAAAAAAAACTTTGACCTCAATTTGACTTTGGCCTTGAAGATCAAGGTAAAAAAAATTTGCGGATTTCACGACATCTCATCACCCTCTATCTCTGTGCCATATTTCATCGTCCTGTGTCAAATAGCGTAGGAGGAATTTTCTGGAAACCTCCGAGACAGAAAAAAAACAAAAAAAACAAAAACGGAAGGAATAAACAGCCAGAATTCTTAGCAAAGCATTCCCATTTGCAAACTATATTTGCAAGTGGGAATAATCCTTCATTTCACCGTGATTCAAATCTCAGGTAAAAAGCTGACCAAATCTGGTCAAATGTTGATTAATTTAATTAGACGGACAACAGTACTCAACTGAAATTTCTATGCATTCAGTGCGAAACATGAGAGAACATTTTGATATAATTTAAATTATCTTAATAACTATAAAACCGACACCTATTTCTCAAAGTTTTTAGTTGATTTTCGATGTTTCAGCTTCCCGATGACTACGACTGCCGACCTGGAATGACATAAGATTGACAGATTGCCAATGGCGGACCATTACCCAGTCGTTTAACCTGTATTTCGTATTCTGAAATGATCATACCTAAAATTTGTTTCGTGGTGCCAATAAATGTTTAACTTAAAGCATCTTTCTATCTCTTGATGGCATTGAGAATGTTTAAGGTCATGTGGCACCTGAATCAATGACCAACGTGGCCTATTGCTCGGCGTGATTTTGATGGAAAATGACTGTAGCCAGGCTTGAACCAGTTTGTTTCACTTCCTTGTTAAACCATCGAAGCTCGATATAATTATGCAGTTTAAAAAATAGTGACATGTTATGTTTAAAGAAGTATTCAACATAACTTTGCGAAAAGTTCACCTAACAGCAAAAGATATTCGCTGCAAATACCAAAAAAATCCAGTCCAGTACAAACTGTAGAACAACAGTAATTTTCAGTGAGGGTTGTCGTCTGCTCGGGACCTCAGTACCACTAGTGGTACTGAGGTCCCGAAGTGGCACTGAGGACCCGGTGGCACTGAGGTCCCGACAAATTTTTCATATGAACTTCCCGTCCCCGTCCTCGTCCCCGCCCCGCCCCAATCTTTAATTGTATCTTAAAATCACTGCTTCTTCCGCCTCCCTCCCTGCCACTCCTGCCACTATATATATATATATATATATATATATATATATATATATATATATATATATATATATATATATATATATATATATATATATATATATATATATATATATATATATATATACAAATCCAAATCGCGTTTTTTTTTGCCCTTTCCATCGGCTTTGCAATTATTAAAGTCTTAAAGCGGCTTCATCAAAGCAGCACTATGAGCAGCATTGACGTTTTCACACGGCATGTTTTTGTTCAATCTTTTTATGCATTCTGAGACGTGCATTTTTCGAGTATGTGCCATTTTAGCCAATTTAGCCTAAATTGGCTAAATTGGGTGCATTTTTTAATTGTTTTCCATAAAATATATACAAATACATATGTCTATTCATAAAATTAAAAAAAGCTAAGTTTCAATTCTTGGCATCGGAGGGGTGGGGGGGGGGGAGAGAACGGGGAGGAGAGGGGCTAAAATGCAATTTATCTTTTTGGCGTGAGAGGGAGGGCATATATATATATGGGGGCGGGGGACATAAAAAAAATTTCGATTGTTAATTCCCACTTGCAAACTTCGTTTGCAAATGGGTATAAGTTTGTAGTTTTTCCCGAAATTTCTTTCCTTTTTTTTCCTTTTTTTCTTCTCTTTTTTTCCGTCACGGAGGTTTCCAGAAAACTCCTCCTAGGCTATTTGACTTAGGACGATGAAATTTGGTACAATGATAGAAGGTGATGAAATGTCGTCAAATCCGCAAAATTTTTTGACCTTGACCTTGAAATTTAAGGTCAAATTGAGGTCAAAGTTTTTCTGACCTCAAAGTGGTTTCCAGAAAGCTCCTCCTACAGGGTTTGTCGTAAAAAGACGGCATTTGGCAGAGACATAGAGGGTAATGAGTTGTCGTCAAATCCGTAAAATTTTTTGACCTGGAACTTCAGAGGTCAAAGTCAAATTGAGGTCGAAATATATTTGGAAACACCTATTAATCACGAAAAATAGCCATATAGGTGCTCAAATCTCAGTGTGAATGCATAAAACGTACTCAGTAAAGGGTAAACTTTCATCACTAACCTTGACCTTGAGGGTCAAGGTCAAAGGTCACGTGACTTCACGCGTCCTTAACGACAGGCCGACTCATCTCGAAAACGGTTAGAGATAGAGCGATTTTGAGCTTATTTTCGACCCTTTGGGCCTAAACAATGTTACATAAGATGTACCTCGGTGACCTTGACCTTCTCGGTCACGGTCAAAGTCAAAAACCGGAAGTTGACTATTATCTAGAAAAAGGTTAGAGATAGATCGATTTTGAGCTCATTTTCGACCCTTTGGGCCAAAAAGACGTTTTATAAGAGGTACCTCGGTGATCTTGACCTCCTCCATCATGGTCAAGGTGAAAAACTGTAAGTTGACCAGTATCTCAAAAACGGTTAGAAAACTGAATTTGATTTATTTGTGCCCAAATGAGGTTATATTATATTCACTTCGATGGCCTCGTTCAAGATAATAATCCGGAAGCTGACAATTATGTCGAAACACTGAAAAATGTGTCTTTGACCAAAAAGGTTGTGTCTCTGCCCTTGCAAGTGGGTGCTATTTCGCTACGTGTAGCGAAATTCGGTGTAGTTTTCAAAATGCTTCTTCTCCCACAGTATTGGTCAGATTTTATTAAAATTTGTAAGAATATTTTTAGGAAGGCCTCTCTTGAAAAGTTACTTCAATTGAAGTTCCGCCTAATATTGGCTAAGTGGGGGTATTTTTCTTTTTTAATTTTTGGCGTCGAATTTTCAAAATGCTTCTTCTCCCGCAATTTTGATTGGATTTCTTTCCAATTTTGTACGATTGTTCTTTTGATGTTGAAAATTTGCTTGTTTGGGCGATCGACCAAAAATTGACCAAATGGGGGTCATTCTTTAGTTTATTTGTAGCCAGATCTCGGTTGGTCACAACGTCCGTGGACATTCTTGCTTTATTTTCATTTTACATGTTAGATTTGTCATGTTTGAGAGTGAAAATAAACCATGATAACAATAACAAAAATTATACTTTTCGAAAAAAATGGTGGCGTCGATGACCTGTTTGTGGTCCTGAAGCTCGGTTGGTGGTACTGAGGATTCGGTAGTGGTAATGAAGACCCTGTGGTGGTAGTGAGGACTCGATGGTGGTAGTGAGTACCCGGTGGTGGTCCTGAGGCCCCACTGGTGGCCCTGAGGACCAGGTGATGATACTGATGACCCGATTATTTTAAATTTTAGATTACGTATTTTACGTTTCTTTCAGCTTAAAACCATCTAATATAGCATTTTGAAGCGAAAAAATGCTTGGGTCCTCAGTGCCACCACCGGGCCTCAGTGCCACCATCGGGTCCTTAGTACCACCACTTTACTTTTTTCTGAAAGTAAGCATTGATTTTTGGTTTTGAACGTTTCTTTCAGCTTAAAACAACTTAATCTAGCATTTTGAAGCAAAAAAACAGTTTTGGTCCTCAGTGCCACAACGGGGCTCAGCGCCACCACCGGGTCCTCAGTACCATCACTTTACTTTTTTCTGAAAGTAAGCATTGATTTTTGGTTTTGAACGTTTCTTTCAGCTTAAAACAACTTAATCTAGCATTTTGAAGCAAAAACAAAGTTTGGGTCCTCAGTGCCACCACCGGGCCTCAGTGCCACCACCGGATCCTCAGTACCACCACTTTTTTTTCTGAAAGTAAGCATTGATTTTTGGTTTTGAACGTTTCTTTCAGCTTAAAACAACTTAATCTTGCATTTTGAAGCAAAAAAAAAAAGTTTGGGTCCTCAGTGCCACCACCGGGCCTCAGTGCCACCACCGGGTCCTCAGTACCACCACTTTATTTTTTCTGAAAGTAAGCATTGATTTTTGGTTTTGAACGTTTCTTTCAGCCTAAAACAACTTAATCTAGCATTTTGAAGCAAAAAAAGTTTGGGTCCTCAGTGCCACCACTTGGCCCTCAGTACCACATCTTCACTTTTTTCGGAAAGTAACATTGATTTTTGGTTTTGAACGTTTCTTTCAGCTTAAAACAACTTAATCTAGGATTTTAAAGTAAAAAATATTTTGGGTCCTCAGTGCCGCCGGGTCCTCAGTGCCACTTCGGGACCTCATTACCACTGGTGGTACTGAGGTTCCGAGCAGACGGTGACTCCGCCTCGTAATTTTTGAAGTCATGTTGCACTTTCCAGTTTTCGATATCTTATGTGCCCTCCTCTGGCTTGGATCAATGCACTGGCGCATCGTGGCAATAAGCTGATTTACCCTCTGTTGTGGAATTCTGTACTATGACACAATCAATTCGCGTCCCAGCTCCGCGTGGCTCTGTGGCGGTGGCGTACGGGCGCGAACTCTACGATCAAGTATATCCCAAGTGTGTTCAATAGGTTTCATGTCAGTTGAGTATAGACGCCATTACAGGATCTAGATTTGATTAGCGCAACAGATTTGTACAAAATTCAGCCACATGAGCTCGCGCTTTGTGGTGCATGAAAATTGTTGTACGGTCGTTTGTACGGAATTGTACGGCATATCGAACTCATGAACACTGGCGTTTCTTTTTGTTCCAGTTTTATTTAGAGCAGTTAATCTGCCTTTATTCGGACCGTAAATAAATAAGCTTTAAAAGAATAAAAAATCACCATTTTGAACACAGTGTCAGACTGCAAAGTCTCAATTTCTTTGAAATCAATATTGTGTAGTCTTGTCAAACAAAGTGCAATAGCGGAACACTGGGTTTCTGACTGAAGACAGGAATTTCATTTCCTTGTACTTAACACTGCGAAAAACAATTAAACATTACATCTTAGAGTTTTTAAACTGTGTTAGTATGTATAGTGGAATTTTCTAATGTTTGCCGGGCCAGATTACTTCCACAAGTTGCATTTCAAATATCAGCAGTATGGTTGGTGAAGCGCATGATCACAAACCTTTAAATATAAGATATCGTCGATTATGTATGCTAGACTTCTAGTTCTGATACTTTTTGTCAGAGGCTTATACAGCAAAACATTATTTCAGATAGAAAGTATCGCAATGATGGTTTTACTGTTCAATTCTATGTTTACAATTCTCCACAATTAAGCCATAACTACATGAAGAAAAAGAACAAATCAATCAAGCAAAGCTCTTGAAACAGCACAACTGGTGAAGTACTTTGACTTGTTACTGTTAACCCTTCAATTAACACATTAACACTGGGCAGACAGAGAAAGTAATGCATAATTACAGTCTGCTTTTGATGTCACTTATATCTAAACATCAAACGAAAACAGGTAATTATGAAGTCATTCGTGTAAAGCTAAACGTTGTACTAATTACAATAATTTTTAAACAAATGACATTTCGAGTGAAAGTGATTTCACTTTGTAAATTGCTACAGAATATGCGGCTTTGAGTTAAATAAGCTTAAGTAACTTGAAAAAATGAGATCGGTTGACATCGTATTGTAAATGATATCGCTTCCAATGCTAACTGCAGTCGTGTTGTTTGTCCTATTTAGAATTCTTACACAGTCATTGTAATATCGATTAGCGCAGACCAGGCGAATTTTAAATTGGCAGTCGCGGGAGTAGGTAGTTATTAAATGCTATTAAAAGATATTCTTATTGTATTTTAGCCATGTTTTTTCTGTCATAAGAACCAACCAAAATGTCATCCTGGAATAAGGATTTGATTCTAATCGTCATTAAATGCGATATAATTGCATGAAGGGCATAAACAATATAGAAAATAAAGATGAGATAAGAAGATAGAATGGTAGAAGACCGACCCGAAAGTCCATCACTTTTTTAACGTTTGTTGAGTTTACTTTGATTTATTTCTGTTGAGCATAGCTTGAAAACTATTACAATTGTATAGAATTATAGATGTATAGGTTCATTACACATCTATTTTAAGGTACGTAAATCGAAGGATGAATTCTTGAGGTATTGCAGGTTAAACAGGCGTATTTAAAAAGTGAGGGGAATGGACGGGAAAGGGGTGGGTATCCCAATAAATAAAACCAATATGAAATGCCCAGATGAATTCTGTTACAGTGTATGCATCTGTTATCATCTGGTCCGTGCAGAAAAAGGGTTCTTTCAAAGCTGCAATCTCCGTTCAAAAAAGAGTCCAAAAATTGTGTACATATACTTCTCAATATATGTATCTGTGTAATTATAAATACATAATATACTATAAATATAAAATGTGATTAACAGAGTTGCTTTTTGTGTTAAATTTTATACTCCACGTTCACGGGGTATAATTCACAAGGTATTCGAATTCGGTCAAAAAGGATGGAATTTTTCAAGAACTTCATTCCGCGTTTAAGGGTCGCTTTATAAACTCGTGATAACCAAAATGTACGTGTGTGCCCCTCCAACTACGCATGTCTAACATGAAATATCCATTTCGATTTAAGTTTCTTTAATTAGCTATATAGTCAATATACATACATATAACTCTAGAGATTCTTGAAAAAAGTGTCCAACTTTTGGATTGGCCTTCTATAACTGGAATATATTGAAGAGAATTGTAAAAGAAGTTCGGCTACCCTGACTATAATTTATTCGATGCCAACTACAGGAAGTGCTTATAAAATACCGTCTGCCAAACACAACTTATCAAATTTTCTCCTGCCCACCAAACCATGGAAAAGTAACACATAAGGTACTTAAGCGTGGGTAAATTTGTACTCTTGATAGTCTTTAGATATAAGTGATATCTCGGCCTTTCAAAGAACATACCTACCAACGCCTTTAAATTTATCGTCCACCGCAATGCTAAATAATTCTAGCAGACTTGCTACAAGCCTTTTTAGAATTTTGTTAAAAATCTGAGTAAATTATTGCAAATTTTTCGTTGTTAAGCAAATTGTTAAAACCCTATTTATTTGCAAATTATTTTGAATTAGAGTTTCTAAGTAAGATTTTAATTGAAATTTAATTTATATTTAAGCTGATAACAGGTAAAATTAATTTGATAAATACTGCACTGTTTATTTTGTATTATTTGCTTATATTTCAGTAAAATACGCATATCTGTAGCACACAAAAACAGAAGAATAAGTAAATGTCACAAACATAAAATATTCATAGATTTCTGTCATTTGCAAAGTTTAAAAAATACTTGGCGCTATGGCGCTACAGAATAAAATTTAAAAAAGAGACATTAAGAGAAAGAACAGAATAAAAATGTATTAAACGCTTATGAGATTCTAAAACCTGTAAAGACACTGTTAATTGACTGAGTCAGATATTGTTTGCCACAGGATTTGTGTGACAATGGGATAAATGACTTCATCGATGATCTCATAGTGTGTTGTAATACAAAGACTATTAATAAGTCAAACATCTTTTCGCCAAGCCCGTTCTCAGAGGATGGAACTGATAAAATATTCATGCAGGAAAGGCATGTGACAGTTAGCGAAACAAACAAAGATTTTCGATCAGCATCATGTGAAGCTTAAAATGCTTTTATTGATATATGCAGTTTATTTCAGTGTTATTCTAGCTGAGCAAATGAGCATTTGCGTATATCTGCGTTTCAGCAATTACTCTCCATGTTTTTTAAGTTTATAAAAATCTGTCTTCAGTAGTCTTATGCATAAATGATCAAAAAGCATAGCCTTACATAAATAACTCTTTGATAAAAAGAGTGGTTTCCTTTCCTTTCTATTAGACTCAGAGATTCAGCATAGTCGCTATAGTACTCAACCATGCCTCTTTAGGTTGGTCACACTAATAATTTATGTCTACAAGCGAAGAAAACCCATTGATGTTATGGCAGCATAAAATGTTACGAATGACACGAATTACTTCACTTACTTCCGTGGAAAACTTTGAAGTGAACAAAACGGAAATAACACAAATAACATTCAGCACAAAGTTCCTCTTTGTTTCAGCATGCTCCGATTATTTTAAATAAAATACATTCCTTATATTTCTGAGCAACAGAGTATACTAATAAATAGGATCTGCAATGTTGCATTTGTGGCTGATGGTATTTTACTTGCGAACTAGACCGTTTTCGTTATCAACGAAAATTACACTTGGGCTGACAAAAATACGATGATGAACATTTAATTTCAGAATTCTTTAAAAAATCTGTGTTAAATTCAAATTGCTAGTTGCATCAAAATTCTAGGCAGCCCAGCTTTTGACGTGCTGACGCCGAGAAAACGTCGATTTGATATTTTGTCAGTGGCCAGGCCAAACATTGAATCTGTTTGTAATTTGGTTTTGATTCTAGCTTTGGTATTTACCATAGATCAACATAGATCAAGGCTGAATAAAGTTTGGGTAAGCAACGTTTTGTGGACGCTTTTTTGTGTTCACATGTACCATCACATATCAACGCCTACTCAACGTCTTTAACATCCATTCAACACACACTTGGTAAAAATGCACTGGAAACGCGACGTTTATTTTTGTTATCGAAAACTTCTTCCAATGCTCAGTTAATGTCTGTCACGCAATTTTAGGTATATTCTGGGAAATCGACGATTTATGTAGACGTCGAAAATAGACGCCCCAAAATGTCCGAATCAGACCCTACCCCTCTAAAAAAGGCACAGCCAGGTCAACGATCACAGGAAATTTAAACCTGGTACTGGTAATGACTGGTCGCTTTGAAAATAACCACCTACTTTTGAAATATACTCATGAAAATTGACTTTATGCACATCCTGTGTTACCGATGACCCAAAGGAAATTTGACTGTCATTGTCCAGACGGTAATGTGATCAGTATTTTCAACTTTTGAAAAATACGTAAAATTGAAAAAAGGAAAACCCAACATTGTTGAAACGTTAAAATATTTACTGGGGTGAGTAAATTATAACATCATCATAAACATTAATATGAGGTTATATTATAAAGATCTTGTAATGAATATACAGATCATTCTTAGTGTGCTGTATAGTTTTTAACCAGTTAAGGAAACCAAAAATGGAATTTATAATGCGAAAAGAAATTAACACTATGTGCGGATGTGAGCACCCTCGAAATGTGGGAAATAAGCATCCCCGCTGAGCTATTTGCTGTTCAGCCTAAAGCGTAGTATTTGCTCACTCTTTGTCGGTCATGTAGAGATTAATCGCTTGTATTGATTGCGTGTAGCCTGTCTTATAACAGGCTTCAATGGCAAATTTCAATGTCCTTTTTCTGTATATTAAGTGTCAATGAATGCCTAAAACTGAGGTGGGCCAACTAAACATGGTACAATATGTCTCTACTAAATTTGGTCGTCCTTGCCCTAACGGTCTCAAAGAAATTCGAGTGACAAGGTTATGGCGAAAAAAGGAATTATACAGAAACATCGATTTTAGCTTTCTTCATGTTACGTTGTTTTTCATAAAGGGTTGGCTGACGAATTCAATTGGCTTTCCAATTCAGAATAAGTAATATGTCCCGCTTTACTCGCCTAGCAAATCGTTTGGTTGATTTGGAACCCGAATTCTTAGAATTACTGGATAAAATTTCGAACACATACAGAATACACCACGCAGTTGATTAGCTCCATTAGCTCAGCTCCTTCAAAATGATATAAGGTTTTGCGTTTGTGTATATTATCAAATAAAGTTTCTTTTGATCTCGTAATGTAACGACTTATCGCTCCATCAATATCATAGGCAAATAAAATGAAAGCTCTAAATATTCCAGAATATTTTCCGCTCTATAACATAAGGTTTGCAATTATTATTTAACATGGGGTTTTGTATTTCAGGATCTTTCGTTTTCAGGAAACTGCACCTGGTTTAGATATTTAAGCATTGCTGTAATCAAGACTCAGTCAAGAATTCTGAAATGCACAGCATGCAATGAGATTTTAAAACAATTTGAGTTATTTTCATAAATTAAAATTCACAAAATTATATTCACATACTTTGAGCTTGAACACCACTAATCGTCACTATTTTTGAAGTGTTTTTCCAGTAAAATAAAAAGTACTGCGTCACCAGTAAACAGTGCTTGTGGCTAAGAAATCAGGCATGGTTCACGATACAAATTTGTACGTAAATCATTCATTATTACATGAAAAATTCATAGAGTTTTTCATGTAATAAAGACAGGAAAGGTACACAAATATGCTTATTCAAACATCGACATATTAAGCTTAGTACGGCATAAGTCTGAAAAAGTTGCATAGGGAAACATAAATTATTTTCTTCATCATTAAACAACCTAGTGCTTTAGTGTATTTCTCTGAAGTGAATTCAAAGTGACAAAACTCACCTAGTGTGGCCTGTTTTACGGTGGAGGTCATGTAATCAGAGCTGCAAGAATTCTTCAATAATCTCTATGTACTTCTATTTCGAGGTTAGTTCAGTATATCATTTAGACCTCTCTACTTCCGTTAATTTGTCACTTACTGCCATCTACAATTAAATATCTCATCACCTTCAGTAAAGTGTGATGCTGCTAACAAACTCGATAAAACATGGCTCGCAATTATCTAAGCGTTCTGAGACATTTTATTTTTCGTTTTATGAAATTTCAGCACAACGGAAATTGCATTGCAGCATTGGAAACTTTTCCTTTTTATGAGCTACTCAGCTACTGGTTATTTTACTCCATGTGTTATAATTGAACAACTAGTAAAAAAAGGGAGTTAAAAGTGATACTAAAAGTTCAATTTTTCTTATTTTTCTGTGTAAAATAGCCCATATGCAGATAAAGTTATCAGCGAGAAAGCCTGAAAAAAAAACGAAAAGTGCAATTCTGGTGACTTTTTGTGAATGGAATTTTTTTCAGGTTTTTGCATTGGATCAAATATTGTATGACTAAATATGAAGTTCATGCGGCTCAGTGATATTGGGTGTGACGAACTCATTTAATCGAAAGGTGCACATGAAAAGTCGTGAAAATCGCGGGTTTTAAGTTATTATATAGTTAGAGTACCGTGCGTAAAGAAATGATAGTGAAACAGTTGCAGCATTTTTTTACGTATTGCACTCCAGCTCATCATGTCAGTCCTCTAGTGGCGTATGAATTTTTGTGAGTGATACGATTTGTCTTCCTGTCACTGTAGTTGTATTAGCTTTTTCGCTGTTCAGGGGCAGTTTTCGAGTCTGAAATACATTAATCCATTAATTCTCCCCATCTCCGATTTGTTATGTGATAAGAATTGGGTGAAAAGTGTGATGGTGAATTCTATCAAAGATTCTAGTTGTTTAAGTTATCTTTCTCTATTGACTTATGTATCCTTTTGCATTAACACTGACCAAGTTTGATCCAAGTAAACTTTATTACTGTATTGTTGCGTAATATTGATATCAATATCATCAGTCGAAATACATAGAAACGTCATGTTACGATCTTACAGGGAACGTGTAATCAAAACACTGACCATCCTGAACACCCTTCAGCATCAAAATTCGAAGAGGTTAAAATATCAAACAGATGATTTTTTAACATTTAGAATTGAATAATAAGGATATAATGTCATTCAAATGTTGTCTGAATGTTATTTTTGGTCAAATGGAAAGCGCTAAACGGTAAGTAAGATCAAGATTTATATCTAGATTTCTTTTTCAGTTATCATTTTCAGGAAATCCAAAGTATATATTAAAAGGACTACATGCTCGAAGTGAGAAGTGAATATTGACCGAACAAATGGAGTGAGGTGCATGTACACTTTTGAATGAGGGACGCATTTTCCCTGTACGTTCCTCTTGACCATGTTGTATTCCTATTATCTTGCGTAGTGATTGCCCTTACAATTGCAATCGCTTTGCAATTCGACATCGAGTTATTTTAGTGCAGTTTGATTCCACTTACATACAATTTCTACATCTATGTATTTAATAGTTTCATTGAATTAAGCAGTGACAAGAACGTACTTTACTTTTCACTGGCAAGTGGTACACTTTCTCTGTATAGCTGTGAATAGTTAAAAAATAAAATGGCTTTTACATTTATTCGAATAGCTTAATGCAATTTGAAGAGTTAAAGATTTGCGCTTTAACTTTTAGGTTCTAGTTAGGTTGTTATTACTGTTAAGAGAATATCTATTGGTAACGTGCAGTTCTCAGTTCTGAACCACATATCTACGCAAATTATTAGGTGAGGAAATGAAACAAAAAAAAACCAATATAAACAAATATTTATTTGTTTGAGTAATAAATTATTCTTCTTATATTTGCAACCCGAAGGTTGAATTCATACAATGCTGCTGACTAAGATCCACTAAGAACGAACTTGGTTACTATTATTATATATACTATGTACAGATTATCGATCTGGGTATACAGTCTACATGCAAGTTACCCTAACTGGGGAGGCGACGCACACTTGAATCCCACCTGGGATTCTTTGAGCTGCCAGTCTTTACAGTATTTGATCCCTAACTATTAGCGTATAATGCAAATGAACATTTATAGTCAGGTCGATTTAAATCCCTTGGGGTCAGCATGTTCAGCGTGTTACCTGGGGGCGAGGTGATTCGAACTCACGTCCTACAGATCATGCCTTGCTTGGGTGGCCAGCGCTTTAGACCACTAGGCCACCGAGACCCCAAAACCCGAACCCCGAATAGTTCATTAATGGTCATATTAGATATTGTACCACAAAGAAACTAAATAACAGACAAGCATGTTTTGAGGTTTACGGATATAATCTATGAAAATTATACCCAGTAAGCATTGCGACGTAGGATCAGCGTTGGATTGACGACTCACCCAATGTCGGGTTTTGGTTGTTCAAGGAAGTCGAGCAACTTCCATCTTCTAACGTCGCGTAAAGGTTACAAATGGAAGGCGAAACAAAGTTCATCCCCTGACATTGTAATGGATATCGGGAAAGTATTAATCTACAATGGTGGTCAAGACAGCTATAGTCATAATGTGTCATCCCTCCATCAAATTACCCCGACCCTTGGGCCATCCGGTAACACAAGATTGTACGAAGTTGATGAATTTTTTTAAAGTGGGAAAAACTTGTACGCTGTTGAAATTCTCATATTTTACGTTCTCTTTTCGGCCTACTTTGAAAGTCGCTTGTCCTGTCTACCATTTTCGGTGAGCAATAACATAAGCAGGTTTTTGGTTTGTGAGTCCGCCGTCTATTCAACGTTGCACCAAAAAACGCTGATTAGACGTTGGGGAAAGTTGCCTTTTGGTTGCAACCAAAAGCAACGTCTAAACAATGTTGCTCACCAACGTCTATTCAACGTTGTGTAGAAGACGTTGATAACACCTTGATCTGTGGTCGTGATCAAACATAACCAAAGTATAACCAGAGTTAATGTTGTGGTTTGGTCGGATCGACGTCGCAAACCTCAAATCGACGTCGGATGTTTACTGGGTACATTATACATAAATAGCATTTTAAGCGTTTAATGAGACAAACCACAGCATGGTTAGTTAGCTATTCCATGTTCTCTCTTACGGCTTCACTGTGCCGAAAGTGCTTGACAATAGCATACATGTGTAAGATATAAGATACTTGTATAAGATATAAGATTTTTGCATAAGATGTAAGATGCATGAGGCATGAGATATATGTTTATTAATTTAATAAGCTTGGACTATGAGCATAATGTTTATTCGTTTAATTCCCACATTAAAAAATTAACACTTTCTAAATGTATTAAAGTTCAGTGGCACTATGTATTACAAGTACTTAGTAGAGGCAGCAAACTGATCATATACACTTAAAATAGCGATTTAATTAATTATGTCATAGATACAAATATCGGTATAAAATTTAATTATAATACATACAAATGGTTTTAA
Organism: Protula sp. h YS-2021; assembly: GCA_949752745.1. NCBI lineage: Eukaryota > Metazoa > Annelida > Polychaeta > Sabellida > Serpulidae > Protula > Protula sp. h YS-2021. Next base: position 33,749,697 of record OX457025.1, read on the forward strand.
ATATATGCAAAGAGAATTATTCAATTTAATGTTACTAAACATGCACCAGTATTCCTCTTGTGTTTTCATTTCTAATTATTAATGGAATAGCGATTTCATTATTATTTGGTTAATATTATATCTTCCATAAAATGTTTGGTATTAAAACGGAAATTAATGGCATCAAAAATAGAACTTTTGTTATCCTTTATTAATCTACAAAGTAAACAGATTTTGTTTTTGATGCCGCCAGTTGTAACACTTGCGATGTACTTTGCTATTTGTGATGCCAAAAAATAATGTCAAAAATTTAATATACTATATTTGTGAATATTGCCCGATGTCAAAAATTAATTTTCTTGAGTAGGGATTAAATTTATGATTTTAAAATTCCCATGTCTAATATATGTAAGTTGATGATTTATGTGAATGATGTGACACCAGAAAATTACTCCTTCATATGGCTTTTAGATCATGCAGTGATATCATGTTTTTTTAATCCCCAAATTATCACAAAATTCCTAATTGATTTATTCGAGAATGTGTATTGTTGTTTATGCAGTAAGTACAGAACGCTCTTGTACGCTATGACTGACACTGAATCCTCGTTACGTCGTTGTCAGGTTACCGTGTGATCCCTGCTGGCCTCGCACAATGTACAAAGAGCAAAGTAATTCATGGAATGTGGTACGTAGTTCCTAGAACATTGAAGAGTTCGCTTTCCTTTCGGAGGCGTGTTGCATTGCAGCAAGCGTGTCATTTTATGGAGTAGAAACTCCTGGGAGACCTACAGAACAAAATGACCACTTAGTCAGTGACCGCACATAAAATCATCAAGCGTTAAATGTTATCACACCAATCTTTTGACCAACTATACAGTTCTCATTTATTTAGCCCATTCTCGTCACTTTCAATAGCTTACAAATGGCCATAAAACTGGACTGGTCAAGGATGGCATCTTCAGATCTTCTCTTTGACAAGGAAGGAGGCATTTCTAGGGCGACATGAGTGACCATCTGTCATTTTTATATTCCATTCATAGTATATGCCTCAACAACTTTTCTTATTCTTCTTTATTTATTTGGAGCAAATATCAATATTGAAAGTACTCATTCGGAAAAACCAAATAGCCCAAAGGCCCATGCCTACTCCATTGGGCAAAGTGCGTTCCTATTTAGTCGACACTGATGAAACTAAGCTGTAGATAGAATTAAAAAACAGTTGTAAATTCTCTGTAAAACTGCTTTGCGGCTTGGTTTAATAGAAATAAATTGTTAATCTGGACACTGCAAGCTTGTAACGCCCCTCTGATTCCTTAAACCAACCAAAACACAGATAGCAATGACAAAGGCATCCACTACGCCATCTAGTGGCTGATTTTTAACCTGCTCTGTAAATCAAAACAAAAACTAATAGCCATGATTTTATATATCGTGGTAATGCAGAAGCCCTCATGTTAGATATGACACAATTAAAAAATGAACAGAGCTCGGTTACCTGTTTAAATAATCGTAAATAAGTGTTGCCTCTTAATGTTTTTTTTTTTTTTTTTTTTGTCTTGAATGGACAGAAACATGGAAAGTTGGCAGAAAAAGCTCCACTTCTCTTGTAAAAACTGTTGATAACATGATAGCTAATTAGTATTGTTTTGATTTCAATTTTGGTAACCAAAGACAGTCGTCCGTGGTTCTTAATTAGTAGCGTTTTGTGGTGTGAAATCTGGGCTGGCCAGTCTTCGCAACAATTACGCCCACATCCCACCCTGACACTGCATGGGTTTTCTATCGTTGCCCAAATCTTTCTCGTCACTGTCGCGTCATTATGTCATCTGCCAATGTCAGCGCATTATATTTATGCAAATTCCTGACATGTCCAAGCGCTATCTGATCAGTTGTGAACGGCACAAGAAGGCGAAACTTGCAGCTCGATTTCGACATGGGCGGAGCCGTTGATTTGAAGTTTAACCAGTTAGCATCCCTTTCAAATGAACTGCATCTTTGACAACTGTTGGGGATTTAATTGTTTAATAATAAAGTTAAAATGTAATTGCAAAGATTCCTTTCTGCAATGTTGAAGCAGTGTTTGCAGAAAAGTTTCAGGGAAATCAGACTGATTTTTTCTATGATTAATTAAATTTTTGAACACAATAGCATTTAGTGAGAGTTCTGAAAATTAAAAATTTGCTGACGTTTTCACATTAACAAAGTGCCCCCTCAAAGCAAAACAAAATAAAAAACAAAAAAAAAACAAAAAAAAAAAAAAACAAACAAAAACAATAATAAAAAAAAAACTAGAAACAGAAAAAAATAGTTAAAGTTATTAATTTTTAATAATCGAATTCACCAATTGCCATACACGCAAAAAATTTAGTTGAAAAAATGTGTTTAAATTTCTTATCGAAGTTATGTATTTATTTTAATAAATAGTTCGGTCCAACAGGGCAGATTTAGTCACGTGATTTTTAATGCATGACGATCTGCATTTCTGCTCCTAATTAACAGCCACGGCAAGAATATCTGACTTAGATTAATTTTAGTTCGCCTTTTCATCACTATTAAGCTTGCAACAATTGACACAATTGATTCCGAATGCCCGAGGGGTACCCTTGACCATTTGTTTGATAGTAGGTTACTAGTGACTAGTTGCATTTCCGTTGAATTCCCTGGAGCTATATTAAGTCATGACATTGATGCTTCAGAATAAGGTTCTGTCAGCATATGCCACCAGAAAGGTGCGTATTGGGCATCAATAAGTCACATTGACTAATCACTATTGCTTTTTCAGCCCTAAAGGCATACCTTTACTAATGCACGAGTCACCAAATGCAGCCTCAAAAGTCACTTCAACAGTTACATTACCCCCTCTTTTAGTTTTAAATTAGTGTAAGCTCTCTTTTAATGGACAGTCTAAATAGATAATGTGATACTATTATCTTGTCCACTTTGCATACTTAATTCAATTTTAATTCTTAGTTCCTGTGGCACGGTTGAAGTGGCGTTGAATAACAACTCGAGGAGAAGAGCAGCATTTAAAGGCTCGACAGATGGTCTCCAAATCTTGTTTGCTTATATTTTCTAGCGTTACGTTGAAGTTTTTTATAAGACGGAAATAAGAACTGTTCATCCCAAAATTTTGTGTAAACGACAGAGATCAAAACATGTGTTAAATTTTCCTTGGAAATAAAATATCTTTGACGCATAAAAGATACAAAAATATTTGAAGTGAAATACTTTTATTTTTCAATTTGATGTTTTCCGGTACCACATCTATTCTGTTTTTAAAGATAAAATATATATGTTTTTTATGTAAAAGAAATATTTATAAAAAAACAGGAAATCTCATTCTCTTATTATCTTTCTGTACATCCTGCATTATTATGCTTAATCTCAGGCCCCTACTTCTTGAATCTCGTTGGTGCCAACCAATCAAAGCACGATTTGAAGTTAGGAATTCCCAAAATAATCTGGATCAATCGAGTTGTTATAAAAAAAAAAACAGCTGACCTCTGATGGGATGTGTCTGTTATGTATAAACACGGGGCGGATAGATATTTCAAAAAGTAGCTCCTCTGTTTTAAAAGTATTATTTTCCCGGAATACTCAGCGGGTCTGCGGAGTGAAAAGGTGTTATACGCAACAGAACGAAACCGTAGTAGAAGTTGACTGTTGGACAATGATGTCAAGAATTATGACATATAATCATAACCGTTAAATAAATTTCCAATAAAGTAAGCCATATCCCTAGCATCGGTCAAGTTTTCATTTAAGAAATGGTTTATCGCCAATATTTCCGCCAATTTTCCGGGAATCGCCAGCACAGCACATTGGCCAAATAGCCAGGTGGACACTTACACTCTGAGAAATTTTGTTAAAGCTGGTTTTTGGTTAATATTTGCGCCAATATTTGCCCAACCACCACAAAAAATAATAGCCAGGTATATACCAGAGAGATTATTTGCCCGACGTCAGTTGAGATTTTACTGAAATATTTTCGCCAGTATGGTTTTGTAAAAAAAAATTAAAAAAAGTGATAGCCTGGTAGATACTAATGTCGCTGCCTTAATTCAAAATCAGACAGTAGGAGTAGATTTTGACAAGAAATTGGTTTTTTTCCAATATTCACGCCATGGGAAAGGTGGTAGTGAACTTTTCGGCAAATGTTCCGCCAAGTTTTCGAAATTTGTCCGTCTAGTTTAGGGTATTAGGTGCTTAATCTCTGCTATTTGTTCGGATTACTGTCTGCAGAATACAGGCAGCTTAGACACAGGTTCAAATATATTGGATTTACCTTTGATTCTGAGTAGAAATGGGTGACCGGGATCGAAATGTATTAAATATTTCTTTGATTTTGAGTAGAAGAGCAAAAAGTAAATTATTCTCAAAGAAAACACCCGTTTTATCGAAAAGAGAGACGGCTGAAAGTAAAAGAAATAACATTTTATACAACAGATATATTTAAAACATTTTTATATTACTGTTTTAGGAGTTTCCAAAATATCCGCAGATGGGCCAACCGTTCCGATCTGCCGATGGGAAGCAACTAAAAATCCGCAAACGGGACTGTCCCATCTGTGGATCGCCAAACGGGAGGCCGATCTACAGATGGGCCTCCAGTTTGGCGATCCGTAAACGGGACAGGTCCATCTTCAGATGGGACTGATCAGCAGATCGGGCCCAACACTAATATCCGGCACCTTAAACCAACATTTCAAGATAGTTAGACTATTTTACTGGTGTGAGTTAAGACTTTACCAAAACACTGTTTTTTTCGCCAATAGATTATTTTTTGGCAAATCACCAAACAATAATAGCAAGTAGGCACTAAAGCCCGCTACCGTCACCAAATTTTCAAGACAGTAAGAAATTGAGTAAAATTTTACTTTAAATAAGCGCGGTTTCATCAATATTGCTGAAACTTTTTGGCGAATCACAAAAAGTAATGGCCAGGTAGTACAATTGTCCGCTACCATGAACCAAAATTTTAAGAATAAGGCTGTTTATCCAGCGTCAGTTACGATTTCACTTTTTCCTTTATAGTTCCTTTACTAGTTCCTCATTTTTTTAAAAAGAAAGAGAAAAAGAATAGCCGGGTGGTTAGTAAGGGCTGCGTCTGTCAACATTTTAAGACAGTAAAGCTAAATCCATTGTGCTAGACAAGATTTTAATTAGAAATTGGTTTTCGCCAATATTGCCCACAATGTTTTTATGAATTCCGGAAAAATAACACCAAAACAAATACTAGTGACCGCTGTCTTTATTCAAAATTTCAAGACTGTAAGGCTATTTCCCTAGTTTCAGTTAAGATTTTACTAAACAAAGTGCTTCTTTTTTTCGATAGCTTTGCCAGTTTTTACTGAATCAACCAAATAAATAATAAGTAATGGCCAAGTAGTAACTTATGCCTACTACATTTAATTACAGTTTCAAGACAGTAAGATTTTTCTCCGACGAGGATTAAGGTTTTGTGAAAAATTTGTCAATAAAGTTTTCGGCAAATCACTGGAAAAGTAACAGCAAATAGTCAGGAGGATACCCTTACCTTCAATTAAAATCTTTATATGGCCCTTATGTCGAATAAGATTTTAATAAAAAATTCTTCCTCCCGTTTTGGCAGATCTTGAAGTAAAGTAACAGCCAGCTATATACTTAAATATAAATTTTAAGATGATAAGACTTAATTAAGAGTTAAGATGATAAGAGTTAATTAGGATTGTCATAAGATATTGCTTTTTTGCAGATATCTCTGCCAATGTTTGGGCGAATCGTCAGAAAAAGTAATAGCTGTGTGGGTACCAATGTCTGCAACCTTTCAGCTATTTCCCTGGCGTCCGCTAATTTTTTTGCCAATTCGCCAAAAAATGGCAGAAATATTGACCAAAAAGTAATTTTCTTAACAATTTCTTCTATGATTTTAATGGAAACGTTCTTAAATTGTGATTAAAGATTGGAGGCATACGTGTGCACTTGATTATTACACTTTTATCGAATCGCCAAAGGCTGGGGGAAATATTGGCGAAAAAACCCTTTTTCGGAACATTCTTAGCTGTCATCAGGGGCAAAGCCTTACTGTCTTGGAACTTTAATCAAGTTTAACAGGCATTAGTATATACATGGCTACAACTTCATAATTATTTGTCAAAAATTGGTGGAAGCATTGACGAAAATTCAAATTTTGCAGTAAATAAAAAATTTGCAAAAAACTTAACTGGTGCCAGGGAAATATACCTGACCGTTGAGAATTTTGTCTAAAGATAGCTGTCATTAATAACTACCTGGCTATTACTTTTTATTGGCTCGCCAGATGTTGGAAGAAATATTTGCGAGAAAACCAAACTTCTTTAGTAAAATCTTAACTGAGGCCAGGCAAATAGTCTAGTTGTCTTGAAATTTTGGCTAGCAGTTGCCAGCATTGGTATCCACATGGTTTATATTTTTTCTGGTGATTTGCCAGAAATTCGGGAAGTTCTGGCAAAAATCGATTTCTTATTACAATCTTAACCATCTCTGGGAATAAAGTCTTGCCATCTAAATATTTTGATCAAAGGAAACGGGCAGTAGTATCCACCTGGTACTATTGCATTTCAGCCAAAATAAATTTGCAACGATTCGGCCAAGATCAATATCACGACATTACATCATATTCGATAACAACAGACCTACAGTCGATCCCTCAAGAAACGCCCAGCTTGGGCCAGAAATTGCCTACTGTGACAATCTGGAAAGGTCCTGATGTGAATGTCGTAGAGCTTTAAATACACTGAAATCAACCCAAAAAAAAAGGAAACCACCTGTCCTTTCATGAAAAACTTTCTTTATCAGTTCATAATCTATCAGTTCATAATCTTTAAATTTTGGGGATGTTCACTTTGTAAATCACTTGATTTCAAAACACGCTTGAATTTGGATTCATTCCAGTTTTACAATAAACATGAAAATTTTACTCTAAAATTGCTAACATGGAAATTGAAATTTTAGATACAAATAGAGGCAAGCCTGGAATTTTATGTGACGGTCCCCGTTATCGCAAAGCATATGTTGCAAAACAATGGTGGCATCTCATGGAAATGTTCTAATAACAAATGGAAAGCTTAAAAACTGACAATAACAAATCAACTGTAATTGAATTGAAACCTGAGCATAACCATGAAGCGGAATTGTGAGAAAAATAAAATAAAGATGCAAGTGAAGCACAAGGTTTTAAAAGACATTAGTGCTTGACCTGTATTGGAAGAATCAAAAGAGGGCAATTTGCAAGAAAGAACCTGAAATGTAGGACACTGGCTATTCATAGATCAAGGTGAAAGAATTTCCCAAATTGCCAAATCTCGCGTGGGTGTTCAAAAAGTCCTCAACGCCACGGATACTAAAACTAGCAAAGGGGAAGAGTTTTGATAGTAAACGAAGAAGATGTCGCAATTTTTGCTGCCAAATCCAATCTAGAATGCCTTTGTAGCGCTGGTGAGATATTCATGAATGGAACTTTTAAGTGCTGCCCGAAATTCGTCAGCCAGCTGTACACAGTGCATGGATATAGCAATGGGAGTCATGTACCTTTGGCGTATATGCTACTTTCTGGGAAATCAGAAGCTGTTTACAGAAGGGCTTTTTCCTTTCTCAAGAACCCTTCCGTTGTACACATTAATTCTGAGGTGGCAGTGATGACCGTTGTTTCGGAGCTATTCCCAGGTGTACAGTTGAAGTGCTGTCGATTTCATTTGGGGCAGGCATGATGGAGGAAAATACAGTCCCTTGTATTAAGTGGTGAGTACAAGGAAAACACTGATGTTAGCAAATGGCTTTGCTTTGCTTTGGTCTCGCATTTCTCTCCTATGATGAAGTAGGGAATAGCTTCGTATAAGATGTGCTGCCTTGCATGCCAGACAACGGTCAGTGTGAACTATTCGCGGATTATTTTACGGATAACTACACTGACAGCACAGCAAAATTTCCGCCACATCTCTGGGCAGAACCAACATCACCAGAACGTAAAACAAACAGCGGCCCTGAAGTTTTCCACAGAAATTAAAATGCAATGTCCTACCATTCTAAACCCAACATTTTCCTCTTTTTCGATGTTGTGCGCAAGCTGCACACCACAACCTATATCAAAATCAGAAACCTCGATGTCTAAATGCCCCAGACAAGCGCAGAGAAAACAAAAACCAAAGGCGCGATGGCAAAAGCAAAATTTATGCGCAAATGCAGTACCATTTGGCTGAAATGCAAAACATCGATCCGCCTGACAGTTAATTTTTTGGCGATTCGCCTAAAATTGACAGAAATATTGACCACAAAATACTTTTCTTAAAAACGTATCTCCTGGGATTTTAATGGGAACGTTCTAAAATTTTTACTGACGATTGTGGGCCTAAGTGTCCACCTGGCATTACTCTTTTGGCGATTCGCCAAAACTTGGCAGAAGTATTGGTGAAAAATCATTTTTTTCCCTGACATCTTAACTGTCGCCAGTGAAATAGCTGTTATGTCCTGAAACTTTAATGAAATGCAGTAGGCTTTAGTATCCACCTTTCTTGTAATTCGCAAAAAAAACTTGACGGAAAGCATCGGCGAGAAACCAAAATTTTGTAGCAAAAGCTTAAGCGAAATTTGAAGACATTCATGCTAAAAAACCCAAAGGGAGCATATCATTTCCTGGCTTAATAATGTACATGCGCACTTTTAAAAATCGTTTCAGCCCTGCGTTTTAGAAGCCTAATAAATGATCTGGGACTGTTTTTGCAGTGTTCTTGCAGGTGTGCAAGTAGATGTGTACTCGTAAGATATTTCGCCTTTCTCCTGAATTTGACCACACCGGTATCATTTAGCTTATTGATATTTCTGTTTTGCTTTTGCACAGATAATATTGGTAACTTTGGCTGCTATTGCAGTGCTTGTTGGTGAAAAGTGGCAAGTTATGCTCGGAATGTGAATGACATCGCCCCATCGGTTTGTGCAACTGGATGAGATGTTTCTAACGGGTATTTAATAATATCTATAAAGTACAATAAAGCCTGGTAAATCCGCACTTATCTGCCATGGTCTAGAACCTCATACGCATTCTGCAGGTACCTAAACGTCCTGCCACATTACTTGAAACCTAGCCGGGTTTCCCTTACACTGGCTTACCTGACTTAATAATTTACATGCGCACTTTTAAAGATCGCGTCAGCCCTGCGTTTTAGAGGCATAATAAATGATCTGGAACTTTTTTTGCAGTGTTCTTGCAGGTGTGCAAGTAGATGTGTACTCGTAAGATATTTCGCCTTTCTCCTGAATTTGACCACACCGGTATCATTTAGCTTATTGATATTTCTGTTTTGCTTTTGCACAGATAACATTGGTAACTTTGGCTGCTATTGCAGTGCTTGTTGGTGAAAAGTGGCAAGTTATGCTCGGAATGTGAATGACATCGCCCGATCGGCATTTAATAATATCTATAAAGTACAATAAAACCTGGTAAATTCGCACTTATATGTGTTCACGCCATGGTCTAGAACCTCATACGCATTCCGCAGGTACCTAAATGTGGGAATGGAACTAAATGTTTAAAGATGGTCTTAGCACGATTTTGATGTTGCGATGAATTTTTGCACCATGCTAAAACATCTACTCACACTCGTCATCTTTCATCATTGTCTGGATTTTAACAGATCGATAGAATAAACAGTATTTCGCAGTCTAAAGCACGAAGTCCATTGACTATAAATGTTGGAGCAAAATATCGTTAGCAATATGTTCTGAGATAAGAAACCACAAGAATGTGTTAATTTTCCTACATTGAATTAACGTATTCAATGCATAATATAATATAAAAATATGTTAAAACAACAAGTAACAAAACACATGCTTTGCGTCACATAATGGTATAATAGCAGCTTGAATGGCTTCTGGGGTCTGACGTGATATATAATGTGGTTGTGTCATCTGTAAACTAGACAACAGCCCAATCTAAGGACGTAGGGTGCTCAGCTGGGTGTGTTACCCAAGATATGTAACCAGTTGGAGAAACATTTTTCAATTTTGACTCTATCCTGCACACACCTCAGCACATCAAGGAATCTTATCTTTTGCTCCAGAGTATTTGGTTCAATTCGATTGAAAGCCTTCGAGTAGTCTTTGAAGAGTATCCGACTGTGATTGTTATCGGAGCTGTTATTCATGCCGAGCTACCAGGTGTGCATCGTTTTCAGCAGTGCATGGTTCAATTAGATTTTTCTGCAGACCAAATTGACATCGATGAACTTTATTTTTTGGCTGTTTTGAGTGCCCATTTGCAAATAGGAATTCCACTTTCTTGCTAGCATATAAAGTAATTGAAACTGGCCCTTTTGTGTGTTATGAAGAGGGAGGTTTTTGATATTAACAACGGATTTCCAATCCAGTTGGATGTAACCTTCTCATATGCAAATATTGAAAATAGATGTTAAGGAATTGAAGGAGCAAATATAGGTACACACTCATAAAGTAATCGGGAAGGAATCTCATCAGGTCCCATATCTGAAACCCAAAGTGGTATATCTTTGGGGCTGGAGTGGTGTTGTTGGTTTGTTAGCTCAGCTGTCATGCTATGAAAGAAATATTAAATTGATTGGATAGAATAAGGAATTGTTCGACGACGCGACTGATCAGGTCGGCTTGTTTTTGCCCATAAAAGATTTTACAGTGAACCACCGCTTCCCCGGATCGAATGATTTCAACTTCTCGACACCGTGTTTGTCGTGTGTGCGCCACGCAGACATTTGTAGCCAGTTGTGCTACACGGGTTAAACATTTGTTGTCTCAGAAGAGCTTGTGATGCAGGAGGCTGAAACTGTTTAATTAGCTGCACTAGAGTATCTCTGAAAAAAGTATGACTCGCGAATATATTTTGTACAGTTCTGTCAAATATTTTTGCAGGTTTTGTACAAAAAGGAACGTTCATATGGTTTAAACATTTGATTTAAGTATGTTGTAAATTGTTCATGATGTTACTATTTATCACAATTATGGATTTAAGCGCATTTGTTAAACTTAATAACGTGTTGTGCATCTATTTAACCTATTTCCAGAATACCAGTCCAACATGGTCAGGAAAAGGAAGAGCGAAAATTGGCAACAATAGTGAAAGATCATGAGGTTATTACATTTCGATTTTTATTTTGAGAGCTTAAACGAAAATAACCAGGGTTAATATCTGAAGTCAGTGCTATCGTTACAAACAATACAACTCTTTAATAAAGCGTGTGACAGTCATTTTCTTGTATAACTGTAAGGCACAGAATAATTTTACACCAAACACCAATGTATATAAGTAGCCACGTTGATCGTAGAGCTGCTGTCTGCGGCAAATACTTGCTGTCCATGCGTAGTGTGTCTCTATCTGTTTGTGATTTTAAATTCCAGTTTTGTTTGGAAGGGTAAAGTGAACCAAAGCAATTCATTCCAGCTTGGAAACCTACTGAAAGTTTACGCCTTTTTTTACTTTTTTTCTTCTCTTTTTTTCCGTTTGGATTTTTCCACAAAACTCCTACACTATTTGACGCAGGAAGACGAGATCTGACCCACGTATTGAGGATAGCGCCCCATTTATATGGCACCCGTCACGGCCACGGTCAAATTGGAGGCGAAGTTATGTTTGCTCTTCAAAATGGCTCCCAGTAAACTCCTTTGGGACTATTAGTCGGGGGGGGGCTTCATATTTGGCCAATCTGTGGACAGTAAAAAGGTGCCACTGAAACCGCAATTTTTTTACCTTGTCCTTTGGAATATTTATCACAAAAATTAGTAGAAAGTGGGATCAAATCTAGTTTAAATACATGTGCGTTTGAGTCGAGAGTAGCCTAGCAACCTAAATATCAGCCCTTAGGATCAAGGTCAAAAGGTCGCTTTAACGATAGGACTACTTGTCTGAACAACGGTTAGAGATAGAAGGATATTGAGCTCATTTTTTACCTTTGGGCTTAAACGACGCTACATTAGAGTACTTCGATGACCATGACCTTCCTGGTCAAGGATGAAAACCAAAAGTTTACCACTGTCTTGAAAACGGTTAGTGATAGAGCAATTTTGAGCCCATTGTTGATCCTCTGGGCCTAACTGACGTTACTTAAGAGATATCTCTGTGACCTTGACATTCTCGATCAAGGTCGAAAACCCAAAATTGACTGTTATCTTGAAAATGCTTAGAGATGGAGTGCTTTCGAGTTCATTTCGACCCTGTGGACCCCACACGACGTTATATAAGAGGTAAGTCTGTGATCTTGGCCTTCTCGGTCATAATGTAACATAAATATAGGCTTCTTCCAAGTGGATCGTTCCGCTGTCTGACAGAATTCGGTCTAGTTAAACTGTTTTTAAATTAAAATCCTGCTATAGTCCTGTCAAACCACTGGATTACATGAACACTGTATTTTTGTCATAAAATTCCTACTGTCAACTGCGATAGCAGCTCTGCTAGTACCACGATATTTCGAGTAAAAACTGCATATATCGAGAATTTGGGGAGGTAGAAGGCTTAAATTTCGAGTACAATCTCGTTGCATTCTATAATACTGCAAATTTTAACGATTTCTTACCCAGTCCGCGATCTTTTGAAAGCCCAAAAAATATTCAGCGATAATTTTTAATAGCAAAAGAGCAAACTTTCATAATTATAAAAAATCAAGGATCTTTTTGAGTTTGAGTTTTCTGGAAAATGCTGTTGAATAAAGCGCATTTCTGAAGCCATCTTTCTAATGCTCTGGAACTTGTGCTTTCGTTATTCCTTCGGCTACTCAGCCATGCTCTTTTATATCCAAAATTTGGGTCATTTTGTTTGCAAAGTGATGAATGAAATTTTCAGACAGTTCGGAATCTGCTTGAAATTTTAGGTCATTGCAGATCCGCTTACACTACCCTCTGATTGTGTTATTTATGTATGGCATCATGTTTTAGTGCGCGAAATTGTTAACAAAAAAGTGGTAAGAATCAGTATTGCAAGACCACGTACCATTTTGCTTTAGAAAATTTACGTGCGTTGTTGTTAAAAAAGGCGCTCATAACTACAGCAAACTGTGACGTTGAACGGGTAAATAATTTTCTTGTGATGCGCTTGACTATAGTTGATGGTGATTGTAACACCGTTTCAAACTCTTAATTCTATTTAACAATTGTACAATATTTAAAAAAAATATCCCAATAATTAGATACATAGCAAATTTATTTAGCGATATCTCTTATTCATTTTGTAGAATCTCCACAAAAAATAATTTATTTCTAATTGATTTATAAGTATCTGTAATTCGATGTATTTAAAGAAAAAACTAATGCTAAGATATCTTTTATTGGTTGTCAAAGTTGTTTTCGGATATGTTTAATTGAATTAGAGATATCTCCATTTTTTGGTAGCTCTTTTTTTCTTACGATTGGAGATATATGTAATTCCGTTACCAATACTCAATTAATTCTTTTAGTCTTCAGATATTAAAGAAGTGTCGTTTTGTGGATTTATCTTTTTGGATTCATTACGTATTTATAGATCTGTATAAATATGTCGTTATTTCAGTTGTAGATATCTGTAATTCGTATATCATTAGATAATTCAATCCAATTTTTCTCTAAGTATTAAAATTACATTTTATTCACTAACTGATATCTCTGATTTATGTGAATTACAATATCTCGGATTTTTCTAAACATGTTGAAGAGGTGAAGAATACCAGTCCATGTAAATCTTTTTTGTGACTGGTGAATGTTTACGGGTACCAAAGAAAATTTTGTATCCGTTTTTGTTTTCACAACATTGAACTACGATAAATAACACATCACGAGCACATGGCATTCAAAGAGATGATGTGTTAGCGTGTGCAAATCCCATCCACGAGCGTTCCTTGTCCACAACAACAATGCTTGGTTAGGAATTAATTGCACCTGTGTGCTTTTGAAGCTTGTCCTAACCCTTCAGAAGTTAGCGCGCCTTGTCAACTATCAATAAAGTTAACAAGTAACTATAATTGCGTTACCATGGAAACGTCATTGTCGACTCTATTTTCATGGCAACACCTGTTCTAAACACAATGCAAGGTCTCGCACAATAATTTTTACAATTATTCAAGAAATTTCACAGGAGTGATTTGCTGATTCATAAGGATATTGGATATTATTTGGTATTATTCGACCCCCCCCCCCTCCAAACAAATGTCATTACTGATTTCTCACCTTTGATTAATTATTTTTAAATAGGGGACGCAAATCAATTAAGTGGTCAATGTTGTTGACACAAACAAATACCAAGGTGCGGGAGGGGAATGGGCAAAAAAAACCAATAACAAGCAGCCACCCCTGAGCTGTGTTTATATATATATATATATATATATATATATATATATATATATATATATATATATATATATATATATATATATATATATATATATATATATATATATATATATATATATATATATCTTGCCCCCTGTACAGCTCCCCTCCTCCCGGGGGGGGAGGGATAGACTAGGCCATTCTCTCCCTCCCCCCCCCCCCCAACTGGTATTTTTTGCCACCCTGTCGGTATCACTTTCTAAAAGGAAACCAACGTTGAACATAAAAGAAAGCGCCTCTTGGATAATGTGGATGTTATTTACGATTATCTTAGTATTATCAAGATTACCAGGATTATCAGGAGTATCCACTTGTGCTCTCTGAAATGCTAAAAATAACATTAAGAGAAAAATAAAGAATTTTCTGATCAGGGACGCCCTTTTATATTTTGTCTGAATGATGTTGAACTTAGTCAATAAAGTAGTTCAAGATAGTTTTATACAGTTTAATTGAGTCCATCTATTCTCATGAACAAATAGTATTAAATATATTTACATGCAAAAAAGTTCGAGGGGGGATGGCAAAATATACTGGTGGGGGGGGGGGAGATATCCTAGTGTAGCTTCCTCTCGGGGGGGGGGGGAGGAAGCTGTACAGGGGGTGGACTAAGATAGCCTGTTACACCGGTCTCGATAGATTTAGCTTTGTGGCAAAATATACTGGTGGGGGGGGGAGATAGCCTAGTGTAGCTTCCCCCAGGGGGGGAAGAAGCTGTACGAGGGGGCGTGTGTGTGTGTGTGTGTGTGTGTGTGTGTGTATGTGTGTGTGTCTTTTCTATGTTCATAGCTTATATGGAATATGGTTTAGGGTTTGCAGTGCTTTGTTACAAACTTTCACTGACACATGTGTGCTTGTAATGTAAATGTTATATTGTTATCACAATGCTATAAAAGATACTGTTTTAATTCAACAAAGCGACTACTCAATTTACATTCTATGGCAGATCGATATTTGTATAGTTTCTTTTGAAAAATAACACAAACAGAAAAAATAATGGAAAAGGTGAGTAATAAAGTCATAATTCACATCGCAAAGAAGATGACACAAATTGGCTGGTGTCCAGTTCTTTGACAAGTGGGCAGAGGAGACAAAATTACATCAAATACTTATTCACTCGATGCCAAATCATAAAACAAGCTTCTTAATAAAATCATCACGCAGCCCTTCAAGCCAATTGTAAACACCATCACCTTTGACCAAGTAATACCCCAGCCCTTAAATAGTATTACAATTCTATGTGGAGAATCTATTTATAGCCGTCATTAGGCATTTATTAGGAGAATGGCAGCCTGACTATTTTCCTATTATTTCTTAATTCTATAAGATGTTTTCTTTTTGTGATGTCCGGTGGAATAATACTTTGACATCGCCTGTTTAAAGTGGGTGTTTTTATTCACCACTTCTACTGAAACTTAAATGCGCTTTTCTCTAATTCAGAAATCGTAAAACACTTATTCAAAGCCAGGCTGTTTTGTCACAGTGGGTGAGGGGTGGGCAATATCGCCCACATGCCCAAACATGTTTTTGTGAAAGGGGATTAAAAACAAACCAAACATAGAATATCTTAAAGGCTCAAGACTCAATTTTTGTTATTTCTATACAGATGATTTGCTTTATCATTTTTTTATTTTGTTTCTTCAAAAAGAATTTTGTAAAAATGTGAGAAATGATACCACGATATGGACTCTCAAGCACAGCGCCAGTGTCAGATATCGTATCTATTTCATGCTCCAATTAACCAATCGGATTGCTTTAAAGGAAGCAGACAAGATCAACAATTTCGCAAAAAATTGAAACTGACATGGAAAGGTGAGCTGCAAAAATCAAAACATCCGGTATGTACAACAATTCAGATGTTTATGTGCTTCATTGTTTTGATTTTGGGACTAGCGTGTTTTTGTGGATAAACGAAACACCCCTTTGCTGACATCTGGTAAAACAATCGATCAAGGCAATAAGATATCGATCGATTTTAATCGAAAATTGACTACACTGTTTTTAAAAGATAAAATGCAGAAGTCAAACCTGCATTTATCCGGTCCCATTTTCCCTGAACGCATGTCAAAATGACATTTTGAGAATGAACGCGCCTGGGTAAAGATCACTTCTTTTATTGATGTACCATGCGAAGTAATGACATATTACAATTCTTGAATAAACCCACTTATTTCTTAAATTGAGCCAACAAACAGATTGTCCAGTCTGGTTGGTCTTGTAATTATGTCGCGTTGACCAGTCTCCAACAATTCAGCTTTTCATGTGGCACACTCCCTCGACAGGACTTGGGCGGTGCAATTTCTTTGACAATACCAGAAAATTACAATGTGCAACACGCACACATACTGTCGTGCTGTCACACTCTTTTTGATGAGAAACAATTGGACTTTCAGCATTTTAAAACACCTCAAAACAAGCTGTCTGCCAGTGAACAGTTGTAAAAGAGGAGCGAGGAAGAAAACCAATTCCTATTCGAAACGCTTCCGGAAATATAATAGGAGAAATACAAGAAAGAGTTAAAAAATGGTATGCTTGGGCAGCTTAGATAATTGTTATGATACTGACAATTATAGAGAATCAGAGAAATTTGATAGATCCACAAACACAGCCCAAATCACTTCTAATATCAAAATGACAACGTTCAATAAATACGCCCAAGGCAGATTTATAATTGGAACGATAATATCAAAAGCTTTTAAGTATTCTGTGCCTGAGATATTAGTTCCATTTTTCATCAAATAGATTAGTTTCCGTTCCGCCGATACATGATTATTGGAATTTATTATTGTTTGGTTCAAACAAGGCACTAAATTTAGATGTTTTGATGTTTGTTTTTATTGGCAATGCGGTCAAATGTTTTCGGGCCTAGCTCTAAATTATGCTTTTCTACCATTTATTGCCCCACAGTGTAAGGTAATATGCAGCTCATCTTTGAAATGTTGCACAATTTATCTCTAATTGAGCAGCATGCACCTTTTATATGTTATTATTTTATATGTTATTATTTTATATATTATTATTTTATATGTTATTATTTTATAAGTTATAACATGTGTTTTAAATCTTACTTCCTAACCGTTTTAGTTATTTATCACTTTATTTTTTTTTTTGCTATGGAGAGGCTTTATTTTTTATTAAAAACAATTATCACAGCTATCTAGTTTGAATAAAAATTCTAAAAATAGACCTTTTTCTTAACATGATAAATCATCGAGACGGACTTAATCAACAGTCTTTGTCAACATTTGCGTGTTCTTCCCTGGGTTATAAATCGCTGTTTGTTTTTATGTATTAGCGGTCGATTTCCATTTATCAATATAAGTCATGATTAAGTTATTTTTCTTCCATAGAAATGTATCAAAATGCCAGCATTTCCTGACGTTCCTAACAAAGAGAGAGTAAAATAGAAAAAGTATTCTCTGTCAGCTTGTAATCAGTCTCTGTTATTTCCAAAGAACAAAGACAAGGAGTTGATTTTTCTTTTGAGTCTCTGTATGACTTTTTTTGCCTCTCGTTCGTGACTGTAATAGAAATCCGTAGCTGAGTGTTTTTCTTTCATATGGTGAAGAGCAACTGGAATATTTGTTCCTTGTGGCTGACACATTAGTTACTCAAATTGAGTAACACAAATGTAAATGCTGTCTGTTTCCCAACTTTTCGAGCAACTGTGTCGGTGTTAAGGGCGGAGCTAGTGGCCAACTCAAGCTAATTGGCTTACGAAGAGGCAACATCAAAGCTTATTTGGCGCCCGTACTCTTTGTTGCTTATTTCAACCCGAATTCATTTACACAAAACACGCCTAGGTGACAGTGCCTGTGAGTCATTGGGGATTACCCATTGTTGTCTGTACGCTCCAGGCAGCATGACATGAGCAAAGAAGGCTTGATGCAACTGAATATGACATAAGATAGAGATCGGGGCGGAAGGCAATGAGCAAAGGTTTTAGCGGTAATGGATTGGAGTAAATGAGAATCAAGTGATGGATGAGTTATTGAAAACCATCAGGATTGCAAAGCCCAGTGTTTATTAGAAATGCATAATAATCTCATTAGCCAGTCCTTTGTTACTAGAGATTAAGGCAGTCTGGTGTATGTCAAGCCTGCTTACAGCAAAGTAGCAATTAGTTTTGCTACAAGAAATGTTTTTAAATGAGATGGCTACAAATAACACAAGCATCA
The DNA here is from genome assembly GCA_949752745.1 of Protula sp. h YS-2021. Classification (NCBI taxonomy): domain Eukaryota; kingdom Metazoa; phylum Annelida; class Polychaeta; order Sabellida; family Serpulidae; genus Protula; species Protula sp. h YS-2021. The sequence continues at coordinate 33,768,187 of OX457025.1, forward strand.
CGATATGCCTAAGTATATCAACCGGCTAACGCATTGAATTTGAATCAGAATAAATAAGAATTTCAAAGCAATTCAATTTCAAAGTTGATCAAGCTATGTGCCAAGAATATCACAGAAGTACAAAATTAATTTGAAACATCACATGCACATGGTTAACACACGTGAAATGTATTTCAGTTCAGAGTCTTGAGGCCTAAAAAAAGACCCCCCAAAAATGCCCCCTTGAGATCTCGCGGATGATCTCTTTTTAACTGGACTTAAAATAACCTGGCCACGAAACGCCATCGTTTGACGTTTCACTGTTATATTAAATTAGTTTCCTAAGTATATTCTAAGTAAGTTTCTTGTTGCAATAGTGTTCGGAAACTGTAATCTGCTGTCCATTTAAGAAGTCTCAACAAGATAATGTTTAAATGCGTGTCACAAAGTCAGCCCTCGTGTTAAATGAGATAAGACGGGTCTAAATCATTCCAAGCGAACTGATTGACGTATCAACGAGTTACGTTTCATAATCCAAGGGAATTAAACTTGATCCAAGCATTCACTTGTGAAGACCTTAAAAAGCAAAAATATCTTCGCCAAACAAAGCATGTATTGGCTCAAAATGACAAGTAAATCACACTTCAGGGGCTTATAATGTAGCAGTAATGGGCTACGTCTATTTCTCTTGATAAAGGGCGTCATTTTTGTGCAGGTAATTCCGGCGATGTGAATGAGATTGAAACAGCTATTAAAGTCCCTTGGTACCACAGTTATCGTTACTCAGACTGCCTCTGACCTGGAGGTAACCAAATAAGGCAGTTACTTTGTCTGCTGAGTGGTAGGAAAAAAATCTGCTATGCTATCACAATAAAGGCTTGCGGAACCTCATTAACTGCGAAAACCTGATTACATCACAAGAGGGAACGAAAATTGACAGCGACAGAGCCCATTTGGGAGGAAATGTTATGTTTTGTTTATTTCTATCATAATTGCATTTTGTCGGCATTTCTTCGATGGTTATAGATGCATTTTCATTATCTGCCCACTTTCAACTAGCACTAAATATCATACGAAAAAATCACTGGGGGTAATTAATAGGCCACTGTACTTCTTTGTGTATATTTTTCATAAATGAGATCCTGTTTTTACTATGTATAGAGTACTTAAGCTTATTGTGGTACAGATGAATAAAATGATTGCGGGATTTGTTAATATTATTTGCCCAATAAACTATAAAAGCTGACTTGATAGTGAATACCGGAAATTAAAACTTTTACAAGCTTGTGAATTTCCTTTTAGAAAGGGAAAAGAAGATGTATGTATATATTTGTATCATTCTAGGCCTGCCAACTAATGCTGACTTCGCATGCAACCATCAATATATTTAAATAAAAATAAAGACTTATTACACAGCTCTTATAAATAATAAATGACCTGAAGCTTTAATTGGAGTGACACAATCAGACAGGGCATTCCCAGGATGCAGAATGAAGCTGATAGATATCATGCAGCAAATGGAAAATGCTTGCTAATTCCAACACGCTCCAATGATCCCTAATCGTCTAATTTATCAATGCAATACCTTAAGGAATCCTTTTATTGAGTCATTCTTTCTTTGCCTGATGTAAGCACAAAATTGGGAGCCATGGCAACGGGTTTTGTATCAAATTTCAAGAATACTTTATATTCCAATTCATTCTTATGTCACTTCCACATAAGATATCTTCAAATAGTTAGATGTGTTACACACATGCTACTTATTGACTATATGGTGACCATATGTTAACTGCACAGTAAACATATGTTAACCGAGTTCGGCAAAAACATGTGGTGACTTTGTAGTTACTTTATGTAACTAAATACCGTTACCATGCATAGTTATGTGCATGATAATCGCATAAGTTAATAGGTTAATATATAATAAATAAAAAATATTCAACATTTGTTTAGTTTCAAAACATGTTTGTGATATGGTAATAAAAGGGCAATAAATCGCCATATGTTCAATTGTATGTTGGAAAACAAACATGAGCGACATATGTCGACCACACGTTCGACATATAGCAACCACATGCTCACATATGTATAAACTTATAATTTTATAAAAAGCATATTGCAGTTTTGTAGCCAACACATACTGTAGGTGTGATCTGAATATGTAGTCAACAAGGCACCTGAATTCAAGGAACTGATATGAATGCTACATGCTTAATATGTGTTAACCACAGAGTATTTATTGTTATGTTTATGGTTCACGCGTATACGTGGTGCACTAAGCGTCTATGTCCACAGAGTGTAGAAATCAATTCCATCATTCCTAAAGATGAACTGCTAGGTGTTGACCAGTGAAAGCATTTAACACTGTAGTGTTATATTGTTGTACCCTCAGCACAATATAGTCTGCTGTGTCCTGCGTTTGCACTGTCACTGCCACATCTGTCTGCAGTGTCTTGTGGTTGCACCCTCAGCACAATATATGTCTGCTGAGCCTTCTGGATGTATTTTCACTGCCATATCTGTTTTCAGTGTGTTGCGGCTGTACTGTCAGAGCCATAATTTTCTGCTATGTCTTATGGCTTTACTCTAAGTGCCATGTCTGTTTACCGATATGCTATAGATTTAATGCCGTACTACAATTCAAGTAATTCCAAATAACTTTTATTCAGAACAATAACAATCAGTTACCTCAATTGTGAAGCTGTTAAACATAAAACTAAACCATATATACTAGAACCGCTAGTTCTAGGCAAAATAAGACAATTGTAAATAGTGTTAAAACGTGAAACCTCATTTTTTTAAATTGCTCACTTTAGAGAAATTTTCAATGTATCATTTAGCTCATGAAGATATTTATTTTGATTTGATGACATTTGGTAAATCAGTCAGAACTCTAACTGTTATCACGCCTGAAATATTAAACATGTGCATGTTCAAACTGCACAGTTCATTTCTATCTCTGCAAGTAAAATATTCTTTAAAATGGCGAAAATCTAAAATGGAAACTTCTTGTTTTGATTTTTTCAGCAGGGGTAGTCACATTTTCATTAGGGTTAAAGGCGCGTAAGTTGCTCTGTGGATTTAGAACTAATTTTGAGCTAATACGCAATTTTTGCGAGAATAAGGCAGGCTTCACGGTCAACAGCTACACTTGAAAAACAAAACGTATTCACACTATACAGTTTCATTATTTACCATTAGGAAAACCACACGCTTATTTTACAAAAACGGCGCATCCCCGGTATATTTGTGGTTAGAAGTAATTGCAAGATAATAACTGGCATTTTTATCGCTTTGTATTATGTGCAGTTATACTACGATATTATCTGTTTTCAGCTGGATAAAGAGTTGGATACGGAAGTGATATAGGTTTTCCGTGTCTTATTGTGCGCAAATTAAGCCTCTTCTAAGAAGACGTTCTGGACTAGAGAAGTCAAATTGATTGCATTAACAAAGTGTAGAACATCACTACTCGCGATTATTTCCTACAATTTTGAGGTATCACGCAATATTTGTTGAACTGAGTAGGAAAAAAAAATAAACAATGAAGACAACACTTGTGTGATTTACAGAAGGAGTCCTACGTGTTGTGTCACTCGAGAAACTCAGCTGTAGCTTTTCATGTCACTGTAAAAAGCAATACTTGTGACTCCTCTCACATCTTGGTTATGCGGGATTTGGACATATATATGAAGTCGACCTGTACGATCGCTTTGGTTTTAAAAAAGAATGGCCGAAAGACTTAACGGGCGTTAATTTTGCATTCCGCGATAGGTGATCTAACCCCACTGCATTCGTTTAGTTTAGGCAGTTGCAGTGAACGTCGCTCCCCCGTTTGCCACCAATTCGGAACCCCCCGCTTACCACCAACTTGGGATTCGGGACTCGAGTAATTTATGCAATCTCGTATTTCACAAAATTGCGAACATGATTTGGACATACCATGAAATGATTGCAATGCGCCTAACATTTACAATTTAAAATATGTTAGAGTCATTTATTTTTAACACATTGGCTCAACTGACATGAATTGTATTTCAAATTACATGAAATAATATTTGAGTATAGATAAGTTAAATAATATATATAATGATCTCACTTTTATTATTTTCGTCCTGATGTTTAATAGTTTTTAGTTACTTTATTTCGAAGCACCAGTTTTAAGTGGGTTATTCCTGCATTGACGTACTTTTGGTGAGTTGTCAAAACTACGAAAATTTATTTGCAAATATTAAACGGTGTGTCTTTTCATTCAGATGAAACTTGAAGCGTGTGCTACCTAGGTTGTCCTTTCAGCATCCGCTAAATATCTCGCGTTTGTCAAACTCTCTCTTTACATAGGAAACTCAGAGTGCTGATATGGAAAACTCAGAGTGCTGATATGGAAAACTCAGAGTGCTGATATGGAAAACTCAGAGTGCTGATAAAAATTACCTTCTCCCCATTTTTAACTAAATTTGTAAACAGTCATGTCTGGCCTAAAAATTTCCCCCTTTCGTTGCTTTTTTGGACACACATGGTATGGTAGCATATGTAATACCAAGTGCCCAAACCCCTTCCCTCCCCGATCCACGTATACTGTAGAATATTGAGCGCTCCACTATCTGCAGATTGAGCAATTATACTTCTCAGTTGTGCAGTTTGCATGCAGAGTTTCTTTTCTTTCTCATGAATTTGCATTTAGATATTAATATTTTTCTTGCAGTGGCAGGTTGTTCTAAAGATCTGCAATCTAAAGATCTATGATCTAAAATTAATGTGTATATTTCCCATTATTTTGCGTAAAACTGGCTTTAATATAAATTAAAATATCTGCATTTAAAATGCATACTAATTCTTTCTTAATTTCCAAGTAAAGCACTTGGACAAAAAGAAACTACAGCGAAACCTCTGAAATCGGACCTCCCTTAGGACCGGAAAAAATGTGCCCTATTTCAGAGGTGGTTCCATTTGGGAGGTTTACTCATTCTGGGGTCAAATGTTGTGGTTTGACCATAGACTTAACTTTGATCTCCAAATACATTTAAAGTAATATTCGTTTACAATAATATTTATCAAGTCTCAACTGATTAACAATCTGTATGTTATAGACACACACAATTTTGCATACTTTATTTAGTGAACGAGCTGGGGCGGTAACAGTTGCTTAAGGATTATAACGCGCAAGAAGTACTCAGATGGAAGGCAATGAGTTTGTATATTATCAGGTGCTATTGTTTAGACAATAGATAATAAAGCCCCTTACTGGTCACACACTTGTTAACATAATCCCCACCAACAATATCCAAGACGGCGGCAACATGCTAAGTGTTGTGAATACTGTGCCGCACAGATAGAGTGGTTTCCTCTCTGTTCTACAGTGGTTCGATCTCAGTGGTTTTGAGTGCTCGGAACAGAAAAAAAGTGGCCCGAGGTGGTCCGTTCCAAGGTGGTCCCAAGTGGGAGTTTACTGTAACATTGACGTCTATGAAGCGCATTCGGGACCGAAAAAATGCGCCCCATTTCAGAGGTGGTCCCAATAGGGAGGTGGTCCGATGTCGAGGTTCCGCTGTACTGAATAAATTTCTCCCTCCGAAACACATTTTAAAACATTTAAGTGAGTTTGCTTTTGATTACACTTCACAAACACGCCAGTTGTGAAGGAAATCTTTCTTGAGCGTTGGAAACTTTGTCAGAGATAGGATGCGAATTTGCAATTAACTTTATAGAACAATACCTTGTCACCACTCTTAGCATGACGTCATGTGTATCAGGTTTAATTTGTCATTAGTCACTGTATTTACTGCACATTTTGACGAGGCGGGGTCACCGTCTGCTCGGGACCTCAGTACCACCAGTGGTAATGAGGTCCCGAAGTGGCACTGAGGACCCGGTGGCACTGAGGACCCAAAATATTTTTTACTTTTAAAATCCTAGATTAAGTTGTTTTAAGCTGAAAGAAACGTTAAAAACCAAAAATCAATGTTACTTTCCGAAAAAAGTGAAGATTTGGTACTGAGGGCCCGGTGGTGGCACTGAGGACCCAAACTTTTTTTTGCTTCAAAATGCTAGATTAAGTTGTTTTAAGCTGAAAGAAACGTTCAAAACCAAAAATCAATGCTTACTTTCAGAAAAAAGTAAAGTGGTGGTACTGAGGACCCGGTGGTGGCACTGAGGCCCGGTGGTGGCACTGAGGACCCAAACTTTTTTTTGCTTCAAAATGCTAGATTAAGTTGTTTTAAGCTGAAAGAAACGTTCAAAACAAAAAATCAATGCTTACTTTCAGAAAAAAGTAAAGTGGTGGTACTGAGGACCCGGTGGTGGCACTGAGGCCCGGTGGTGGCACTGAGGACCCAAACTTTTTTTTTTGCTTCAAAATGCTAGATTAAGTTGTTTTAAGCTGAAAGAAACGTTCAAAACCAAAAATCAATGCTTACTTTCAGAAAAAAGTAAAGTGGTGGCACTGAGGACCCAAACTTTTTTTTTTTTGCTTCAAAATGCTATATTCGGTGGTTTTAAGCTGGAAGAAACGTAAAATACATAATCTAAAATTTAAAATAATCGGGTCCTCGGTATCACCACCTGGTCCTCAGGGCCACCACCGGGGCCTCAGGACCACCACCGGTTACTCACTACCACCGTCGAGTCCTCACTACCACCACCGGGTCCTCACTACCACCACAGGGTCCTCATTACCACTACCGAATCCTCAGTACCACCAACCGAGCCTCAGGGCCACCAACAGGTCATCGATGCCACCACTTAGATTTTTTCGAAAAGTATGATTTTTGTTATTGTTATAATGGTTTACTTTCACTCTCAAACATTACAAATCTAACATGTAAAATGAAAATAAAGCAAGAATGTCCAGGGGCGTTGTGACCAATCTAGTAAATCACGTATCAGTAGGCTTGTATGGTCGCCAGAAAGTGGTCATATTGCAAAACATGGCTGCGGAAAACTCTTACAAATTTATAAAGGAATCCGCTCAAAATTGTGGGAGAAGAAGCATTTTGAAAACTAGACCGAATTTCGCTACACGTAGCGAAATAGTACCCACTTGCAAGGGCAGAGACACAACATATTTGGTCAAAGACACATTTTTCAGTGTTTCAACATAATTGTCAGCTTCCGGATTATTATCTTGAACGAGGCCATCGAAGTGAATATAATGTAACCTCATTTGGGCACAAATAAATCAAATTCAGTTTTCTAACCGTTTTTGAGATATTGGTCAACTTACAGTTTTTGACCTTGACCATGATGGAGGAGGTCAAGATCACCGAAGTACCTCTTATATAACGTCTTTTTGGCCCAAAGGGTCGAAATTGAGCTCAAAATCGCTCTATCTCCAACCTTTGTCTAGATAATAGTCAACTTCCGGTTTTTGACCTTGACCGTAACCCAGAAGGTCAAGGTCACCGAGGTACCTCTTATGTAACATTGTTTAGGTCCAAAGGGTCGAAAATGAGCTCAAAATCGCTCTATCTCTAACCGTTTCCGAGATGAGTCGGCCTGTCGTTAAGGACGCGTGAGGTCACGTGACCTTTGACCTTGACCCTCAAGGTTCAGTGTTTCGACCTCAAGGTCAAGGTTAGTGATGAAAGTTTACCCTTTACTGAGTACGTTTTATGCATTCACACTGGGATTTGAGCACCTTTATGGCTTCTTTTCGTGATTAATAGGTGTTTCCAAAAATATTTTGACCTCAATTTGACCTCTGAGGTTCAAGGCAAAAAAATTTACGGATTTGACGACAACTCATTACCCTCTATGTCTCTGCCAAATGCCATCTTTTTACGACAAACCCTGTAGGAGGAGTTTTCTGGAAACCACCTTTGAGGTCAGAAAAACTTTGACCTCAATTTGACCTTGAACTTCAAGGTCAAGGTAAAAAAATTTGCGGATTTGACGAAATCTCGTTACTCTCTATCATTGTGCCAAATTTCATCGTCCTACGTCAAATAGCCTAGGAGGAGTTTTCTGGAAACCTCCGTGACGGAAAAAAAGAGAAGAAAAAAAGGAAAAAAAGGACAGAAATTTCGAGAAAAACTACAAACTTATACCCATTTGCAAACGAAGTTTGCAAGTGGGAATTAACAATCGAAAATTTTTTTATATGCCCTCCCTCTCACGCCAAAAAGAAAAATTGCATTTTAGCCTCCCCCCTCCTCCCCGTTCTCTCCCTCCCCCCCCCCCCCCCTCCGATGCCAAAAAGGGAAACTTCGCTTTTTTTAATTTTATGAGTAGACATATGTATTTGTATATATTTTGTGGAAAACAATTAAAAAATGCACCCAATTTAGCCAATTTGGGCTAAATTGGCTAAAATGGCACATACTCGAAAAATGCACGTCTCAGTGCATCAACACCGAAAGGCAGAATGCATAAAAAGATTGAACAAAAACATGACGTGTGAAAACGTCAATGCTGCTCATAGTCCTGCTTTGATGAAGCCGCTTCAAGGCTTAATAATAATTGCAAAGCCGATGGGAAAGGCAAAAAAAAAAAAACCCAATTTGTCTTTGTTGGAGGGGTGGGGTGGGGGGGGGGGGTGGTGGAGGCTATATATATATATATATATATATATATATATATATATATATATATATATATATATATATATATTTTTATATATATATATATATATATATATATATATATATATATATATATATATATATATATATATATATATATATATATATATATATACCAAAAAGAAAAATTTCGCATCTTTTTTTTCTTCAACATTTTGTGAATAGACATGTGTATTTGTATATATTTTATGGAAAAAACTGTAAGATATTGAGATAAACATATTGGGTGATGGTGGGTGATGGTGATGGTGGGGGTGGGGTTGGGGGTGGGGGGCGGGGCAGTGGGAATACAAGAACATAAAAGATCCCATGCCACACCTGACGGCGTCGCCTAACGGGGTGGCAGGGAGGGAGGCGGAAGAAGCAGTGATTTTAAGATACAATTAAAGATGGGGTCGGAGCGGGGACGGGGACGGGGAGTTCATATGAAAAATTTTTTCGGGACCTCAGTGCCACCGGGTCCTCAGTGCCACTTCGGGACCTCAGTACCACTAGTGGTACTGAGGTCCCGAGCAGACGACAACCCTTACTGCATTTTGACCGTTAAAACACAGAGGCGAAAACAAAAGGCCAAACTTCGCATCAAGTGCTACATGTGTGCAAAATTTGGTAGCATTAGGACCAATATATTTAGAGGAGAAACGGAAAATATGACGGACTACTGTTAAGAAAAAGAAAGCCCGAAAGAAGTCACAGAACAATTTCTATATATTCTTTGCAAGCCATTGACTTGCCAAATGTTAAAAAGGGGACCTGAAGGTAGCATAAAATTCACTGAGGAGCCAACATAGTTTATATATAAATACACACCCTCCACACGGTCGCGAAACTCGGATTAATACAATGGGACTATATTTTAACTAACGACGCTATCGCTGTAATGATTGATCCAATTTTTCTCATTCTGGTCTCAAATTTTATTATTTTGTACAAAATAGCGTTTTATTTTGAATATGGACGACCTCAATTAAGCTTATACAATATTTAAAAATATTTAAAGTTTAAATTCTGCCATTTTTTATGCAAAGTTTGCTCAAGAGGAAACCAGCAAAATTTCAAACTTTGAATGAGTCTTTTAAATTCACTCCCCGGCATTATTGTGGAACGATCTATGATCAACATTTCTGGCGAAATTTACATATGATTGTAAGCTCCCAACTCATGCATGTCATTCAGTAATCCAGGTTTGCTTGGAGAGTGTAATAACCGGCACGTGAAAAATTACAAATTTATTTCTGTTCGATTTTTCATTGACTTTTAAATTCAACTTATGTAGGCCAATCCGTTTTATTCCACAGTTATGTGTTGTCACTTGTAAATATAATCAGTAATATCTTAAACGATCGGCATTGAAAGGGATTATTTATTGTTTTTGTGCGATTCTAACTTGTTCTACTGTGCTTCGAACAGGTTTAAGGGTTAAATTCTCATAAACTACTCGTGTAATTTTATATTTTAATAGATTTTTGTTCCATTGGGAATTTTAGATACCCATAGTTCGTTGAATTGGTACGATGTGTTTCCATCTGATTCGCTTTTCCGCATGTCAACTCGTCCGGCTAACCAGACTGAGACTGTAACGGTCCGGATACCAACTCTGCTAGGTATATACTGTAGTAAGTCTACTGAATCCTCTTTTTGTTTGCTTTTAAATTCGTTTGCATTTTGTATGTAAAAGAGACATTGGAATTTTGCCATTAACATACACAGTAAAACCCGCCTGTGGACATGGATAAATAATGTGGACAACTCCTTAATTCGAACAAAATATTTCACACCTTTTAATTTCCTATTGCTTTCTTTGTAATAAGAACCTGAATAATGCGGATACCCCTATTACGGACAGCGGACACAGTTTTTCCGTTGTCTCCGTTTGCTTAATTTCTTAAGATAGTCTTATTCGCGGGTTGTTTAGGCCGAGTATTTATCATCTTCAATCTAGGAACTGCACTTGACTCCAACATAACTTGCATTGAAAATACCTGGTATGAAGCGGATCTCAGTACGGTGAACAAATGATATTCCAGCCCAAACAGTTAAACTTTCATTCCCCAACGATCTCCTTTTTGAAAGCAGGCGTCGGCGCATCGCTCGTTCGAACGTCGCCATGCACCACGGCGTAATTGATTAATTCATCAACGAATAACACATTATCCCATTGTTGTTGAGTCCAATAAATGTGAGTATTCACCCACGAAGCCGTCTAGTGCGTGTTAACAGTAATCCTCGATACGGGCGGCGCGCACGAAGATCGTAGCGATGGAGCCTATTTCTCATAACCCGAGCATTTAATGCGATTATTTCGAGATCCGCTCCAACAGTACATCCTGTACAGCTTCCCCCGGGGGAAGCTAGAGTGGTATTTTTTGCCCCCTATTGGTATCACTTTCTAAAAGGAAGATAAAGTTGAACATACAAGAAAGCGCTTCTGGGATAATGTGATGTTGTTTATGATAATCTTAGTGATCTGCCGCCGTATTCACGAAAGTTAAACCAATGGGTTAAACCATAACTTAAATCAAAATGTTAACTCCGTTGGTTTAAACCAAGTTTAAACCATTGGGTTAACTTATGTCATATTCACGAAAGTTAACTTGGTTTAACCCAGTGGGTTAAACCAAAAAGTTAACCCTGCTTTTGAGGTGGGTTAAACCAGGATTAAGTTCCTGAGAAATGTCTGAGTAATTTTATTTGTGTTCCTCCTCCTTTTTCCTCTCTAGGAGGGGGAAGCAGAATGAAGTACAACTGTGTTTGAAATTGACTTGTAGTCCCAGATACCAAGCTTGCAGACTAAATCATGGAGAAAGCATTGACGAGTATAGGGAGGAGAGGCACAGGCCCTTATTATATATGAAAACTACACTACATTTGCCAGTGGCAGATCCAAGGAAGAGAGTGGGCGTTTATGGATTGTAATGCCCCCACATCTAGATTAAAAAAATTGACAGTAAAACTTCGGGTAGTACTATGGGTATCTTTCTCTCTTTTTTCTCTCCCTCTCTCTTAGCCCCTGTCCCCCGCCGGGTTTCAATACTTATGCACATGTTGTGTATCCAAGTACATTCAAGCAACGGTTACGATGATAGTTCGCTGCAAAATCACCTCTTTTTTGTCTTTTTTTTTTGGGGGGGGGGGGGTTAAGAGAGCCTGTTACGCCGGGTGTTCGCCTAGCAGTCACAGTTGCTGGCAGAAACCGATCTCGCAGGTGTAATAGACGCATTTGTTAGTCCTGTCGCCGAGTGGTTACCGGTGGTCTATCTGGCCTAGGGCGATCCGCCGTCGATCCAGCGTCATGCAAACGCGTTTTAGCCGCGAAACTGTTGATCTATTGACAACGAATTGTCTAGCGAAGCCTGACGCAGATCTTCCACTTTCGAGCATCCCGATTGCGCGCTCGCACTGAATATTTGTCAGTCTAGGCATGGGTTAAGAGCACACTTCACGAAAAATTTAAATAAGTTGACTTTTCCCTAGTTTGATACGAGAATCAGATAAATTAAATGTCCACAAGTATGTCAGTAAAACTGATCAAGTCCCCCGCAGGCGTGCAATCACAGGATTTCAATACGACAAACACCCATTGAATAGGTCAATTGTATTGAATTTATAAACTTTTCCCATTTTCCCCATTTTTTGGCGAAAATCTCAAAATAACCCCTTTGCATGGGTCCACTATATAGTCTTTGTATGTGCAAGAGAACAAATGAATCACTTTATTGGTTACGGAGATACAGCGCCGACAAAAAAGTGTCGACGGACGGACAGACGGACGGACCCGAATCCAATAGTCCCCCGCTTCGCGCTTGTTGTACAGAGAAGCCACCACGTGCTTTTTTATGTATTGGTGCCATGTAGCCTTGACCTCTGTTGATAAGGGTAACTGCAGCAAGTGAATTACACAAAATACTCGTGTCCACATGGGCTATATTTGGGATTTGGACACACAGTACTTTATTATACCCTGCTCCTGTAAGCTGCTGGACAATAACCCCCATAATTTTTGTTGCGTTTTTAATTCGATTGAATTGTGTGTGTGTTGCGTGTGTGTGTGTGCGTGTCCGTATATTATATGCATATAAAATGGGCCCATTCACAAATAGGAACGTTTGCGACATTCTCGTTTCAGGTCAGTTATGCAGATCCCCATACATAGAATCATCCTGGAAATCAGACCACGTTAGTTACTCCCACTGGTGGTTCTACTTCAGGCGTTCACAAGCGCCAACGCATGCTCGTCATGTAAACGACAAACGTGACATGCAAACGAAATAGAAATATTCACACATACTATCTTCGTTTCTCACAATTTTGTTATATCACACAGGCCATTTTTGGCGTATTCATTTATGTAGGAACAATACGGCAGGCATCGGCATTTCATGGTTGAGTTCGTTATCTATAAAACGTGTCATTTGCACAGTATGAGCGTGTCATTCTGACCGCGTTGATTGGCATCACTTACACGTGAGGACAGGTGTGGATGTCCCGCAACTGCATCTTCCCTTTTTTCTTCTCTCTCTTTTCTTTGTGGTCCATTACTCTTTGGCGGTAGCCATCAAACGCAAGGAATCCCAGACGGCTTGAAGATAGCCGTCCGCGATCTATGTTGTAGCAGTGTCTGTGTCATTGCTGATAGATTGCAGCTTCCGATGCAGCCTCCCCCACCCCCATCCCCGCTGCACCAACCCCAAGAGTATTAATTAACATTTGTGTCTTCTTTTCCTATGTAAAGCAAATCCAGGGATTCACGTGAATCTCGATGTATAGAAGATAGTTTTGTATACTATTATAAACTTCGAGTGTGAAAGATGTGATATTTCCTAGCAACTCCTAGAAATTACTGTACTTGGTGCCATTCCACTCCACAACCCCCGCCCTCCCCCCCCCCCCAAAAAAAAAGAACTTTCTGAAATGCTCGCATTAAAATGTCAAGTTTTACTTTGTGATAAAACGATGGTAAATACAGTAAGTGACCCGCGCCTTTTTACGAGCTCATGGGTTGTGATTTTTAATTCAGGTCATTTCTCAATCACTTATCATCTTTTCCACCAAACTCGTTATCTTAACTAAAAATCCAAGAAATCATTCCCCTTTTTTCGGTAGAATTTATAGCTCCATTATTTCCGTGAAGAAGATTTAGGAAAATAACACACACCTTGTGATTTAGTTATTTTTTTCACAAAGTCCAGAACGAGATCACATAAATTTTCTGTAGATGTTTTGACAGTAATGGCTCCGTTTGATCACTCTGGTGTTGCGGAATGCACTGTTAAATAGCGTCGTAAAATAAATCGAGTTGAACAACTCCCGTTGTTCGTTAAATAAACTGGGGTATGAAAGAAATGGTGCACGAAACACCTGTTGAATGAAGACGAACTTCAGTCAAAAACCTTGTCAGATTTTGGATCGTTTTCATCAAGGTTCTCGTGTTTTGTGCCAAGAAATATGGCGTGCAACGCCAGCGGCTTGTTTCAGTCATGGCATACCATTCTGGATGGCTGCATGTTACGCTTTCCACACCGGCTGACACAAATCATGTGCAATACATAATATTAATTTTATTAACTGATATAAATATCTGAGAAGCGTACCAGTTATGCAACGAGTTTTTGATAACTGTCTGCTTAATTAGGTTATTGTGCATGATTTACTGGGGAGGAAAAAGGACAGGTGTGTATTGCTGGAGGCTACCATCTCACAGCCAGGCCCACTGCGGACAGGTGATGATATAAACCATATCACTCAAGCCCATACAGAGATCGAAGAGTGACCGAGCCCTGGGGCTCGCTGCTGCTTGGTAGGGGACTTGCAATACAACTCCAAAGAGGCAGGCGAGATGCTGGCAGGGGAATCCACAGGTTTATCAGCGCCTGTAGCAGCAACACAGTCACGCTTGAGCTGATCGATAATGTTGTTGGCAGGTGTTATTCTGCCGCCATTTTTTTAGGAATTTTCACTGTTAATATAAAGGGGTGGGTCACAGTGTTTTTAGTATGGTTTGAAGAACAACATGGCATTGATTTCGTTTCCCTCGGAATTCAAGACATCACCAGAATAATATCAAAGTGTTTCTTTCCTGCAGCAACTGGGTGTGGAATTTCTGATAAATCTGAAAAATTGGAAAATGAGGCCTTTTTTCGTTACATAACTTATAATGCATTTAAAGCTTTGTTTAAAGCTTGTGCATAATCGAATCGACGTCCTTCTGACGTCATTCGTCGGTCACCACACTGTTTTTATCATTCACCAGTATCAAGCCAAGTTTCATAAAAAAGTGTGATCGAGTACAAAAAAATGTTCATACAACTTCTTTCAAAAAGTGCAAACACCCACATGGACCTCTCGCCGACCCCACTGTCCCGGCTGTCCCATTAAAAACTGCATCAGCTACGAGCATAGTCTCGGTAATCCGCCAAGTAACGGGGAACGGGCGCTTGCTTAGCAAAATATTTGCATGTCTTTCATTCAAAATGTTCTCCACACTCACAACCTCCAATTTCTTTAAGTGTACGTACACTGTACTTAAATGCAAGAATTTTTCTACTGATTATAAGAATCAACAAATGATATTCCCAATTTCCATCAAGATGAAAAAAAAGACAAACAATTAAAAAAAAAACTGCAACAAAAACACAAACACCACACAAATACAGTGTGTACCAAAATATTCATTTTATCATACGTTTAAATTCGTAGACATAGCGGTCAGATAATTTTACAATTTTATCAAATATTGTTATATTATTTAAAGCTGGGAGTAAATATTCTCCAAACAAACATCCTTATAAAATAAATAAATAAATAAATAAAAACTTGTTTGTTAAACAAACGACTGCTTTTTCAGTTTCATGGCTAATACTGCTAACTGTGGGTTAATTACTGTAATAGTCAGTAAAATCTGACACAAGCATATGTCTCGTTCTTGTAATATGAGAATATCAGCGTTTGTTTATTTTGTTAACAGAAGTAATCTTCACTCACATATGTGGCCTGGACGTGTGATGTCACACTTGTATAACTTGTCACGTATCATCGCCAGGCACGCGATGATAGGTGCCAGGTGGGGTTTTTTTTTTTTCACGGTGTACTCCACGGAGTAGGCGTCTACCCGGATGCGCCAATTGAAAACGCGATCCCGCTCATTACCTTTATGTGTGATTAATATTGACTTTATATGTGATTAATTGTATTCCTGTGTCAGTGAGGGTGGGGAATAGGAAACTTGTAAATTCCTAAGCTGAAACAGTTTTTTTTTTACCAAATGTATTTTCAACGCAGTTTTACACAATTAACTCGGTGGAGTGTTGAGTTACTCGAGGAGAAATTCCGTGGCTGACAGAGCATAAACACGAGCGTCGCTGCCCCGCACGTGTCAGCCACTAATGCTTTCCTGCTCTTCTATCAAGCAGTACCGTTACTACGCCTTTGTACCGCCCACTTTCTCTTTGTTCTGTGGTTTGCTCCTCCCACCCAAGCCAAGCACGGAGCCAATACAAACCAACATGAAGCGACGCTAAAGTCGTCCAATTTGCCCCATCTGAAATACCGGTTGCAGTTAATAAACACAGAAATCGTAGCAAATTTCCCGTGTAAGAGCAGGAGACTAGTTTTATGATTTTTTTATTGAACGCTCGAGTCTAGAATGGATTAGAAGATAATGAACGACGAGATTAACTTATTAATGGCTCATGGACAATTCTCGTTCTAAATTTAAACGAATTTGTATAATAACACACACAATTTGCTGCCTTTTATAGCTGTAGAAAGGAGGTCAAATTAGTGGTCGTGTGATTAGCACTGCTTATGTGGTATTAATAGCAGTGGTGGTGGTAGTAGTAGTAGTAGTAGTAGTAAGTGTAGTAGTAGTAGTAGTAGTAGTAGTAGTAGTAGTAGTAGTGGTTGTGGTAGTAGTGGAGTAACAGAAACATTTGACGAGTTGTACGCAAGTGAGAATACTAAATACACTAAATACTTCAAAACTGCCCCGCACTCCCTGTCAGTTCTGTCTTCGGGCGTTTAGTCATTGTTACTGCCACGAGATGCCTTGCCAGACAACAAACCAATATTATGGACAAAGTTTTAACACGTATCGCCATGAGATTTGACTTTTCATCAAATTTTTATAAATTTCTCACGTAAAACAGTTATTTTTATGAGAATTATTTAGAAGAAATTCCTCATTTCATGAAAATTTCCTGGATAAGCGTTTCACGTGCTGGCAATATAAAATGTTTGAAATGAAAATTAATAAAAGTGCAGACTTGATGTTGCCCAGTTGCCTAGATTTAAAGATAGCAAAATTTACATACCAACGAACAACTGATGTAGCGGCTGTAAATACCCAAAAGGGTTATCCATAAAGTACGTATGCATGGGGGCGGGAGGGGGGCGGTAAAAATATATACAAAACTGTATTTATGAAGCCCAGTTCACTCCACTGAACATCTCTATCTAGTGCGACAGAAAGTATGTATGTATGTATGTGTGTATGTATATATGTATGTGTATATGTATGTGTGTATGTATGCATGCATGTATATGTATGTGTGTATGCATGTGTGTGTTTGTGTGTATGTATGTATGTATGTGTGTGTATGTATGTGAGTATGTATGTGTGTATGTATGTATGTATGTATGTATGTTTGTATGTATGTGTGTATGTATATGTGTGTATGTGTACCCTCACGTACGAGCATTATACAATCTTTCGAAGTACTACGACTCCTTGACCAAATAAACATATCACAACATCGATCCAACGTCGAGTTAAGGATGCGAAGTCGAACCGACCAAACCACAATATCAGCTCTGCTTGCAGTTTGGTTGGGATTGGTCGCGACCACAGACCAACGTCTCATCAATGTCTTTGACACAGCGTTAAACAGACGTTGGGTAAGCAACGTTGCTGAGACGTTGCTGTTGGTCGCAATCAAAATGCAACTTTCTCCGACTTCTTTGACGCAACGCCGACTAGACTTCGAAAAACAATCGACGTTGGAGAGAGGTCGGCCTCACAACCTAAAAAAAATCTTGTGTCATCGCTCACCGGAAATGGTAGTCATGACAGGTCAACTCACTTTTCCGACGTCTATACAACGTAGGAGATAGACGCCATTTCGACTTCCATTTCCAACCTATTCGAAACGTTATTTAGACGTCGGATAATCGACGCCTATCCAACGTCGGGATAGACGTTGTTTCATTTCCATAAGCTACCAAACGTTGATACCACGGATGCAACATCCATCCAACGTTGTTTCACCGTTGCAATGTTCACTAGGATGTTTCCTATGTGCAGAAAATACTGGCTATGCATTATATAAAAATTGATCGAGATCGAAATTTTCGATATTGGTCTCAAGCAATAGTGAAAAATGTGTGCGTCTGCAAACTCGGTAGAAAACTGACAGGGATGCCCAACAGGGCTTATGCTGCTGTTTGACATTTTCTAAAACAGTGACTTTTAGCGACTTTTTATCTATCTTTTTTGAAATGGGAGAACGTAAGGTACATTTGACACTTTAAAATGCATTTACACCCAATCGTTTTGAAACTTTACAGACGTGTTTCCTGTGTTCACAAGGATGTTTTTTTTTTATATCGAATTTTCGACATTTCTTCTTAAACTTAACAGAAAGTTGCCCATTGGGCTCCCCAACCTGTCTTGAACCTATTTCCTGTAGTCTAAAAAATGAAATGTTTTGGCTATTTTTTTAAACTTCACAGATATTTTTCTATGTACAAAAAAGTGTCAAAAATGGAAATATATACACTTTTTAACGATTTAAAAAAAGAAATGACGTAAAAATAAATATCAAACTTCAAACTGTATCTAATTGTAAAATTACAGCTAAATCGTTTTGACACTTCCCTATGTAAACGAGATAAAGGTCTGCCGCTTTATATCAAAATTGGTCGATATCGAAATTTCGATATTTGGCCTTCAAAAGTGAAGCAAATGTTGTAGTCAGTTTTAAAACTGAATAATGCTCATTCAGTATTTTGTATTTTAACGATCCATTTCCAGGTTGTTGGAAAGTTGACCCAGTGTGTCTCCAAATTGGCTTGTGCCTTTTCATTATTTTGGTTGGTCACAATGTCTGTGCCCAGTTGTTAACACATTGACGTCTGCTGCGCATCATCATATACCGCCAAACCTCCCCTGAACCTACACAACATGATATTACATCTGGTGCAATGTCATCAATGTCTTTCTGATCTTTTTACCATTTCGAACAATGAAAAAATATATCCCGGCAGGGTAGGGCGTTCATCCTTTCGAAAATAGGCAACAAAAACAGTGAATTTCTGTCATGAGAATTACTTGCAAAAACTGTACTCATTTGATAGTCATCGGAATAAGTTCTTCAACAGAATCCCTGCTTTGTCTTTCGCAGCATAAATTGATTGTAACGGTATTAGCAACTGAAATGCATGAACCGAAAGCAATCCAAATATTGAATATATGGGGTGAACGATGTTGCGATGTCATGCATTAATAAGTGCACAAACCCAATGCGCATTCAGCCAAGTAACCATTTACTGTAAGGCCAACATGGCATTTAACTAAAAAAAAATAACAAAAGAGGCGTTTGCAGAATGCAATGTATCTGGTCTTACGGAGTATATCAATTCAATTGTACGTGTTTCCTAGTTATTAAAACCACTAGTTTTTTGCCCTTTCCCCCTTCCTATGCTCTCGGGCCTTATGCTACCACCTACCCCCCCCCCCCCCCCCCCCCGCAACGCTTTTTCGTAAGTTCGTGGAAGAAAAGAAAACAACTGGCTGTTGAATGATTTGCAAGTTGTTGGTGTTATGGTTCGATTCGCCTCAGGTTTCCGAATAAGGGGAATTTCTCTATAAATATCTGCCAAAATAGAGAGCAAGCATCACATTAAAATGGAATGCATCAAAGACAGCCAAAAGAAAAGATAAATTATCTTTTGAAGGTTCTTTATATGTAATGCAAAAAAAAAAAAAAGCGAATGGTGTAGTTTCTTTACGAATGCGAAAAGCGAAGGGGGCGTGAAGATTTGACTGGTCAGTGCAAAGCAAAACGCTACGCCTTTTACGAATGAAATAATTAAACGTGCTAACGAACACACGCTGATAATTAACACTTGGCAAGTCTAAGACTTACAAAGAGTATATTGCAGTTGTGCGAGACCTTTTGTTCTTTATTTGTCGTCATTTTGTCTTTACTACTCCTCTGACCATACTGGCACAAGGAGTCCCAAATTTCACACATATATAGTGCTTGATCTGAAATTGTGCATCTCGCTGTTTTCGCCATTGTTTCCATTTTCATGGTCAAAATGCGAAGCAACAAAAAAACCTTATTTTTTTATCAGAAATAGCAACGAATAAGGGCTACAGCAGCATTTACACATGCCTCTTTAATTTGCCGACGTCCACAATTTGGATTACATAAATGATAGTCGTCTTCTTCATGAAAGGATCACTTTTTTGCATGTTTTTTTTTTTTCAAGTTCGAGCTACCTTGCTAAGAATATGACATAATGATGAAATATATATATATATATATATATATATATATATATATATATATATATATATATATATATATATATATATATATATATATATATATATATATATATATATATATATATTGTATACATGTTACAGGGAATCTGTGTAATTAGGGATTTCATGAAATCCCTAGGGAATTCGTGTAATTAATAAGCTCATATTGATTATAAAACTATTTTGAAAAATTATCCATTCAGGAAGGCTGTTTAGTGGTTCTTCAAAACCAGGTATCCCTTTTCACATCGAAAGGAATTGGAATCTATAACATTGCCATCCAAAATAACAGAATCTGGCGTGAAATGTAACACAAGTTACATAGGATAAAAAATATCACTAAATTCAGGTATTGAAGTATCTCATGAATGATAGTTTGGCAAACGAGTGCTTTGAGTATATTAATTCAAAATCTACTATTAATTTCGGTAAAATGCTACATTGCAGACATGAAAATTCTCAATAAAAACATCGAAATTGATTGAGCAAAATATTACACGAACCCACCAGGGATTTCATGAAATCTCTAATTTCACAGATTCCCTGTAACATATACAACTACGAAGTAAAATCTATACAGGAAGCTCAGTATAGGCGTCTTGCAAGTTTTGATTGAAGATAGCTGCTATTTCACAATCCCAGACCGAACACCCTTCAGACCGAACACCCTCCGGATTGAACCCCCTTCTTTTTGACCATGCCCGGATTAGCCAAGTGTATGGGTAAAATTTTATGACATTACTATGCAAGACGGCCGCCGCGCCCACAGCCTAGTGGAAGGGTGGAATAACGGTTTTCGAGCCATGGTTGGCCACGACAATCCCTCGTTTTGGTTTTCGTTATAGTGCATTCAAAAAGACGCAGCAGTTGTTTGTACGCAGATCGCCCAAGCCCCCATCAGACAGCTACCAGCAAAACGTGCCCGCAAGAGAACGGTCACAATTCAGAAACATTTGAAAAGTCGCGATCGCGCCCAAGGTCGAAGAACGATCGGTGAGTGTCTCCAAGGACTTGGACAGAATATTAGGCTAGGCTAGTTCTAGGTGTCTAGAAGGCTGATGATGTAAAGAAAAAAAACACACAAAGATAAATTGTAAACTAAGGGGGTTCTGTCTGTCTACTGTAAAAATAGCAAGGGGGTTCTGTCTGTCTACTGTAAAAATAACAAGGGGGTTCTGTCTGTAGCAGTGAAAAAGAAGGGGGTTCAATCCGGAGGGTGTTTTGTCCGAAGGATGTTCGGTCCGTCCACCGCTATTTTACTGTAACGATTCGGAAAATCACGCAAATGCAGTTTCAACGATAAACAAATCCCATTTGAAACTTACATGCAGCTGAGAAAACCCTTTTTTATGCAGTGCTGCATGAAAAAAATACAAGAACAAAACGCAGCTCTCGCTAATTGTATTTCAAGCTTTATGAGCCCCTCAGAATAATGAGAATACGGTGTCATAATGTTCCCATAAGTAACAGCAGAAAACAAAATATGATCTCATGCAAGTTACCATGGCTTTCATGCGTTTGCATTTAATGAAGTAAATTGCAATATTTTCCAAAAGCATTGCCTCATTCAGTATGCTGAATCCAAAAAATAAAATAAAATAAAAAGAAATAAAGTGCATTTGCAACCATATCATTTTATTTAATTTTTAATAATTTGATTGTGAGATATAATGACAAATCATCCCAAAATACTGTTTAGGAAGCTCGAAGAAGTCTGGGAATTGCATTTTGTGATGATGTTGATTCAATAATTTGTGTTTAAAGCAATCTTTTTGTCTAGCTCAACCAGTGAAATTTTTTCTTACATTCACATACAGAGTTTTAAATACACTGAGTGAAATTTTTTTTTTACATTCAAATACAGAGTTTTAAATACATTGAATTATGGCTCTCATGTCATTCCTAGAATATAGCATATTGATATTTAACGGGAGCAGAATCATTGCTATTTTAACATTCAATAAGCGTCCATGGCATTACGATGCTCCTGCGCATTAGACAATGGGATTTTAAACTGATCAACAGTTACAGAATCTTTCACAATGCTAAACAGTCAAAATAAGAACACATTCTTTATACAATAAATACAGCAAACATCTTCTCACACTTTCTTTATACAATAAATAGAGCAATATATTCTCATATTTTTTAAGTATGGCGTACCTGTTTCAGACAAAGTAAGAAGTCAAGTAAAATAGCTACTTCCAATAATATTTCTGCCACACACTCATTTCCCAAATACATTAATCATGCTCTCAAACATGTAAGAGAAAGAGATGCATGCTCAATTGCAAAATTTATCTCACCTCACTAACCTTATAATCTGTATAAGTGTTGTATGTGTGTGTGTGTGGGAGGGGGGGGGGGGGGGGTACACGGGTACAACCCTGTCAATCCCTTCTTTGGCTTCGGGGCACCAGAAATCAAAAGCCATATATATTCATAAATAGCAGTTCATGTACACAGATTGTTTAATTTGACTACATTTGTTCACGTTTTTTTTCTTGTTGTTCTTTGTAATTCTCTCGGTACAACAGTCTCAGCTTCTGTTTCTCCTCTTTCTGTAGTGAAAACCACTTTTTAGCAAACACTGGAAATTTGTCCAATGGAGACGCGTTATTTCCGTTTCCGCTGTTGTTGTGCGCATGTGCGAGTCTGATCATCTTTCTTCTCACTGGCCAAGGCAAAGCAAACCATTTCTGAGCAAACACCGGCAATTCCTCTTTTTCCTGTGCTTCTTGAGAATCGCTCTTGTTTGCTTCCGCTTTGGCTTTGGGTTTCCCGAATGGATGGCCGTTGTATGATCTCCAACATCTTCCCATCCAAGTGAGGCTGGGTTTCGTGACCAACCTCATGTTGCTCTGTGGCCGGCTGCACTGGCAATCCCTGGTGCGATTCATTGTCATCGGAAAGTGTGGCATGGGCCTCTGGGTGCGATAAAACGATGGCTGAGACGCGTACATCAACGCGTAAGCCTCCATCATCCTCATTGCTCTCCACATTTGCACCATACGACGGCGCCTTGTCGCCCTCCGCGAAGCCAGCCACTCGCGGTCACTTGGGTCACGTTGGTCGCATGCGTCACGTGGCATCTTGGCGCATCGCTGTCCACCGGCACTGAGAGGAGCTTTTGCCATGTATTTTGGAAGCATGTTCTTCCTCCTTCCCGACCGATCTTTAGTGGTATCGTGCGCGTTCTGCGTGGAGTTTGCAAGGCAGTAAGACTTGTGATTACAGCTTTCTCTTTCCGCGTGACATTTCTTTTGTCCCAGTTGGTCGCGTTCTTTCATCAGCATGAACAGTCCGCGTAACCTTTGCTTTTCTTCTTGGGAAAGTGAGTGCCACTTTCCAAACTTTCGCCACTCGCAGGATTTATGAGTTTTCTGTCCTTCAGGCAGATCGCTTGCATCTTTTCTGCCTTGGTGGAGACAATGACACGCGCTCGGCCTTTCTCTCTCACGCATTCTGCTGCATGCACTTCGATCTTTTTCTCTAAAACACAACATATCGTTCTGTAAATAAATGGCTGGTTTATTGTTTCTTTTTATAATTATAAGAAAATTATTAGTGGGAGAACCCAAAATTTCAGACCAGAGAATAACTGAGCGTCTCGAATCACAAAATCAGTGGCATTTTAAATAACATATCGAATTTTCGTCTTCTTTTAATTGTCTTGAATCCAGGCAAATATATAGAGCCGAGTGATCTTATTGGCATTTTTTATGGTCCACATACAATCAAATAAAGGAAATCTAATTACTCACCTTTTGGTATGCAGCATTATTTCGGGATGATATCCGAAATCGCGCCATCTCATGGCATTGAAAGTATTTGCTCTCGGATACAAATGTTCATCCCATGGACTCATCGGGACAAAACTTGACGCCGGAGGATGGGACCAAAATGCCCAAGCAGGAAAGCGGTGTCCCATTTTTCTGTTCATTCTTTCAATACTCCTTTCTAATTTTTGTTTTCTAATTTTTGCTTTAGCTTTTTGCTGTATGCCAATGCCAATATGCTGTTTCTCCTGTTTTTTTAGTCGCGTCTCTCCTTGCTTATTTGCAACTAACTTGCGGTATAAAGCCCGCTGTATTTATATGTTTCAGCAGCTGTAATCGTTGTGAAACATATCAAAACACCTCAAACGTATGCAACGTGTTACAACGTGTTGCAACGTTATGCCACGTTGAACCCAGAAAAGCAAATCTATAAAACATAATGATATGTACAATTAACGAGTCCATTATATTCTGACGTCTTACATTTTTCATGTTCTGTTTTTATCATTTCAGTGTATGCAACGTATTGCAAAGCTGCCAGAGCACAGCTAAACGTACTTCAAAAATGAAAGTCTGGAAAAGAATGAAAATGTAAAAACATCTGGAGAGAGGACAAACCCTTTTTTATTGAACTTCTAATAACTGCCTGCCTTCCATTTTGATGATTATTGCTCATATAGAACATTTTTCGGTGAAATCGCCAGGGAAGTGTACGTTTATGGAATATTTTCACCGAATTTAGATATCAATAATTATCCAAAGATATTTAAAATTTAAATTTAAATATCTAAAATGCTGTTCTTGATATCAATAGAACTAATTGCTGATATTTAAAACTAATTTTACATATATAAAATTACATTTGAATATCTAAATGCAGTTTTAGGTATCTAAAAATAATTTCAAGATATCTAAATTCTATTTTAAATATCAAAAATGTTTTTCACTTTTGATATCGACTGGGTCTACGACGCAGGACAAGATGTTCACCGCTGTGCTGCTCATCCGAGTATCGTGACCTGTGGAAAATCATACATCACTTCCTGTGGCCACGGGCAGATTAATGTGTCGCTGGCCTCCACCTCGGACTCTAGACATGTTGACATATAACGTTGTCTGTTGAACCTCGTCGCTAATATGTCCACCAGTGGGGGGCCTGAACTTCGAGTTGTCTCTCACCCAGTGGAACAACTGTGTTGATAGTGACCATTCCCTTGCAGTATTTGCCCTTTCCTGGTAACCAGGTCCACTGGCACATTCAAGCCACTTCCCCCCCCCCCCACCCCGGAATATGATGTGGCAGCAACGCCCTTATGTGGCATTGCCTCCAGGGTGGCTTGCATCAGAGTTGCATCTGTCAGGCACAGAACGGTTTTGCCCTTCAATTCCCCGCCTAAAATTTTCAGTACCTCCCCCCTACGGATCACATTTTGAACACCCTGAGATTCATGCCGTGCAGTCGCTTCGGCCATAGCTCCTGAAATAGTCTGCTTTGAAAGTTGCATCTTAACCTTCCTTGAACGCGTCGGTTTGCGTTAGATTTGTCTAGTCCAGCACTCAGTGCAGGCCTTCTTTCGCCTATGGTGACAGACCGAATCTGTTTCGTGAGGCGCAGCCTCTCTTACTGTGTGCTGGTAGGTTTGAAAACGGAGGCACCCCGTGGACACCGCTTTTCCGCCGGCACCAGCAGTCCCACAGGTAGTCTGGACAGGGTAAAACACAAACCAAATCTTATTTTATTTTTGAATCTCCAACGAAACCCCACATTTCATGACGCAGTGCGCACCCGGCGACGCAAAGGAGCGTCATAGCGGCGTGAAATCATGATGTTCACGCCTCTATTACGCCTAACAATCACTTGATTAAGCACTTGCCGAAGCAATGTTTCACACACACACACATACACGCACACACGCAGACACACACACACACACACACACACACACACACGCATATATATATATATATATATATATATATATATATATATATATATATATATATATATATATATATATATATATATATATATATATATATATATATATATATATATATATATATATATATATATATATATATATATATATGAAGTACACCTCTGTGAGCCGTTTTTGACTCACAGCGGGGCACTTCCTTATAAATTAAAAAGAATGATTAAATGAAATAACAAGTGTTTATTGATATAAATATACTAAGTGTAGTGGGGTGTACCGGGGTCTATTACGCCAAGAAAAGCATTTTGGTTATTAGACTTAAGAACGATAGTCACGTACCATACATGATCGGATATCCACAACATAACATATATCCGAGTTTATAATTAATATAATTTCTCAGTCAACGTTTTATCATTCAGATATGCGCTTTTAGATTCTCCCTTATATTATTTTCCATAGCTTATATACTTGTAGATCCTAACAAAGACACTTATTATAAGAGTGGGTAACAAACAGGTGACAACAATCAAAGGAGTAACAAAAGGGGTTTTACAATTATAAACATACCATAACTATTATAAACAATAGAAATACCATTATAGTAATTCCTATGAGCATGCATTATTTAGGGACGACGCGACATATATATAATTAACAATTAAACAAAACGGAGGATTATAATTACTCTAATCCCATTGATAATTGTCTGTTGGCACAAGAATTGAGTGCACAACATATATATATATATATATATATATATATATATATATATATATATATATATATATATATATATATATATGTTACAGGGAATCTGTGAAATTAGGGATTTCATGAAATCCCTAGTGGATTCGTGTAATAATTTGCTCAATCAATTTCGATGTTTTTATTGAGAATTTTCATGTTTCAAATGTAGTTTTTAACCGAAATTAATAGTAGATTTTGAATTAATATACTCAAAGCACTCGATTGACAAACTGTCATTCATTTAATACTTCAGTACCTGATATTTTTTGTCTTATGTAACCTATGTCACGTTTCCCGCCAAATTCTGTTATTTTGGATGGTAATTTTATAAATTCCAGTTCCTTTCGATGTGAAAAGGGATACACAGTTTTGAAGAACCACTAAACAGCCTTCCTGAATGGATAATTTACACTTGGGACAACGCCCCAAGGAGATTTTAAATTACCTCGAATTCCGTACATTTCTCTTTTCTTCCCTTTTTTGATTTACACTTGGGACAACGTCCCAAGGAGATTTTAAATTACCTCGAATTCCGTACATTTCTCTTTTCTTCCCTTTTTTTAAATTTTTTTTCATATTTCGGTTTTTTGTTATTCTTTCGTCACTTGGTTTCCGCGCTTCTCCTCCGAGACCGTTTGAGCTAGGAAAGTAAAACTTGGCACACAGACAGGATGTGTGGTAAACTCGATCCACGCGAAAAATTTTTTACGTCTGACGTGATCTTCCGCATCTTATGACGTCATGAATATTTTAGAGCTTAATATCTTCAAAACGGCTGGAGCTAGAGATTTGGCGTCAAATACGTTATGAGACTACTTTTTGACAAAAGACCTCCTGAAAGCCTTAATTTTAGGGTATGACGTCATAATGACGTCATTTTTCGATTTTTTTTCCTGGTCGGTTTTAAAGCGGAAATTTTTGTTATTAGTATACAGAACGCTTAACTGAATACCAATTGACGGATAAAAGTTACTTTAAACTCTCCAATGCCCTGTAAAACGCCCCCCCCCCCCCCGCCCGAAATGCACACAAGTGTTATAACATCTCACAGTATCTCACAGTACAAGGTGCCTATTTTGGGCACGCGATTATGTATAATGCAGATCAATACGGCTGTATATGTGGTTTGTGGCCTCTCCCATAATGAAAAGCTACTCTGTGGCCAGGTGACCATGCAGTACTGTTGTTTTGTAGGTAGGTGGCTGTGATGAACTGGGCTTTTTTTTCAATGCTGCAATCAGTGAAAAGTTGAGCACGGAGAGCAAATGTTGTATTTTTATTAAAATTTTTTTTTTACAAATAACTTCGTTATAATTTGTGAATATATTGAATGCTACGGAACTGTGGTAGTGATAACTGTGTAGTGTTCATTTATTGATCACTCTTACTATTTTGTGACGATATATTATTTCGAAAACTCCGATAGGTGCATATTTCCCACTTGGAAACTTAGTTTGCAAATGTGTATAAGTTTGTAGTTTTTCTCGAAATTTCTTTTTTCCTTTTTTTCCGTCACGGAGGTTTCCAGAAAACTCCTCCTGCGCTATTTGACGTAGGACGATGAAATATGGTACAGTGATAGAGAGTGATGAGCTTTCGTCAAATCCGCAAAATTTTGTTAACTTGACCTTGAAGGTCAAGGTCAAATTGAGGTCAGAGTATTTTTTACTTGAAAGTGGTTTCCAGAAAACCCCTCCTACAGAGTTTGTCGTAGAAAGACGGCATGTGGCAGAGACATAGAGGGTAATGAGTTGTCGTCAAATCTGCAAATTTTTTTGGACCTGCAACCTCAGAGGTCAAGGTCAAAGTGAGGTCAAAATATTTTTTGAACCGCCTATTAATCTCGAAAAGTAGCCATAAAGTTGCTCCATTCCTCGCTTGAATACATAAAACGTACTCTGTAGGATCACTTATCTTAACCTTAAGGGTCAAGGTCAAAGGTCACGTGACTTCACCCGCCGTTAACGACAGGCCGACTTATCTCAAAAACGGTTAGAGACAGAACTATTTTGAGTTACATAAGAGGTATTTCGGTGACCTTGAACTTCTGGGTCAAGGTTAAGGTCAAAAAACCGGAATTTGACTATTATCTCGAAAGGGGTTAGAGATAGAGCGAATTTGAGCTCATTTTCGATCATTTGGGCCTAAAAACGTTAATTAAGATGTACATCGGTGACTATGATGTTCTGGGTCACGGTCAGGGTCAAAAACCGGAAGTTGACTATTATCTCGAAAACGGTTAGAGATAAAGCAATTTTGAGCTCATTTTGGGCCTAAACAACGTTACATAGGAGGTGCCTCGGTACCTCTTGCGCGTTCATAGTAAGCTCTTAATTTTAAGAGTTCAGAATCGTATCTTTTGTGCCCCCCAAGTGTAATTTTCGCTACTCGGTAGTGAATACGGTCTAGTTTTTTTTCATATTTCGTTTTTTTGTTATTCTTCGTCACTTGGTTTCCGCGCTTCTCCTCCGAGACCGTTTGAGCTAGGAAAGTGAAACTTGGCACACAGATAGGATGTGTGGTAAACTCGATCCACGCGAAAAATTTTTTACGTCTGACGTCATCTTCCGCATCTTATGACGTCATGAATATTTTAGAGCTTAATATCTTCAAAACGACTGGAGCTAGCTAGAGATTACTTTTTGACAAAGGACCTCGTGAAAGCCTTAATTTTAGCGTATGACGTCATAATGACGTCATTTTTCGATTTTTTTTCCTGGTCGGTTTTAAAGCGGAAATTTTTGTTAGTAGTATACGGAACGCTTAACTGAATACCAATTGACGGATAAAAGTTACTTTAAACTCTCCAATGCCCTGTAAAACGCCCCCCCCCCCGCCCGAAATGCACACAAGTGTATTAACACGCACATCACACAGTACAAGGTGCCTATTGCGTGCACGCGATTATGTATAATGCATATCAATACGGCTGTATGTGGCTTGTGGCCTCTCCCATAATGAAAAGCTACTCTGTGGCTAGGTGACCATGCAGTACTGTTGTTTTGTAAGTAGGTGGCTGTGATAAGCTGGGCTTTTTTTTGTCACATGGTATCAAAGATACCATATGAGATTGAAATGCTTAGAATTCTTCACCTATTTTTTTTTTTTTCTGAGTTTTTCGCCAAAATCTTGGTCGCGCTTCTCCTTCGAAACCGCTGGGCGTAGAAAGTTGAAACTTGGCACACGTATGTACATCAACGTGACCTCGATCTACGTCGATTTTCAATGACCTTAAGCATTGTCTTCAAGGTCAAATTCAAGGTCAAAGGTCAATTGCGGCCGAATTCTTGTTCGCGCTTCTCCGACGAAGCATCTGGGCGCAGAAAGTTGAAACTTGGCACACATACGCAGACTAATGTGAACTGGATCTGCGCTGAATTTCAGTGACCTTGAGCATTGTTTTCAAGGTCAAATTCAAGGTCAAAGTTAAAAAAAGTAATATCTCGAAAACGGTTATAGATAGAGCGATTCTGAGCGAATTTTCGACCCAAAGGCTATAACATACGGTATAAAAGGGTATCTCGGGGAGCGCGACCCGATCGGGTGACGATTGACGTGGAAACCGGAAGTTGGCTAATATCTCGAAAACGTTTAGAGATACCGCGATTCTGAGCGAATTTTCGACCCTTTGGGTTTAAAACATATGTATGAAAGGGTATCTAGGCGAGGTCGATCCGGTCGGGTGACGATCGACGTCGAAACCGAGAGTTGGCTAATATCTCGAAAACGGTTAGAGATAGCGCGATTCTGAGCGAATTTTCGACCCCAAAGGATATAACACACTGTATGAAAGGGTATCTCGGCGAGCGCGACCCGGTCGGGTGACGATCGACGTCGAAAAAGGAAGTTACCCAATATCTCGAAAATGGTTAGAGATAGAGCGATTCTGAGCGAATTTTCGACCCTTTGGGTTTAAAACACTTGCATAAGAGGGTATCTCGGCGAGGTCGATCCGGTCGGGTGACGATCGACGTCGAAACCGGAAGTTGGCTAATATCTCGAAAACGGTTAGAGATAGAGCGATTCTGAGCGAATTTTCGACCCAAAGGGTATAACACACTGTATAAAAGGTAACTCGGCGAGCGCGACCCGATCGGGTGACGATCGACGTCGAAACCGGAAGTTGGCTAATATCTCGAAAACGGTTAGAGATAGAGCGATTCTGAGCGAATTTTCGACCCCAAAGGCTATAACACACTGTATGAAAGGGTATCTCGGCGAGCGCGACCCGGTCGGGTGACGATCGACGTCGAAACCGGAAGTTGGCTAATATCTCGAAAACGGTTAGAGATAGAGCGATTCTGAGCGAATTTTCGACCCAAAGGGTATAACACACTGTATAAAACGGCATCTCGGCGACCGCGACCCGGTCGGGTGACGATCGACGTCGAAACCGGAAGTTGGCTAATATCTTGAAAACGGTTAGAGATAGGGCGATTCTGAGCGAATTTTCCACCCAAAGGGTATAACACACTGTATAAAAGGTAACTCGGCGAGCGCGACCCGATCGGGTGACGATCGACGTCGAAACCGGAAGTTGGCTAATATCTCGAAAACGGTTAGAGATAGAGCTAATTTGAGCTCATTTTCGACCCTTTAGGCTTAAACAACGTTACATAAGAAGTATCTCGGTGACCTTGAGCTTCTGGGTCACGGTCAAGGTCAAAAACCGTAAGTTGACTATTATCTCTAAAACGGTTAGAGATACAGTGAATTTCAGCTTATTTTCGATCATTTGGGCCTAAAAAACGTTACATAAGAGGTACCTCCATGACCTTGGCCTTTTGGAGCACGGTCAAGGTAAAAAACCGAAAGTAGACTATTATCTCGAAAACGGTTAGCATGTGCTTCTAACATCGTTGATCTTCTATAAAGTATTGCTGTGTTCTTTAATGGTTTCCAAATGGCTAGGTTTTATTTAATATCTAATTTTTAGCATCTAATTTTAAATCATAACAGTAATGTTAATTGTGTATGAAAATTTTCATTCTCCATGCAAACCTAAGCCGGAACAGAATCAAGAATCAAAATGCGAATTTAAAAAACTGAAATAAGATAAGAAATTTTTAGCTCAGTCAATAAGTATTTTTTTAGCATCCCAAGTGTTTGTTTCGCAACTCGGTTGCGAAATCGGTCTAGTTTTTCAAAATAGTTTTATAATCAATATGAGCTTATTCATTACACGAATTCCCTAGGGATTTTATGAAATCCCTAATTATACAGATTCCCTGTAACATATATATATATATATATATATATATATATATATATATATATATATATATATATATATATATATATATATATATATATATATATATATATATATATAAAACCGACGGGATTTGGATCACACCACAAGTGGTTGTTTATTTATATCATAACTTATAACGTATATCTTATAGTATATCAGCGACAGTTTCGTTTTCCATTTCCCATTTTTTTAGTCTGGAAGTTTGAAGGAAATGAAAAAAAATATTTGTAAACCGAGTTTTCTATTTGTTGATTTAAGAAAGAACAAAAAGACGAAATGTACAAGGACCCTCTTCCGTCCTTCTGTCATCCATTTTTCCTGCTCTTGTTGCACATAAACTTTGGATGGGTGATTTATGCCGATGTTTAATGGCTGGAGTTTTAACGTCAGTCCCCTGGAATAACTGCCAAATCCGTCCGGGATGAGCGCGTCATGGAATCAAAAACCAAAAAGTCCCTTTATGATGGTAAAACACCAGATCTGGCTCTCCATACCCGATGGAACCATTTTCCCCATCATTTCCTCATTCATCCATATCTTTTTGTTGACTTCAGCGCCAACGTTCCTCTGAAAGACTTCGTTAGGCGCTAGAAGATGACTTTTAGCTTGGTAACGTCTGCCATACATCCTACAATGAAGACAGCTTTTGATTTCCAACTTTTCCGGAGCCTTTTTTCACAGTCTTGGCCACTACTGCATTAAATGTCATCCTCACCCGCATTACAGATTTGGGACAGTGTGTAACTCTTTTGAGGTATTATTTTTGCCACAAACCCCCTGAAATTCGCCCAATCCGTCCGCAATTTTTATCCCACAGATGTCCTGGTGTACGCCTCAAAATTGTGGAGTTTTATTAGTCGTGAGCACCAGTTTCTGTTGCATTTACTTGGACTTGCAGTTGCACTTGCAATATTTCCAACTTCTGTCGTGTTCGACTGAATATGAACGATGGAGATACCCTCTGAATCATCTAGCAATCTCTCCATATCTGAAAATCTCACAAGGAATTTCTGCCTTTTCCCGGGATATGTTGAAGAGCTTTTTCTTATTTCCCCAAGTCACACAGCAATTTCTCTGGAACCCCATTGAATTGAGCCGCTTTCTAGTTCAGTTATTTCCATATTCTTTTCCTGTATGGATCACACGAAGCTTGAACACTGCTGAGTAGCTTTTTTGGATTTTTTCTTCGCCTTTATATATTTCCTAAAACATTCCATTGCCTCTTCTTTTCTTATAAAACGCAAGCGAAAATCCAGTGGTTTACAAAAGTAGTTTTACTGCGTAAAGAGTGACACTGGTACCATGCATGCAAGTAGTAGACGTGGCCTGTTTGATGCTATAGCAACCGCACCCCTTTCTCCTTTTGACAAACACCAAAAGAGTAGGTTTTGGGCCACAGGTACATTACCTGGTAGAACATAAACACATAAGGAGTAAAACAAAGGTAATGTCACTGTAAATGTATTTTTATTTAACGCCTGTGCAGTCAATATATAAAAGTTATTATTGGAAAATAATCACAATGGGCTGAATTTTACTAGAAATAATTGCTGTGAAACATGTATTGGTTCATGCGTAACAAGCTTTTAAAGATTAATAAAATTCTATAAGAGTGTGGACAAAGCTGTGTAATCCAACAGTTGAAAAATATCTAAAACCCCATTTTTTAGTTATTTCTGCTTTTCTGAAGGTCTAATACACCTGAATTGGAGACTGTTTTAGATCGGGCAATGTTGTGGCGAGTTCTAGATTTCGTATTGTTATGCAGAAAGTATATGCAAAATTTATTGTGGTCCGTGGTCAGTAACAGCCTAAATCGAGGGATTTAGCTACTCCGCTTTCCCTCTGTACTCTCGACATTGCAAAAAGCAGACTTTTGTTATGCTTCGAATTAACAACCTAGCCCACTTTGTGACAACTGCACTGAGTTAACATGTCTAGTTTACTCAGGAGATTGCAGTTTTATATTCTGACCGTTCCTTTCACAACTTTCTAAATAATACTTTCTGAAAAAATGCCACCGTGTAAGTTGGACTACTATATAGCCGGGTGAGGCATAATGAACGGTAAAGTCAATGTATAAGTCGAGACTTAGACACACAAAATTATGGGATATGTTGCTGTGAAGCACTGAATGCAGATGGCATTGACATTATAAAGTTTGAAGGAGCAGTGGAGCAGGTTTTGTCATTGCAAACACTCTTCTCGTTTTGTAGGTTGATCTTTCAGAAAGAGTGAATTTCTACCATGTCGCAATGGCAGGGTCCTCATCAGATCATGGTTGTGCTTGAAAGATCCTGGAAAGTTCTTTTCCTTTTTATAAAAGTGCAAAAGAACTCGTTCATTTGAATTGAAAAGTAACAAGCAACAATTCATTTTCGTCTGCATTGAAATTATATCAGTTGTTTTATTTTTTTTTTTAATGAGAAATGTTTGTTTCGATCCTGTAACAAACACTCAGCTTCTGACCATGAAACGTTCGGACTAAGTATCCTTCTTGTCTGGGTACGTTCCGTCAATGTAGTTTTTGTCCCTAACTCGTTTAGACTGGCATTGAATAGCGGTGATTATGATCCAGAGGGCAGAGTCGTTTGAAATGATGTTGTCCTCCTTGCACATGTCATTATTTAGTATTATTTACAAAGTCTCCGTTACGTTGACCAAGACTGTTTGTGTGAATGTGAATTTATTTCTCACGGAGTCCACTGCCTCTCAGTGCATGTTATAATAACGTGTTAGCGTCATACTGTGATTTGGAGAGGCTATCAATCATGACTAAATTTTATCGTGGAATATTGAAATTGTGGTATAACGCACATCTAACACACACATCTCATTATTTCTCATCGCATTTTAAATTTTTTCCCGCAATTTAGACCAGACCGAGGCTATTTTTTTTAATTTTAACATTTCAGTGACTACAATCTTATTTTTGTGAAAAATTACCTATTGTTTAGGCATAAAGCATAGTTTTAAAGGACGTTTATATTCTCAGTTTAAAAATGCTGCTTTAAAGTATTTGAAATGTTGATTGTGTAAAAATGCGAATGCCAAAGGTCCAAGAGGAAAATTTAAGTTTAATTTTTTTCTGAAAGGCTATTCTACGTACTTCCCCTGAGCTGAAGCTAATCTTTTTACTTCAAAAGTTTGTACACTTGTACACTTTTTATGGCGCTTTTATTAATTCGTCCGTGAAATGAGAAACAGAATTATTTTTCCTCTTGTAAAGATATCGTATTAAACATTTGATTTGATGAATTCCTTTCAAAATTTAAAAGTTATATTTGATCTTTTATTGAAAGGAAAAATATTTAAAGAAATTGGAGGCAGTATCCTACACATTATTTCCTAATTTATTAAAATATATTTCTCAGGTTTTGAAAATATACATATCTCATATAGAATGGAGGTGTCCGGATGTATTAAGAAGTTGAAGGCAGAGATCGTCTATGGGTTGTTATATTTCTACTTAAAGATGTCCATTTAATAAATATGACGTATCTCTGTTAAGGTTAGAGATATTGCAAACAGGAAAATTGCGTATGTTCTTTTCAAACTGCAGAGTTCTTTAGGATTGGCTTGCGCGCTTTACATCAGAACATGACGTTACTCTAAGACATTGTGATATTACGCTTTTGAGAATTGTAGGGTCGGGATTAATGAAGCCAGGCTTTAAGTCGCAGTATTGGAAGATTTAATTAGTTTGGCGTACTTGAGCGCTATCGATTTGATCAAAATAAACGAAACACGCATGAAAAAATAGTTTATATTTTAATTATACAATTTCATATGATTATAATCTTTGCCCTATTGTGCTGAATTGAGAAGCGAAAAAATACTAGAAATAAAATATCAACATGTTTTAGTTAATATGTCATTTCATGTTTTAGTTAATATATCATTACTTCATAATAACAATCCATCATAACATACTGTACAGCAACAACTAGAGAAAGGGAATTACAGTGTGTGGAGAAAAATAAATAATTCCAAATGTTTATTACGATACTTTCTGTCTAACGCTTCAGAAAAAATGAAATAAAACAAAATCCTCTAAATTTAAACCAATAAACAAATCATCTAAACTTACATACACATAAGGTCTTAGCTACATTGGGTGCACACTCTGACTATCATGCAATGACTAGAATATGACAAATTGGCATTACTGAATCCTTAAAGCAAATATTAATATGCTTTAATAACTTAAAATATTTAACAATCATCCATACATGATACTGCTCCTACCGTCATCGGGGTACATTTAATGGCGTAAAAAACTGGTACACTAACATAGTCATCCAAACTAAAGTCATTTATTATTTTTTCTCATGGGCATTTTTGAAAGTGTTATTAGATATTTGACTCCTTCCCAAGAACATAACTATTTGAACACACTCATTTCTTTAAATTATATGTTCTGCCAAATACCAATTCCTTTTCATTAGGTGTTTCAACTACTTTTAACATTCTAAGCACTAAAAATCGAATGCTGCTGGTCATGTAAACAGTTCAAGCAGTAACATACCATAACACATATATTTGCGTTCTTTACTGTTGTTTATAATTCTTTCGATTCAACATCCTCAGCCTTTGTTTCTCCTCTTTCTGTAGTGAAAACCATTTTTTAGCAAAGGCTGGAAATTTGTCCAATGGATACGTGTTATTTCTGCTTCCGCTGTATTCGTATACATGGACGATTCTGTTCATTAACTGTCTCACTCGCCAGGGCAAGGCAAACCATTTTTGATCAAACATCGGTAATTCCTCTTGACTTCCGGAGGATCGTTGGTTGGTACTGCCTTGGGTTTGTGTTGTTTAAAAGCACGACCACTCATTGAGCTCCGATATCTTTCTTCTAAACCTGGACCGAGTTTCGTGGCCAGCCTCATATTGCACTGTGACTGGCTGCACTGACAATTCCTGGTGTGATTAATTCTTATAGGACACTGTGGTATGGTATAGTGGTAAAACCAAGCCTGAGGCGTATACATCAATGCGTAGGGATCCATTATCCTCATTGCTCTCCACATTTGCACCATACGACGGCGCTCAGCGAACTTCTGGCGCACCATCCCCTCACCGGTTTTCCCAGCTTTCTGTCGTTCATTTGGAGTCATTGCAACTTTATTTTGGTGAAAAAAGTTGCCCTCTGTTGGCTTTTCTCTCTTACGCAATTTGCGGCATGCACATTGACCCTTTTGTCTAAAACAGAACGCATTGTTTTGTAAGCGAAAGGTTATTTTGTTGTTTTTGTACAGTGATTCAGCAATATTAATGGGGGACAAAAACATTTGGATAAAAGTAACAGAGCGTTGCATATCATTAAATGACTGGCCTTTTCGCCCATTTTGAAGGTAGCGCTAATGGTGATCTGTCAGTCAAGTTTATTTTAAAGGCCCACAACAAAGCCTAATTTAAGTATCTAATAACTTACCTTTTGTGTTGCATTATGTATTGGGGATTAACTCTTGGATACGAAGATGCCGCCCATTGACTCCATGGGGCAAAACTCGAAGCAGAACGGTTCTCCCAAAATGGCCAGGTGGGAGGGCAATATCCTTTTTCATTTATTGTTTCCATATTCTTTCTATTTTAACTTCTTTTGTGTGTAAGTGTGATATGCTTCTTCTTTTTTGTGACTTCACTGTCTGAATATCTGTAACTTATTTGCCGCCTGAAGTTCGGTATATTTATACGTGTCGAACGATTGATATCGTTGTGAAAAATATCAAACATTTCTCAACGCATGTAATGTGTTGCAACGTATTGCAACGTTTTACAACGCTTTGCAACGTTGAGCTGCAATAATTAAATCCAACAAACATGTATATAAATATGTATGTGTATGAGTCCATTATGGTCCCGTGCTTTACTTGTTTTGGGTGTTGTTTTTCATTCTGCTTTCAACTGTGCAACGCATTCGAAAGAATGAAAGACTCGTTTCTATTGCACTTAAAGTAAATCAATACACCTTCCATTGTTAATCACAGTGATTAACAATAATCAATAAATTAAAAAAATGCGTGGAAAGTGCACATAAACTGAAATGGTTTGGGAAAATCAATCATTTACTTTTTAATTCATATCAATTGCGCCATGATATCTAAATGCTGTTTCATAAAAATAAAAATTTTCACTGTAAATTTAAAGATGAAATGAGTAAAATCTTTGCTATTACAAATACGAATGTGATGAAGGTTTTAAATATTCGTATTGACTATAAAAATATTTTAAAAGGACGATTATTTTCACATATGTTCAAAATATAAAGATATTTCCTCTTTAAATGTCATTAATTCATTAATTGCTACAGAGTTGTCATTAATATAAACACAAAAATAAGTTACTTAGAAACATCTGTAATTATTTCCCCATCACATTAAAGTTAATTAGAGGTTTTTCCATTGAAATTGTAGTGAGACTTTAACAATTTCCGATTATTTATTATTTTGCCAAATTTTAAAAAACAAATATATTTGTCATTATTGAAAAGATTTATTGAGGGGATAATCATTAATTCAATGTGAGAGATTTCAGTACAGCTGTATACAATTATCCACATGCCTGTAATTTGAAAATTATGTGAAATAATCAAGTTAATACCTTTTCATGAAGAAATGAGAAGGCTAATCAGTTATTTCACGTTCAGATTTAACAATTTTGAACTAAACAATCGGCTTAAGCAGGGTTTGTCTCGATGCGGCTATGCTGATCGTTCGATTCGTCAGAGAAAGGTATCTACATTCGCACTATGACTGACTTTATAATAAAAGAAAAGTAAAATCGAAAATACAGCAGAGAATGACCATGAACGGCTACTTTCGGATAGTAACCAAAATCCAAAAACCTATTTTACAATGTTTCCTTGAGCAGTTTGAGTGTTAATACTGCTGTGATAGGTCACTGAGCATACACCCATCTGAAATCATATGAAAAGCTTACCACGGGAAGTCATTAGAATTTGATTTCTCAGCTATGCATCGAATGATAACTTCTCTTTTGTTAAAAAAACAAGAAAAACGAAAAGTTAAGGCATTCCTTAAGAATAATTCAAAACCGAACCTCAAACCTAAAATGCCATTCTGTAAGCCTTGTTAATAACAATTATGTGGTAGTTGAATCTGGATAGCATACGAATTAATGTCTTTATAAAAAAGACTAAACATCTTCCATGTGGCATGCCTGCTCGGCATACCGGAAATAACCAGTCCAGCTACAGACAAAAACCACAGTCCAGTTACTATAAAAGGCTGCTTTACAAAGTAGTAAAGCAAAACCCTCCAAGATGAAAAGACTTTACACAAAGAATGGAGGACGGTCGAAAACGAAAACGCCTACTGTACGATACGATTTTAGACTGAAGAAGCTTTTGCTAATTAATTGTTGCTCAAAGCAATATCATAGTTGATGATAATGAAAAAAATTCAATATAGCTTTCAGTACAAAATAACATAACACTCTTCATGATTTTCTCTTTATTAACACAGTATTAGCATACATCTTGGTTTACAGGATTATTGCATAAAAATTTCAGAATGCATCTGTTTTGAGATGATATGAGATTTTGCAGAAATGTTTGTCCATTTCTCTATTAGAAAATTAGCTACATTTATAATAATTAGGTTAATACTTTTAGGGACAATTTCTTCATCGGCTTTCTTACTTGTCCAAATTCTTTCATTTAAAGAAAAACCACATTATATATTCTTGTGGTAAGTGCGATTCTGTTATTTTACTACTGGAAATTCCTGGCCTAGTTGGCAAAGAACGTGCTTCACACAGCGCACTAATGTCTTGTTTATCCCGCAAACCCATGTCAGAGTGGCACATTAATTAAAACTGTATCAGCTCCGCTGTGCAGATCAGTATGCGGTAAAGGTCAACAAGGCAAATGAACTATCTTGACGATATCATAACCAGTTGATACTAGTCATATATTAGTGCATTAATAGAATACTGGCTATATATTACAACCAAAATAGCAGCTGTGAAATTTGACACCAATTATCAAATTCGCATAACTATCAAGTATTGTTTCTAATATCTTTTTGTGAAACAAACAAAGTATATGGGGATTTTTGGGTCTTACTTTGCAGACAAATTACCGAGAAAGTACTGACTTTACTGTAGTGAGACAGAATCCTCAGAACATAGTTTAAAAATTTCCTAAAAGCTCTAATTCTCTTTTAACACATGTATGCCAGTTATGCCAGCTAACTTTAATCAAACAGCAAACATGCAATCTTTGGGTTTTAAGCGGCTGCCAAGATATGAAAAATTCATATGATCGGCCACATAATATAAATAAAGATAAACACACATACATACATATACAAGATATATATATATATATATATATATATATATATATATATATATATATATATATATATATATATATATATATATATATATATATATATATATCTTGTATATGTATGTATGTGTGTTTATCTTTATTTATATTATGTGGCTTATCATATGAATTTTTCATATATATATATATATATATATATATATATATATATATATATATATATATATATATATATATATATATATATATATATATATGTGTGTGTGTGTGTGTGTTTGTGTGTGCGTGTGTTCGTCTAGTAACACAAGCAAACAGATAACCTATCACAGGCTTACCACCTGGCTACTGGCAATTGCTAGACTGAGAGAGCTCATATCTTTTTGTTAAGGAAACCAAGGCCGCACAGTTTTCTGGTTTCTAGCTTCTTCTCGCACTATATATTCTGACCCAGTTTACGGTACCTGCCTAATAGCAATTAACCTAACTACAGACTACCTCTTAAAAGAAACATTACGGCCACATTAATGTAATATATTGCGAAATCAATTTGCTTTTAAAACAATTGAACACAAAAGCTGATTTATATTGCTTGAAAAGTTCACAAAAGAAGAAAGAAGACATAAAATTGATCTATATTTTTTCGACGCGAGACCTAAGTAACTCTACGCTTGACTTACTCATCCTGCGTAATGTACTTGATGTTTCTCCAGTTCCACTTGAGATGATGATGGCTTGAGTATGGTTTGACGCAATGGGTTTGTGTAACCTCTTAACTGGCGCCCTCTGTGCCTTTCGTTTATTACTACTGGTAATTAACGTAGACGCAAAAGGGGTGCTGTAGATAGCATGTAATATTCTGTGGTCAGTCTTGATGACATATTTAGTTATCTAATATTCTAACGGATATTATCTTCTGGATAATAAACTGTACAGACAAACTAATGAGGCACTATGACAGGGTTATATCCATGGATATAAAATGTTAACTCTATAGTGTAAAACCCTTACGCTTGCTAGGAATAAAACTCAAATAGCCAGTAAATGGGAGTGGTCAAGGAAATTTTCGTCAGCCATAGCAAAATCTCTAGTAAGTTATTGTTTTATTTACTATCCTACTGATATATGCTTTTGGACTAACTGGTATTTTTGTCTTTTGAGATATAAGAATTTTTATAACGCAATCAAAAGGAAAAAGAGTACTAATGTGTCAAGCTAACAATCTTAAATCGTATTTGAATTTAGATTTCTCAATTTGGCAAGCGGTTGCAACGTTATGCTTTTCACGATATTTACATCATTTCATGCTGCTGGAGCGACAACGCTTTGCTCATTGTCAAAGCTATTAATAATGATAATTTAATGCAAAACATCTTTTCTTTAAATATTTTTAATTTCTTATCAATTCCATTTTGAAATTAAACAACGATGTAACAAAACATGGTTAATCCTGAAACATGAAGCCTGGCATTTTATCTAGCAAACGGATGTGAATCTCTAAAAATCTAATCAACTTATTTTGAATTATTATGCATGATGCAACAACAACAACAACAACAACAACTATATATATATATATATATAATATTCTTAAAATCAACCTCGTACTTATGTCGCAATAAGCGTACTTTAAAAGTCACAGAAACAAACACTTAATAGACTTCGCCTCATATTATCAATTTGAAGCTTATAACATAAATAAATCAATTAAACAGATGTTTTGTTATATAATGATGATATGATGCTGTATTTGTGGCCTGTTTGTAGGGCAAGCCCCTTTTCAATTCCACATCAAAGTTATATTTCAATAAACAATTACAGCCCGAAGAAAGATTTACTTTTAAATGTGTTGTTTGTTTAGAAATGCCTCTATTTTAAATGTAGTGCAGATTTTGCGTAGAAGCAATACCGAGTAAAGATTCACATTACGTGGTCAGTTCATAACAGTCAAGTAGAGTAGAAAATTATATTGTCAGTTATATCTTAGCAATATCAGTTTTTGTTAATAGTTTCATTCTCTTAAATATGACATTGCAGATCGGGTTCTTCTGTGAGACAAACATATTCCACTTTCTATTCAAATCGAATGACAAACTTAAGCATGATGATCATAGCAATTACATTTTGAAGTTATAGAATATTTGAACGATTCAAAACCAAGAAGTGGTAAATCTTAAAAATAGATAGTTCTTTCTGCATCTTGTAGCGTTGAAAAATTAAGCCTATAGACTTTTTTTGCAAACTAACCGATAATAAATACTTTCAGACAGTATATTTTCCATAAAGCTCTAACAAGTGTACAAAGTAGTGTACACTAGGAAAATATTTCTCTGTTTATCCCAGTTAACTTCACCGGATATGGAAAGCTTTTTGCCTGTTTTGCTTGCTGTAAACAGTTTTATCACCACATATTAGGGAAGCATTTTGAATTCATTTTCTTGTTATTCAGCAACAATTTAAGTCATATGACACAGTTAATAACTTAATATATCATTTTTATGACTGTTTTAGTTCTCTGTGTCACTTGTGTCAGGTGTGTAGTAATTACGTACACGCCATTTATGAAGCCTATAAATGACTAAGCTCAAGCAATGGATTGAAACAATAGAGTAATATCTTTCTATCTCCAATTAAAATGTAAAGCTATTGTGTTAGCTTGAGGAAATCATTTCCTCAGGTACATTCAAAGACTTTCGTACATAAAAACTAATGGCAAAGTAACAACTTTTGCATGTAGTTTTTTTACGTACTACTCAACTTCATACTATTCTATGATAAATAACCTAAGAAGCAGGGTTAAAATTACCATACACACATCACTCGATTGTTTATGATGGATCTGTAATATGACTGCTATAGACTCTGGGGGATTACTTATGCGAGACACAAAAAAGAATGATACATGTGTTCCGAGTCGGTAAATTTGCAATAAAATTTTTATTTTTGTTTGAGAGTTAGAATCTAGCACCAAAAAGGCAACAACGATCCAGATTTTAGACTTACAGCATTTAAGTGATTGATTGATACTACTGAATAAAGTGACTACTCATAAAGTTCGCATCTTCCCATGTCCGCGCTAGATTGGCGTAATTCAGAAACTTCCTTTCTGACTTAAAGAACTCCATAATTTGCGTTTCATAGCTATGCAATTGTCAAAAATACGCAAACTTTTTAAAATATAGTATTTAAATATTGAGTTTGCATTACTTTTCTTTTAACTGTAACTTCTGTATTTTTATGCTTTATTTTAAAATAGTGTGTGCTAGTGACCAGCGACTTGTTTTTTTTTCTGCAATAAAAATTTAAGGTAATATGATTGATCATTGCATGATGATACTAATCGCTTGGGGTTATACAATAATCAGTACCTTAAAGACTGTGTTCTGCCGAAATACATTACAAATGGACAACAGGCGTGACAAATATTATACCTGGTAAATATATTCAAACAACACCAATAAAAATAACTGCGCTACTGAGAGATAGCGTACACCTATGTATATATAAAATTAGTTGCAAATTAAGTGGAACTGGTATATTAGTTGAGTTCAAATTCAATTACTGATGTCAAAATTTTTAATCTAGAAACATTTAAAATTATACATTATTTCACCATATCAAGAGTTCATTTGTTTAGTCTCCTGTTATGTTATTGACTTTGGAATTTAATTTCTTCGGCTTCTAAGACAAACGCATCTGGAAGAAAGAGAAGAAGAAGGAGAAGAAGAAGAAGAAGAAAAGAGTAAGAAAAAGAGAAAGCAGAAGAAAAAAGAAGAAGTAGAAAACAAAGAAAACTAAAAAAGAACAAGACGATCGGAGAAGAAGAAGAAGAAGAAGAAGAAGAAGAAAGAAGAAGAAGAAGAAGAAGAAGAAGAAGAAGAAGAAGAAGAAGAAGAAGAAGAAGAAGCAGAAGGAGGAGAAGAAGAAGAAGAAGAAGAAGAAGAAGAAGAAGAAGAAGAAGAAGAAGAAGAAGCAGAGGACGCTAATTATTATTATAATTATTATTATTTACACTGCTTCGTAAAAATAGATAGCTATTGGCCATTTATCGCTACACAGGCCTTCCAGTAACTATTATTGATATGTGAGTTCTGTTTGTGAACTTTTCTTGATTACTGGATCATGGGGATGTAACGTGTTGTTCCACTTCCTAGTACAAAAATAGCTGCTTTCGCCTACTTGGTGCTATTTCTGGCAACTGTTATTATACATCTGCTAGTAATACATTGTCCATATTCTTATTTACATCACATTCAGATCATATAGACTGCAGGAACTAAGTATATATCAGAAGGAGGTGAGAAATGAAAGGTTATACTTCCCTTTCCTTTCTTTTTTTATATATTTTTTTCTTGTTTAAAGACTGGAAAAATGATAAGATAGATTTCGGGCCAATAGCGTCTAATAAATAACAAACACAGGACATTATCTTCTTTAACATTTGTGAGACACTGCAAAATACTAATGTTGATATATTACGACCTTAAAGTGAGTGATGATACAAAATAATCTCTCTCTATCTGGGAAATAAAATATAAGAAGGGAAACATTTGTAATGACGTTGTAGCGTTTCGATTGATATCCTGTCTGATTGTTTCAGCAAAAATACTCTTTTTAATATATTACTTTAAAAAGTGACTGTAT
This sequence comes from Protula sp. h YS-2021, assembly GCA_949752745.1. Classification (NCBI taxonomy): domain Eukaryota; kingdom Metazoa; phylum Annelida; class Polychaeta; order Sabellida; family Serpulidae; genus Protula; species Protula sp. h YS-2021. The sequence goes on from OX457025.1 coordinate 33,812,974, forward strand.
AAGGAAATGAGAAAATACGTCAATTCAGTCACTCAAGTCTGTAGTCGGATTGCAAAGCAAGGAACTGATAGATTTTCTTCGAACTGAAGCGTTTACTTTAAAAGCTCTGCTTAACAAATGCCACGGTAACTACTTTACTTTGATCTATCAGTTTTAAATAGGAACGAAAAACAGGCAGCCACAAAAGATACAAACCAACACAGTATAATGTACTCGTAGAAAACATCAATTCTTCTAATGTATTTGACCGCGAAGATGTTTGACCTTGAAGCTGAAAGTCAAGGTTAAGAAATGTTCAAAAAGACTGAGTTCCGGGAATGACGTGGGTGTGATTTAAATTTAAACCGACTCAAAACCATTACAGAGAAATGCTAAAACGTAAAAGTGAATAAAAATGCAGAAATACAAGGGAAACTAATAGAGGGCTAAAAAAAAGTAACATTTTACAGAAAATCCTTAAGTTTCAAATAATTCTATTAAAATTTATATCCAATAACTCGTAACTTTTTAGTGTGACAACAACCTCACGCTGGTGCAGAATCATTGACCATTGAATGTAACCTAAAGTCTAATCTGAACTCTTACGAATATCATAGGCTCTTCCAGAAATGATATCAAAACATCAGGTTTTTTTAAACCATATCGGGTGGTTGTAGAAGACCTTATGGGAGGACCCCTAAGATCTCATATGTGATCACTAGTAAAACTGTATGAGGGGATTTTCTTTTCTCAAAGTGGAGCGAAATTGGTTACAATGTCTAGACGTACTAGACAAACCAGTTTTGAACAAAAACAGAAATTGGCAGAACACTTAAGGTTCAGGTCAAACTACAGTGTTTCGTTAATCACGTGATAGGTTCTTGAAAAAAGATTTTAGCCGTATTTTTGGCGACTGCACGCTTTTTAAGATGTCAATAGAAATGTCAGATTTAAAAGTCTGTCTCTGTGAAAAACAATTAAGAATAAGATATGTAAAGACCCATGTGTCATATTAAACCGCAGGGGACACTTTCTATTGCTACATATCCTTGACAATTTCATATAGTCTTGTAAAATAATCTAGCAATTCAAACGCATTTGGCGGTGATACTCGAGACAGGACAAAACGTGGTTATAGATAAGGCCAAAATAGATGGCCAGTTGTTTATTTCCAGGGCCAACATTTGCCGAAAGCGACGTTAACGCTGGTCAGTCGCTAGCCCAAAGAGGTTTGCTCGAAGGTTAAAACAAGTTCATCATAAAGCGCCCATGCATTATCTCTTTTATGAGCCTAATGAAAGCATAACATAAAATGTGTCTCGGAGGTCAGATTGAAGGTATCCCAGTTAATATTTCCCTATTGTGCTCATCTTTTCAACTGGGTTCAATGTTGTTTCCTTCACATTTACTTGGTTTGGCCATTAATACAACCCCCCCCCCACCCCCACCCTTGTTTTGTCTCGAATGTGGCCATCCTCAGGCTGGCACAGATGACTTCTGTGTGCTAAATCATCCAGTGTTTCACAGCAAGTTTACCCGGCTAAATTTTAATGAAATTTTATTTTTGTGTATTTAGCAAAATTTTGCCTTACAGTCACGGGACCTGCAACATATTTTGACGCTTCTTTTCCCTAAAAACCAGGCATGATACAGGCATCAAATCTTTTTCTTTTTTTTCCTTCCAGACCGTTGCACATTTCAGACCTGTTTCAATGTCAGAATCAGCCTTTTGCATTCGGAAAAAAGAGACCCATTTTTAACATTTTTACACAATCTAAGAAAATTTATGAAAAGCCTAAAAAGGGGATTGCCTTAAAAAAACTTTTCACCTCTTTAAAAAACCGTTCATTGTATAAAAGAACAGCTGAAAGGCTTAATTTTTGCCTCCATGTTTTTTGGCCAATAAATCAACTGCAAAACATTTTACAACATTTTTCCTTTCTTCTTGGAAATTAACATAGGGTCTGACGATTAATTGAGAGTTAAAACTATCGATCTATAATCGAGCGCAAAAAGCAAACTGCTTAGTTTTGTGGAGATCGTTCTTGTTTCAGATCTTTTTACACGCGAACAACCGTTCTCAACATCTTGAGGGAGCTCTTCGTCCTTTCTTTTGCTCATTTCTTTACTGAGCTTCTTATGTCTTTTCACTGTTTTTTCAGCTATCATTCTATCATTTCTTTTCCATTGACAAAAACAGTATTCATGTGGCCTCGCAATCATTTATTTGCGACTACTAATTAGTTAGACAGTGAAACTAAGGTTTTCTAAGCAACTCATTACGGATTTTAACCTTTTGTTCCAAGTGAAGCAGACAGAAAAAATCGACGAGACTGTGCCATATACAAGTCACTGCAAGACACCATATGTGGGCCATTTCCTCACATCATATACAAACCACTGCAACGCACCATATGCAGCCTAGTGTCTCACGCCATATTCAAACTTCTGCAACGCGCCACATGCAAGTCACTCCATCACACCATATGCAAACAATATGCAGCCTCGCACTATTTACGACCGCTTCAATGAGCCATATGCAGGCTACTCCCTCAGTCTATATTACAACCACCTCATTGCACCATATGCAGGCCACTCCCTCAGTCTATATTACAACCACCTCATTGTATCATATGCAGGCCACTCCTTCAGTCTATATTACAACCACCTCATTTTACCATATGCAGGCCACTCCCTCAGTCTATATTACAACCACCTCATTGTATCATATGCAGGCCACTCCCTCAGTCTATATTACAACCACCTCATTGTACCATATGCAGGCCACTCCCTCAGTCTATATTACAACCACCTCATTGTATCATATGCAGGCCACTCCTTCAGTCTATATTACAACCACCTCATTTTACCATATGCAGGCCACTCCCTCAGTCTATATTACAACCACCTCATTGTATCATATGCAGGCTACTCCCTCAGTCTATATTACAACCACCTCATTGTACCATATGCAGGCCACTCCCTCAGTCTATATTACAACCACCTCATTGTATCATATGCAGGCCACTCCCTCAGTCTATATTACAACCACCTCATTGTATCATATGCAGGCCACTCCCTCAGTCTATATTACAACCACCTCATTGTACCATATGCAGGCCACTCCCTCAGTCTATATTACAACCACCTCATTGTATCATATGCAGGCCACTCCCTCAGTCTATATTACAACCACCCCATTGTATCATATGCAGGCCACTCCCTCACGCTATATCACGACCACTTTCATTGTGCCATATGCAGGCCATTCCCTCACGCTATGTTACAACCACCTCATTGTATCATATGCAGGCCACTCCCTCAGTCTATATTACAACCACCTCATTGTATCATATGCAGGCCACTCCCTCAGTCTATATTACAACCACCTCATTGTATCATATGCAGGCCACTCCCTCACGATATATTACGACCACTTTTATGTGCCATATGCATGCCATCTCACATAAAATATACAAATTATTCCCATAAACCACAGTAACATGCTATATTATGTAAAATCACTTAACAACTATTATAGTGTTTAAAATGATAATGATTAAAATCAGTACACAACTGTCACTCAATGGCATCATGTTAAAACGGGGGACATAGTTACTCATTCCAAGATTCCAACAGCTACCGATGTAAGAATTTGCATAATTCCTGGGATACCCACAAACAAGCGATTTTCGAGAACCCCAAAAGGATTTCTAAGTGCAACTCTTAGTGAAGAGATGAAGACATTTAACGAAGTTATTGGCAGTAAAAAATGCTCTTTGACGTTGAACTGACGGTTGATAAGTAACATTTTTATCATTTCGCAACAATTTTTTTTTTTACAAAAAAGTGTTTGATTAATTAATTAAAGACGAACGATTACTTTGGTACTCTGTCAGGTAGTTCTTCCTTCTGAGGACAGAAAAGTTACGTTTTTACGCTGAGAGATTCATCCAAAATGTTTCTTCTACAAGAAAGTCCTTCTTTTTTAGAGGACTCGGGTTCTGGAGGGTTCCAAATTTCCTCCTTTCCTCCTATGTTTGGCAACACCTATAAAAGATAGCTTTTTGAGACTCAATAATTGTTAATAAACATTTTAATTATCTTAGAAAGAATTACAATCAAGTTTTTTCTACCGGAGATAGAAAAAACCGCCCACTTTGTGTACTGTCCATATTGTAAGACACATGTCCGGTCCATATGCTGGGCTAATTTTCCCGAGCATATGGTGGTCACACTTCCAGGACACATGGTGAGCCAAGCAGGTATCAAATCATCAGTATATGTCCCTCGCCGCTTGTCCCTTCTATAAGCTTACCGCAGTCTCGGTTTCTAATAATATGATAATGGCCGGTGGGACAAAGACATTTAATCAAGAAAGGTGCCGCGGTTTAATTATTGTCGGTGGTATAAAGGAAAGAATTTATTACTTAAAATAGGTACTGGCATAATTTTTGGATGTAACAACCAGAAAACGATGTGCCATAAAAGGTTTTATGTTGAAAGGATGTTATTAGCTGAAATGTAAAGAGGAAACTGAGAAGTGAGAACTATTGGGTTAAGTGCATGTGTGTTGACACCTCGCGACGTGCTTTAACCCACCCACTCAATCAACAAATCTTTGGTCAAGATTACCACACAGGCAAACTACGAATTTACCATTTTCAGAGATCCCAATTGAAATTATTAAAAAATGCGTCATCTTTCAGTGGAGGTCTTACATTGCCACGGCGGGGGGGGGGGGGGGTGGGGGCACAGAAGAGGAGTGATTCGTCCCAGACACACACACACACACACACACACACAAACTCAGGCTCAAGATATACCGATTGCTTGGTAGCCATTTTCAGACCGCAAGTTTCTCTAATAATATTTTGACTCCTTTACTATAAAAAAATAATAAAACAACTGTTTTGCCAATACTCTAATAATATTCATGTATTTCCTTAAGAACAGCTTATACAAGGCATCCTTTCTTGGTTCTATATCGGGTTCCAAAGGATTGCTTATAATTTAAATTTATTTTGTTCAAAGATGTATTTACTTTAAAAACATTGTACCCGAAAGTAAACAATAGCATAATAGTAAAAATAGGGTAATAAATCCTTGTGTTTGTTTGTAGTTTTTTTAAACAAAATATTACGATTCACAAGACATTCTCCCTAACCCTCTTGTGTAGAAAATAGCAGAAGGCCGGTGTTCACAGGCTCTCTCTCTCTCTCTCTCTCTCTCTCTCTCTCTCTCTCTCTCTCTCTCTCTCTCTCTCTCTCTCTCTCTCTCTCTCTCTCTCTCTGTCTCTCTCTCTCTCTCTCTTTCTTTCTTTCTATCTATATATCTATCTATCTGTCTCACTCTCTCTCTCTCGCTTTCTCTCACTCTCTCACTTTACCTATCTCTGTCTCTCTCTTTCTCTATCTCTCACTCTCTCTTTCATTCTTTCTTTCTTTCTTTCTTTATCTATCTGTCTATCTATCTATCTATCTATCTATCTATCTATCTATCTATCTATCTCACTCTCTCTCTCGCTTTCTCTCGCTTCTCTCTCTCTCTCTCTCTCTCTCTCTCTCTCTCTCTCTCTCTCTCTCTTTCTCTCCCCCTCTTTCTCTCCCTGTCTCTCCTTCTGTCCCTCTTCCCCTCCCTATCTTTCTGTCTCTTTCTCTCACTCCCTCTCTCTCTCCCTCTCTCTCTCTCTCTCTCTCTCTCTCTCTCTCTTTCCCTCTCTTTCCCTCTCTCCCCTCTCTCATTCAGAGCCATCACCCCTCTACATTTTCCGCTGGACCCGGCTATGCTTTAAGAATTACGTGGGACTGTTCCGTATTGAAATAAACTAATTTCACTTTAAAAAATGAAAGGACAAAAATCACAAAGAGGATCTCAGAATGGTTGAGAGCATATTACCGGTATGATAAAAGGAAGGAAGGTCACTTCACACACTTAAAATTACCACGTGATGTTGTCATTGCCAAAGTATTAAGCTATACCATAATATATTGCGGTCCATCTTTAATTCGTTTTTTTTTTTTCATCCCCTACAATTATCTTTAACAAAGAAATATCCTATCCTCAGTTTAATTATTTGCACGACTGCCCAAACATCAGTACTGTTTGATGTGTGAACATACGCTGGTTTGCTTGAGGAAATGGAGTCGAGGGGTGGGGGGGGGGGGGGGGGGAGGGGGTATTAAGAATATGCACGCATCGTCGTAACCCATCCCTGCTTCGTAAGTATTTGACATAAGATCACATAACTCTAATTTTTATCCATAAAAATACGTATTCCACTAAAGCAGGGTTCAGAAAATAAGCCAAAAATATGCCTCCCTTGCTCATCACAAAATTTACCAACAACGGCGCAGCTGGCTTCCGTGCCCAAGAGTAGCAACACGTAGTCTTTTCCATACAACAAATAATTTGTAGAGGATGGTGCCAAATGATAGGAACAACACGCCCTTACACAGGTAAACTACATGAGACCAAAACCCAGCCTTGGAAATAACGCATGGTTGCTTTATAAATGGCCTTTTTTATTTAAAGGGGCTCAAACTACCTCTCTACCCCTTCAATTCTTTTGTTAACATTGTGTACGTACGGTCTTTTCGCTTAACCCATGTGTTAAGGGAAATAATTCTTTGCCATTTCAATGCGTTAGTTGGGAGCTTTCAGACCTATTTCAAGTTGCAAAAATGTGTTAATTCTACTTCAAAATATTTCACATTTGATAAACAAAATAACAGTAAATCTTTCTTTAAAAAATAAGCCGCTGGTCAAAGGGAGAACATATATATTTGAGTCGGTTTGTCACAGAGAGGCAACAATGTTAACGTGTTGACATTGTGACAGTTTCAACCAATGAAATTTCACCAAGCCGCAGGCGCACTTATTTTGCGCTTAGGATTCATACCAAAACTATGTGCTGTCAACTTGGCAAGATATCAAGAGGCCCCAACAATCGTAAAAATCTCTGTATAGAAGAGACCCATGTAGTGATCAGATTATAGGGGTGCTTCTAGATATATACTGTACATATGCGACACGAACATTTATTCTAATTTACGGTCTCAGTCAATGCGGATGTTAAGAATAGGACGAAGTTTTTTACTGGAACAATTTTAATGTTCCTCTTATATTTTACGTAGAAGATTGAAACACTGGTCAATCCTGAATGAAAAAAAAAGTATTTAAAAACATCTTATGAATATATAACAGGATCATAAAAGCGCTACAAGGGATAAAAACGAACTCAACATAGTAAAAACTCTGTGTTAAACATTTGCATAGCTATTGAAAGCACTTGGCAAATTCGCATAAAGGTGTCATTTTTTTTTAAATTTTAGAATGGATATTTAGTGTTAGAATTTACGTGCTGTGCAATATCTTCACCAAGGCTATGACCATTCCACAGGACGACTGGGAAACAGACGAAATGCCGGTTGAAAAGAATCCAGAGATGTCCTTCGGGCATTCTGGGAATTCCTGGGTTGATCCAGGCTCCTATGGTGTGGAAAGAAACTATGGCAAATCGATGCTCAAACATCGCGAAGACTACCGATGCATCAATAATAACAATAACACCAAGTACAATACATTAGTGATAGATAAAAGGTCCAAGCGCTATCAATCTCCAATGGGTGACCACCTAATGAATGGCTATGAACCAAACGGCAACTTGGATTACGGAGAAGAGTACAGACCCAGGGCATCGTCATTTGATGCCGATAAACACTTCTCTAACTCGCACCTTTCTAATGGGGATACCGGATATAACGAGTCAGCTATGAGGGCAAGGCAGCATTTCCGTCAGGCGAAGAGCCGGACTTTTCAATACGACGACAGCCCCAGTGGGTATGTCTATAATAATAATCCGGATAGCAGTCGCTCTAGCCACACGACATCAGGACACGCATATGGACAACCGGAAGAGATGACTATGTCTTATAACGGCCACGTTGTACACGATGGGTATGCCACCATAACAAGATCCAGGAAAAACAAACCAGTACGAGCGAGCCACCACACGGGGCTTGCCCGTGTAAACGACAGCATAACAAATCCAAGCCCGAGTCAGACGCCCCCTCAGAGAACTGTCGTCTTTCCACAAGAGCCACTCTCGATGAGTTTCGATGCCAAAATCTTGCGGATGCTACAAGCGCAGCAGCAGAATGGCCATGTGGAAACAACTGCGGCCACGGCAGCGAATACACAAGCAGCCATCCAGAAACCAACTAAGTTCAACCTGGCGCATACAGTCCACGCCTTACCTCAGCACGATATACAAGTGCACCATGCCAGAAGTGTCTACCTCACGAAGAAGTCTATTTCAGAATCATCGGAGTATCCACGGGAAAAACAAGCACCATATACGAACGACTTGGATCATGTGTTCCAGTCGAAAAGTCCGTCAACTCCAGATTCGAGTAGTATCGACTCGCCAACAAAATCAAAATCTCCTCTATTTTCACTTATGTCAGCTAGGTTTGGGAGTTTAAGGCGTCCGAAGAAAGCCCCCATGGATAGTTCATCTGAAGAAATCCCAAAGTTTAAGAGGAGTAATTCCACGCCAAACATCATGGACAACTTGGAGATAAGCGAAGACGAAGATAATGATGATTATGGCTTTTTAAGTTTTCGTTCATTTCGTTCAAAAGACAACCCTTTCAAGGGTTCTGATTCTCCTTCTACAGATATGCAGAAGGTCAAGGCCGGTCATCAAAATCGAGGTCAGGTTCAAGGTCAAAGTGGCATACTTCCCAAGAAGTGGAGAAAGTCAAAACCTTCCCAGAACAAAACAAGTCAGTGGAAACCACAGGTAAGATCTAAGAGCAGTAACATAACAATGCACATAATTTACTTAAGGGATTATTTTAATTAATCGCTTTGTTTTAGACCTCTTCTGATCCCAAAGTTCAATGTGCACACATTCTTTTCACGTCAAACGTTTGAAACCTTTCGTAGCATTGTAATTTAAGGAATTTGCCCCAGTTATGAATTGCAAAAAAAAAAAGAAAAAGAAAAAGAAAGAATGAAGAAAGAAACTGAATGCCACACACAACAGCGAGGTTTTTATAGTTTATGGCAGCACCCTAAGGTTTATCGTTTTATTCAGCTCTTTTCTAGTTCATGACGTGCTGAGAAAAAATCTTACAAATATCGGTAATACATCTAATTACATTAATTGTTGTGTGTGTTGGTATTCAAATGGCTGATACATATTAATTGCAATTGAAACATGTGAGTGATTTCTTGTCTCCAGACTTTCAGTATGAACCACACCTGTATAAATGAACCGATTTATTATGTGAAATTTAATATTTTTCCTTGCATAATTTAATCCAGCTCGTACTTTTTAAAAATTGTTCTCCTTTTATTTCTCTGTCCCAGGGTTGTTCACTGTTTATTTGTTGCTGTGTATTTCACATAATCGACCCCATGCTCAATAAATTATGGTTGTACATGCCGTACAAAAGAGCATACATTTACTGGCGAGCAAGATATTATGCTCACACTTCAATCAATTTAACATACTAAATTACTCCGCCTGAGAAAACAGTGCAATAATATCCCCGCTTTTCAAACCACTTTAGTTCTACCTGGGCATGTCTCCATAATGATAAAAGCTGTAGCTTTGATAAAGTAGAATAAAATTTGTTAAAAGCATTTTGTGATCATGCCTCTGGTCTGTTGTGACTGCTCACGAAATCTTGTTTATGATGTCATAGATGTCACATAACTAAAACGGTGAGAATTATGGCGCCCCCTAATGTTAAACAATTCTACCCAAATTGTACAGCCTCCTAGAATAACTGTCAAGGCCGGAGATATTATAACCTTTTGTTATGATTCCCTAAACCTTGTTGGGGAAAATAAACATTGAATTGAAGACCGCAAATGAGGCAGATGTCGTAAAAGGCGGGCAAAGTCTTTCTCTTCAAGGATTTAAATTTTAAGAAATGAACACGCACATTTACGTTTAATTCTGACAAATTGCTATTGCTGCATATAACTGCAAACGCCATTAGATTTAGTATAACTTCTGTACAAGGTGAGATGGTGTTTGTTTACATTTTAGGGTGGCTATTTATGGAGCAGTGCGAGTGGGAAGAAGGTCGTACTTTCACCAACACACTTGTTGAATCTGACAGAGATGGAGCGTCTTTGTCTGCGTAAGATAGCACACACCAAACTGCAAAACATGGATCTGGGCTGCCCAATTGTCGTTCCGAAAGGTAAATTGCGCCCATGTTCATTTATGAGGTTCCCCCTTAAAAATCTAAGTGTTGGTTGGTTATTAGGGTCATTGATTAATTCAATTGTTTCTTGAAATTAGTTACAAAACCAGAGTCACCATTGAATTCCTCAGCGCAAAAAAAGATTAATCATTTTATTTAAAAACAGTTTAGTATTTTGACAGACAAATGTGATAGAGATGTGTAAGGATACTAACTCTGTTATGCGTGGACATCGGGCAAACATTTGAGAAAATTCATGTCTTTTATGCATTGATTATTATGTTGGGACGGTCAATATTTTGTACTCACACACCTAAATACACTGAGTACTAAATAACATAGGCTCTTTTTGGTCAGCCCGTGCTCGGAAAACACCTCTCTTTGTGTAACATAATCAACCTAATAAACCCAAAAAATCAGAACACGAGTAATCGACCACTGATCATATTCAGATATTGCTTGAGCTGCAAATGTCAAAAAGAAAAATCCTCGATTTATTAACGTTGCAACAAACAGAGCCCAAACAGTTTGTTTGTGTAAGAAAACCACAAGAATTATCCACCACTATTCTAACAATGCAAGATCTATGGTATTTGGTTTTATTGCTCCTTAAACAAGCTGCATATGAATGAGAGTAAAAAGTGCATTCAATGCTGATCTCTTACAATGTAATACTAACGGAATTTTTTTGGCCCTTAAAACTTCTGACATCACTTATTTATCTCCTGAATGAGTGCGCCAAGTGTCTGGTGTCAGGGATCGGGTAACTCCCACGCACAAAATTACAGATTATGTCACACTAAAATCGATTATAAATTTCCTGACAATTTGCTTTGCCAAAAATGTTAAGTTGTTGAGAAGTTGTCAGTACTTCCGGTAGATACGAAAATACCTGTCAATCATTCAAAGTTGACCGAGATATTATTTTCAAAGACAAATAAATATGTTTGTGAAAACAGGGCTAATCCTTATTAATGCCATCTGGTGGCCAGCAGGAAAGCTTCTTAAGTAAAAAGCGGTGCCAGAAACAGGCATTTGCTCTGAGACCAAAGTATACATGCTTAAGCCAAGTAAGCTTCTTAAGAATAACAAGAGCATGACCGAATCGAAGAACACTAACTTTTTCCATTTAAATTAACTTGAAAATTTGTGAAGAAATGGACAGTAAGCACACAAGAGTGATTTCCCGATGTGTTGCTCAAAGCTAGGAGTGCTGTTTTATATGTTTGCTTGTCCGTTGTCGTGCTTTAGCCACTACCTCGATCGCCATCGCCACTTTTACTTAAAAATGATTTCCAGTGGCGAGTATCACCCAATTTTGCGACAACCAAAAATGACTTCCAGTGGCACGTATCACCTAACTTTGCGACAACCAAAAACCAAAAATGACTTCCAGTGGCACGTATCACCTAACTTTGCGACAACCAAAAATGACTTCCAGTGGCACGTATCACGCATTTTGCGACAACAAAAAGTGACTTCGGTTTACACTTCTTAATTTTCCTGCGCTCTCTTCCTGTCTCACGATATTTGGCTATAATGGTCTCCTATAAATGCCTATTTTTTTATTCTTAACTTTGCTGTCAGTTTGCGAAAGGACAGATGATACTGTTGATTAATCCCGCACGTGCTTGTGTACACTATTATTTGACGAATTATATAATGAGCCATTGAAAAAAAAAGTCAGCCGTATTTCTACTGGGACGGGAATCCGAATCGTGGAAAACTCCACAGCCTCAGGCAGTTTTTAATATTTCTTCAGACCCTTGTAAAGCGATTTTATTCAGTCAATTTAGCTTGAAAATGCATTGTCAATCCGCGTGGTGCGCTGGGAACGGCGGCGAATGAATGAACGAAAGAAAAATGCCTTGGGCTTGTACAAACTGCCCTCTATGCCCTTAACTTTATAATAGAGACATCCGGCGTGATCCCATTTCATAAGCATGCAAAGTTCCCAATGCTCTTATATAGTAGCACCTGCATAAATGGTTCACTAGTCCCATATATTGATGAACATATGCAGAATTTAACATTCCCACTAACTATACATCTATTTGTCACTGGGGACAATTCTACCCTATTTCCTGCTTATTTACTTAAACTAGAGATTGGTGTTCATCGGTTTGTGACAATTATACTCAAAATACCGTTTTACTCTTGCGTAGAAATACTCGTTACTTAGCAATGAATGTCACAAACTAATATATATCCACCAGTTATTCATTTATTATTTTTTGGCATTTTTAATGGCTGTTATGCGGGCACAGTGTAGGATGGGCAGTAACTGACGATCGTAGTTTGTAGTTATGCCGCTCAGCATGTTCGCCTTTTCCTTCTCTTTTAGCAGGACTTTTAAATGTCATTACCGGACCTTTCTCTTTTGCTGGGACTATGAACCCTTTCCACTAGTTCAATGATAAGGAGTGTATAGAAGATCTGAAGGATGTTGTGCCATTTCTTGTGTTCGAGAACACTTTTTTTGAATGGACAATTGCTCTTGTATTGGTCATGTGAAGAAAAAACGTAAACGTGCATATTTGGGCTTGAAAGTTCACATACGTAACAGAAGTCCTTTGCCATTTGACTGCTGAATATCTATGAATCACTTTCTAAGAAGGAATTTGATATTTATCACAATATACCTCTTTTGGGTATAAACACAGCGAAAACGCCTGCAGTACAAAAATAAGTGGACACAATGCCCCTAAGAGATCACTAATCTCTCTGTTTTTGTAAGAAACAAACGTACATTCATTTGTGAGTATTCTGCATACGTCATAGGGAATTACTTTGGTCCAGTATTTTTTTTTTTTTTTTTTTTTTGGTTGGAGGAGGGAAAGGATAAAAAGCCGACTCGTGCGTATCGATAATATCAATTGAATGGTCAGTCAAGTTATTCAATCAGTCCTAGACTATTGTGCTGTCCCGTGCCAGCCTCTTTTATCACGAGTGGCATGTGCTTATTACGCGAAGTAAACAACAAAACCAAGAACGTTCCTTACAATTTCCTATTTTACGTTTAGTACTTAGAAAAACAGATTAATCTCTATGTATTTTACTTTTTTTTTGCTATTTATCCCTGGCATATTCACTTAATTAATACATGAATGGACATTAATAAATATGTTTTCAGTTATGAATCAATCAAATGATGTCATTTAAAAGCAAAAACTTAAAACGTCTAATTGATATGGGTAAACATGTTGTTATTAGACACCTTATGCAGAAAGTTTGCTTTCCATTTTTACTTATTGATTACTAGGTTTTTGGCTCACGTGACCTAACATTTTCTCAGTTTTATACAGTCATTGAATAACACTCAAAAGAAGATGTCTATTGCTTACCAGCGTTCATCATTTACTTTTGAGATCTAAACAAAAGCAGAGCATTGGACAATAAACAAGACCGCAATGATATCCTGGCAAATTTGTGTTACCTTAACTCTGGGTTTTCTTCCCCATTGTTCTGTTAATACCTCCACATACTGTATGTAATCACCATAAAATCGCATAACCGAGGTTTCCAGTGACATAATGTGCATCCAACTCACTTTTCCGCTTTTTTTATTACGGGAATAAATCAGAACACAGTGCGATTTAGCTACAGCACCAAATGATATAGATAACTGTACTTTCACTCAACTCGGCGATGTGAATTCTTTTAAACGTGTAGAGGGGGTATATTTGGAAATAAAATATGGGACTTTTGTCAAAATTTTTAAAAGTTATTGATACATGTTTATTACATTCGTAGAAATATCATTAGATATGTTGTTTTCATTTTAGATCACGGGAATAAGAGATCTAAACGAGGGTTCTCCCTGAAGAAGCGTAACCTCTCAGGAAGTCTGCTGGACGGTTTCAAAGATAAAACAAAGGAACGCGAAAGCAAAGGTAATTCCGATTCTTAATGTGGTTTAACTTGGTACAGACGATAAATTTACCCAATAACCATGCAAACAGTTGCTTATTGTAAGGAGCGGTGGCTGTTTGTAGCGTCCTTATGCTATCTGCCAGAAATAATGAGCAATTGTTATAGCTCTATTACAGCAAAAAAAAAAAAAAAGAACTACATGAAATAATACGAAATGAACTCTCTTTCCACAATGTACTGCACGTGTGAATGATGTATAAATCAGAACAGTTGGCTTCTCTTATTTCTCTCACATCTGTGTCCGTCCAGACAATGAAAAAAAAAACCCCGGCTCGCCATCAAGTGTCATTATTGGTAAATACATCTGCACAGTATTTATAAAGGTACATTTTATTCGTGCCAATAATAGCACAATTTGTAAAGCAGTTAGGGCATGCATTGGCACTGCGAAGGCCAGGAAACGGACATAGTGGCAATCACAAAAACATTTCACAGTTCAAATTTAGAACTGTGCGTAATTGGCAGTAATAACACAGGAATGTTTGAAATTATACTCTGTCCAGTTCGGACGAAATTAGAAGTGTGATCATAACATGGAATCAAAATAATTTTAAAATGTCAAAATAAATATCAGCCTTTCATTTTACTGCTTTGATAGGCAGTTCATTGCAAATATCTTTTCTATGTAAATTTGTGTGGTACTGTAAATGAAACAAGAAAACTAGAACGACGAAAACAGGAACGCGTATGCCATGGCCAAATATTTCAAAACTACCGGAACTAAAATGTTTAAATTTTGTCATTAGGCAAGATGAAAATCCAGACCTCTGTCTTTTTTTCATGGAACAGCAATTACAGAAATTTGTCGCATGTTACCATAGTTGTGTCTGCGCCACTCACTATTATTATTGTTATTATATGCCAAATAAAATACCAGTACAAGCTGCTTCATTATGACCAGAGGAATAGGCTAACTCTCGTGAAATAAAAACCCTTTTTCGCTATGTTCAAATCACAAGAGCAGAAATAAAAATGGCTGCTTTTGCTGCGTGTGTAATTAACGTAATGACGCCATTGCACCATAATTATATATAATAGTTCTGATATAAATGTTCTTAAAGAAACACCAGAAGAAATCTCTGCATAACAAAAAAAGTAAACAACTTGTTTACACCTTTTAATCACTTACCCTTGCTTTTTTAAAAATACCCTTCTAGTCATTTACGAATGCACTGTTCAGATATTCATCCGCCTGACACTTATTCATCAGTTTAAACGCTTTCTCCAAACACCATCTTTAAATAAAATCTCAAGATCGTTTAAAATATTTTGGAATGTTTGAAGGATGTTTAACTTGCATTACCTAGTGGTTGAGGATGATTAAGATACAACGGCCTAAATTCAAACAGTTCATTGTATTTTAAGAGGAAAATGGTTCTTTGAAATTTGAAAAAAAAATCTTCGAAATACATTGTGCAATATTCATAAAGGGCGTGTGTCATTTAGCAAAGCAGACCAAGGAAGTGCTTGCCTTACAGTTGGAAAATAATTGTTAAAAGACGCCACATTTGTTTTTGAGTATCAAGCCTAATTTCCTGAATTAAAAAGATTAAGTGTTGATACAAAAACAAACTAGTTCTTTGATGAGTGGAAATAAACAGTGATTAAACTACGCACAGCGGTACAATACTTTCTCTCCAGCATGCCAAACAAGCACACACCTTTTTGGTGTACATTGATAGATTTGAGAACAAAGATGTTCAAGTTTCCTTCCATCAACATTCCACTGTTGTCATTTGAAAATAAAAATAGGTTTTACTAACATAAATAATAGGCATTTTTATAATAACTTTGCATACAACGCTTGTAAGTGCGCTGTACTTTATGAGGAGATTATTTTTGCATCTAACAAGTATTAATATAAGCTACTTCGAATGGCTTCATATAATTTTAGCTGTGCTCGAAATAATTGCTATTTTTATGTAAAAATGAGGTAATACACCAAGTTCAACCCATACGTGTAGTAGCAAAATTACAGAGTAAATAGATGAAGGTGACAAAAAGCCATGTGCCGGACTGGGGAAAACTTGGCTTGTTTCTTCAGGTCTCGTTTCTGACAATGACCACATTTGTTAATGAATGTTCACGTGTTGCTTTGGACGATGCACGTGAGCCTGTTTAATCTTGTGGGTGACCGGTCTTCCCAAATGACTGACCGTTTGAGTGTTTGTTGAATGCTCGTTAGGAATACCTCCAATTTGGGTCAATGTATAACATTTATTTGAAGGGTACAGTCGGGTGCTACGTGCATTATTTATATGTTTGCTGGCAATCTCTGCTTTTGGTTAAACAGTAAGCCTGTAAGCCTAAATTAGAAATATTGGATCATTGAAATTTCAGTATTTCCACATATTTAATCTATAATAGATTTGCTCGACTGTTATAAAATTTCCAAACGGTTTTTGATAAATGCAGTGCATAGAGGAAATGATGCCTTCAGTAATTTTTCGACAACAAACAACAAGTGCAATCCTTCATAAAACCAAGCCTCATTAGTGTTTCCCATAAGTCTGTGGTGTATACAGTTTTTTAAAGCAAATATAAAGGAAAAATATAAACATACATACAACTTGAGAGATAGCAGGTTGTTATTGCTGAAGCGTCACAGCCATCATCATTAGACAACGGCATAATTACATCAGCGTAATGATGTGTACCGTGCTATTATACTATTAGTTTGGCGGCATACCTTGTTAATGAGATAGAAAACATTTTGTAAGAGCTTACCATACAACGTGGTTTATGGAAACAGGACACATAAATTGTGTTGTTCTGTATGGACTGTGGTATTAGAGGAATGTCGAATTTAGTTATGTCACGCTATGGTACAGTGCTTGAAAAGAAAACAGTATTGTAATTATACAGATAATAACATGTGTTTGTATGATTAATAACCTTAAAATAGAAACTGAAGTAAAACTGGAGATTTGTTTTCAGAGCAAGACAGATTTAGGGGTTTAGCTGCTTTTAACTTTGTACCCACATGTAAAGGACATCATTTTAGCAGAAGTACTAAGCAAATGGTGTGTTTGCACTCAGTTTTTTAAAGTTGAATTAAATGTTGCCAAATTGGCCCATTCCATAAAATAAGGCGAAACAATTCACGTCTGTCTAACACTGAAGTTATTAAACTTTGAAAGCAGGTCCGATCAGAACGATATTCGTCTAGAGTATTATTAGGTACGATCCACAGAGTTAAAAGTAATAAATTAAAAAAACTTTTCTATCTTTTTAATATTTCTATCAAATGGAAAATTAAGTTGATTTATACGGCTTTTATAATCATCGGGAATGAATTTGTTAAAATATCAAACAATAATTGCAATCAAAATACTTTTTTGTGAAGCAAGTGGCTTTCATTATTATAAAGTTCGTTATTGTACTTGTAAAGTTACATAAGGTATTCAAAATGGTTTCTTTTCAACATTTTGTAGTCATTTTGTGACTGTTTTAACAAGAACCGCGAGTTATTTAATATTAGCATTTTATAAAATTTTAGAAAAATATGAATGCCAATACAATATATATTATCTAATTCAAATATTGCCTTCCGCATAGTAACTTTAAAAGTGAACTGTACTTTAAATACTTTTATGCTAAGAAAACCACAAGTCACTTGACAGCCAATGCCATCTACTGATATAAATAAACGCATCAAACCATTATCTGAATTTTGGCAAAAGTGTCTCAAGTGGCAAGTTCATATTTATCTAGTTTTTACCCCTTGACATCGTTTGCTTTTTTCATTCTGTTCGTACATGACATACCTCGATTGTAAAGATGGAAAATGCGAATTATTCAAATTCAGACTGACAAATAGATAGATTAGCAGATGCTCGAGGGTTTGATTCGCGTTTTAGACCTTCAAGATGGGAATTGTTGCGAAACTGTTGGTGTTCCAAGTGGCACAACGCGCAAAAATTGCCTTTTATTCAAAACTAAAATTTATTTGATCGATATGATCAGACAGTCAACTTAGTTATGTCCTTCCGCAGAATGATTACGTCATCCTACGTCATTGAAGTTAGCCATTACCCTGGTAGTTCGTATTAAAACTATGTCAACACTAAACATAAACATGTTCATAAAGAACAACACTTAAAACATAAACATCACGAAGTCGTAGTAGTGTTATTATAAAAAGTACAACCGCGAATATGTTAAGACTGTTCTTAAAGTCGACAGGATACGTTGTGAGGTTAGCCATCTAACAGTAACCGATTTAGAACAATAGAATAAAAAATAATTTCTGATTTGAAGTATCTTATCTTTCTGTAGTTCATCGTTACATAGTAGGAAGAACATTTTGCACCGACGGTGCCTATCGTCAATATAGAACATCAGTATCAGTCTGAAAGTTTTGTGCCATAGCAGAAATTCCTCACCTGTCATGTGCCTAATAGCTGAGCTGTCAATTTTCTGTTCACAAGAAAAGACAACCTTTTGCACTATAAGGACACTTTTTGTTAAGCCAAACAGTTTTTAGCCACATATTTAATATGGAGGTGCTAAAGAAAGATGTATGATTCTTTTAAAAAGAAATTACAATACAGTGTCAGTATGTTTCATTAAAACCATATTAAAAGCCTTGAAATGTTCTGAAAATAATTTTTTACTCTATCAGTGTAATTTCATTTTAGGTTATTGTAGTCTGTTGGGAAAGTCCATATTGACATAGGACAAAATATAGAAAAGAACACTTCCTTGTACGTTAATTAAAGCCTTAATTCCTATTGCCTTTCTACTGAAAACCATAAAAAGTTAGGAAACAATGTGAAATAAAGGTATATTATTAATCTGGAAAGCTTTTGTGTGCTTTCTTTTAAAAGTACATGTTTAGAAAATGGCACACATATATGCGTGCTGCAATGCTGATTAACAGGTTTCAAATTCGCCTACAGGAGCACTGCTTATTCGAAACTATCGAAATTCAATCTTGATGTAATAAATAAAGTAGCCTCCTTTTACAAGGCAAAATATTAATATGTTTCAAGGGATCAATTTGAAACTGCATGGCAACGAATACAGTTTTGTCTGTTGACTGAAAGTTGGTCTCTAGCTGTTTTGCTAATGAAAAACCTTGCCCAACTTTACCGGACTACATGCTTGGCACGGCAAATTAGCAGTATATCTATACCTGCAACAAATGTTTGTTAAAGTACAACAGGAAAAAATATGATTAATTTGGTTATAATATAATTGGGATCTTTTTAAGCTACTGTGATTTATATTTGGTTAAATTTGCGTATTTCGCTTTTTGAACTGTGTATGCACTAAACGTTTTTATGTTTCAGATTCTGGGACAAGCAAAGTGTTCGGAGTACCGTTGACAAAAGTTATAGCTAACGATCTTGAGTGCGAGAGAAGAAGATTGTGTCTGCTGCAGCGCAGAGACAGTGCTGACGTCATGGACAATAGGCCGAGGTATGTGGCCGATGTTCCCACATTAGTCGCCCTTAAACATAAAATTTTGCTCAACATTATCAAATTAATAAAGGGCAATTGGCTACAGAAACCTGCCGCTCTCTGGATACTTTGGCAAAATGCAATTGAGTTTAGCATTAACTCCTTGAAATTTGTCATTTTTACCAAGTAATTGTAAACGAAATCGAATTTAAAATCAACATATATAACGTGTGTATTTTATTTGACACTTTGCAAAAAAGACACTGGGAGAAGGAAATCCTGGTATAAGTATAGAACTGACTGCTTGCTTTCACCACGCAGTACAGAGAGACAAGTGTCACTAACCTAATATCAGCAAAAAGCTAACAGTGTTTTGTTGCTATGTGTGATGTTGAATATAAGATTAGAATTTAAAACAAAAATAAATAATGTATATTCCCTAGGGTATTGCGCTCATGTTTTGCCTGTTTGTTATTTCTCGTATTTCATCACGTGTTTGTTGTTTTGGAGCGACTTACTTGCCTTGTATTATCCTTGAATAGTACATATATTATCAATATTTATATCCCATAAATGTGCTTGAAGAAGAAATCTTTCCTTAAAAATTAATTTGCACTGGATAACATGTTTTGGTAACCTTAGCAAACTGAATGATGACCATGCCAATATGTTTATAATAAGTAAAGATAACAGTCAAACCAAATATCAAGAAGTAGAATATCAAAATCAAGATAAGTCTCTTTCAGTGCAACAATTTATTAGTTAAAATAAATAACCTTTAAACATCAGTTACGGGAGCTTATAGGATCTGACCAAAGAGCTATCTTTGACAACAAATCTTACTTGAATTGTTTATCTACTGCTACATTAACAAACAGTTTGGCATATCAGATATATATAATTCTAATCTTTCCCTCTTTCAAGAGGTTACTTTGACTTTTGAGAGATTGGTGTATGAATAGAACATACATCTGTAATAACATACTTGGCTTGGTTCATATAGTGCAGTATGCTATATAGATCAGTGGGTTTTGGAGGTTGTTTAGTCATTTAAGCATATTCTACTGGAGTTTATCATGTCCATAAATATAGCATCAAATCTGAAGGCAACTTTTCCAAAGCATGCCATAGTTCTTTCCCAATTGATCATTTTCCAAATTCTAAGTCAAAGGTAATTACCAGTGTGACATTGGAGGTAATTTTACCAAAGTTTCATTTTGTGTATGTGTAGCCTGTAGCTTCATTAAGGTGGCAATGCTTTAATTAAGGCGTTAGAATGACGCTGAAAACAGGAAAAATATCTTGTCTTCTTTAAGGTTGTTAATTATCGTCATTTCGTTTTCTTTTTATTTTACTGCACGTTTTAAAACTAAACATGGCATAATTGCATTTTTGCGATTTGTTTTTCAGAAATTCGAGCACATCATCGGTAAGTGTAAAAGTGAACTGCTATACTCTTTCCACACTCTCTCGCTCTCCCTCTCTCTCTCTCTCTCTCTCTCTCTCTCTCTCTCTCTCTCTCTCCCTCTCTCTCTCTTTCTTTCTTTCTTTCTCTCTGTCCACCTCTCTCTCTTATTCCCCCTCCTCTCTCTCTCGCTCTCACTCTCTCTCTCTCTCTCTCTCTCTCTCTCTCTCTCTCTCTCTCTCTCTCTCTCTCTCTTTCTTTCGCACGCTTTTTTGCCTGCATTATAGTAACACATTTATGAGTTATGCACAATTCTCAAATAAGAATATACTTTTCTTCTATCCTTGCCAAACCTCAAAAAGAATGACTAACCTCTTTTTTTTCAAATATATTTGAATGCAGCTGTATCTCGAAAGTAACAATGCTTTCAATTGTTGTCGCCAAGATTTTTGTGCTTTTGTTAAAGAAAAGCTAAACTTAACTGTTCAATTTATTATTTAGCTTCTTTCTCCGTTTCTGTTTATTGCATTTTATGTGAAAAAATTTTTTAAATATATTTTAAATATTAACCGCTACAAATAAATTTTACAGCACATGTAAACTTACTCACTTTTTGCTGTTTAAATGTGTGACAGTGTGGGAACGGCGTTCATTGCTAAAATGACAGAATCAACTTTTAGTTATAAAATGACATACTGTTAACATATTTAGCTTTATGGATGTATACAAATAAAGTATTACCCATTGAATTATTAAAGCGTATATCAAGGTGGCTTGATATACAAAACTTCATTTGTTTAATTTACATAAAAGAGTTTAACCTACACAAGCGTTTTTAGAATCAGATTAAATGGAGAGTTATTTTAGAGATTTAGAGATTATGGTTATCGTCATATGAAACTAAGACACCAGTACACATCATGTTTGTTACATTTGTAATAGCACATGCCCTGCTGCTTTGAATACTGTGCTTCTGATGAATGTATAATACCAAATTGGTGCATCATTTATTGCTTTCGACATTTCAAGGAAACAGTTCAGTTATCTCTCCTTATCATAGTAAAATCTTAAATCACGATGGTCATTTATAGTTCCAAATGTAATACATGTTATTTTATTGCGTTTGTTCTGTCTGTACAGGCCGGTAACATCAGTAGTGACTCGCTGTCGGAGACTGACAGCCGTAGTACAGGCTCTACACTTCTGGATGCACTGTCGCTGTCTTCAAGCGGAAGATTCGACTCCCAAAGGCTTGATCATGATCCAAGATTAGCTACACACATGCCTCATGTTCCCTACGTAGTGGATACATGCTTCAAGCACATTGAAACTCACGGTAATTATACATGCCTTCTCAGATAAAATACATATACTACATAGTAGTGTGTTGAATTGTCAATATTGCATATACAAATTAACGCAGTCTTTTCACGGATATTGATTGTGTGATATAAAAAATGGACACAGATTGCATATGCTTATTTGTGTTCACCTATGGCACCTTGAGAATAAAAAGGGTGTTGTTAAGCATCTTGTCAAACCGGAATGTATTTGTAATACCGCACTTTTTATGTGTCAAAGATATTCGATATTTGCACCCGTTACCTTGCCTGTGGTGTTGACATGTACTTAATGTTTATCCAAATTTTGTCAATTATCGCGTACACGTAATACATGAGGAATGTCGTGCAACCGTATGCAAGTCGTGTGTGGTATCGCCCTAAACTAAGTAAAACTGAAAACTGTTTAAATGAATGTATCTCTCAACAAATCTGTTAAGAAACAGAACCTTTCTCAAAACCATGCAGTTAAGGAAAGGGTGGAATTTTTATTCCTTTACTTGTTTTTAAATTTAAATGGCGATCCTCTACCACCACCAACCAAATTGTCGGAAAGTCAGTCAGGCACCTATTTTAAGCTGTATGAAATCGTGTGGTATTACACTTATTTTATTTTAGTTTATTGTTACAAAATTCCTACTCCGTCTGAGTGCAAGTAGATAAGCAGATAAGTGCAATATGTTATAAATTAGGTAGTGACTTGCTGCGATCCCACTCTAAGATGTCTAAAAAGAGATTGCATTAGCTTTCTCCAATCTGTTGCCAAATCTACCTACGACTTTACAACTCCCACGCTTTAGTGATTGGATCTGAACTTATCAGAGGCCACACCAACAATAGCATAGCTATTTAACCCCACACAAATAACTCATGGGCAAGGATTACAATACAGGCTAACGAAAATTTGTGAAGTTCAAAGGGGACAATTAAATGCACATACAGGTTACCAGTGCTGTTGACTTCGTGATTTCCACAGCCACAACATGTCCTATATATTACTTAACTTTAAACAGTGCTATGACCCTTAATCCTTCACATATATATATATATATATATATATATATATATATATATATATATATATATATATATATATATATATATATATATATATATATATATATATATATGTTACAGCGAATCTGTAAAACCAGCGATTCTATAGATTCGCTGAAAATTTCAGCGAATCTGTAGATTCGCTGACTAACTTAGCGAATCTGTAGATTCGCTGAAAATTTTCAGCGAATCTACAGATTCGCTGGTTTTTTACCTTTAAAATTATACAGATTCGCAGAAATTGCCTGAGCGGCCATCTTTACCGACATGATCACTTGTTTTCGCTAATATTTGAAATTTAAATGCTTTTGAGTGATCACGTTACTCCAGATGTATTTTACACACCTTTTTCTTGGTTTGTGTGAAGGGAATATACTAAAATCGTATTAAGATTTGCTGTGATCACTTTTATGAAAGACGATAACAGAAAGAGAGAAACTTAATTTAAGCATTTGTGACTATTGATAGCAGATATTTTCGAACGCTTTCCAATATTGTTTTTCATTTGAAACTAGAAATTCGCATTTCAGCAATGCATTTTAAAGCTAGTTAAATAAAACATGTGTAACTTTAAATGCTCCGTTTGCAATATATCACATTCCCAAACAAACAAAAATAACAGGAAAAATGTGTGCAAAACACCTCTGGAGTAAAGAAGTCACATAAAATTCAAATATCACCCACACAAGTAATCCTGTCAGTAAAGAGGACTGCTCAGGCAATTTCAGCGAATCTGTATAATTTTAAAGGTGAAAAAACAGCGAATCTGTAGATTCGCTGAAATTTTCAGCGAATCTATAGATTCGCTGGTTTTACAGATCCGCTGTAACATATATAACATAGATATTAATATTAATATTAATCCCAAAAACTAAATCTAGGTACCGTAAAACGTTGTCGCCCTCTCTCACCGTATAATCGATTGGAAACTTTATCTGTCACCCTGTAATTGGAATGGTTGGTGGCAGTACTTGTGCCAGGCTCAGTCCTTCGTGTTGTGACCTGACCCCTCCCCGCTCAACCTATTGCTCGTTCTCGCAGACGTAACAAAGTTCTTTGCTGTTAACGAAAAAGTGTGAACGTACTGCGGAAATTATGTGAAGAAAATGAGTTAAAAGCACGTCAGACAGCTGGTGGCAACATCTGCCTATTTAATTAAATAAATGGCCATAAAAATAGGTAAATGGATGGTAGCATTGCGTCTTTTAGGAAAAAAATGGCATGTATATTTTTATAAGAAAGATTGCATACATACTTAACAAGTCGCTGTGCAGTATTTTAAAACCTACGAAATAATAGTATTCCATTTCGTTTTGCATGCTCAATGGCTCTTCTTAAAGAAATGACTGAATTAACCTTTCGAGGATGAGCTCTTGTAAACATAAAAGGCCTTCAAAGAGATTGCCACATTGTGCAATAACAAATTCCAAGCACCATGTGAAAAGTTTATTAAACGGAAGAAGGATTTGCCTGACTGAATGGAATTCGGGTCAAAATCATTGAATTTTATGAATGGAAAGGGTAGGTCAGTGCGTTGTGTTTAACCCCCCACTTGTAATACAGCGGGAAATAACAAGCACTGGTATCAATTGAACAAGAACGTGAGAAAGTCCATGCGCAAGGATCCGATTTCATTGTTGCAGCCTTTTGTAGTACACAGTGCTGTCAAAAACAATTTTATCGAATCTGCACATTCACATCAATTCCGATTGGTGAATAGTACTGTTTTATCCCATATATTTCTATTATTTTAAACCACAGTTGTGACGTCATGCATTGTCTTTGTATGAGGCTTCTCAGCCACGAAACCCTTTCTGGTGACGCCAGTTTTTCTCACTCGAGGTTTCTCAACCAAGAAACCACCCGTGCTAGTTTCTTTTCTTTAATAATTTTTAGCTTTTGTTTTTGTTTGTTTGTTTGTTTGTTGGTTTTTTTTTTTTGAGCGAAGAGCATTTGGTAAAAAAAAGTAAGTACAGTTAGAAGAAAATAATGGAATAGTTTTCTGAGATTTTATCACAGATTGAAAATATCTTTGACTATCTGAAGTGTTTAGAACTTGCTAATGTATATCTACTGTATATGGAGGTATTCTGGTTATTATACAGTTAAACCTCGAAAATAGGATCACCAGTGATACTTAACTAAAGTGGTGCGATTTAAGAGGTTGTTCCCATTGATGGTTCTTCAAAATAGCAGGTACCTGGGGTCATTGAAAAGTGGTATTACAGTGTTTGTGAGGTGGTCCCATTTGCAAAATGGTCCTTAACCGAAGATCCCCTGTATATTTTAGACCTTAAACGATATAGAACTTAATCGTGACGGTCGAAATGCTCTTCACATTCCTTTCCTTTCAATGAAAAAAAATCATATGACAAATAAAATTTAAACCTTTGCTATTGTTTAAATTTGCTCTACTTTCAGGTGTTCAAGTGACTGGTATTTTTAGAATAGGAAGTTCAAAGAAAAGAGTAAAACAGGTAATACAGTTTTCGGGATTTTTTTTCTTTCTTTTAATTCTTTTTACCCCTTTGCTTTAGGTCTTTTATGGGCTTTACAATTTGCGTTATGCTATTACACCAGGCATCCTTTTTACCGTTTCTGTTTACATTTTTGCGAGATAAAGGATACATGGTTGAAATTGCTATTAAAGGTATGGGGAAACGTGACGCCATTTTGTTTTTTTTTTGATAGTGGGGATGGGGGATGGGGCAAATCTGAATATCAAACCGTGTTGCATTTAATCTATATTGGCCATTCTCGTGCAGTATGATATCTGCTGACATAAATCAAAACTTTAACAGAAACTTAAGACATTACGTAATATTTCTTTGGGGGTTTTTCGTTTTACTGTTTTAGTTACGGGAAGAGTTTGACAGCGGCCAGGAGGTTGGGCTCAATGATGATCACAGCCCGCATGACGTAGGCGGATTACTCAAGGAGTTCCTGCGTGATCTGCCCGACCCCCTACTCAGCCGTGACCTGTACTCCGCGTTTGTCGCCACAACAAGTGAGTAACCAGATGTTTTATACTCGTAAAAACTAGCTATCGGGTCTGGGTACTGTCTTGATGTTGTGTGTACGCAAATCGATGGCGTGGATTTTTTAATGAACATTCGCAAATTCAACTCCGAAGATTATCTTTTGCTCCACTTCCTCGAATGGAAAGAGTGCCTGGGATAACCGCCTTCTCAAATATAAAAACATGCTACAGCTAACAAGATAGAACAGAGATATTTTTCACAGGAATCCAAGTTCGCCATATTTTTGCCCAGTTACAAGATAATGCTTGGATATATCTCCAGCAAGCTATGTCAAAAATTTATTGAATTTTTGTATATGCCAAGAGCTCTCCATCGCGAATTTGTTTTAACAAGAGCGATAATGATACTGGTTCGATGAGTTCTTAACACACCTGGAATGTTGCGGGATTTTTTTTTTGTTCTTTTCTTTTGCGTACTCATTAATTAGAAGAACCTCAAGGCCCCTGGAAATAAATAATGGATGTAAATAATGAAATGTCTGTTGCTGGTTCCACAAACCTGCACTTATAAATGGTTATGAATAAGAAACATTGTGTGATTGAGACTCATGGTCCAATTATGTAACCGAGCAAACAATACTATAAATTTATTCGCGATCTTTTGATATTCTAGTCCTGGAAAATTGGCGCTATAGAGACCATTTTTCCTTTTTCAAGACCATCCTTGAAGCGTTAAACATCTTAGATAAATCACTTTGGAACTGCTGGATTTCCAATCATTTCTTTTCAAGCTTTAAATGATTGTTGATTTTTTTCTTTAAAACCGCTCATATAAGCAAAGATGACTGATTCCCCGTTCTAAAAATATTGTTGAAAATTATCAAGAACAAACGCTATCCCAGTATTAGGCCTAGAACATGTACATTAGCCAGAGTAAACACGGCACATCTCTGCCGTCCTGGTAATAAAAACATACACCAGATGGAATATCTGAATTTACGTCACAAGCACGATATCATCCAAAGGAAAGAGTAATCTATTCTTGCCGACATATATTCTAAATAACCCTTGCCTTTGAGCAATATACACACAGGCCTTCAGTGTCAGGCGGAGACCGGGCCGATTGTTCCAGGTTTTTTTTTTTTAAGCAAAAAATATCGCAGTATTTTGTCGGCAATTTATATGTTGTGGTATTTAATAAGCATGTTTTATGCTTAACCCAGGTCTAGTATACGAATTACACATGTACAGTATTTCATGCTTTTTGTTTTACCTGACTTTGGCTTAAATTTTGGATAATAATCCTGGCGTTCTTGGCAGATGCGTATGAGTAGTCCTGCTTCTCATCAGTCTGCCAGAGTGGAATCCCGTCGAACGATTCAAACGCAACAGACGTGTCTGTTACAAAATACTTGAAAACTGGCTGTTGTGTAGTCTTTTTATTTTCAACTTTATGGCAGTAAATATTTAAATAAAGCATGTGGTACCTTTTCTATTACCCTATACAGTGGTCTTAAACGTCAAAAATAAAAAAGCTACCGCGGATCAAAATTTTTTTAAATTTAAACAAAACATCACACAAAGATATATAAATGACAGTGACAGTAAAATTTACTGGTGGGTTTTTCTAAGTTATATGATTGCTCTTTTTTCAGAATTGAAGGATGAGTGCGTGCGTACCCAGGTGTTGCGCTTGCTAGTCAGTCTGTTACCTGTCGCTAATCGTGACACACTTTATGCTTTGCTCAAGTTCCTCAACGTTATTGTCCAACATTCCAGTGACGTCATTGACTGTAATGGACAGCAGGTAGAAAACAATGCAGTGTCTTTAGCTAATTTGCTTCCTATAAATTATCTATTTAGGAAATTAAATAAGACGCCTTAACTTAAAAGACAAAATATGTAATGCCTTTCATTTAATTGTTGGTATTTAACTCCATAACACACCTGGTGAAAAGATGAACACATTTTAGGCTTGAAACTTGACCCTAAAAGGAGATGTGTGACACACACACATACACACACACCCATATATATATATATATATATATATATATATATATATATATATATATATATATATATATATATATATATATATATATATATATATATATATATATATATATATATATATATATATATATATATATATATATATGTATGTATATATTGTGGAAATTCAATTAATTTCACCCGTTCTTGCTTTCTATGTTCAGATTCCGGGAAACAAAATGGACTCCAACAACCTGGCGACATTGTTTGGCCCTAACTTGCTACATAAAGCAAAAGGGCGGGAGTTTGAAGTGGACAGCATTGAGCGGTTGGACGAGCGCGGTGACGTCATCACGGTTGTCAAGAGCCTCATTGACAACTACATCCAAATTTTCGAGGTAAAGAAAATTGTTTTATTTAATAGTTTGTCACTTTGCATCATATATATATCTAATATATATATAATATTCAGCGTCGAGGTGACTATCAGCAAGAAACCATAGAGATCCAAAAACTGGCCAGTCATGACCTGTGAAGTTTATGCAACGTTTCTGAACTAACAGTCACCGCTGTTCTATGGTTGTCTGTCGATGACAGATTAGGACACACATTTGTTCGCTATCCATGGCATGCAGCGCAACTATCCCTTTCTTATGATGCTATTTCCTTGGGCCTAAGATGTTTTTTTTCTTTAAACTTCTTCAGCAAAATGACTGTCGTCAATTTGGGCTAATAAGTAAATGTATCGAAAGTCTGCCTTCCTTTCTTTCCCCCCTTTTTTGTAATTTATAGAGGAAAAATGTCAGATAGTTAATAACACTATCACGTTTCGGTGATTTCTAGTGGAATCGTCCCATATAAAAGAGATTAAAAACAATAAACAAAAATAACATAAACGATTGATAGGTTAGGATTTCTTCAATGTGCGAATATGTCTGTTTTTTTATCAATACAAAAAGAAAGTTATCATATTAAAAGAACTGAAGTGTCTAGTTAGGGAGACAGCCTTTGGCGATTTTAGACAGATAGGACAATTGAGGTTTTTCACTTTTCAAGCTAGGCAATCCAATACGCACAATACAGTTGACATATCTAGAGGGTTACCTAAAGTGAGTGTTATTTTTCGTTTTTTTTTTTTTTTTTGTCAAATAATGATTACTTGCTTGTCATTAAAGTAATAACTATGGGGCATACGTCAATTATGTTTTATTAGAGTGTTTTCACATTTGTCAAAGAAAGGATCATTGTTACTTTAGTCAAAAGGCCTACAAAACATTAAACTAGAAAACATCTTTTATTACAACGTTTATCTCCCCGAAATGATACACTTTATAGCATTGAAGCATTGAAATTTTAACCCCAGTTTTTAAACTATTAGGTCATGTAAACTTTATAGCTGGTGTCGAAAACTGTATTTTCCAAAGGAAGAATAAATCAACCAGACAAAAAATTCTTATAAACATCATGTGTTTTGTCAAAATCAAGACAGGCAAAAAAAAATACACAAAGAAAAATAGGTGTACAGAAAAAAAAAACGCTTACTTTTGTAAATTGGCAAATGATTTGATTGTTGAAGCTTTGGGTGTGTGCTGGCACCTGGGTCAGACAGACACCCGTCAAGTTTGGGTGCTTCGAGTTATTATCATGCCAGACTAAAGTTCTCCTTCATTCCACACAAAAGCTAAACGCCTAAGTGCTAAATGGTCGTAACTTTGTTACGCTTTGCGCATCTGACATTGCGGCGGTTGCGTGTGAATCGATTTGTCAGGATCTACCATTTTGTTTCTTACTTTACTTTGTTTGTTTGTTTGTTTTTTTGTTGTTTTTTGTTGTTTTTTTTTCGTACCTTTTTTTTCTTTTAATAATCATAGCAACGCAGGTTGCAACTATGAAGCTACAACTTTTCCCAATTTAAGGACAACTTTCCCATTGATGCCAGTCAGACAAATGAACAGCAGGCCAATAAGTTGCTAGGAATTACGGTAATTGCTACAGCACTTATTTTAGCGTGGGGAAAGAAGAGTTATAGCATGGTACTGACAGATAAGGCCGCTATCGCGAGCTGATATCCGACATAATCTCGCAATTGCGTCACTGTTGAAAATAGATACACTGGGAAAGTAGAATTGTAAAATTGTACATCAAAGGCCGTAACAGGCCGCGTAGCTCATCGCTGGAGTTTGTACAACTGTAATGTTGAAAATGAGCATTGGCTTTGGAACATTTGTAGCCTGGCATCTTTTACCCCTTATCCCCGCGTCGTTTTCCTCTCTCAATTTCTTTTCAAAACAGCTTCCCCAACAAAGATTATTTCATTGATCTACATAACCAAAAACAAACAAGCAAACAAAAAACAAATAAACAAACAAACAAACTCGTGCAGCAAATTTGTAAGGTGTACTGTTTTGTTCCTGCAGGCTAAGTTCATTTTGGAATTCAGTTGAAAGTGTTTTTGCTTTTATTGTAATTACGTAGAGAGAAAAAAAGAGTTATTTTTCAGCAAATTTTACTTTCGAGGCTTTTTTTTAATTTTTTATTTTAAATTATGATGTTTGGATAGGTACAGCTCAGCTTAAACTGCCTGATTACTTATTTTCTGATAGACTAGTTATTAGCTGGCATGTAATGGTCTAACATGTTTAAAAAGGAACCATACAAAGCAGATTTTTACAGCTTAAATTTACAGTGCCAAAAATATCGGCTTTGTTCACTGCATGTAAAACACTATTGTCCTGTTGCCATTTATTTAAACCTGTCAATCATAAGCCATTTACGTCATTCTTAGGCTTTGAAACAAAGGGTCCAAAATGAGAAGCCAAATTCCGCTGCGCATGTCCACTGTAGTTTATATCGAGTTTGTTTATTAAAGGCACTGTAATTGCAATTAAACCCCGTGATAAAATACACATGCCTCGCTGTTTTTTAATACGAGCGCGGACAATCACACATATGAGTATTCATATGCGCAAATGCATACAAACATACAGATATGCATACACATACTCCAAAAACGCTTAGGTAAATACGTACAAAATGCAACTAAAACGTGATTTCGAAGCCTGCACAGATATGGTCATTAAAATGACAGCCTATGTGTTTTCATAAAAAGGATACAAAAATACCCCCAATTGTTCTGATCTAAAATAATTATAGAGTTAATGGAACGGCAAGGATACTGAACGATTGAGGAAAAATGGACATGTGTTTTTGAAAGATATAATTTTCTAAATGACTGGGAGTTTTGCAAATTCAAACCGATCTTATCAGTTTAAAGTAGACACACTCTATACTGTTTTTGATTTTTATCTAGGTTTTATTAAATAGATAAACGAGCCCCTCTCCTCTCAACATCCCCCCCCCCCCTATTTTAGGATAACGCGTTTTTTTTTTAACATTCCCGATGCCCAGATCCTCAGTTATTTCGTTATTATAACATACAAATACTGAATATGATATAAAACATCAAAACGACTGAAGAGTACTCGTCATTGCAAACAAAACAAATAGGGGGAAATAGTCCCATAAAATATACAATGTGCGTCTATCTTCCTCATTTCATTTTGAACGATTATAGCTCGGCTTTATAATAAAGCTGCGACACATAGGAGGGGGGGGGGGGAGGGGGGACTTACACCTCTGTCACTTGATTGCACTAGCTTTCCACTGCATGCCCTGATCTAAAAAAAAAAACAACTAAATTTCAGTACTTATTTATTAGAACTATTTTTCGGGCATTTTTTATTGAATGTTTTACTAAGAGATCTATGGTGCAGAAAGGTAACTGCAAAGAGAAAGCTTCGCAATTTTTCACATGATTTATAGACATTAGTTTGTTTGTTTGCTTGTTTTTTTTTACCTTAATATTTTATTTGTGATTACACATTGCATTTTATATCAAACGCAACCGTTGCATTTGTTAGGTTTTTAGTAGTAAATATTCATTCGTATGCAAGTCCTGGAAGGGTATGCAGTGAAAGGGGTTGAGGGAGAACTCTTTAAAAATATATAATTTTATAATATGTTGTGCTACAGATATTTGGCCAGATACATGAACTTACAATTCAAAGTGACTGAAAATGAATTGATCAAAAATATTTTGAAGTAGTTATCAAGAAATTTGACCTCTGAGAACTAAGCTTTCAATTTTCTTGTCATTACCTAAAATATTTTCACAATTTTTGTGACGTAACTATTAGAAGCCCTTGCCAACTGATGTCACTTATGTGGCATTTTAAAATAATTAAATTGCCCACATATGAAACACCTTTTTATGAAAAGTAGTCTATTTGTAAACGTAAACAAAGTACCATTTTGTCCGCCGAATTACATTACCCGATGGCTCGCTGTAGTTACAACTAGCCGTTCCTTTCTGGGGTCAGCGACTGGTCAAAATTACATAAGCTGCTGTGGGTGAGTCGAGGGGTTGAGTTGACGGTTTATTGATATATTTTGGTGATCACTGTGTCATAGTATGAACCCTCGTGTTCCAAGTCCTCATATCTTAAAAGACTTGATGTATTCGATAGATTTATTGACGACATAAGAATGTATGAAGTATGGTAAGATAAGAACTCTTACTCTTCAGTTTATAGCCTATTGTCATGTCGACATGAAATTCAAAGTGGCAGCCACTGAGTTTCGAGTGTTCCTTCACCTACACCAAAAAATGGCAATGCCAGTTTAGAGAAAAAGCCTCAGGGCCCCGTGGAGCGGGGAGAGGGGGGGGGGGGTGTCTGCACCCTCCTGCGAATAATTATCGTTCTTCGAAAATATCAACATATATTCAACTTTATCTATGCTCACTTACTCATTCCCTCTCCCTACAAGGACAAAAAAAAAACATACAAACAAGCAGAACAGAAAGTGAAAAAGTAGTCTTTGGCATGACGGCAAGAGTATTAATTTATTCCCCACAAGGAATATATGCGATCGACAGCGTGTCTGTCGGTCTGTCGGTCGGTCTGTCATCAAGAGCTTGTTAACACGATAACTTAAAAACTCCTGCAAGGATTTTAATGAAATTTGGTATGTAGCTTCTATGTGAACAAACACAGATCGGTATTGTAAACGGGCCAGGTTCGTCCAAGGAAAATGGACCAGCTTAACTTGGAAGATTTCAGCTCTTGATTGACTGTTGATGACCGTGTTTAACTGATGCTGGGCCT
Organism: Protula sp. h YS-2021; assembly: GCA_949752745.1. Classification (NCBI taxonomy): domain Eukaryota; kingdom Metazoa; phylum Annelida; class Polychaeta; order Sabellida; family Serpulidae; genus Protula; species Protula sp. h YS-2021. The sequence goes on from OX457025.1 coordinate 33,846,459, forward strand.
GTGGGGAATATGTGGGCTTGCACACTGCTCTAGTTTGATTGGGCTTGCACAACAGATTCAACTCTGTTGCGTAGCCATAGTGCTGCAAAGAAAATGCTGTTCCAGATGTGTTCCCTAAAACAGTTCTTAGATAATTGGAATTTGATCAGTCGTTTCAAAATTTTGACACATGGGAATTCAGTCACGCGTACAACATGTGACATGGAAAGAATTCACAATCCTGATAATCGGCCTGGCGATGCATTGAAATATATAATCCACAATTTTCTGCAATTTCTTCGAGTCAACAAATGTCAGGAGTTGAATGAGTGCTTTGGCATTCAGCATTTCTGGCTCTTATTTTACCTTTCATTTGCATTTTTACTTAGACAAAACGACCCCTAACAAAGCGTTTCCGGTGAGCAAAGTCCGAATCAAAACATCTAGGTTTTGTCCAAGGCTATGTCGTTTTGACCTGGACAGCTTTTCTTCATAACTTCCAATTTTTATATCTTTTTATGCTGGACATATGCTGCTGCGCATGTCTTTTTCGCATTTAATTAATTTTGTCTCTCTCTCTCTCTCTCTCTCTCTCTCTCTCTCTCTTTAACTGGGAGAAGGAACGATAGAGGTCTTCTTTTGTATGTTATTTAGTCGACTTTACAGTTTTGCACTTTAAAACGAGAATATTTATATGTGTACGGTGTTGCTTTGGGCAGTTAATTGATTTAGTCAGGTTATGACGTGGTTTGAGTATAATGATAAGCATTCTCCATGAGATTATTAGTGATATTACGATTAATTTGTTGTCATAAACCTAGCTTGTAAGGGGTCAAGAAATCTTAAATTTATTAGATATGACAGTGACGCTAATATGTCAAAAAAACTTCACATATTGGTGGTTAACAGAGCGAATTTAACATAAATTGCCAAAGCAAAATCATAAATTTTTCATCACATAGAAATACAAAACATTACACACTATAATAAAATTACCTAAAGCCAAACTTTTTCCAGGAATTAATTCTCGATCGATTTTTAAATTTTACACTCAAAATACCATGTGTAACTAGACCGCAATTCGCACAGCGAATTAGACCCCACTTGGAATGATAACTTAAAACGGAAGGTAGATGATATTGCTGTTTGTAAACAATTTTCACATGGAACTACTAGCTGGTGCTGTAATCCATGGAAACAACAGGACTCCGAGATAGGATCCACCTGCAAATGGGACCACCTAGTATACAGTAGCCCTGCATCCTTCTACTTAACAGTGCCCCCCACCCCCCCCCCCCCCCATCCCCGCCACTCCCGTAACAAAGGACATAGAATTTCTACTTCTACTTTCAATGGTTGTCCTTGTGGAATTTCGCTCTATATTTATGTACAAAAATGCGTGTTTACCTCCGTTTTTCACATACATGTAGAATACACATAGAATAAACAATTTATATATGGCTTAGATTTCAACGGTTGTTTATGATTCCACAAATAAGCTGCTACAGGTTACTGGTAATCACACCAGTTGTGTAATTACTGCAATTCAATACGGCTTGATCTTACTGCTAATTACCTAGCTTTGGTGACACAGGAGCCACTATTAGCTGCACGAATGAAATGATATTGAATGACATTTTCGCTTTAATAACAACCTAGGTGAATTAACAAATAGTTTAAAACATGACACATGCCCTCAATTGACAACCCTAAGTTTGGTTCAGTGATTCATCCCGCCTTATTACATATTTTAGGTCAGGAACTCAAAATAAGGCAGAATAAGAATTTTACTTAGAACATAAGATATTATTAAACTTGACCGCATTTGCTTTTTTGAGGGGGGTGGGAGTCGTGATGGTGCATTCTGCCTGTGGGGTCATGGGCAAACATCCAACATTTCAGGCCTTAAACAGCTCAGAGTCTTTTAATGGTACTCTTAGTTATTCACCATGAGAATAACAAAAAATGGAAAGGCAGTTAAGGTGATAATAACTAAAGAATAAGATTATTCGAGCTGTTCAAACTAGCATGAAAATCAGCTTAATAGTCATACGGGAGAGCACCTGATAACAAACTTACGGGCGAATAAGGAACACACTTATGTCAAAAATCAAGATTCGTTTGCACGAAGTCAACCCAGCTGTGTTGATATATGTCGTTTAACAAATGAAATCAGTGAAACTAAACCTCTTTGCCCCAAGACACAATCCGGTTAAAAATAGTGCGGAAAATTACACAGCAGAACTCAAGAAAATAAGTGATATAATTCTGAATAAAATTAAAGTAGGGAAAAGAACGTACCACAAGCTCGTTACTGTTCGGTATGAGACAGAAAATGATAATTAAAAATGAAAGCCCGGGGCAAATAGTTTTACCTAATTACAAATTAAAGTTCAGCTCTCAAAAAATGCAACACTTATTAGTAACTACGTTTCTGTAAGAGACATGGATATTTACTATTATTAGATCATTATTAGATAAGTATTATTATTAGATAAGCCAACCCTTTGCGACACGGATCGCAAAAAAAAATTGTATGTAATTCCCGCCAATGGAATGAACTTTCATGAAAAAAAACACGCAACTGATTCCCACTCAATTTTCCAAAGGGCCAGTCCATGGCACGCCCTCTTCTCCAACACAAATTTAAGCTTTGGGTTATTCTGTTAAGAATCTTGTTGTGATCTTTTTCCCTCGTCTATGATATCTAATCAAAAATAAAATAAAGCAATTGAATTTTTAGATACGACCAAATTCTTAAAACCAGTTTCTTATGTATGTTTATCATCTGACTGATCATGAGCCAAAAAGCAGTAATTATGTTTGTACGCAAGCAAAAAAAAATGTGACGTATTCAGTCTTGCAAAATCGCCCCCATGTTACAATTAAATTATCACGCAAGCAGCGTCATTTTTTGATAAAATATTGTCCTTGCTGTATTCATTTTAAGGAGATGTGATTATTGGAAACAATATAAACAAATTGTGGCCAAGCATCTGCGTCATGATCTTGATTAGCTTCAAGAGTAATTTCCCAGGGCAAAAGATATAAAATTCATAACTCCTTGTCACCGCTGCAAAGTTCAAGGCCTTTTTTTATAAAAGAAAGTTGCGTGATATGGGGTAAAACCATAAAGAAACAAATTATACCCCACATTCCAATTATATTTATGAATCTACGTTGTTGGAGAAGTTAAACTTTGACAACAATTTCGCATACTGTTCACATAAATCATTCTTGGAAGTTTCCCGTCGGTGGCCTTGATGCTCAGGCGTGCGTACATGGCTAACTTCATTCACACTTAATTGAATATTACATACCGATTAAATTCTATATATATATATATATATATATATATATATATATATATATATATATATATATATATATATATATATATATATATATATATATATATATATATATATATATATATATATATATATATATATATGATGACTGCACGAAAAAGCTTAAAATATCAAATTACACGTAAAAGTTAAAATTTAATTAAATAAAACTGAATGGAATGTAGACCATAATTCTCGCTGCTTTGTTACCAATATATGTCGACGATCACTTCAGATTACCACATTTGGAACAATATTTATTAAATTAAAATTCGCCATTTCTGCTGTTTTTGTGTTACAGTTGCCAGCTCAATTGCACGATGAAGTTTTCAAGGCCTTATTAGAGTCGAACCCAGATGCTCTTGATGTTTTATTGCGCAGAAAACTACAAAGCTCCGGGTAAATAAAACATTAACCGTTGGTTAACTTTTTCTATAGTCCTCTCGAAGTTTTAATGAGTTCTCTATGAATGAAGCTTTTGCTTGAAACTGCTGCGGCGGGTACACAGCCATGTTTTAAATAATGCATGATTTAAATATTTGTATACATTTGATTAAATCAACACAATGTAGCACATTAAATGTGTTTAATTTGAAGTTGGAAAATTTGTTACTTGAACGAAGTGTGATAGTGCCTGTCGTTTTAGCGTACAGATTTGGTTATTTCTTCTATTAGGGTCGAACACGAGGTGGAAAGCAGCAGCAGCCATTGTGATGACGTAGACAGCGCACCTGCTGTGACGTCACCTGTTAGTGTTCCGCAGGCTGTGGTAGACAAGAAAAGTACCTATGAAAATGTGCTCCGTCAGAAACAATATCATAATGTACAAGTACATGACACTGCGAGACCTCAAAATGGTGTTAAAATGCGAGAAAGGTTACACAGCGCCGTTGAAAAGCCAACACAGTCAAAAGAAGTGAAGTCAAATTATCGCATGAGTACGCCCGAGCCATCGCGATATAAATCTCCACCCCTGGCACATGGCCGTACATCAGTAGCACCAGATTTACATATCAGGGTAACACCAGAATCTCTAAGTGACATTCGACCAAGTAGCTCTTCACGATCTGGACACACGCCTCGCGTCGCTAGAAAACAAGAGCAAATACAAAATAGTTACGGAGGAAATCTCCTCACTGTGCCTCCATTCAGAGACTCCAAGGAGCGGGCATCTAATTCCTCGCTAAGCAGCGGTTACTATGGCAGCAGTTCACGATCAGGCACCACTAGTCCTACGACCCTGGATGCTCCCCACAAGTGGTACATGGACACCCCACCTGATTCTCCGCCACCCGTGAGGGGACGCACCAAACAAACTACTGACTACGCGAAAGAAGCGAGCCCTGCACCGTTTCAAAGGACTTCCTCCTTGCAGAGACCGTTAGGTTTTGCCCCCATTATAAACATATCAAACAGTGTGTGTCCTACAAGTAAGCAATCCCTCACCCAGGGTTATTCGGACTATCAAGGATTTCGGTCGCCTAGCCTACCACAGTGGCAAAAAGAAAGATGGCGGCATTGGGAACAGGTTGCTAAAAAACGTGGCGACGAGTTACAAGAGCAGGAAACTCTTGTGTAGATGCAGGTGTTATTCTGTTAACTTGAAGCACTGTCTCGAATATCATGCCAGAGAGCATCAGCTAGTCAAGGTGACATAGCTCATTTTTGTCTCTTTTGAATGTTTATAGTTTAGAACAGGCTAGGAAACGTGACGTTAGTTGACTTTTTTCACAAAGAAAGAAAGAACGATCGCCTTTAAAAAAACTCAAAGCACACAAAGGCCATTTTTGCTGGGTTTTGAAGTTTTCTTCTGCTGGTTGTAAATTGAGTTCTGCCAAGTTTTATAGTTACTGGCTCGCTATGAACACAATTTGCTGTTCGCCCAAGTAGTTTTCACCGTTGCTTCGGGTTTTCAATAATCTTTCTTTTGCGATTCGGGTGATTTTTTGTATTACAGTCAACTTAATCAAGAGTAAATAAAACTGATACTTTACAGCTCTTCATGTGCAAAAAATGGACTGTTATTGGAGACCGAAGCAATGCATACTTTCAAAACTTGAATCAATACAACCAGTGCTTATCTTTTTTTTTCTTTTTTTTTGCGCAAGCCCTCAAATAACGTCATCCTAACTTGTGTAGCGGGTAACCAACTGTTGGTAATTGGAATTTCGCATGCAACTGAGTTATCAAGCGGGCTGGTACATTTTAGGTCATTTAGCGCTGTTGCGTCATTTGCGCGAGTAAAAGGACGGTTGTGGTTTGTTTGAATGTTATTTTAGTAAATGTGAACTTGATATACAACGTATTAAATCCAAGTGCTTCTGTGCCTGTAAGCAATAAATTAAAAGCTCAAGATCTACTGCATTGTGTAATGAATGCATTCGTGCCTTATTTATATTATGCAAGCTCAAAAGTGCTTTAAAAGTCATTATTCCAGCTTTTTTTATAATAAAAAAAAAAGCAACTTTATAATACTTCACGCCTATGACATGTGTATCTACCTCATTAAAATGGCCTCATTTACTCTCGAGAGATCTTAGTTAGGGTGGCGCCTCCTGGCGAGGTTGCTCGTGGTCAGTTATCTATCTTATATAGCTATAGCCTCAAGCCATCACCCCTACCCCGCCTCCCCCCTCCAATCAACTATTATCTAGCCCTTATTTAGAATACTTCTCTCAACAACTGACTTTTTCCTAGTTTTCCTTGAATTGAATCTCGTTTATTTGGTTCAAATATCAAGTTCAGGAATAAATAAAAGCCGTAGATTTTCTTACATTTGTAATTTGAACACCTGAATAAAACGTAGTATTTTATAAGATGAATAAAAAATGTGAGTTTTTCACTGTAGTTTTGGGTGCATGTTGATCCATGCATGTAATTATTATATTTGTATATACGGCTAGATCAAATACCATTTTAGTATTTACTTTTGTATTTAAAAAGACATTTCTACCAAAGAATAAAATGATGAAAAAATATGTTAAAAGTCTTTTCTTTCTTCCAAATGTTTATAAAATCTATAATTGTTGAATTACTTTCTAGGACTTTCTTCAAAGTTTCTCACAGTGAAAAGGCTCGTAAAAATGATTTACAGTCACTTTTATTTATTCAGTAACAACTAATGGCTCTACTATAAATTCCAATAAATTGTATGCTAATGTCACATTCTCAACACACTGTTAGATGCTTCAAACCGATGCTACAATTACATTTTTTTTCTATTTTTAATGTCGTTTTTTAGATGCGATAACCGTGAGCAATTTTGTCGTGTTCTCACAGTTTTTGGTCTTAATGATTATGTGAGTATTGATCCACACGTGACACTGGGCTGATGAGTCTGCGCCATCTAGTATAGGAAATGTAATTCTAGCTTCCGCACTGACACACGAGATCTCACTTTCACACGAGATTTCACACGTGATACTCTGCTTAGATTTTATATCTATCGCATCTGTAGCTCTTAGATTCGAATCTTTACTCAGTCATTTTCCAAACAGCAACGACCATTCTAACACAGCAATTAACTTCAAGGTTTAAATCACGTTACTTCAAATTGACTGTGCTCAGAATATATATGTTACAGCGAATCTGTAAAACCAGCGAATCTATAGATTCGCTGAAAATTTCAGCGAATCTGTAGATTCGCTGACTCACTTAGCGAATCTGTAGATTCGCTGAAAATTTTCAGCGAATCTACAGATTCGCTGGTTTTTCACCTTTAAAATTATACAGATTCGCTGAAATTGCCTGACCAGTCATCTTTACCGACAGGACTGCTTGTGTTGGGTGATATTTGAAATTTAATTGCTTTTGTGTGACTTCTTTACTCCAGGGGTGTTTTACACACCTTTTTCTTGTTTTCTTTTTTTTTTTTTTTTTTTGAGAATGTGATATATTGCAATCGGAACACTTGAAATTACACATATTTTTATTTAACTAGCTTTAAAATGCATTGTTGAAATGCGAATTTCTAGTCTCAAATGAAAAGCAATATTGGAAAGCGTTCAAAAATATTTGCTCTCAATATTCACAAGTGCTTACATTAAGTTTCTTGTTTTTTGGAAATAGGATATATTGCAATCGGAACTTTTAAAATTACACATATTTTTATTTAACTAGCTTTAAAGTACATTGTTGAAATGCGAATTTCTAGTCTCACATGAAAAATAATATTGAAAAGCGTTCGAAAATATTTGCTATCAATATTCACAAAGGCTTAAATAAAGTTTCTCTCTTTGTGTTATCGTCTTTCATAAAAGTGATCACAGCAAATCTTAATACTATTGTTTCTAAATAAATTGAGATCATTACTCCCCTTCTGAGTAGCATTCAAATTGCTATTAGTCAAATTGCAATTATTTTTCCGTGATTGCAACACAAAAATCTCTTCAACTCCGGGTGATATAAATTGCAACTGAATTACGGTACACTTATCCAATCAGTGTTAATTTTCGATGCTCCGCATACTCGTAGTTTAATTTAACAGAAACTGATAGGACAAGGATTTCAGCGAATAGAAACGTTATTCCGGTGTGAAAGCATATAATTGCTGTATTTTCATCAAATGACCGAAAAACCTCAGCTACATGAAATGAGTTAATAGCAATGGAAACACAGAATGAATGCCGATTTTAATATATTTCCTTCTCACAAACCGAGAAAAAGGTGTGTAAAATACATCTGGAGTAACGTAATCACTCAAAAGCAATTAAATTTCAAATATTAGCGAAAACAAGTGATCAGTTGGGTAAAGATGGCCGATCAGGCAATTTCAGCGAATCTGTATAATTTTTTAGGTGAAAACCAGCGAATCTGTAGATTCGCTGAAACTTTTCAGCGAATCTACAGATTCGCTAAGTGAGTCAGCGAATCTACAGATTCGCTGAAATTTTCAGCGAATCTATAGATTCGCTGGTTTTACACATTCGCTGTAACATATATACTCAACAAAATTAAAAACCCAACCCATATTTGAGGCAGTATTTTAACGTATCCATGTTTAACAGTGTCCTATATTTACGATTAACCAATACTTGGGTGGCAATACAATGTGTGAATAGTTTTAGAATTTAGAATAGTTTAGAACAGTTAAAACTTGGCCAAGCAGCACAGTCTGAAGTCACGTGATACTACAGCCCATCATTTCACGTGATCCTTGACCAGTGCCATTCCTAATACTTTAAGTAAGGCAATTGCAAAGTTTAAAGATACCCGACACCCTGTACCTGGTGATGTGTGTAGGTAGGACGAGATGACGAGACTGGCAAATGCTCATCACGAACGTGCTATCGCAATGGTCGAAAGTGAACATCGCGACTCTAAAGGCCGCTTCTTGCCCATGCCATCTTTTTTCAAGTTTTCCATAATTTTTTTTCTTATTCTTAACTGTAATAATTTTATTCATAATACTGGTTGAAGACCACTTTGGTGCTTTTTAAAATAAACTCCAAGAAGAAATGGTGGTAAGAAATAATAAAAAAAAATGGTAAAAGCTGAATTATAGTTATTTTATTCATATATATCTAACGATAAATCAGCATATTCTATAGTTTTAATGCTGAAAAGAAATCCATCCACAATACTTTCAGTCGCTACGAACCGATTCTATATATATATATATATATATATATATATATATATATATATATATATATATATATATATATATATATATATATATATATATAATCACTCTGAGGGACAGAATGTGCAGCACAAAAATACGTCAACTGTTTGGCATGCAGAGAACTACCACTGAAAGGGTCCGTGGGAAAAGATTAAAGTGGTTTGAGCACCGCGCACGAAAAAAATCAAACAGCACGGTATCACCAGACCAAAAGGAACACCAAAATATGGCGAGACCAGATCAAGGTGGATACGGGGCTACTGATAACAAAGAGATGGAAGAGCCAACAACAGAGCGGTTTGGTGCAGCCTGGGGAGAGCAACGGGCCAATAAGTTACATATACAGTAAAACCTGCCTACACCGGACAACGGGGGGACTTGCGGATTTTGTCCGGTATATAAGTGTCCGGTATTTCAGGGGTCATGTAAACCAATGGGGAAAAACGGGACTGAGAATTCTTGTCCGGTATTGGCAGTTGTCAGGTATTTCAGGGTTTGTCCAGAATGAGGTTTTACTGTATTTATAGCAAAACCTCAGGTCCAGATACCCTCGATAAACCGAACAACTCGCTATACTGGACAGTTTCTTTCAGCCCATTTTTATCGTTTATTTATTTCTGTTTAAAACGGTCCCGGGCGTATGCTTTACAGCACGTTCAAAAAGCGAAATCTTCGCTGGTTTGTAATTGACTGAAACAACTCTCTACACTCGGCCCATGATGGCAAACCTTCCGCACCCTTGATTCTCGAGAATGGACATGCATACATATTGTCGCCATTTCGCCATGCCGCTATGTATCGCGCCTTGTGCTCATTGGCCGAATACCTACCCTCGAGGGAGTCGGTGCCATACATAAATCACACTTTTTCATGCACTGATTCAGCAGTCATAGTCATACAGCACAGGGACCAGTTACACAAAGTTCTTTCAGCGACCAAAGTTCTGCGACTTAATTTGGCTCGCAGAAAAGTTAGCAACTAGTTGCAGTGCGTCAGCATTGAATATAGCCCAAGAGGGCAGTGCAGCAGGTCGAGGTAGGTGTTGGAGAGCTCCACCAATGGGGAAAGAAAAAGCTCCTGACAATTCAGTCTCCAGAAGCGCTCATAAGGGAGGACTTTGTCCATGTGAACACCCTGTTCTTTATTCACAATGACGCCTAAAAGGACTTCTGCGGCTCGCTCATCGGAGCCCGGAGTGAGGACATAGTGCTGACTACGCAGCGCAACGCGAATATGGTCTTCAGACGGCGTGACAGTAGTGGGTGTCACTGGGTGTTAGGGCACGACCGCATATACGAGATGCTCTCGCGGCCCGGCCAGCTCGAAGCATCCGAAGCCAGAACGCGGTACAACCTGTACGCGGTGTTCGCCGACATGTGCCAGCAGTACCCCCTTCGCCCGCTGCACGAGATACGAATGCAGGCAGCGGCTCCACGCCGGCGTTCTGCAGTGGGGCGGCACCTACCTAAGTGTATGCATCTTCGCAGGCTGCTTTCAGGGGAAGTAACCGCTCAGCCCGGCACGGGAAGGCGCGACGCTGCGAGAGACAGCACTTGCACTGAGATAGACTAGAATCACAAGTCACAAGGGCTGCACCCTGACCCACTGCGAATTCCCCACGCCTGTAGCACTTGCTCGGAACAGCACCCGAAGTATCTCCACTGCCAATAGCATCGCGACGCCTCTAGCTCATTTTCGGCCAAAATTTGAAGTTGGGAGCAACTTTTAGAAAATGATCAGGGAAAAGAATTCATTTTAGACGGTCTCTCAAACAGTTTTAGTATTGTAAACGTAAACACGGACGAAATTCAATCCTGTGAGGCAGCTAATAGCTGCGATGAATAGAGCAAATATATACATAACCTGGAGGCTAGGCCGCTACAGAAGTGTGCAGCAGAAACCAACAATGTGTCTCCGATCTCTGCGGTTAAAAAGGACAAGGACGGCATACGACTTGCGACTGCTCGCAGCCTACGGGAGGATCACTCAAGTTTTGCATTCGCCCGACACACATTCACGTCAGTCTACGCCGCAGTAGCCTTGACGGGACAGGGACACTGTATGTGTGAGGTCGATCTAAATCCCCTTATCGCCGCGTCAGCCACAGTCCGTCCTCCCATCATTTTAAGGGTCTGAAGTGAAAGTTCGACCATGATTCGCAGCGAGCTTATATGATCGAGTCGGAGTCTCCAGTTAGCGGCTTCCCCTAAGCGAGGGGATCTTCCTACACCGAGTGACCCAAAGTATTTTCCGGATGCTGCGGAATCAAAGCCATGATCTCCATGACTTTTTCGTAATAGCAGATATACGAAGACGCTATGAGATGCCTCATCCACTTGTTAAGTTTCGCTCGGTTTCTCTATTATTACGATATTCTGAAATATTACGAATCACAGAGCATGTTTAACCTGGATGAAACATCAAACGCGAAAAAAAAACACCCAGGAGAAAATCGCCCCTCTCCTTTTGGTGCAGGTGGATTAACAGGGGATATGTTCATTGTTTGAAGGCAAGGCTGAATAGATCAGAAAACACCACAGTGGTTTGAATGATTACATGGGGAACTGGTTGTGGATGCAGTCAGTGATGAACGAAACCTCACAGAAATCTGGATGTGCCGAAAGTACTCACAGTAGGTGAAAGTTAAGTAAATTTTATTAGAAGTATTACATTAAACAACAAACTATATTTTAAAGCGCAAAAAGTTTCCAAAATAAAGAGGTGTTTTATCCGCAAGATGTTTTATTCGGGACTTTTCTCCGCAGTTGCCATAAGTTCTCCACCCTTCCAAACAAGTCATGTTTCCAGTGATCTGTCACTGAAAAAACTGAAGTGTCGAATGCACATTTTTTTTTGCATAGCCAAATATCTAGAAATGGCATTGCGTTAAAGTCTGGAAAATGAGGGACCCTAATTATACCGGACACCTCACTAATCTGGATAAATTAGCTCAGTCGAGTGGGTGTCCAGATTATTGAGGTTTTACCCTATGTAGTTTTGATTGTCTTCCTTTTTTTGTCTCTTTCTCTCTCCATTAACAATACAAACAGCTTGGACGAGAGCACGAGTAATGCATACGTCATCAATGGTAGGTGAATGAAAGTAAAAACTTGGTATTTTACGCGTTTGCCATGTTAGTTGTCACGTGAAATCTTAAATGTCACACGAGTTTTTACACGTCACGCGAAATCCCGGACCATACCAGACTTCTTAACATCACGGGTGATCTTAAATGCCACACTCGAGATTTCTCACGCTATGCGAGATATCACACGAGATCTAACACATCACACGAGACCTCATGCAGCATGAGAATTCCCACGTGACACGAAATCTTCCACATCAAACAAAAATCACAAACGCATGACATCTTGCACTTTTTGATGTTTGGTCAGACATTTTGACTTCATACTCCCCATAAAATCACATATGGTTTTCAAAAATCAACATCTGAATTAACTCAGGTCGTATGTAAAATATAACAGGATGCAAAGGTAACATCGCACAGTATCACCGTCCTCGAACAGTTTCACCAACATTAAAATCAAATTCACAATCATCAAAAAAACGCAAACAAAGCAAAATTTGAACCATAATTTTCCAATACACAATCACCAACACCTTCTACCGTACCTTTCATCTATTTAAGGCTACCACAGTAAGCACCCTTTACACGAAGTGCCGGAAAAACTGAAACGGACATATTATAACCACAAAATAAAAATATATCATTACAGTAACCAATCCATCCTCCCCCCCCCCCCAATAATTTCGGAGTCTAGGCCCCAAACCCCCCCCCCCCCCCCGTCAAAACCCCCCGACTAAAACCCCCCGGCGTACAAATGCCGTTGGTACAATATCTTTGGATTCCCTTTAGCAGATGTGATGTATTCCATGATGGTAGCGTGATTTTTCACAGCAATCTGGGTCACTAAATTACCCACTCAAGTGAATCACAATGGATATAAGTTACATCTACCGCAAGAGAAATTGTAATTTGTAAATTCGACTGATCTCGCAACCGGCATATGAATTGCAATTTTTAATGTGTACACTCTCATCAATCGTAAGAGCCATTGCAATTTCAAAAACTGAGTGCCATCATCAATGGATGTATGAAGTTTCTTTTATAATGATGATTTTAAACGCCGTGTGGTCTCTTCAATGGGCATTTGAAGTGTAATTAACAACGTGGATGTATCGCAATTACAAAATATAAAATAGACCTGAGAACCGGGGGGTTTTGGGTCGGGGGGGGGGGGTTTAGGCCGCCGGGGGGTTTTAGTCGGGGGGGGGGGGTTTGACGGGGGGGGGGGGGGGTTAGGGCCGGGGGGGGGGGGGGGTTTCGGTCGGGGGGGTTTGGGCCTGTTCCCATAATTTTGGCACACCTTCACACAGGAATAATTCTGGATTCGCGGAGCCCAGAAAGTTCAGTCATGCGCACGACTTTTTACAAATGGCAATATCTATCGACCTTTCCATTCGCGTCAAAAATGACTGCCTTGGGAATCGACCAATTAGGTTACAGTATTTACCTGAGCCATGCAACAGTGTACAACAGTGCGTGTTTCAGAAACAACTACAGCAGAATCCCAGAAATCGGACCACCTTGCAAATCGGATCACTTTCACTCAGTCCCAAAGGCTGTCCGATTTCCGGGGGTTCTGGTGTAGTTGAAACTACTTTCCTCCGCTGAGCAGTCATAGAGGGTTTCGAAAAATTATGGCGCATCATAACTCAAAACTGGCGCACAGCTGTAAGGTGCGCCATTGGCTGTGTCGATCAATGCCTCACCTACGCCGTCTACAGCAGACGAATAAAAACCCGCCAATTAGGAGCTACTAAATCAATATATTCTATTTGAGACAAAATTGATATAAACGTCATCTGAAATCTGATGAAATATTGAGAAGAGCGTTTGGTCTGGGCTAATACAAAACAAAACTGCAGCAGCAGAAATGAAAACTTCTCTAACAAATGTAAATTCAATTTCAGACTAATTGATACCGAGAAACGAGAAGAAATACGTTACAACGCACTCTTGATGGATAACATCACCTTGCAATGCACATTACTGGTGACCCGCATATTGCTTAAGTAGAACTTTTTCAAAGTCGTAAGTGGAACCGCTCCAACTTCCCCTCCACCCTCCCTCTGCCAAAAAAAAAAAAAATACACAGCTACAAACTGCAGAATGCCATAGTGAGATCCTATGCAACAATATAAATCACTGTGACTTAAGTTTCGGTGCTAATTTCCAGGCGCCCAGTTTATAACGAACACTTATAAGTAAAAGGTCTCTGCCCATCTGCAGCCAGCTCCAAAATGGCGTCACTTTAGAACCTGCAAAATGAGAATGAATGACAATGATATAAGTGAGCACTGTAGATTATTGTAGGTGGCACTCAGTGGTCAGAGACAAGTCGTGTTACAACGCAGTGTTGTCCAATCAGAGCGCCCTTAATCAGGTCACAACGATATGCTGCATGTAGGGTAGGCATAAATCAAACATTGTGACCACGAGTAAAATGTTCTCATTCAGAAATCATTTCAATATAAAAGATACACAAGTGTACTGCTGCTGTGTTCGGTTTCATTTTTATAGGCTTTTTTTATCTATGGTGAACTTTAGGAAATATGAGAACAGCAACTGCCTACCGTCTATTTCCTGCCACTTCACCGCCACCTCTCCTATAGGGATATGATGGTACTCTGCCTGGTACAGCAAATCCACATCAAACGCCCTGAAACCAGAAGCGTCTACAAGTAACAACGAAGCACAACTGTCCAAGAACATATCGTATCCAACACACACTACAAATACAAATAATACTAATATTGTAAATGTTCTTATTGTTTCTCTTTTGGTGCGATAACAAAATCATCCCGTGGTCCTTTGAGGTATAACTTTTACTGGGATGGGTTTCAGGCTGACAACCCGAAAGGCCACAAACAACAGAAAAGTAAAATCTGGTCTATCCCGTTTTTTTTACTCAAACCCATTAGATGACGCCTGATTTTTCATTCACACAACCAAAACAGAACCCCGGCAAACATCCCAACCCGCCAACTCCCCCCTCCCCATCCCCCTACCCCACCAACTCACAACTACCTCTATCCGATAGAACCTATCAGCCAAAACGAAAATAAGAGCGGTTCCAAACTAATTTCTTGAGCAAGGATCCTGATCTTCACATCCGGATACAACATCTGATGTGAAAAACAGATGTCACTCACCATCTATTGACGTGGAGATTTGTAAACAACAGCCTGGCGGTGTCCCGCGTGAAGAGCTTGAAGCCGCACTGGGTGTCCCTGACGGAACGCACGCAGAAAAACCACACCAGGAAGTGGAAGCCCTTCATCAGGAATGTCCTAAATAACGACCTCTGAAATCCATATTTTTGAATGTAATTTACAAGTTCACCGAATGTTTTTAGTTGCATTAATAAAGAAGAGATATATTTCTTTAAAATAAGTGATGCTTTCCACAGTCACATTTTCCATAACGTTTTACATTTTTTTGCTATGATTTTAAGTAATTCACCTACTTCTGCTATAGATTCTTTTTCTAGGTGAGCTCTGGAGCCGCAGACCAGCCCTAGGTCATTCTGAAACAAATTTGTATTACTTGATGTATATCTTTATCTTTTCACACTGTATATATTGGTATCCCTCTAGAATTTGAAATTTGAAACTGTAGAAAAAAAACACAACTGAAAAAAAAAAAAACACTTTTTCTTTCAACTACTGTGTGAAGGCTACACAGACATTATTCTACGCCGTGTGCGTACTTGTGTAATTCTGGCAATATCATCCTCTAGCTTGAGTATGTCGCAGAAACGAGTGGCACCATCAGCATCGGCGAATAGCAACAGCTTGCCCCGTCCCCGCAGCATTCCCTGCAAGCAAGGCATAGCCACCTGTAATCAAGCGTCGTTCTCGGACTCGACGAAATCAACGGAAAATTTGAAGCCGGGAAATTTGTGATAGCGAAAATAGCGAGCGAAGCCAGCAATGTTCGAGCTCGGGGTTCGGGGGCGCTGTAAGCCCCCCACCCCCCCCCCCCCCCCCCGCCAAAGCTCTACACTTTTAGACATTCAGAAGATGCGACTTCAACGATTTTAACCCCATCATTTCGAGATTTATCAGCTGTACAAAAAGTCATTAAAATTGGCTATCTTACAACATTATAATTTACCTGTATGAAATGTTGTGATTAACTGTTACGCACGAATAAACGCACAACAATATAAGGGGGCAGATAGGCGGACAGCACAACAAAAACGAAAGGACTCAATTGCATAAAGATACACACATCATATAAAATACATGTCCATATAACATATTGTGACAACCACAGCTAAGGTATAGCAAGAATTGCAGTGTGTTAATTTGCGAGCGCCGAAGGTGGTTTGTTTCATATACAATTTCTACAACTGATTAAGCCACATGTAGTTACTGGAAAATTCCACTGAAATTGTTACCAGTCTTGTAGCGCCACCCTTTCCCCTGTTTTTTTCCAGGGTCAGCACACGCACTTTCTCGCAGCCGTACTGTTCACTGTACTTCAGTGCCACCTGCAAAACAATTGTCACTTCCTAGTTTCCAAGTTCAAACATTAAACAACTAACAACGAAACCGGAACGCGATAAAACACTGACTATTTAAATTTAGAATAAAATTAGAGAACTTTGAACTAAAGAAATCTGTAGAAAGGCAACTCATTAATTAATTTTACTTATTTATTTCTTCAATATAAAACAAAATAAAAGCGATCTCATATTTCGCCATGGGACATCGACTAGAAGGGAAATTCTGTCATGTGAAAATCGAAAAGATCGCACAGCTGGCCATGTGAAAAGCGAAAATAGCACATCCTGTAGGTCCGAAAGCGAAAACATTGCACAGATGGCCATGTGAAAATCGAAAACATAACACATCTTTTAAGTCCGAAAGCGAAAAAATACCTAAGACATGCATGCGATCAACCCCGGGCCCATTCATAAAATACAGAATCTGGCCGTAGATTTTGATCGTTCCATGAAATATAATTACCTGAGTTGTTTTGTCCCGACTCCCATCGTCCACAACTATGATTTCAAACGTGAACTCGGGATCTTTTTTCTACAAGATGAACAACACGTCAGATTGACCGTACACGACATCGTAATATCACACATCGGACACTGGTTTACCCCACGGTCGCTGACTCATGGCAGTAAGTGCTCAACAAAGAACCAGATACCCCCCACCCCGCCCCACATTCCCAGTACACACATACAAAAACATACCTCCCCCAATCACAGCTATTAGCGACAAGGTGTACGATCGCGATCAAATCAACACAAATTAACACGACAGATAGTCAAAATCCAGACCTCTTTTTCCATTACTAATTTTAAAGAAACCAAATCGAAAGCTGAGTAATTGAGGAGTTCACTCATACAACAGATTGGCGTGGACTATTGTTACCTGGCTCGATTCTAAATGTTCCAACGCTTCGTCCATCATTACGGGCACTGTGGGGCAGATAAAAAAGCACATAGATTTCTTACTCGTCTCTACACTGTTAAGTTGTACAGTTTGAAATGACAGCCGTGAATGATAAAATTTCCGAACAAATATTTTTTTTTTAAATTATGTTTAAAGAATATATTACTTATGTAATTTTATCAATAAGATCTTCTTTTCAATATTTTTTAACACAATAAGATTTTTTCTTTTTTAGAATGTTTCCTTCTTTCAAGTTTTAGTTCTTCATGCATAAAATATTAAATAATATATCATCTAATGCTGTTACAATCAAAGACGGGGAAACGCTTCTCCGATGCTAAATCGGAGTTCGGTGGAATGAAAGATCAACAAGGAACCAATAAATGTTCAGATCAGCCGCATAGTACCAGTACTTACATCGGTCCTCTTCGTTATAAGAAGGGACAATAACCGTTAGACATAATTCCGGTGGCTCGTCGATCCTTGGAAATCTCTTCTTTCTGTTTTCATTTGGATCAGTAAAAAAATTCTCGGATTCATAATGCATCATATCCGGTGGTTTGGCAGTGAGATAGGCGAACAACAGAGCCTGTAAGCAAATATAACGCTACTGTATAACAATAACGTTCGCACTGAAACTAAAAAAGAGGGGAAAAAAAGAATCTCTTGCTTATCATTTTCAGTTCCAGAACATAGTACCCGCAAAGTATATACAGTCGCGAGAAAGGGGAAGCGATTTGGTGTTTTGTTTTTTTTTTTGTTATTCCAAACTTTATCATACCATCCGCGTGATTTGTCCTCAAGTTGCAGCTCTGCACTTACAAAAAAAAACCAAAAAAAAAAAACCGCATACATGATCGTGTTATACTTACGAACATCGCCAAAATTTTTGCCAAATTGTGGACAATCGTGACAAAAAAGACGGGTTGACGCCAAATCTCGACAAGGTCATACATTCCCAGGTTAACTTTTTTGAAGTGATGCTAACAGATATATGCTAACAGGCCATTGAAAACACCCCCTTTTCTAAGGAAACGCAGCTATCACTCTCTTAAATCTGAGCATTTAAAATGTTTTTGCGAAACGAGCCGATTGTGGACGAAAAAAGTTTATGGTTTCTTTGTCGTCAGTATTGGCTATAGTGCCGGACAGGATGATACATGTACTTAACAAATTGAGTACGAGGGAAAATTTGCTTCCAGATATTCGACCAATATAGATACAATGGAAGAAGAATGCAATTGAACAGCACATAAGAACTGTTCTACAGAATGCTATTACAAGTTTCATTGCCATATCTGTGTCAGAATTTGTTTTATTCCTACACTCTCTACCGTTTACAGATATGCTAGTTCATGCTTCTTCTCTTAATAAACATTCCTATTTAAATAATGAGTCCATAAACATTCTGCCCAAGTGCCAATTTTCCCACCATACGGTGGGACAGTGCTCCGACAGACGAGGAAACGACTCCCACACCATGCCTTCGGTTACAACAATGCTTATCACTTAGATTACAAGCGATTTTGTACACTGACATAGGGCAAAAAGTTTTGACGTACAGACCGCACGCTTTTCGCTTAATGGCCTACCAGGTACCTAGGACTGCACCGCATATATTGGTAACATCACAACATTCCCAAAACTATTTTCCTTATACGCCAATTAAGTTTCGAATGAAATTTCGATGTTTACGGAATTGTGGATGCGATCCGATTGCAAAGCCTGGGGGTGAACTTCTAAAGGAAATAGCATGCCTGTAGAAGTACAATGCTAAATCCCGTTTTATGTTAACATTGCCAAAGAGACATAAAAACGTTGTGTTCGGGACATGGCGGAGTAACCGCTGTGGGTGGTTAGGTCCTAGGTTACTGGAAGTCATCTTTTACAATGCCCAAAACTATTTTGTATAATATTCTGCAGATTTCATTGCGAGAAAGAAAATATAATTTGAATAAAGTAAAGTTTGTTCTGCATTCCGACATTTCACCCTTTATTACACTTCGGCGTTTTCAATCCCCCAGTTTATTGAATTCGTACGATTCGGTAAAGTGTTTCCGTGTGATTCCTTTTTTTTTCGCCTAAACCTTGTCACGCGAACTCCTCCAAGACGGCTAGGGCTAGGACAAACAATGACAAACAACAGACATAATGTAGCATGTCTGCTTCATCCAGCTGAATTTTTTTTCAGAAATTCATCAACATTTTAAATGCAAAAATTGACATTGAAATTTTGCCATGGAGCCTATTATAAGGCAGGCAAACGCTTTGGTTTGACAGTTAAGGCGCATAGTGTGACATCAGCATAATCATACTGATCGCTCAAATGTCAACAGTTAAAGCGATTGTAACATGTGTGTGCTGTTGAATGTACCTTTCCGTTTTTCCCATTTGCTAAAGGGCATATACATATATTGCTTTTTTTAATGTTTTTTTTTATTTACGCTATTTGACGTAAGAACATGAAATTTGGCTTTTTTACCTAGATCTTAGAGAACTATTGACCATTATCTCGAAAACGGTTAGAGACAGAAAGATTTCGAGCCTGTATCTTCGACCATTTGGTCCCAAAAGCCCTTACGTTAGAGGTGCCTCGGTGACCTCGACCTCCTTGGTCATTTGCAAGATCAAAAGTCGGAATTTGACCCTGATCTCCAAAACTGTCAGGGATAGAGCAATTTTGAGCTTATCTTCGACCCTTTGGCCATAAAAACAACACGTACGAGTTACCTCGGTAACCGTAATCTCCCCGGTCATGGACAAGTTCAAAAACCGGATGCTGACCATTATCTCGAAAATGGTTAGAGCTAGAGAGATTCTGAACTTATCTCCAACCAGTTGGGTGCGAAAGACGTTATGTAAGAGGTAGTTCGGTGACCTTGACCTCTTCGGTCATGGTCAATGTCAAAAACAGGAAGTTGCCCATTATCTCAAAAACGGTTACAGATAGAGCGATTTAGAGCTATTTTCGGACCTATGGGACTAAAAGACGTTACGAAAGAGGTACCCCAGTGACCTTAACCTCCTCGTTCATAGTCAGTTCTGCATTTTAAGAGTTTAGTTTCGTGGCACCTAGTGTATTTTTTACTACTTGATAGCGAAAACGGTCTAGTTTCCTTATTATGTTTTATCTCCTACATTCAGTCGAAACACTAAATATTTTCAGGAGCTCCGAAACTGAATTGGCTTAATTTGATGCTGACTGGAAATTGCTCAGAATAGTACGAGGTCAGTCTGAACATGCAAAAGATAAAAACACATGTAATAAGGCCACAAAAATTATCACGAAAAAGAAAACATCAAAATCAGACAAACGGAACCAGGTTACAGATATATTCATACAAAACGTACAGATCCCAAAATTTTATCGGCTGATTACTTGAAGCATCGAGACAAACCACCGACAGGAATGATTCACATATGCTGGTGCCACGCACTGTGTGTCTGGCTGGGTCGGCCGAACACAATTCTATCATCGGGGCTTCAGTGACGACTTCTACCGGGAGTTTTCGAAAAGAAGCCCCCCCCCCCCCCCATATAAAAGTACCGGGGCTCTTATTAGGAAACTGTTTCCCAATAGAAGCCCCGGGGCTCTTATTAGGAAACTGTTTCCCAATAGAAGCCCCGGGGCTTCTATTTGGAGTTAAAATAAAGACCTGAAAAAATCGTTCCCTAATAGAAGCCCCCTTCTTCCCTGCAAGTCTTTTTAGAACTCGGGTTTACTCACAATTGCTTAATCCTGTCCTTCATAAAAGGCGAACAGACACACCCCCCTCCCAATTGCCACCTTTACTCCGGAGTATGTGGAAATATAACGGGCTGAGTACTGAAACGGGAGGCGTGATGTTGCCCCTCCTTTTAGAACTCGTGTTTACTCGCAATGCAGACACGGTGCACTTAATCCTTTGATGTGCATTAACTCCCACATTAACTCCGGAGTATTACCGGTAGCGGAAATATAACGGGCTGAGTACTTGTCACTATATGCCTTTATAATGGGGGATTTTTCGTCACTTCACTACAGTTTCAAACAACTGCTTTGGCAATGGTTAGCAATAAAAGAAAGTCGTCCTCAGTGAAAGAAAAATTGGAGATTTAAATCATGATTTAAATCAGTTGATTTAAATCATACCAGCCCTGGTTACAAGATATTTCGCGTTTTACTTCAGTTGACCTCACCGGATGCTGGAAGTCTAATCTGGCTTGCTGTAGTACTAGATGACTCTTTCGGTCTTTAAATGAAAGAAAGAGCCATAGTTCATACACTACAATTTGTCATTGATGTAAATTTGCTAATCTTGGCGCACCGGTCAATTTATTTAGGAAGGGTGCATCACACAAATGACTCTATTATAAATTATAGCGCACAACTTTCATGGTCAAACACTGGGACACAATAGATTTTTGGTGATAATGTACCAACACCAGCAGTATCTATAATTTTTATTGATGTTTCCTTCTCGATTTTGGCATTTTATTTAAATGATGCGGCTTCCCCAACAACGCAGACAACATATTTTAAATGAAAGACCATTTGCATAGCTCAGTTTTTATCAATTTGGATCTACTGTTCAAATGAATCTCGCTTTCTTCGTACCCAAACATACAAACTTCTATTATCGCTCAGTTTAATCTCACCCAGGCTAAAATATTCTCTGAATTCCTAATTATTAAAAACGAATTACATGAAATATCAGAACAGTTGCTATTATCATCAAAAACAATAAAACATGCTGAATGTCGTAATAATCGGGAAAATTCATGTTTCTTTCATCAGCCGGAAAAAGCTGTCAGTTCACAGTGTTGCTATGAGTTGGTAAGTACTGTTTATAAACTTTTGCTTGTAAATCTGTTTTAGTATTCATGTTTTAGTCAGTAGTTGATATATTCTAAATTTTGCAATTTTTCATTGGCATTTAGCTCTATGACATTCATTGTCAGTTACTTATGTGTTAAGAAAAGTGTAATATTAGTCAAAACAGCTTGGTGTATTGCATATTAAAAGAAATGTTCAATTAAATGTATATTACAATTTCAACACATTTTACAAAGCGTTTATTAATAGAAACAAGAGATTACCTTCCATTACATGTATACGCCTGTCGTGTAGTTAACAGTTTATTTTGTTGAAGTAGGGCGGGAAATCATAGATGAAGGGAGAGATATCATTATGTTACCCTAAACTATAAAAACCCCGGGGTCTTTACACGGAGCTAACGGACCAGTGGTGGATACCTAATGAGAACACTTGAACATGAAGTTCTAAGGCTATAACATAAATGCTATAACATAAATGCTATATAAATGCTAATTCATAATTCATGATGATTATCTAAATGGCTAAGGCAAAAAACTGAAGCGAAAAATCTACCGCAAGATGCAAGCAATCTGTAAATGAAGAATATATAAGAAGTTTTAAACAATGTGGTATTAAAATATAATAGTATCCAGTCTCTTAAAAATGAGATCATTTTGAGGCTGTGCAGTGTATAACAGTATTTATGTCGTAATAGTTCTTAAATCTTAAAATGATAGAAAATGTGGTAATACAATTAATATAAAGCAAATTTATTAAAGCAATACACATTATTTAAAATTTGTGTATAAATGTGTTATAGCAAAATCATAAAAAAAGCTAAGCAATGTAAAATCTATTATACTGAATCAAAACGACAGCTAACACTTGTTTAAAACAGCACACAGTGAATAGCATTTGACATATCTATAGATTTAGCATATATTTTACAAATTTGCAAAATTATTATATGTAGTTGGATGTATTATAAATATATAAAGAAGTAACAAACATTTCTGATATCATTATTTCTCAAATCATAAAAGTTTCATCAATGTGTTTCGTTTCACAGTGTCTGGTGCATTCCTTTTCGGAAGTAGCTGCTCTCCCGCAGTTATTCTTTTTCAATGAGCTTTCTACTTAATAGTTTCTTACATTTTGACCAATCACCCGCTGTGAAGTAAACATGGCGCAGGATTTTAAGTAAGATACTTTCGTTTCACATGAAATACTAATTTTAAGCAAGGACTTGGTAAATACAGATACTACTACTTGAAACCATGTTTAAGTACATTTCCGTTGTTATTTTTTTTCAGAATGGTAGAGCCTGTCGAATACTACAGGACATTTTTGGTGAGTCTGTTTGAGTGATATTACCGGATTTACGTGCACATGTCTTCGAGGCGGGTTGGACTGTCAGCTGCAAAAGAATATCAAGAAGTCGTGGTGAACTGCATGGCTCCAAAAAAAAATGAAAAAAAAAACTGATGCAAACGTTGTTTTCATGTTAAAAGAACACGTTTTCAGTTTTGACAGTTTCGATGTGCTGTTCAATTTCATGTTTTTCTCCTTGTAATAGTCAATTTTTGTTGAATATTTTTCAGTTATATTCTAAAACATTAATGTCTTTTTGTGTAAAAACTTGTCAACGTTAAGATTCTTTATTTCTTGAAATAATAAGCCAATTCGAGCTTTTGGATTTTTCCGGTGGAGGTGTTGTTTCGACTGAAAATGTTGGGGGATAAATTATAAAGAAATGATAAAGGAAAAACATCAAAATTCTAATTTTCTTACAACGTGTACGCTTTCGAATTTATAAAGCCATCATATGATCTTTTAAAAACTATTTTACATATTATTCAGTCCCTTTAATATCCAGCGTGTGGGTATATTTCTGGCAAAATGGAATTTTGTTGATTTTTGCCGTTTTTTCTATCATTTCTTTATATCCTTATCCCACCTGAATTCAGCCGAAACGCAAAACTTTTCGGCAAAAGTCAAAAGTGCGAATTGGCTTATGTGGTAAATTTTCAATTTCATTCAATTCTACCGAGTGTAATTGTTATTGAACTGCTGCAAATGGTTAGAAAGTACATGCTTATTTTTAAACTGACCCATTTCTGTCACATGAAGAAACTTAATAGCGCCCTTAACTTGGAAAATAAGACTGCAGCATGCATAGTGGAAATTTTTTTTTGGTTTTTTTGGCCTGTTGGCACACATTTTTAGGCCCCAACCCTTCGGATTGGGGTCTATAGGTTTGGGTGTCTGTCGGTCAGGGCTGGAAAAAAATCCGATTTTTTAAAAAAAATCATGATTTTTGATTTTTTTTATTTAAATCTGATTTTTTTGATGTTTTTGATTTAAATCAAACTGAAGAAAAAACCGACAAAATATCCAAAAGCACCACTTTTTACAGTTAATTGAAGACTCGTAACACTCTCTTGTACTACAAAAACATTCACATTCCACAAAATTTGTGACAGCTGTCCTCAATTTTCAAATGTTCAGATAACTGTCTTCAAGTTCAATTCTTCATTTATTGAGCGATCGGTAGCAAAACGCCAGTTTCCAGCCTTTTCGATTCCCGAGGTTTGTTCAATCAACAATCGAAAATGCAGTGATATGGGGGGGGGGGAGATTTAAATAACCCAGTGTTGCCACATCATCCTTTTTTAAAAGGATTATCCTTTTTTTATCCTTAAATACTTTTTTTTATACTTTTTTTTAATTTTCATCCTTTTTTTTATCCTTTTTGTCGCTTTTCATCCTTTTTTTTTATTTTGGTACTTTTTTTTCATTTTCTTTTTTCGTTCAAAATATCATTTTTTTCTGATTAGTTATATGTTTTTTTATATGTTTTTTTTTCTGCTATAATTTTTTCTCACCCTAGTCATGATTAGGCCATAATATTAACCGCTCTTACACTGTACATGTAGGCAATTTCCAACTTTTTTGCAGCGTCTGTTGTTAAAATCAATACATCTGTAGAGAAAGGGTATTTTTTTCATGAAATTGATACATATATTCTGTAAACTTATTCAATTTCTTATCACATTGTAAAATTTCCAGTATTCCAAATGATGTTGAGTAGTTTTTAGCCCAGCTTACATTACACGTAAGCTGGTTTATTCCTATCGGTTTGCGGATGGCGTCCGTTAGTTAGTTAGTTAGTGGTTTATTTAGTAAACTTGTTTCAAAATGCATCTCCTCCTACAATTTTGATCCGATGTCATTTATTTTTGGTGTGAGTCATCGCTAAGGGGTCGTGCATACGGCTTGTGCTTTTCTAGTCGATCCGGTGATTTTTGAATTTTTGGCGAATTTTTGAAGAAAAAAAATTTAAAATGTATCTCCTCCTACATTTTTGACCCTATGTCACTTATTTTTGATGTGAGGCACCCCTAAAGGGTCGTGCATATGGCTTGTGCTTTTTTAGTCGCTCGGACAATTTTTGAATTTTTTGGGAATTTTTTAAGCAAAAACCTCGAAAATAATTCAAAATGCATCTTCTCCTACAATTTTGAGTCAATGTCATTTATTTTTGGTGTGAGACATCTCTAAGCGTTCATGCATACGGCTTGTGCTTTTCTAGTCGATCCGGTGATTTTTGAACTTTTGGCGAATTTTTGAAGAAAAAATTTAAAATGTATCTCCTCCTGCATTTTTGACCCGATGTCATTTATTTCCCGATATATGAGGCACCCCTAAAGGTCATTCATACGGCTTGTGCTTTTTTTTGTCGATCGGGTGATTTTTTGAATTTTTGGGGAATTTTTTAAGCAAAAATTTCGAAAATAATTCAAAATGCATCTACTCCTACAATTTTGAGTCGATGTCATTTATTTTTGAATTTTTGGGGAATTTTTTAAGAAAAAGAAATTAAAATGTATCCCTTCCTACATTTTTGATCCGATGTCATTTATTTTTGGTATGAGGCACCTCTAAAGGGTCGTGCGTATGGCTTGTGCTTTTTTTATATTTTTAGGGAGTTTTTGAAGAAAAAACTTCAAAATGCATTTCCCCCCTACAGTTTTGAACGGATTTCGTTTTTTTCTTTTGATATGAGGCGTCCCTAAGGGGTTGAGCATATGGCTTGCACTTTTTAGTCGATCCGACAATTTTTGTATTTTTAGGGAATTTTTGAAGAAAGACTTCAAAATGCATTTCCTCCTACAGTTTTTATCCGATTTCATTTATTTTTTGTATGATTCATCAATAGGTGGGTCGGACATAGGGTTTGTGCTATTTGACTCAACTTGGAAATTTTTTATTTTGGGGGGAATTTTTGATGAAACTACCTCAAAGTGTATCTTCTCCTAAACTTTTGATCAGACATCATTTATTTTGGGGTTGAAGCATGCTTAGGGTGTCGTGAATACGGCCTGTGCTTTTTTGAGTCGATCAAGGAATTTTTGAAGAAAAAAATTCAAACTGCATTTCCTCCTGCGGTTTTTATCAGAGTTCATTTATTTTTAATATGAGCCGTTTCTAGGGGTCATGCATACGGCTTGCTACTTTTTGAGAGAATTGGTAAAACTTTCGAATTTTTTTTTTGGGGAATTTTTGAAAAAAATTAAATGAATTTCCTCCTACAGCGCGTAAACACAAGTTAAATGAACTTGCGCAGTGGTCACATTTAACAACCGGACATCGATGCAAGTTACATAAACATGCGCAGTAGTCAAAGATAAGCACTGTGCATTGATGCAAGTTAAATAGACATGAGCATTTATCCGAAATGTGAACCGCGCATCGACGGAAGACAAATAAACATCCGAACTGGTCCAAAATAAGCACCGCGCATCAACGCAAGTTAAATAAACATGCGCAATGGTCCGAAATTCGAACTGCTAATCAACGCAAGTTGAATAAACATGCGCACTGGTCCGAAATTCGAACCGCGTATCAACGCAAGTTAAATAAACATTCGCAGTTGTTCGAAATTCGAACTGCTCATCAACACAAGCTAAATAAACATGCAAACTGGTCCAAAATGCGAACCACACATCGACAAAAGGTAAATAAGCATGAGTGCTGGTCGGAATTGCGAACCGTGCATCAACGCAAGTGAAATAAACATGTGCACAGTTCCAAAATGAGAGCCGAGCATCAACGCAAATTAAATAAACATGCGCTCTTGTTTCAATAAGAAACGTGCATCGAGACATAAATATGCGCGCTGATCCGAAATGCGAGCGTTGTTTGAAGGTATCTATGGCAGACTATCCAGTCTACCAGAGATACAAAAAAATTTATCCCATTTTTCTGGGAAACAAATCTTTGTATGCATTTATCGGTCTATGTTCTGGTCCGGTGCTAAATTAATTATTGAGCTAGCCTTTTGCCGTCTCGTCTTTTGAAGCCCAAATTTTCAGGGAAATTCCCTTGCTCATGCACACTGGAATTGGTCTTATTTCTTTTCGTAAGCTGGGACTTTGTCCTTGGACAAAATTGTTATTTCTTGAATGATTTTCAATAACTTCATTCTATCAGTTTGAGTTGCATGTCCCTAGGGACCATCCTTAAAGTACGTACGCACCTTTTTTTTTAGACCAGCCGACCATGTCGGGCTGGTCTTATCACATCAATAGAGGGATATCTGTCGTCTGTATGTACGTATGTACGTGTGTAAACTTTTACTTAGATTAAAATGCTGCTTCTCCCTCAGTTTTGATCGGATGGAATGTTCTGCAGGTAGGCCTCTCTTTAAAAATTTTTTTTTTCGCGATCCGCAAAAAATTGGCTAAATTGGGGGCATTTAAAATTTTTCGATTGCCAGTTTTCAAAATGGTTCTTCTCCCACAATTTTGATCCGATTCCTTTCCAATTTTGAACATTTATTCTCTAGTTAGGCCTGTCTTGAAAAATTACTTTTTTTTTGCGATCCGCTAAAAATTGGCTAAATGGGGGCATTTAAAATATTTAGTACCAATTTTCAAAACTCTTCTTTTGGCACAATTTGACCAGATTCCTTTATAAATTTGTGAAGTACAATCAGTTATGCAAACATTTTTTAATCGCTGTGAAAACGAGCATTATAAATTGAGGGTTCGCGTTGGCGGGGTTTTTGTCCACTTTTTGGGCATTTTTTACGAAATGATTCACTTTTTCGGAACCCACCGAGTTTTTCTGGACCTGAGTCACACTTTCCCTTTGACTCACTTTCCTGAGAACCCAGCGCGAACCTTGAAATTACAAAAAAAATGATGCAATATGATTAAGATTAATGTTTTCTCGATTTTCAGCAAAATGTGAATTATCCTTTTTTTCATACTTTTTTTTCTCAAATTTATCCTTTTTTATCCTTTTTTTTATCCTTTTTTTTCTTGACGACTCCGTGGCAACACTGATAACCTCGCTCGACGCGTAACACTAATACTTTGTTTACAAGCACACGCGGTTGGGAGAAAGGACGGAGTACGTTGGAGATATCGATGTTACCGGGAGTTTCTGAAGATTAGTTTGCCATTACATATCCACTACAGAGTACTTGCTCAAACAATCACAAAAAATACTTTGAGACTCAAGGGTTTCTTTTCAAACACCAAAGGCAGTTACCTGCTTAAGGCGTGCTGCGCCTAACTAAACGCCTTTTCCCCACCTCGGAGGCTCATGTGCACTAATAAGCGTACCATATGAAATGCCTTGTTTAAACAATGGCGTCTCCAAGTGCTTTCAGTGAAACAGTCTGGATGACACACATTTTAAGTAGAAAAAAATCAACTAATTAAAAAAATCAAAAAAATCAAAAATCGTGATTTTTTTACGTTGATTTAAATCATACCAGCTCTGCTGTCGGTCCGTCTGTCCGTCATCGCTTTTTTGTACACGTCATATTTCCGGTTCTATTGGTCGTAGAGCAATGATAGCTTAAATGAAAGGTCTCGACCTGTAGATGTGCCTGTTGGTACTTTTGGTCAGATTCGGTCATCCGGAAGTGGTCAAATTGATCAAAATGAGCGATAATTGGGGTTTTAGGGAAATAATCTTGCACACGCTGTATCTTCGGTTCTGTTGGTCGTACAGTATTGATAGTTAGCTTAAATGCATGGTCTCGACATGTAGATGTGACTTTTGGTCAGATTCGCAAATCCGGAAGTGGTCAAATTGACCGAATTTGGCGATAATTGGCGTTTAAGGGAAATAAGCTTGCACACGCGATATCTTCGGTTCTATTAGTCGTAGAACATTGAGAATAGGCTCAAATGAAAGGTCTCAACCTGTAGATTTAGTAATCCGGAAGTGGTCAAAAATTGATTTTAGACCCTTTTGAATTTGGGGGCGGTTGGGGCCTGCTCGTGTTTCACAAATACTTACTTGTATAAAGCTGGGGCATTCTCCTCCACAACAAGGGCCAGCTGAGAAAGCATCAGCACGTGCAAAAAAACGTGACCAGCACTATTACCAGTCCTAGATGGCTGTTGTGGTCTTTCTATGGCAGCAAGAGGAATAGTTCCTATGACAGAACTTACAATTGATGTCAATTTTGCCAGACTCAAAACAGGCACGATTCGGGCCAGTTGCATTATTCAGAAATAAATCGTATAAATGGTCCAGTTATAAGTTATGACTAACAGTTTTGATGCTCAAATAACAGTTTTGTACTGGGAAAAACAGTCCATGTCGTGTATTGTTTAATGTAAAGCGCTATGAGTTGGACTAATACAACAGTCTCACAGATTAGTGAGTACTAAACCGTCTTTTTGGAAGAGTAAACAGTTCAAAAAGAAAATTTGAATATTTATTGACCAACAAACATCACAATAATATTTAAGTGATTGTATTGAAAATATGGAAGGTAAATAGCTTTGAAAAAAATAAGAAAAAGTAAATGTGTATATTTTCCGGGGTATAACGGCGTGTAGTGTGGTTGCTGGGCACTTGCGTGTGTAAAAATGCATGGACTGGTATCCGTGAAAGTAATTTAAGCATGGTGGCGAGTACTTCGGATAATCGCATGATATGCCTTAGAAAAACTGACTGCGATTAATCAGTTTCGTCCGTAGCATGAATATTTGGCGAATTTCCACCCGTGAAAGTTTCGAGTAACCTTTCGGTTTGTAAAGAAATTTCGGCTGCGGTTCTGTACTGGCTTGTGAACCAGATAAAGACATCCCGCCGTAATGGAGCATCTGATAATCTTTAGTTGAGAAACTGGTTCGACTGTTTTTACAACGACAACGATTTAAAAATAGATTAATTATTTCTTTTTCCCTTTATACGCCCCTTCTATCTTGTTTCTGTGTGCCCGCATCACTTTTTCGGGCGACGTTTATTTTTGAAGGACAGGGATAGAAAAGGTTATCCTAATGTCATTGAAAAATATGGTTATTTTCTTTATTTTTTGTTTTTATTATCATATATTTTTATTTAAAATCCGCGTATAACACCGGGATGGTATCAGTTCTACAAGAGTGCATTTTGAAATCGGGTAACACACGTATATTGCTATTAAAGAAGACTGGAACAATTTTGATTTTATGATGTGCCTCTTGGCTTGGATTAAATATCACAATTTTACAACACATTAAGGGATCAGATTGGAGGAGTCTGAAGATTGATTTGTTAAGAAAGATCTATTTTTTTTTAATTTCAAGTGATCTCTTTTTTTTAAGTTAACTGCTGTCGACAGTATGACACCATTCCTTAAATTAAATAAATGGATATATCGACAATTGATCCAACGACAGTTGATCAAGCCATAACTGATCTAACGACACTTGATGTAGCCAGAACTGACCTAGCGTCAATAATCTAAATGGGCAGGCTATGACAACTGATCGATTTTCTCAAACTTTTTCCCTTTATAATTTTGTGTAGACTTTATAAATGAATTAAATTGATATAACTTCATATTGCTTGATCTAAAGGATAATCTCCTAAGTACGTGCTAATGCCAAGGGCTGCCAAACCTGTCGGGGTTACAGGGGTGATAATCTTTGGACTTATCTGGCACTTCGGAGTCCATTTATGATGCCTCTATACAGAGCAAGTTAGAAAAAAAAATGTTGCACTCCACAGTAGGAGTGTGGCGGTACGCCATTCGCACGGTACGGTTCGGTACATTTCAATTTTTCGGTTCCATTTTTTCGGTACTTGTCAAAATTGTTCAACAGGTCTCCCTAATGAATCAATGATGATTTTATTAGCCCCCCCCCCCCCCCTCCCTCTGGCGTGAAGCGGGGCACTGCAGTATTCGGGTTTTGTCCGTCTGTCTATCAACACTGGAGGTACATGATTTTGCGTAATCTGTATCTCAAACACGGGGAGAATACAGCTGCTATGCCTGTACTCAAATGTTCCCCCACCATTTGTGGATGTGCAAGGAGTACTTTGCGTGTAGATACGTGCACCCGTTTAAAGCACTTAAAAATATTTTTAAAGTCACAGAAACTACAATTAGCATAAATATCTCAATTAACAATCAGTATAAGTATTATTTCACATCACCGAACTTAAATTAAGTTAAAATATATCCTATAACAATCATTACAGTTTTGTCCTAAGTTAAACTTAAGTATATCGCATACATGTAGCAGTCATTACAATTTTGTTGTACACTTACAGGGTTTCTTAATTATAACGCTATAAATAAAACGCCTTCACAAATATCATAAGAAGCTTTAAATCTTTAACATTATTGCCGCTCAAGGAAAAGTTCGCTTTAAATTGTCAATAAATAACTTTACATTTAAAAAAAATCCGAAAAATACAGCTTTTGTTCTGTATTGCTTTTTAACCGAACCGAAAACGGTATTCGGTTACGGTGCGAGCCCCTGCTACAAAAATGCAACGATGTCTTACCTGTCACAGTTACTGGGTTTTTCATCCATGGGTTTACACAAAAAAGGAGTTGGACAATTTAGATGAGTTGTCGTATCTCATTTACATCATGAGTCGCCAGATCAACTGTCGCCACAGCAATTATAGCTAGATCAATTGTCGTGGTTCTAACCAGTGTTATTTAACTTTTTGAAATGTGTACAGTTGTTATTTTTATAGGAAAAGGAGGTGAGACCTGACAAAAGAGAACTGGGAGAAACTCGCCCAACAACCCTAAACATCGGTAAGTTGTCTGAAGCAAATGCTGAGTGTAGAGATTCTGTATCTGAGATGATCTGTGATGTGGTGCCGATATATCCCGACGGCCGATGTATAGCGACAGTTTCAACAACGAACCGAGGAAAACCAAAACTCTTTTTAGTTGTGTATATGAAAAAAAAGATTAAAATTTAAAAAAAAAAAAAACATTCGATTACACGAATATATACAAAATAGATAGTTATATTTCTTCTATTTCACCAATCAGTTAAAAAGCTTTCTCCCACCATTATAAAGTCAGACTAATTGTCACTCGGCTGGCCGTCTCTCGGCTAGCTGTCGCTCTGCTAAGTGTACATTTGCTGCAAATAGATAATAGACACATAGATAAAACAAGGTAATGTTATAAGCGATTGTTGTTGTCGCTGAAACAGGCTCGATATCAACTGCTGATGGGTCGGCACTGGTGAAGCTTGGCAACACAAGCGTCATCTGTGGCGTGAAAGCTGTGAGTTGTCAGGTTCCTTTTGTCTGTTATTTTTCTTTTTGTCTAGAACTGTTTGTAAACAATCTGTTCAATCTTAGTTTTTACCCCAAGCAGTTGCGTGTACGTAGATGCGTAATGAAACACACCCAGTTAATTGTAAAGTTGATAACCTTATCCACCATTGTGTGATGATTTCTTTTTGTCAAACGATGTTTGTTCAATATTTTCCACAGGAACTTACGCAGCCTGTGAGTGCTACCCCCAAAGACGGATTTATCAGTACGTATTTCTGTTCTTATACAGGGATATTTTTGGGGTTTTGCGACTGGGGGCCAATGGCCAAACCTGTGGGTCATTTTTAAAGCCTAGGAGGCCATAAAATGAAGTTATCAAAGGAGACAAATTAGGTCAATTTTGCAGCATATTTTCTTCACAAACGATAAACACAGTTGATTGTTTAACTAGATTAACAATGTTTCATATGAAGTACACATACATGTCTTTGAACCGTTATAGAACAGCACATTTTAACAGTAATTTATGAAAATGCTAAAAATATGAATAAAAAAATTATTAAAAGGTTATGAAAAATGGCAAATATGTAAAAAAATCTGGGGGCCAGTTTCAGAAATTTGGGACCATGGTCCCCGCCAAAATAATCCTTCTTATAGGATGTGCTTGTGTAGAATCCAGGACATTAAGCCCCCGCCCAAATCGCCCCTGGACACTTCGCCCCTGCCCATTTCGCCCCCGCCCATATCATTGTAAGGCGGATTATGGGTAGGTATTTAATTTAATCCTATTGTAATTGTGTGTCGTATGGGGAGGGGCAGTTGTCGGAGGTGCTGTGTTATGACTGGCTTAATACGAGTTGGGTTTAGGGATTATCTTTTGCCTGTTAATGCAATTTGATCGCTTATTAAGATTATTGTTTCTTTTAAGTCGTATGTATTTCGATTCGTTTTAATATTGAAGAAATGTCGGAGATCCGTTAGTCCAATGTTTCACACACCAAAATTTATCGGAGAAACGTTTTGAGTTCATTGCTGTGAAACGAATCCACATCTTGGTTTAAGTAGAAAAGGTAAGTCCGATAAGGCTAAAATGGGTGTAGGAAAAATGGCAACGTAAAAAATGGCAATGGAAAAATGGCACAGTACAAAAAAAAAACGGAAAAAAATGGCAACGCCTTTTTTTTCTTCTAACTTGCAAGTGCTGCAAACTCCCAACATTACTCTGGAGTTCAATAACAACAAAGCATGTGTCTTGCAGTCCGATTCAGGACCATAGAAAAATCCTTTTAGTGTCCCTGTCTGTCTGAAAGTACGACAGTTCCGGTCGAAAATTGACGTCGTGGGAAATTGCTAAAAATGGTGAATTTTTGGCTTGAACTTAGCCGTGAGACGATATTTTGAAAAGTAGATTTCGACAATATTTGGAGAAAAGCACAACGCCAAAAGACGGAGGAATGATATATCGTCCGGATTTTTACTGTTCAACAGAGCTAAATTTGCTCTCTGCCAGGATGCTCGTGAATACACCTGTAACCTGCACTCTTCACAAATCACTTAATTTTACAAAGGGTGTAATCAGTCACTCATAGCTGAGATACTGCTGCCGACTAGGCACTTCTGGGACATTTGTTTTAACGTTTGGAAATCGTCCTTGTCAATGGACATAAAATTGGGTTTCCTCAAGATTTCGGCTAAGCAATGTATCGCAAACCCTCTACGCTGTCACAAGTGACAGCGATATATGGTCACTAGAAATCACTGCTAGAAACAGCTAGAAACGTGCTGTGGCAAAGATGACCGCAGGTCAGAGCTATGTACCAAGAAACCTAAATGTATAAATTGTAAAGGCGACCACCCAGCCTGTGATACACAATGGACTCATTGGCTGACGGACAAGGAAGTACAATGGATCAAAGTTAAGAAAGCCATCTCCAATCCCGGAATCGAGAAACATGGCCAGTCAAGTCAAGCCAAACAAGCTGACTTATGGTCAACTTCCGGTGTCTGGCCTTGACCAAGAGGGTCCAGTCAACCGAGGTATCTATTATGTACCATGTTTTAGTCCCAGAGTCGCTATCTCTCTTAACCGCTTACGAGATGATGGTCAACGTCTTGTTTAAGACCATAACCTTAATCGATAGGGTGCAGGTTACCGACATTCCTCTTATGTAGCGTTTTTTAGGCCCAAAGGAAATCGAAATAATGGTCAGCTTGTGGTGTCCGACCTTGAGCAAGAAGGTCCAGATAACCGAGGTACTTCCGATGTTACGTCTTTTCGTAGAAAGTGTTGAAAATGAGCTCTGTTCAAGATGATGGCAAACTTGCGGTTTCTGACCTTCACCGAGAAGGTCCATTTCAGCGAGGTACTTGTTATGTCATATCTTTTAGCCCAGTAATCCCCTTGTCCCTAAGGAGGGCCGGATCTCATAGACATCGAACCTCTTCGGGGTACCAGTTTTACTGTTTCGCAGCAATTCCACCGGTATTTCCCAAACTTCCTGTAACAACTGCAATCTAAAATGCCTTAACATCTTGCATCACCATAATTACTATGAAACCTCCCAAAAATACACTTACAAAAGTAAAATTAACAATAATACTTTTCCATAATCTACACCCTCACAGATGACAAGACGAGCATATATATTACTGTAATAACATCAAAACAGTGAGAAGTACAATATGAATCTGTTTCAGCGGTCATGCAAACCCCCACAATATTTATCATAACAATTTGAAAACAAAAATCTAATCTGTGAAATGCTAAGTAGTCTGGGGATTTCTTAATTGCAAGTACTGCAGTGTTTTTTGCCTTCTGTCTAACCTCTAGTAATTGATCCAGATATCCTTTACCCAAAAAATCGCTACCAGTCTTACCGTTGGCCAACGTTCCCACGTATAAGAGCGTGGCAGTCTGTTGTACGTTCTCCAATATGGTATACAGTGGCTTCAGTTTGCTTCGCTGTGAGCACTCCAGTTCAGAATAGCGCACTTTGCCGTGGACTTGCATCCTCAAGTGGCTGGAGACCGAAGTGCTGGCCGTTGAGGTGCTTGTTCCATATGTCGGCCTTCCAAGTACCCTTACGACTGTGGGGTCCTGTTGGCAACGCACATCTTTTACTGCTGTTTTGGCCCATGAGGGGCGGTCATGAATGCAAGGTCCGCCATGATCTTTAATGGCTGGTCGTTACGTTGATCAAACTGTCGCTCAATCGAGTCATTTGCTCATCTGTGTCATTGAACTTTTCGACATAAATGCTAGGGCCTATTTTAGGTGTCGTAACCATAGGCGGGTAACCCCTGCTGCCGTGTTAGTTGGTCAAAGGAAGGCCTTGGCCAGCAAATCTGAAAGAAAACAAAGCGCAATTATAGAAAGAAGTTGTGAAATTCAATTAAAGAAAAAATACCCCAAAAGATCGACCTCATGTAGACCAATTAATGGAATATATATTGATTAGCGTACGATCGGGCCAGCTCAAGCTATCCCCTTTTGTAATGGAAAAGGGGATTGCGACAATAGTTGGAGAAAAACACAACGTCAAAACACGGATAAGTGATGATCTCCTAGTCCGGATTTTACTATTCAAAATAGCAAAAGTTACATTCTGCAAGAATGCTCGCGAATATACCTGTAACCTGCTCTGCGTACAAACCACTTAATTTTCAAAGGGTGTAATCAGCTGCTCAGAGCTGAGATACTGCCGCCGGCTTGGCACTTATGGGACATTTGTTCTCACTTTCAGAAATCGTCCTTGTCAACGAACATAAAATTGGGATTCCTCAAGATTTCGGTCAAGCAATATATCCCTAACCCTCTAGGGTGTCACAAGTGACAGCAATACATGGTCACGGTAGAAATTAGTGCAAGAAACAGCTAGAAACGTGCTGAAACTGTGGCGAAGATGACCGCAGCTCAGAGTTATGCATAAAAAAATCTAAATGTATAAATTGTAAAGGCAACCACCAAGCCTGTGACAGAGAATGCCCTCAGTGGCTTACGGACAAGGAAGTACAATGGATCAAAGTTAAGAAAGACATCTCCTATCCCGGAGTGGAGAAAAATGGCCAGCCAAGTCAAGCCAAACAAGCTGACTTATGGTAAATATCCCGTTTCTGGCCTTGACCAAGACGGTCCAGGCAACCGAGTATCTATTATGTATCATGTTTTAGGCCCAGAATCGCTGTCTCTCTGAACCGTTTACGAGATGATGGTCAGCGTCCAGTTTAAGACCCCAAAAAATCTCTACCAATCTTACTGTTGGCCAGCGTTCCCACGTATAAAAGCGTGGCAGTTTGTTGTGCGTTCTCTAATATGGTATACGGTGGCTGCAGTCTCCTTCACTGTGAGTACTCCAGTCCAGAATAGCGCACTTTGCCGTGGACTTGCATCCCCAAATGGCTGGAGACCGAAGTCCTGGCCGTTGAGGTGCTTGTTCCATACGTCGGCCTTCCAAGTACCCTAACGGTTGTGGGGTCCTGTTGGCAACACACATCTTTTACTGCTGTTTTGGCCGATGAGGGGCGGTCATGAATGCAAGATCCGCCATGATCATTAACGTTTGGTCGTTACGTTGATCAGACTGTCGCTCAATCGAGTCATTTGCTCATCTGTGTCATTGAACTTTTCGACATAAATGCTAGGGCCTATTTTAGGTGTCGTAACCATAGGCGGGTAACCCCTGCTGCCGTGTTAGTTGGTCAAAGGAAGGCCTTGGCCAGCAAATCTGAAAGAAAACAAAGCGCAATTATAGAAAGAAGTTGTGAAATTCAATTAAAGAAAAAATGCCCCAAAAGATCGAGCTCATGTAGACCAATTAATGGAATATATATTGATTAGCTTACGATCGGGCCAGCTCAAGCTATCCCCTTTTGTAATGTAAAAGGGGATTCCTTCAATAGTTGGGAGAAAAACACAACGTCAAAAGACGGATAAGTGATGATCTCCTAGTCCGGATTTTTACCTTTGAAAAGAGCAAAAGTTGCATTCTGCAAGGATGCTCGTGAATATACCTATAACCTGCTCTCCGTACAAAACACTTAATTTGCAAAGGGTGTAATCATCCACTCAGAGCTTAGATATTATCCCCGGCTTGGCACTTATGGGACATTTGTTCTCACTTTCAGAAATCGTCCTTGTCAACGAACATAAAATTGGGATTCCTCAAGATTTCGGTCAAGCAATATATCCCAAACCCTCTAGGGTGTCACAAGTGACAGCAATACATGGTCACGGTAGAAATTAGTGCAAGAAACAGCTAGAAACGTGCTGAAACTGTGGCGAAGATGACCGCAGCTCAGAGTTATGCATAAAAAAATCTAAATGTATAAATTGTAAAGGCAACCACCCAGCCTGTGACAGAGAATGCCCTCAGTGGCTTACGGACAAGGAAGTACAATGGATCAAAGTTAAGAAAGACATCTCCTATCCCGGAGTGGAGAAAAATGGCCAGCCAAGTCAAGCCAAACAAGCTGACTTATGGTAAATATCCCGTTTCTGGCCTTGACCAAGACGGTCCAGGCAACCGAGTATCTATTATGTAACATGTTTTAGGCCCAGAATCGCTGTCTCTCTGAACCGTTTACGAGATGATGGTCAGCGTCCAGTTTAAGACCCCAAAAAATCTCTACCAGTCTTACTGTTGGCCAGCGTTCCCACGTATAAAAGCGTGGCAGTTTGTTGTGCGTTCTCTAATATGGTATACGGTGGCTGCAGTCTCCTTCACTGTGGGTACTCCAGTCCAAAATAGCGCACTTTGCCGTGGACTTGCATCCCCAAATGGCTGGAGACCGAAGTCCTGGCCGTTGAGGTGCTTGTATCGTATGTCGGCCTTCCAAGTACCCTTACGATTGTGGGGTCCTGTTGGCAACACACATCTTTTACTGCTGTTTTGGCCTATGAGGGGCGGTCATGAATGCAAGGCCTGTCATGATCATTAACGGTTGGTCGTTACGTTGATCAAACTGTTGCTCAATCGAGTCAGTTGCTCATCTGTGTCATTGAACTTTTCGACATAAATGCTAGGGCCTATTTTAGGTGTCGTAACCATAGGCGGGTAACCCCTGCTGCCGTGTTAGTTGGTCAAAGGAAGGCCTTGGCCAGCAAATCTGAAAGAAAACAAAGCGCAATTATAGAAAGAAGTTGTGAAATTCAATTAAAGAAAAAATACCCCAAAAGATCGACCTCATGTAGACCAATTAATGGAATATATATTGATTAGCGTACGATCGGGCCAGCTCAAGCTATCCCCTTTTGTAATGTAAAAGGGGATTCCTTCAATAGTTGGAGAAAAACACAACGTCAAAAGACGGATAAGTGATGATCTCCTAGTCCGGATTTTTACCTTTGAAAAGAGCAAAAGTTGCATTCTGCAAGGATGCTCTTGAATATACCTATAACCTGCTCTCCGTACAAACGACTTAATTTACAAAGGGTGTAATCATCCACTCAGAGCTTAGATATTACCCCCGACTTGGCACTTATGGGACATTTGTTCTCACTCCTTGCTACCCTGTGAGGCACTCCACATGTAAGGGTTAGAGGGAGGGCTGGAATGCCCCATTTCAGTATAATGTGGCAGGGGGATCCCGATATGACCATAGCAGTTGAAAGGGATCTAAGGAACAACACAATACAATACAATACAATTGTTCTCACTTTCAGAAATCGTCCTTGTCAACGAACATAAAATTGGGATTCCTCAAGATTTCGGTCAAGCAATATATCCCAAACCCTCTAGGGTGTCACAAGTGACAGCAATACATGGTCACGGTAGAAATTAGTGCAAGAAACAGCTAGAAACGTGCTGAAACTGTGGCGAAGATGACCGCAGCTCAGAGTTATGCATAAAAAAATCTAAATGTATAAATTGTAAAGTCAACCACCCAGCCTGTGACAGAGAATGCCCTCAGTGGCTTACGGACAAGGAAGTACAATGGATCAAAGTTAAGAAAGACATCTCCTATCCCGGAGTGGAGAAAAATGGCCAGCCAAGTCAAGCCAAACAAGCTGACTTATGGTAAATATCCCGTTTCTGGCCTTGACCAAGACGGTCCAGGCAACCGAGTATCTATTATGTAACATGTTTTAGGCCCAGAATCGCTGTCTCTCTGAACCGTTTACGAGATGATGGTCAGCGTCCAGTTTAAGACCCCCAAAAATCTTTACCAATCTTACTGTTGGCCAGCGTTCCCACGTATAAAAGCGTGGCAGTTTGTTGTGCGTTCTCTAATATGGTATACGGTGGCTGCAGTCTCCTTCACTGTGAGTACTCCAGTCCAGAATAGCGCACTTTGCCGTGGACTTGCATCCCCAAATGGCTGGAGACCGAAGTCCTGGCCGTTGAGGTGCTTGTTCCATATGTCGGCCTTCCAAGTACCCTTACGATTGTGGGGTCCTGTTGGCAACACACATCTTTTACTGC
This sequence comes from Protula sp. h YS-2021, assembly GCA_949752745.1. Lineage (NCBI taxonomy): Eukaryota > Metazoa > Annelida > Polychaeta > Sabellida > Serpulidae > Protula > Protula sp. h YS-2021. The sequence goes on from OX457025.1 coordinate 33,886,671, forward strand.
TGTTTTGGCACATGAGGGGCGGTCATGAATGCAAGGTCTGCCATGATCATTAACGGTTGGTCGTTACGTTGATCAAACTGTCGCTCAATCGAGTCATTTGCTCATCTGTGTCATTGAACTTTTCGACATAAATGCTAGGGCCTATTTTAGGTGTCGTAAGCATAGGCGGGTAACCCCTGCTGCCGTGTTAGTTGGTCAAAGGAAGGCCTTGGCCAGCAAATCTGAAAGAAAACAAAGCGCAATAATAGAAAGAAGTTGTGAAATTCAATTAAAGAAAAAATAACCCAAAAGATCGACCTCATGTAGACCAATTAATGGAATATATATTAGTTTGTGTACGATCGGCCAGCTCAAGCTATCCCCTTTTGTAATGTAAAAGGGGATTCCTTCAATAGTTGGAGAAAAACTTTTTACTATTTATTTTTACTATTCAAAAGAGCAAAAGTTGCATTCTGCAAGGATGCTCGTGAATATACCTATAACCTGCTCTGCGTACAAACGACTTAATTTTCAAAGGGTGTAATCATCCACTCAGAGCTTAGATATTATCCCCGGCTTGGCACTTATGGGACATTTGTTCTCACTTTCAGAAATCGTCCTTGTCAACGAACATAAAATTGGGATTCCTCAAGATTTCGGTCAAGCAATATATCCCAAACTCTCTAGGGTGTCACAAGTGACAGCAATACATGGTCACGGTAGAAATTAGTGCAAGAAACAGCTAGAAACGTGCCGAAACTGTGGCGAAGATAACCGCAGCTCAGAGTTATGCATAAAAAATCTAAATGTATAAATTGTAAAGGCAACCACCCAGCCTGTGACAGAGAATGCCCTCAGTGGCTTACGGACAAGGAAGTACAATGGATCAAAGTTAAGAAAGACATCTCCTATCCCGGAGTGGAGAAAAATGTCCAGCCAAGTCAAGCCAAACAAGCTGACTTATGGTAAATATCCCGTTTCTGGCCTTGACCAAGACGGTCCAGGCAACCGAGTATCTATTATGTAACATGATTTAGGCCCAGAATCGCTGTCTCTCTGAACCGTTTACGAGATGATGGTCAGCGTCCAGTTTAAGACCCAAAAAATCTCTACCAATCTTACTGTTGGCCAGCGTTCCCACGTATAAAAGCGTGGCAGTTTGTTGTGCGTTCTCTAATATGGTATACGGTGGCTGCAGTCTCCTTCACTGTGGGTACTCCAGTCCAAAATAGCGCACTTTGCCGTGGACTTGCATCCCCAAATGGCTGGAGACCGAAGTCCTGGCCGTTGAGGTGCTTGTATCGTATGTCGGCCTTCCAAGTACCCTAACGATTGTGGGGTCCTGTTGGCAACACACATCTTTTACTGCTGTTTTGGCCGATGAGGGGCGGTCATGAATGCAAGGTCTGTCATGATCATTAACGGTTGGTCGTTACGTTGATCAAACTGTTGCTCAATCGAGTCAGTTGCTCATCTGTGTCATTGAACTTTTCGACATAAATTCTAGGGCCTATTTTAGGTGTCGTAGCCATAGGCGGGTAACCCCTGCTGCCGTGTTAGTTGGTCAAAGGAAGGCCTTGGCCAGCAAATCTGAAAGAAAACAAAGCGCAATTATAGAAAGAAGTTGTGAAATTCAATTAAAGAAAAAATACCCCAAAAGATCGACCTCATGTAGACCAATTAATGGAATATATATTGATTAGCGTACGATCGGGCCAGCTCAAGCTATCCCCTTTTGTAATGTAAAAGGGGATTCCTTCAATAGTTGGAGAAAAACACAACGTCAAAAGACGGATAAGTGATGATCTCCTAGTCCGGATTTTTACTATTCAAAAGAGCAAAAGTTGCATTCTGCAAGGATGCTCGTGAATATACCTATAACCTGCTCTCCGTACAAACCACTTAATTTGCAAAGGGTGTAATCATCCACTCAGAGCTTAGATATTACCCCCGGCTTGGCACTTATGGGACATTTGTTCTCACTTTCAGAAATCGTCCTTGTCAACGAACATAAAATTGGGATTCCTCAAGGTTTCGGTCAAGCAATATATCCCAAACCCTCTAGGGTGTCACAAGTGACAGCAATACATGGTCACGGTAGAAATTAGTGCAAGAAACAGCTAGAAACGTGCTGAAACTGTGGCGAAGATGACCGCTGCTCAGAGTTATGCATAAAAAAATCTAAATGTATAAATTGTAAAGGCAACCACCCAGCCTGTGACAGAGAATGCCCTCAGTGGCTTACGGACAAGGAAGTACAATGGATCAAAGTTAAGAAAGACATCTCCTATCCCGGAGTGGAGAAAAATGGCCAGCCAAGTCAAGCCAATCAAGCTGACTTATGGTAAATATCCCGTTTCTGGCCTTGACCAAGACGGTCCAGGCAACCGAGTATCTATTATGTAACATGTTTTAGGCCCAGAATCGCTGTCTCTCTGAACCGTTTACGAGATGATGGTCAGCGTCCAGTTTAAGACCCCAAAAAATCTCTACCAGTCTTACTGTTGGCCAGCGTTCCCACGTATAAAAGCGTGGCAGTTTGTTGTGCGTTCTCTAATATGGTATACGGTGGCTGCAGTCTCCTTCACTGTGGGTACTCCAGTCCAAAATAGCGCACTTAGATAGCTCACTCTTCGTGGATGATTTTGCCATGTCGTGTAGAGGCAAAAGTATGAATTTAATACAGCGTCGTCTTCAGCAGAGTATTTATTCTCTCCAAGTTTGGGCGAATAAGAATGGTTTTAAATTCTCACAAACCAAAACGGTTTGTATACACTTTTGTAAAAAACGAAAACAGCACGACGATCCAGTTTTACACATCTCTAACGTGCAAATCCCTGTTGTCAAGGAAAACAAATTTTTAGGTTTAATTTTTGATAGCCAACTTAGTTTTATCCCACATATCAAACACCTCCGAAGAAAGTGTCAGAAGGCCTTAAATTTACTGAGAGTCATCTCCTCCCACGATTGGGGAGCAGATCGGGATACTAAACTCATGTTGTATAGAGCTCTAATTAGATCGCGACTGGACTATGGCAGTATAGTTTATGGCTCAACTAGACCATCATATCTCAAGATGCTAGAACCGATACAGAATCAAGGCTTAAGAATATGTTTAAATGCCTTTAGAACATCCCCAGCCGACAGTTTACACGTTGAGGCAAATGAACAACCTCTCAATATACGGCGGTTAAAACTTGCCATGCAGTATTGTATAAAACTTTACGCCAATAGAAATAACCCTACTCATCAGATTGTTTTCGGATCACATTATGCGTATAGAGGTACCAATGCTATTCCCCCCCCCCCTTGGAAGTAGGATTATACCACACCTGCAAGAAGCAGGTATAATCGTTGAATCTGTTGCAAATTACAAAATACCTAACCAACCCCCTTGGAAGTTAACGAAACCTGTGGTCTTGAAGACTCTTTCTGAGTCCACAAAAGAACGAACTAACCCGTGTGTATTTCAGTCAAAATTTGCAGAATTAAAGGATAATTATAATGACTACCATTTCATATATACCGATGGTTCCAAACTTGAGGACAAGGCTGCAGCAGCTATTGTCACAGAAAATAATACATTTAGAACCAGGCTCCCTGATGGGTCTTCTATTTTCTCTGCAGAAGTTAGAGCCCTGCAGCTAGCTATGCAAATTGTCAAGATTAGCCGCTACAAAAAATTCATATTGTGCGTGGACTCCATGTCAGTGCTTGAGTCACTAGAAAACTTACAGGTATCCAACCCAATAATTTTGGACTTGATAGAAAAACACGACGAAGTGGTAAAAGCTGGCAAAGAGATAATATTTTGTTGGGTACCGAGCCACGTTGGAATCCCGGGCAACGAGGCAGCCGACAAAGGCGCCAAAGAAGCGTTAAACCAAGACTGCTCAGATTTCCTTATACCGTCATCAGATTTTAAGTGCCATATTTCTAGATATGTCAAAAATCTATGGCAACAATATTGGTGTAATCATCCACTCAGAGCTTAGATATTACCCCCGACTTGGCACTTATGGGACATTTGTTCTCACTCCTTGCTACCCTGTGAGGCACTCCACATGTAAGGGTTAGAGGGAGGGCTGGAATGCCCCATTTCAGTATAATGTGGCAGGGGGATCCCGATATGACCATAGCAGTTGAAAGGGATCTAAGGAACAACACAATACAATACAATACAATTGTTCTCACTTTCAGAAATCGTCCTTGTCAACGAACATAAAATTGGGATTCCTCAAGATTTCGGTCAAGCAATATATCCCAAACCCTCTAGGGTGTCACAAGTGACAGCAATACATGGTCACGGTAGAAATTAGTGCAAGAAACAGCTAGAAACGTGCTGAAACTGTGGCGAAGATGACCGCTGCTCAGAGTTATGCATAAAAAAATCTAAATGTATAAATTGTAAAGGCAACCACCCAGCCTGTGACAGAGAATGCCCTCAGTGGCTTACGGACAAGGAAGTACAATGGATCAAAGTTAAGAAAGACATCTCCTATCCCGGAGTGGAGAAAAATGGCCAGCCAAGTCAAGCCAATCAAGCTGACTTATGGTAAATATCCCGTTTCTGGCCTTGACCAAGACGGTCCAGGCAACCGAGTATCTATTATGTAACATGTTTTAGGCCCAGAATCGCTGTCTCTCTGAACCGTTTACGAGATGATGGTCAGCGTCCAGTTTAAGACCCCAAAAAATCTCTACCAGTCTTACTGTTGGCCAGCGTTCCCACGTATAAAAGCGTGGCAGTTTGTTGTGCGTTCTCTAATATGGTATACGGTGGCTGCAGTCTCCTTCACTGTGGGTACTCCAGTCCAAAATAGCGCACTTTGCCGTGGACTTGCATCCCCAAATGGCTGGAGACCGAAGTCCTGGCCGTTGAGGTGCTTGTATCGTATGTCGGCCTTCCAAGTACCCTTACGATTGTGGGGTCCTGTTGGCAACACACATCTTTTACTGCTGTTTTGGCCTATGAGGGGCGGTCATGAATGCAAGGCCTGTCATGATCATTAACGGTTGGTCGTTACGTTGATCAAACTGTTGCTCAATCGAGTCAGTTGCTCATCTGTGTCATTGAACTTTTCGACATAAATGCTAGGGCCTATTTTAGGTGTCGTAACCATAGGCGGGTAACCCCTGCTGCCGTGTTAGTTGGTCAAAGGAAGGCCTTGGCCAGCAAATCTGAAAGAAAACAAAGCGCAATTATAGAAAGAAGTTGTGAAATTCAATTAAAGAAAAAATACCCCAAAAGATCGACCTCATGTAGACCAATTAATGGAATATATATTGATTAGCGTACGATCGGGCCAGCTCAAGCTATCCCCTTTTGTAATGTAAAAGGGGATTCCTTCAATAGTTGGAGAAAAACACAACGTCAAAAGACGGATAAGTGATGATCTCCTAGTCCGGATTTTTACCTTTGAAAAGAGCAAAAGTTGCATTCTGCAAGGATGCTCTTGAATATACCTATAACCTGCTCTCCGTACAAACGACTTAATTTACAAAGGGTGTAATCATCCACTCAGAGCTTAGATATTACCCCCGACTTGGCACTTATGGGACATTTGTTCTCACTCCTTGCTACCCTGTGAGGCACTCCACATGTAAGGGTTAGAGGGAGGGCTGGAATGCCCCATTTCAGTATAATGTGGCAGGGGGATCCCGATATGACCATAGCAGTTGAAAGGGATCTAAGGAACAACACAATACAATACAATACAATTGTTCTCACTTTCAGAAATCGTCCTTGTCAACGAACATAAAATTGGGATTCCTCAAGATTTCGGTCAAGCAATATATCCCAAACCCTCTAGGGTGTCACAAGTGACAGCAATACATGGTCACGGTAGAAATTAGTGCAAGAAACAGCTAGAAACGTGCTGAAACTGTGGCGAAGATGACCGCAGCTCAGAGTTATGCATAAAAAAATCTAAATGTATAAATTGTAAAGTCAACCACCCAGCCTGTGACAGAGAATGCCCTCAGTGGCTTACGGACAAGGAAGTACAATGGATCAAAGTTAAGAAAGACATCTCCTATCCCGGAGTGGAGAAAAATGGCCAGCCAAGTCAAGCCAAACAAGCTGACTTATGGTAAATATCCCGTTTCTGGCCTTGACCAAGACGGTCCAGGCAACCGAGTATCTATTATGTAACATGTTTTAGGCCCAGAATCGCTGTCTCTCTGAACCGTTTACGAGATGATGGTCAGCGTCCAGTTTAAGACCCCAAAAAATCTTTACCAATCTTACTGTTGGCCAGCGTTCCCACGTATAAAAGCGTGGCAGTTTGTTGTGCGTTCTCTAATATGGTATACGGTGGCTGCAGTCTCCTTCACTGTGAGTACTCCAGTCCAGAATAGCGCACTTTGCCGTGGACTTGCATCCCCAAATGGCTGGAGACCGAAGTCCTGGCCGTTGAGGTGCTTGTATCGTATGTCGGCCTTCCAAGTACCCTTACGATTGTGGGGTCCTGTTGGCAACACACATCTTTTACTGCTGTTTTGGCCCATGAGGGGCGGTCATGAATGCAAGTTCTGCCATGATCATTAACGGTTGGTCGTTACGTTGATCAAACTGTTGCTCAATCGAGTCAGTTGCTCTTCTGTGTCATTGAACTTTTCGACATAAATGCTAGGGCCTATTTTAGGTGTCGTAACCATAGGTGGGTAACCCCTGCTGCCGTGTTAGTTGGTCAAAGGAAGGCCTTGGCCAGCAAATCTGAAAGAAAACAAAGCGCAATTATAGAAAGAAGTTGTGAAATTCAATTAAAGAAAAAATACCCCAAAAGATCGACCTCATGTAGACCAATTAATGGAATATATATTAATTAGCGTACGATCGGGCCAGCTCAAGCTATCCCCTTTTGTAATGTAAAAGGGGATTCCTTCAATAGTTGGAGAAAAACACAACGTCAAAAGACGGATAAGTGATGATCTCCTAGTCCGGATTTTTACTATTCAAAAGAGCAAAAGTTGCATTCTGCAAGGATGCTCGTGAATATACCTATAACCTGCTCTCCGTACAAACCACTTAATTTGCAAAGGGTGTAATCATCCACTCAGAGCTTAGATATTACCCCCGGCTTGGCACTGATGGGACATTTGTTCTCACTTTCAGAAATCGTCCTTGTCAACGAACATAAAATTGGGATTCCTCAAGGTTTCGGTCAAGCAATATATCCCAAACCCTCTAGGGTGTCACAAGTGACAGCAATACATGGTCACGGTAGAAATTAGTGCAAGAAACAGCTAGAAACGTGCTGAAACTGTGGCGAAGATGACCGCAGCTCAGAGTTATGCATAAAAAAATCTAAATGTATAAATTGTAAAGGCAACCACCCAGCCTGTGACAGAGAATGCCCTCAGTGGCTTACGGACAAGGAAGTACAATGGATCAAAGTTAAGAAAGACATCTCCTATCCCGGAGTGGAGAAAAATGGCCAGCCAAGTCAAGCCAATCAAGCTGACTTATGGTAAATATCCCGTTTCTGGCCTTGACCAAGACGGTCCAGGCAACCGAGTATCTATTATGTAGCATGTTTTGGGCCCAGAATCGCTGTCTCTCTGAACCGTTTACGAGATGATGGTCAGCGTCCAGTTTAAGACCCCAAAAAATCTCTACCAATCCTACTGTTGGCCAGCGTTCCCACGTATAAAAGCGTGGCAGTTTGTTGTGCGTTCTCTAATATGGTATACGGTGGCTGCAGTCTCCTTCACTGTGGGTACTCCAGTCCAAAATAGCGCACTTTGCCGTGGACTTGCATCCCCAAATGGCTGGAGACCGAAGTCCTGGCCGTTGAGGTGCTTGTATCGTATGTCGGCCCTCCAAGTACCCTTACGATTGTGGGGTCCTGTTGGTAACACACATCTTTTACTGCTGTTTTGGCCCATGAGGGGCGGTCATGAATGCAAGTTCTGCCATGATCATTAACGGTTGGTCGTTACGTTGATCAAACTGTTGCTCAATCGAGTCAGTTGCTCATCTGTGTCATTGAACTTTTCGACATAAATGCTAGGGCCTATTTTAGGTGTCGTAACCATAGGTGGGTAACCCCTGCTGCCGTGTTAGTTGGTCAAAGGAAGGCCTTGGCCAGCAAATCTGAAAGAAAACAAAGCGCAATTATAGAAAGAAGTTGTGAAATTCAATTAAAGAAAAAATACCCCAAAAGATCGACCTCATGTAGACCAATTAATGGAATATATATTGATTAGCGTACGATCGGGCCAGCTCAAGCTATCCCCTTTTGTAATGTAAAAGGGGATTCCTTCAATAGTTGGAGAAAAACACAACGTCAAAAGACGGATAAGTGATGATCTCCTAGTCCGGATTTTTACTATTCAAAAGAGCAAAAGTTGCATTCTGCAAGGATGCTCGTGAATATACCTATAACCTGCTCTCCGTACAAACCACTTAATTTGCAAAGGGTGTAATCATCCACTCAGAGCTTAGATATTACCCCCGGCTTGGCACTTATGGGACATTTGTTCTCACTTTCAGGAATCGTCCTTGTCAACGAACATAAAATTGGGATTCCTCAAGGTTTCGGTCAAGCAATATATCCCAAACCCTCTAGGGTGTCACAAGTGACAGCAATACATGGTCACGGTAGAAATTAGTGCAAGAAACAGCTAGAAACGTGCTGAAACTGTGGCGAAGATGACCGCAGCTCAGAGTTATGCATAAAAAAATCTAAATGTATAAATTGTAAAGGCAACCACCCAGCCTGTGACAGAGAATGCCCTCAGTGGCTTACGGACAAGGAAGTACAATGGATCAAAGTTAAGAAAGACATCTCCTATCCCGGAGTGGAGAAAAATGGCCAGCCAAGTCAAGCCAATCAAGCTGACTTATGGTAAATATCCCGTTTCTGGCCTTGACCAAGACGGTCCAGGCAACCGAGTATCTATTATGTAGCATGTTTTAGGCCCAGAATCGCTGTCTCTCTGAACCGTTTACGAGATGATGGTCAGCGTCCAGTTTAAGACCCCAAAAAATCTCTACCAATCTTACTGTTGGCCAGCGTTCCCACGTATAAAAGCGTGGCAGTTTGTTGTGCGTTCTCTAATATGGTATACGGTGGCTGCAGTCTCCTTCACTGTGGGTACTCCAGTCCAAAATAGCGCACTTTGCCGTGGACTTGCATCCCCAAATGGCTGGAGACCGAAGTCCTGGCCGTTGAGGTGCTTGTATCGTATGTCGGCCCTCCAAGTACCCTTACGATTGTGGGGTCCTGTTGGTAACACACATCTTTTACTGCTGTTTTGGCCCATGAGGGGCGGTCATGAATGCAAGTTCTGCCATGATCATTAACGGTTGGTCGTTACGTTGATCAAACTGTTGCTCAATCGAGTCAGTTGCTCATCTGTGTCATTGAACTTTTCGACATAAATGCTAGGGCCTATTTTAGGTGTCGTAACCATAGGTGGGTAACCCCTGCTGCCGTGTTAGTTGGTCAAAGGAAGGCCTTGGCCAGCAAATCTGAAAGAAAACAAAGCGCAATTATAGAAAGAAGTTGTGAAATTCAATTAAAGAAAAAATACCCCAAAAGATCGACCTCATGTAGACCAATTAATGGAATATATATTGATTAGCGTACGATCGGGCCAGCTCAAGCTATCCCCTTTTGTAATGTAAAAGGGGATTCCTTCAATAGTTGGAGAAAAACACAACGTCAAAAGACGGATAAGTGATGATCTCCTAGTCCGGATTTTTACTATTCAAAAGAGCAAAAGTTGCATTCTGCAAGGATGCTCGTGAATATACCTATAACCTGCTCTCCGTACAAACCACTTAATTTGCAAAGGGTGTAATCATCCACTCAGAGCTTAGATACTACCCCCGGCTTGGCACTTATGGGACATTTGTTCTCACTTTCAGAAATCGTCCTTGTCAACGAACATAAAATTGGGATTCCTCAAGGTTTCGGTCAAGCAATATATCCCAAACCCTCTAGGGTGTCACAAGTGACAGCAATACATGGTCACGGTAGAAATTAGTGCAAGAAACAGCTAGAAACGTGCTGAAACTGTGGCGAAGATGACCGCAGCTCAGAGTTATGCATAAAAAAATCTAAATGTATAAATTGTAAAGGCAACCACCCAGCCTGTGACAGAGAATGCCCTCAGTGGCTTACGGACAAGGAAGTACAATGGATCAAAGTTAAGAAAGACATCTCCTATCCCGGAGTGGAGAAAAATGGCCAGCCAAGTCAAGCCAATCAAGCTGACTTATGGTAAATATCCCGTTTCTGGCCTTGACCAAGACGGTCCAGGCAACCGAGTATCTATTATGTAGCATGTTTTAGGCCCAGAATCGCTGTCTCTCTGAACCGTTTACGAGATGATGGTCAGCGTCCAGTTTAAGACCCCAAAAAATCTCTACCAATCTTACTGTTTGCCAGCGTTCCCACGTATAAAAGCGTGGCAGTTTGTTGTGCGTTCTCTATTATGGTATACGGTGGCTGCAGTCTCCTTCACTGTGGGTACTCCAGTCCAAAATAGCGCACTTTGCCGTGGACTTGCATCCCCAAATGGCTGGAGACCGAAGTCCTGGCCGTTGAGGTGCTTGTATCGTATGTCGGTCCTCCTAGTACCCTTACGATTGTGGGGTCCTGTTGGTAACACACATCTTTTACTGCTGTTTTGGCCCATGAGGGGCGGTCATGAATGCAAGTTCTGCCATGATCATTAACGGTTGGTCGTTACGTTGATCAAACTGTTGCTCAATCGAGTCAGTTGCTCATCTGTGTCATTGAACTTTTCGACATAAATGCTAGGGCCTATTTTAGGTGTCGTAACCATAGGTGGGTAACCCCTGCTGCCGTGTTAGTTGGTCAAAGGAAGGCCTTGGCCAGCAAATCTGAAAGAAAACAAAGCGCAATTATAGAAAGAAGTTGTGAAATTCAATTAAAGAAAAAATACCCCAAAAGATCGACCTCATGTAGACCAATTAATGGAATATATATTGATTAGCGTACGATCGGGCCAGCTCAAGCTATCCCCTTTTGTAATGTAAAAGGGGATTCCTTCAATAGTTGGAGAAAAACACAACGTCAAAAGACGGATAAGTGATGATCTCCTAGTCCGGATTTTTACTATTCAAAAGAGCAAAAGTTGCATTCTGCAAGGATGCTCGTGAATATACCTATAACCTGCTCTCCGTACAAACCACTTAATTTGCAAAGGGTGTAATCATCCACTCAGAGCTTAGATATTACCCCCGGCTTGGCACTTATGGGACATTTGTTCTCACTTTCAGAAATCGTCCTTGTCAACGAACATAAAATTGGGATTCCTCAAAGTTTCGGTCAAGCAATATATCCCAAACCCTCTAGGGTGTCACAAGTGACAGCAATACATGGTCACGGTAGAAATTAGTGCAAGAAACAGCTAGAAACGTGCTGAAACTGTGGCGAAGATGACCGCAGCTCAGAGTTATGCATCAAAAAATCTAAATGTATAAATTGTAAAGGCAACCACCCAGCCTGTGACAGAGAATGCCCTCAGTGGCTTACGGACAAGGAAGTACAATGGATCAAAGTTAAGAAAGACATCTCCTATCCCGGAGTGGAGAAAAATGGCCAGCCAAGTCAAGCCAATCAAGCTGACTTATGGTAAATATCCCGTTTCTGGCCTTGACCAAGACGGTCCAGGCAACCGAGTATCTATTATGTAACATGTTTTAGGCCCAGAATCGCTGTCTCTCTGAACCGTTTACGAGATGATGGTCAGCGTCCAGTTTAAGACCCCAAAAAACTCTCTACCAATCTTACTGTTGGCCAGCGTTCCCACGTATAAAAGCGTGGCAGTTTGTTGTGCGTTCTCTATTATGGTATACGGTGGCTGCAGTCTCCTTCACTGTGGGTACTCCAGTCCAAAATAGCGCACTTTGCCGTGGACTTGCACCCCCAAATGGCTGGAGACCGAAGTCCTGGCCGTTGAGGTGCTTGTTCCATATGTCGGCCTTCCAAGTACCCTTACGATTGTGGGGTCCTGTTGGCAACACACATCTTTTACTGCTGTTTTGGCCCATGAGGGGCGGTCATGAATGCAAGTTCTGCCATGATCATTAACGGTTGGTCGTTACGTTGATCAAACTGTCGCTCAATCGAGTCAGTTGCTCATCTGTGTCATTGAACTTTTCGACATAAATGCTAGGGCCTATTTTAGGTGTCGTAACCATAGGCGGGTAACCCCTGCTGCCGTGTTAGTTGGTCAAAGGAAGGCCTTGGCCAGCAAATCTGAAAGAAAACAAAGCGCAATTATAGAAAGAAGTTGTGAAATTCAATTAAAGAAAAAATACCCCAAAAGATCGACCTCATGTAGACCAATTAATGGAATATATATTGATTAGTGTACGATCGGGCCAGCTCAAGCTATCCCCTTTTGTAATGTAAAAGGCGATTCCTTCAATAGTTGGAGAAAAACACAACGTCAAAAGACGGATAAGTGATGATCTCCTAGTCCGGATTTTTACTAGTCAAAAGAGCAAAAGTTGCATTCTGCAAGGATGCTCGTGAATAAACCTATAACCTGCTCTCCGTACAAACCACTTAATTTGCAAAGGGTGTAATCATCCACTCAGAGCTTAGATATTACCCCCGGCTTGGCACTTATGGGACATTTGTTCTCACTTTCAGAAATCGTCCTTGTCAACGAACATAAAATTGGGATTCCTCAAGGTTTCGGTCAAGCAATATATCCCAAACCCTCTAGGGTGTCACAAGTGACAGCAATACATGGTCACGGTAGAAATTAGTGCAAGAAACAGCTAGAAACGTGCTGAAACTGTGGCGAAGATGACCGCAGCTCAGAGTTATGCATCAAAAAATCTAAATGTATAAATTGTAAAGGCAACCACCCAGCCTGTGACAGAGAATGCCCTCAGTGGCTTACGGACAAGGAAGTACAATGGATCAAAGTTAAGAAAGACATCTCCTATCCCGGAGTGGAGAAAAATGGCCAGCCAAGTCAAGCCAATCAAGCTGACTTATGGTAAATATCCCGTTTCTGGCCTTGATCAAGACGGTCCATGAAACCGAGTGTCACGGATTAAATCCGGAATTTTAGGCCAGATGAGCAAATGAGTGGCCGGTAGTCAAGAAAACACAGCGACTCTGCGAGGCTGCCGGTAATGTGGCAGGTTACCATACATCCCGAATCTCCCGGAAATTTAACAAATTAATTAATACTTATAAATTAATATTTTTGTCATATTTGACACACGCCCTTTCTTAAGATTTTTATCTAATAAAATCTCAAAAGCTCCCGTGTAAGTCATTTGTGGAATAATCAACATACATGCATTCAACTATTTTGCAATATTCACAACCACAATTCAACCACATACAACTATATTCTACTCAAATAATCTGCGCCTACATTATCGCGACCAGGGATGTCCTGAAACACAATACTGTATGGTTGCAACAAGATCGACCATCTCATGATACGATCATTGGTATGCTTTGCCGAATTCAAGAACACCAACGCCCTATGATCCGTTTGCAAGATAAACGGCTTCCCTATCAGATAGACCTTAAACTTATCCACTGCCCACACGATCGCTAAACATTCACGTTCATATATTGAGTATCTCTGCTGTCGGGGCAATAACCTCTTACTAGCGTAAGCTACGGGTGCTAATATACCATTTTGCTCTTGTAATAAAACTGCACCTAGACCTACAGAAGACGCATCGGTCCTCAACACAAAATCCTTGTCTACTTCTGGCAGTTTAAGTACTGGTTTCTTTGTCAACATCTGTTTCAACCTATCAAATGCTTCTATTGCATGAACATTCCACTCCAGCTTAAATGGTAACTTGGCTTTTGACAAATCAGTGAGAGGTGCCGCAATGCTGGCAAAGTTCGGGCAAAATTGCCTATAGTAGTTAGCCAAACCTAGGAACGAACGAAGCTGAGTTTTATTTCCCGGCAACGGAGCATTCTTAACCTTTTCAACCTTGTCCTCTAAAGTACTTAGTTCACCTTGTCCTACTTTATGACCAACAAAGTCCAACTTCTGATAACCAAAGAAACACTTGGATGGTTTCACTGTCAAACCAGCCTTCAAGACTCTTCCAAAGACACTTTCGAGAACCCGCAACTGCTCTTTCCACAAAACTGTGTAAGTCAGAACATCATCCACAAAGCTATCAACCTGTTCCAAACCATAGAGTAGCGTTCTCATCATTTGGTTGTATTCACTACCCGCGTTAACATAGCCAAAAGGCATGAATCTGTATTGATATAAGCCAAACGGAGTACAAAAAGCAGTCTTTTCTTTTGCAGCTTGGGTGAGAGGGATTTGATAATAACCTTTGGAAAAATCCATTTTCGAAAGATAATTGCACCCATGTAATCTCGCAAATATTTCATTTGAGTTTGGCATTGGTTCTGCATTGAATTTCGTAACTCTATTTAACGCTCTAAAATCTGTGCAAATTCGCAAACTATTGTCCTTTTTCCTAACAACAACTATTGATGCACGATAAGGAGAATTGGATGGTTCTATAACGCCTGATTGTATCATCTCTTCTATTTCCGATTTACACTCGTCAATCATTGCAAAAGGTATTGGGTATTGCTTAGTCCTAATTGGTTTGTCTGTTGTCAAGGTTATGTCACAAGTCCACATGTTGCATTTCCCTGGTTTTGATGAAAAGATCGCTTCATATTTCTTAATTAGTTGTTTTAGTTCTTCTTTTTGTTTTAGGTCTAAGACTGGATCAATATTTACGTCACAATAGGTTTCTTGGTCCTTTGTCGGGTTTGTCCACATTTGATTGTCATCAAGTGTTGTTTCGGTTTCATCCTCCAGTATTGTACCCACAACACAACCTAAACTTGACTTTTGACCGTCATCTTCTAGCGAGTAGAATTTCTTCAAAATGTTGATGTGGTACAGTTTGTCTTTGCCATTAATTTCGATCAGATAGTCATTTACTCCTTTCTTTCCTTTCACTAGATATGGGCCTTTCCATTGCAGTAGCAATTTGTTGTGATCAGTCGGTAACAGTAACAAAACTTGGTCTCCTATTTCTAACTTCCGAGGTCTAGTCGATTTGTCAAAATGTTTCTTGTATGTTTCTTGTGCACTCTCTAACTCCTTTTGAGCTAATTTGCATGTTTCCTCCAACCGATTCCTAAGATCTATGACATATTCGTATGTCGTTTTCACTTCACCTTCACATGTTTCGTTCGTCCACAACTCACGCAAGATATTCATTGGTCCCCTAACCGTACGTCCGTACAACAACTCAAATGGCGAAAACTTTGTGCTAGCTTGGGGAGCTTCCCGATAAGCAAATAACAAGGGTTCTATGTACCTACACCACGTTTTGGGTTTGTCTACACACATGCGTTTGAGCATTTTCTTCAAAGTACCATTGTACTTTTCGCACAGACCATTCCCTTGACTATGATAAGGAGTTATGAACAGGTTTTGGATCGACAATAACCTTGAAACTTCTGCCATCATTTCAGATGAGAACGATGAACCATTGTCTGAAACTATTTGCTTTGGTACACCTACCCTAGAGAAAATTCCTACTAAAGCTTCTGCTACGCGAATTGTCTCTATGCTTGGTAAAGCTACTGCTTCTGGATACCTCGTTGCATAATCTACACAAGTCAGGATATATCTATTGCCTCTTTCACTAACCGGAAAAATTGGTCCTATTATGTCTATTGCAACCCTTTGAAACGGAACATCTATAAGCGCAGGCTTTTCCAATGGAACACTCCTAACCAATCCTTTCGAAACAGTTTTCTGACAAACTTCACACGATCTACAATAGCGAACTACGTCTGCTCTAATACCAGGCCAAAATAAGTTTTCAGCTACCTTGTTGTAAGTTTTCTCTGCACCTAAATGTCCTGCCAAAACAGAATTATGAGCCAATTCTAAAACACCTTTCCTGAACTTACTGGGTACCAACAGCTGAACGAACAATTTGTCGGGCTCTACTTTCGCTGAGGCGAAACATCTGTACAAGTAACCATTGCGTATTTCAAACCATGTCTCAGTCTTGCCTAACTTTCTTCGCTTGTTTGATTTACTATCCTTCCATGCTTTGTCCAACGACTTGTCGCTAAGCTGTTCTGCTTTAAACTCCTCTGGTGGAATACTAAGATTTAAACTACTTTCAAGTACCTTCAAAGGTTTGACCGGCTTAAATGAATCTTTGACCATTGACCTTGTCTGAACAAAAGAACAGCATTCACTTTGTTGGAGAACTCCCATCACCACATCACATACTAGCGTATCTAAGCATAAAGCTTCTATCTCACCAACGAACCATGGACATTCCAACGGAACCTTAGCTACCCTTGCGTAATCGGATGAACCATTTATCATGAAGTACTTTCTTCTTTCACCTGTCCATTGATTGTCTGTCACAAATCGAGAATGAACAAACACTGTTGTACAACCTGTATCCCTCATAACTTGTACTGGGATAGAGTTAAGTTTTCCTGGTTGAATATCTAACCTTTGCATCAACTTTGGATCCATGTCATGACATGCTAGAGATCCTAGTCATTCAACACGCTCAACATTTCCACCACCAGATCGACCACCGTTCTCAGAAACAGCTATGTTGCCCAAACCTTGTTTCTTATTTGGACATCTGTCCTTGATGTGTCCTAATTGACCACAGCCAAAACACCTTTTGTTTGAAAAGAACTGTCTAGAATTTGATGCATTACTAGAACCTTGATCCGATCTATTTCTCTCAAAAGACCTGTTTTCCTGAGGTTTATTGTTAAATTTATTTCCTCTGTATTTGCCTTTCTGAAAGGTTTGACTAGAGTTTTGATACGACCGTTTATGAGCCCGTTCGTACAGATCGGCTACATCGACCATGCTTTCCATACTTCCAACCTTATGTTCGCGAATGAATGTAACTAACTCAGGATCTGAGTTTTGCAAACAATGTTCTCTAACGATAAAATCTTTCAAGCTTTCAAAGCTTTGTTCGACTTCCGCAAGCTCCACCCAACGTTCAAAATAATTTAAACTTCGAGCTGCAAACTGAGAAAAACTCTCATCTTTCCTTTGCCTGATACTGTTAAACTTGGTTTTGAACCCTTCTTCATCTAGTTGGAATCTTTGAAGCAATGCCCCTTTCAACTTTGCATAGTTGTTTACATGCTCATCAGGCAGTCTAGCATAAACTTCTAAAGCCTTCCCTTCAAGTAACGCACCTAAAGATACACACCACCTATCACGAGACCAACCCCGAGCTGTAGCATATCGCTCAAACCTGAGAATATAAGAGTCCATGTCATCCTTATCACAATTAAATTTTGGAAGCTTTGGTAAAACTCCATTTGAACTGAATTGCTGCATCGTACCATCAACGTGAGAAACTCTAGCTAATTCTAATTGCAACTCACGGTCTCTCAGTTGCATGTTTAGCATGGCTTTCTCATGTTCAAGTTTTTCTCTCTCTAAAGCCAAAGCTTCAAACTCTTTTTCAACCGCACGACGACTTGCCCTATCTTCTCTTTCAACAGCTTGTTGATCTTTTACAAACCGCGCAAGAGACTCTCCATCCAGATTAGCCTGCCTACCTAGTTCCATAATTTGATCTAAAGTCATCCTCGACTCTACCGCTTTCTGACCGAAGCCCTCGGCATCTTCCTTTGGCGTTGCCATGCCTAATGTTTCAAACCACTTAAGCACAAGCTTCGCACAGGCTTAAGCAACAGCACACTATCACTAGCTAAAACAACTTAGGGCAACAATTAGCCTACGCTTACTAATAGACTAATCAATAACCACTGCAGTCCCCAGACTAACCTAAGTCACAGACTAACAGAAAACCACCTGGCCAAACCAGGCAAAACCATGTACCTGACTAGCTAAACCAATCAAGACATCTGCCAGACTAATCACCAGTTGACAATAGCAAAGTCCCAGACACGTCAATACAACCATACATGTCACAACCAAGCCCTATGCCAACACCACTAGTTATGAACAGGTCACCGGACTAACCAATGTTTTAGAGAAAGTCACAGACAAGCTCCTAAACTAGAAAAAAAAATAGTCTGATAATACCCTAAATCACGAGATGCAATATGTAATTCATCGGCTAGCACACACATACACCTCACATGCCACACTTGCATGTATAAACCTAGCTAGTCTCCCGATAGCGCACAAAACAGGATTAAAGTATAATCCACACACATTTAGTCAACGATATGCACTGCGCCAATATTTTTTTTTTAGATATAATCGCGCACATCAGTGTTTGAACATAACATCCGCCACCATATATATACACAAGATATCAGTACCTGGCCGTTTTAGACGTGCGGAGCACGTATGTTCCTCTACTCAAAACCTTTTCAATGCACCTGGTTATTAACGCAATAATAACTTAAACTCTCGTATTGATTTCACCTTTAAATCCTAACAATGCTAAGTTAAGGCATTCACTTTTATTTCTGTGGCACCGTTATCGTGAAACTACCCGCACGCGTACACTTTACCGTGAGATAACCTGCCACTGTTTCACTCCTGCCTCAAGGCACACGTCACACCTTTGAAAATACAGATCATTCTAACCATGACGAAACCCTTTCGTGTACGTTTTATCGTGACACAGCCTGATTCCATTTCGGTTCCACAACCACACCTCACAGAAATCAAACCAAAAAAAAATAATAACGCCGTACTTCAGCGTGTATTTCCACTAATTGTTCACTGAAATGACCCGCTTACACCGTTGTTATAACAATAACAAGGGTAGGGCCGGGGGGGGGGGGGGTTGAGACTGACCTTCAGGTCAACATTTAATTAAAGTTGATCACAGGCAGTAACTTCTGAACGCTTTTTTTTAGAAGGGGGATACGGTCACCTGTTTTATTTTTAAGAAAAGAACCTCTTAATGTTACTAGAATTCTTTCCACCGAAGCAACTGTCTTTTTATAACACAGGGCAACCTAACACACTGAGGGGATACACAGCTTCTCTAGACCAAAAACAAACATTTGCTGTTGATCTTCTCTTAACCCCTGAGTGAAGAGAGGCACAGCTCTCACCTAATAGCCGTCACTGAAAGTCACCGGCTTCACGAATTGATTTTACTTGGCAACGCCTCCTGTATATCCGCCCATTGCTTCACCAGATTCATTTAAATAACTGGAATAACTCTAGCGTACACCGAAAAAAAAAACAATAACAAGGCGGGGAAGGGGGGGGGGGTTAATACTGAAGCTCAGGTCAACATTCAGTTAAAGTTGACCAACAGGAGGTAAGTTTTTTTTTAAGACAGGGACACGGTTGCCAGCCTTTCTAATTTATCGCAATATTAAATTGATCGACACTCTTTGCACCCAGGGCTAACACACCGAAGGGACACACGGCTTCTCTCGACCAAAAAACATTTGCTGTGGCCGCAAGGCAAAGGCACTGACTGCATGGAGGCGCAGCTCCTAAAATACCGCTTACTTAAAACAACAGGCCTTCACTTTCCAATGCCTTGCTTCAAACACATTGATCGATTCTCAGTGTAGAGCTTTGTTTACACCGGCTGCTAAATAGGTCACTGCCAGCCTTTGCTGCCTGCTTTAAACGATGCACATACACAGCAACAAAAAAAAAACCCCACTCTGGTGCCACTCAACTGTTTTCGTGTGTTTCGGAGGGGGGGGGGGTGGAAGGGAGGAGGGAAAGAGGAGAGGAAAGGAGGGGAAAAGGAGGGGGTGACAAGGAGCCACTTAATTAAAACACTTTTCCCAAAAGATATCACAGATATATCTCACAACATATCGAGATATCACAGATATATCTCAAAATATATGCCAAAATACTACCACTGCCTGCACCAAAAAAAAAATATCACTATATTTCCAGACCACGGCTTAAATTTTGCCCATCCTGGCAGGCTCGCCACGATGTCACGGATTAAATCCGGAATTTTAGGCCAGATGAGCAAATGAGTGGCCGGTAGTCAAGAAAACACAGCGACTCTGCGAGGCTGCCGGTAATGTGGCAGGTTACCATACATCCCGAATCTCCCGGAAATTTAACAAATTAATTAATACTTATAAATTAATATTTTTGTCATATTTGACACCGAGTATCTATTATGTGACATGTTTTAGGCCCAGAATCGCTGTCTCTGTGAACCGCTTACGAGATGATGGTCAGCGTCCAGTTTCAGACCCCAAAAAATCTCTACTAATCTTACTGTTGGCCAGCGTTCCCACGTATAAAAGCGTGGCAGTTTGTTGTGCGTTCTCTATTATGGTATACGGTGGCTGCAGTCTCCTTCACTGTGAGTACTCCAGTCCAAAATAGCGCACTTTGCCGTGGACTTGCTTCCGCAAATGGCTGGAGACCGAAGTCCTGGCCGTTGAGGTACTTTTTCCATATGTCGGCCTTCCAAGTACCCTTACGATTGTGGGGTCCTGTTGGCAACACACATCTTTTACTGCTGTTTTGGCCCATGAGGGGCGGTCATGAATGCAAGGTCTGCCATGATCATTAACGGTTGGTCGTTACGTTGATCAAAACTGTCGCTCAATCGAGTCATTTGCTCATCTGTGTCATTGAACTTTTCGACATAAATGCTAGGGCCTATTTTAGGTGTCGTAACCATAGGCGGGTAACCCCTGCTGCCGTGTTAGTTGGTCAAAGGAAGGCCTTGGCCAGCAAATCTGCAAGAAAACAAAGCGCAATTATAGAAAGAAGTTGTGAAATTCAATTAAAGAAAAAATACCCCAAAAGATCGACCTCATGTAGACCAATTAATGGAATATATATTGATTAGTGTACGATCGGGCCAGCTCAAGCTATCCCCTTTTGTAATGTAAAAGGGGATTCCTTCAATAGTTGGAGAAAAACACAACGTCAAAAGACGGATAAGTGAAGATCTCCTAGTCCGGATTTTTACTATTCAAAAGAGCAAAAGTTGCATTCTGCAAGGATGCTCGTGAATATACCTATAACCTGCTCTCCGTACAAACCACTTAATTTGCAAAGGGTGTAATCATCCACTCAGAGCTTAGATATTACCCCCGGCTTGGCACTTATGGGACATTTGTTCTCACTTTCAGAAATCGTCCTTGTCAACGAACATAAAATTGGGATTCCTCAAAGTTTCGGTCAAGCAATATATCCCAAACCCTCTAGGGTGTCACAAGTGACAGCAATACATGGTCACGGTAGAATTAGTGCAAGAAACAGCTAGAAACGTGCTGAAACTCTGGCGAAGATGACCGCAGCTCAGAGTTATGCATCAAAAAATCTAAATGTATAAATTGTAAAGGCAACCACCCAGCCTGTGACAGAGAATGCCCTCAGTGGCTTACAGACAAGGAAGTACAATGGATCAAAGTTAAGAAAGACATCTCCTATCCCGGAGTGGAGAAAAATGGCCAGCCAAGTCAAGCCAATCAAGCTGACTTATGGTAAATATCCCGTTTCTGGCCTTGACCAAGACGGTCCATGAAACCGAGTATCTATTATGTGACATGTTTTAGGCCCAGAATCGCTGTCTCTGTGAACCGCTTACGAGATGATGGTCAGCGTCCAGTTTAAGACCCCAAAAACTCTCTACTAATCTTACTGTTGGCCAGCGTTCCCACGTATAAAAGCGTGGCAGTTTGTTGTGCGTTCTCTATTATGGTATACGGTGGCTGCAGTCTCCTTCACTGTGAGTACTCCAGTCCAAAATAGCGCACTTTGCCGTGGACTTGCATCCACATATGACTGGAGACCGAAGTCCTGGCCGTTGAGGTACTTTTTCCATATGTTGGCCTTCGAAGTACCCTTACGTTTTCCGGGGTCCTGTTGGCAACATACATCTTTTACTGCTGTTTTGGCCCATGATGGGCGGTCATGAATGCAAGGTCTGCCATGATCATTAACGGTTGGTCGTTACGTTGATCAAACTGTCGCTCAATCGAGTCATTTGCTCATCTGTGTCATTGAACTTTTCGACATAAATGCTAGGGCCTATTTTAGGTGTCGTAACCATAGGCGGGTAACCCCTGCTGCCGTGTTAGTTGGTCAAAGGAAGGCCTTGGCCAGCAAATCTGAAAGAAAACTATATTGATTAGTGTACGATCGGGCCAGCTCAAGCTATCCCCTTTTGTAATGTAAAAGGGGATTCCTTCAATAGTTGGAGAAAAACACAACGTCAAAAGACGGATAAGTCCGGATTTTTACTCTTCAAAAGAGCAAAAGTTGCATTCTGCAAGGATGCTCGTGAATATACCTATAACCTGCTTTCCGTACAAACCACTTAATTTGCAAAGGGTGTAGTCATCCACTCAGAGCTTAGATATTACCCCCGGCTTGGCACTTATGGGATATTTGTTCTCACTTTCAGAAATCGTCCTTGTCAACGAACATAAAATTGGGATTCCTCAAGATTTCGGTCAAGCAATATATCCCAAACCCTCTAGGGTGTCACAAGTGACAGCAATACATGGTCACGGTAGAAATTAGTGCAAGAAACAGCTAGAAACGTGCTGAAACTGTGGCGAAGATGACCGCAGCTCAGAGTTGTGCATCAAAAAATCCAAATGTATAAATTGTAAAGGCAACCACCCAGCCTGTGACAGAGAATGCCCTCAGTGGCTTACGGACAAGGAAGTACAATGGATCAAAGTGAAGAAAGACATCTATCCCGGAGTAGAGAAAAATGGCCAGTCAAGTCAAGCAAAAATACCCCCAAAAGATCGACCTCATGTAAACCAATTAATGGAATATATATTTATTAGCGTACGATCGGACCAGCTCCAGCTATCCCCTTTTGCAGTGAAAAGGGGATTCCTTCAATAGTTAATAATCAGCCACTCAGAGCTGAGATACTGCAGCCGGGTTGGCACGTACGGGACATTTGTTCTCGCGTTCAGAAATCGTCCTTGTCAACGAACATAAAATTGGGATTCCTCAAGATTTCGATCAAGCAATATATCCCAAACCCTCTACGCTGTCACAAGTGACAGCAATACATGGTCACGGTAGAAATTAGTGCAAGAAACAGCTAGAAACGTGCTGAAACTGTGGCGAAGATGACCGCAGCTCAGAGCTATGTATCAAAATAGCAAAATGTCTAAATTGTAAAGGCGACCACCCAGCCTGTGACAGAGAATACTATCAGTGGTTTACGGACAAGGAAGTACAATGGATAAAAGTGAAGAAAGACATCTCCAATCCCTGAGTGGAGAAAAATGGCCAGCCAAGTCAAGCCAAACAAGCTGACTTATGGTAAATATCCCGTTGCTGGCCTTGACCAAGACGGTCCAGGCAACCGAGTATCTATTATGTAACATGTTTTAGGCCTAGAATCGCTGTCTGTGAACCGCTTGCGAGATGATTGTCAGCGTCCAGTTTAAGACCCCAAAAAATTTCTACCAATCTTACTTTCTTCCAGCATTCCCACGTATAAAAGCTTGGCCGTTTGTTGTGCGTTCCCTGATATGGTATTCGATGGGTTCAGTCTTCTTCACTGTGAGTACTCCAGTCCAAAATAGCGCACTTTGCCGTGCACTTGCATCCCCGAATGGCTAGAGACCGAAGTCCTGGCCGTTGAGGTGCTTGTTCCATATGTCGGCCTTCCGAACCCTTACGATTGTGGGGTCCTGCTGGCAACACATATCTTTTACTGCTGTTTTGGCCCATGATTGGCGGTCATGAATGCAAGGTCCGCCATGATCATTAACGGTTGGTCGTTACGTAAAACTGTCGCTCAATCGACTCATTTGCTCATCTGTGTCATTGAACTTTTTGACATAAATACTAGGGCCTATTTTAGGTGTCGTAGCCATAGGCGGGTAACCCCTGCTGCCGTGTTAGTTGGTCAAAGGAAGGCCTTGGCCAGCAAATCTGAAAGAGAACAAAGCACAATTTTAGAAAGAAATTGTGAAATTAAAGAAAAAATACCCCAAAAGATCGACCTCATGTAAACCAATTAATGGAATATATATTTATTAGCGTACGATAGGACCAGCTCCAGCTATCCCCTTTTGCAGTGAAAAGGGGATTCCTTCAATAGTTAATAATCAGCCACTCAGAGCTGAGATACTGCAGCCGGGTTGGCACGTACGGGACATTTGTTCTCGCGTTCAGAAATCGTCCTTGTCAACGAACATAAAATTGGGATTCCTCAAGATTTCGATCAAGCAATATATCCCAAACCCTCTACGCTGTCACAAGTGACAGCAATACATGGTCACGGTAGAAATTAGTGCAAGAAACAGCTAGAAACGTGCTGAAACTGTGGCGAAGATGACCGCAGCTCAGAGCTATGTATCAAAATACCTAAATGTCTAAATTGTAAAGGCAACCACCCGGCCTGTGACAGAGAGTACTCTCAGTGGTTTACGGACAAGGAAGTACAATGGATAAAAGTGAAGAAAGACATCTCCAATTCCGGAGTGGAGAAAAATGGCCAGCCAAGTCAAGCCAAACAAGCTGACTTATGGTAAATATCCCGTTGCTGGCCTTGACCAAGACGGTCCAGGCAACCGAGTATCTATTTTGTAGCATGTTTTAGGCCTAGAATCGCTGTCTGTGAACCGCTTACGAGATGATTGTCAGCGTCCAGTTTAAGACCCCAAAAAATTTCTACCAATCTTACTTTCTTCCAGCATTCCCACGTGTAAAAGCTTGGCCGTTTGTTGTGCGTTCCCTGATATGGTATTCGATGGGTTCAGTCTTCTTCACTGTGAGCACTCCAGTCCAAAATAGCGCACTTTGCCGTGCACTTGCATCCCCGAATGGCTAGAGACCGAAGTCCTGGCCGTTGAGGTGCTTGTTCCATATGTCGGCCTTCCGAACCCTTACGATTGTGGGGTCCTGCTGGCAACACATATCTTTTACTGCTGTTTTGGCCCATGATTGGCGGTCATGAATGCAAGGTCCGCCATGATCATTAACGGTTGGTCGTTACGTTGATCAAACTGTCGCTCAATCGACTCATTTGCTCATCTGTGACATTGAACTTTTTGACATAAATACTAGGGCCTATTTTAGGTGTCGTAGCCATAGGCGGGTAACCCCTGCTGCCGTGTTAGTTGGTCAAAGGAAGGCCTTGGCCAGCAAATCTGAAGGAAAAGAAATCACAATTTTAGAAAGAATTTGTGCAATTAAATTAAAGAAAAAATACCCCCAAAAGATCGACCTCATGTAGACCAATTAATGGAATATATATTGATTAGCGTACGATCGGGCCAGCTCAAGCTATCCCCTTTTGCAGTGGAAAAGGGCATTCCGACAATAATTAATAATCAGCCACTCAGAGCTGAGATACTGCCGCCGGGTTGGCACGTACGGGACATTTGTTCTCGCGTTCAGAAATCGTCCTTGTCAGCGAACATAAAATTGGGATTCCCCAAGTTTCGGTCAAGCAATATATCCCAAACCCTCTACGCTGTCACAAGTGACAGCAATAGATGGTCACGGTAGAAATTAGTGCAAGAAACAGCTAGAAACGTGCTGAAACTGTGGCGAAGATGACCGCAGCTCAGAGTTGTGCATCAAAAAATCTAAATGTATAAATTGTAAAGGCAACCACCCAGCCTGTGACAGAGAATGCCCTCAGTGGCTTACGGACAAGGAAGTACAATGGATCAAAGTTAAGAAAGACATCTCCTATCCCGGAGTGGAGAAAAATGGCCAGCCAAGTCAAGCCAAACAAGCTGACTTATGGTAAATATCCCGTTTCTGGCCTTGACCAAGACGGTCCATGAAACCGAGTATCTATTATGTGACATGTTTTAGGCCCAGAATCACTGTCTCTGTGAACCGCTTACGAGATGAAGGTCAGCGTCCAGTTTCAGACCCCAAAAAATCTCTGCCAATCTTACTGTTGGCCAGCGTTCCCACGTATAAAAGCGTGGCAGTTTGTTGTGCGTTCTCTATTATGGTATACGGTGGCTGCAGTCTCCTTCACTGTGAGTACTCCAGTCCAAAATAGCACACTTTGCCGTGGACTTGCAACCGCAAATGACTGGAGACCGAAGTCCTGGCCGTTGAGGTACTTTTTCCATATGTCGGCCTTCCAAGTACCCTTACGATTGTGGGGTCCTGTTGGCAACACACATCTTTTACTGCTGTTTTGGCCCATGAGGGGCGGTCATGAATGCAAGGTCCGCCATGATCATTAACGGTTGGTCGTTACGTTGATCAAACTGTCGCTCAATCGACTCATTTGCTCATCTGTGACATTGAACTTTTTGACATAAATACTAGGGCCTATTTTAGGTGTCGTAGCCATAGGCGGGTAACCCCTGCTGCCGTGTTAGTTGGTCAAAGGAAGGCCTTGGCCAGCAAATCTGAAGGAAAAGAAATCACAATTTTAGAAAGAATTTGTGCAATTAAATTAAAGAAAAAATACCCCCAAAAGATCGACCTCATGTAGACCAATTAATGGAATATATATTGATTAGCGTACGATCGGGCCAGCTCAAGCTATCCCCTTTTGCAGTGGAAAAGGGCATTCCGACAATAATTAATAATCAGCCACTCAGAGCTGAGATACTGCCGCCGGCTTGGCACGTACGGGACATTTGTTCTCGCGTTCAGAAATCGTCCTTGTCAGCGAACATAAAATTGGGATTCCCCAAGTTTCGGTCAAGCAATATATCCCAAACCCTCTACGCTGTCACAAGTGACAGCAATAGATGGTCACGGTAGAAATTAGTGCAAGAAACAGCTAGAAACGTGCTGAAACTGTGGCGAAGATGACCGCAGCTCAGAGTTGTGCATCAAAAAATCTAAATGTATAAATTGTAAAGGCAACCACCCAGCCTGTGACAGAGAATGCCCTCAGTGGCTTACGGACAAGGAAGTACAATGGATCAAAGTTAAGAAAGACATCTCCTATCCCGGAGTGGAGAAAAATGGCCAGCCAAGTCAAGCCAAACAAGCTGACTTATGGTAAATATCCCGTTTCTGGCCTTGACCAAGACGGTCCATGAAACCGAGTATCTATTATGTGACATGTTTTAGGCCCAGAATCACTGTCTCTGTGAACCGCTAACGAGATGAAGGTCAGCGTCCAGTTTCAGACCCCAAAAAATCTCTGCCAATCTTACTGTTGGCCAGCGTTCCCACGTATAAAAGCGTGGCAGTTTGTTGTGCGTTCTCTATTATGGTATACGGTGGCTGCAGTCTCCTTCACTGTGAGTACTCCAGTCAAAAATAGCACACTTTGCCGTGGACTTGCAACCGCAAATGACTGGAGACCGAAGTCCTGGCCGTTGAGGTACTTTTTCCATATGTCGGCCTTCCAAGTACCCTTACGATTGTGGGGTCCTGTTGGCAACACACATCTTTTACTGCTGTTTTGGCCCATGAGGGGCGGTCATGAATGCAAGGTCCGCCATGATCATTAACGGTTGGTCGTTACGTTGATCAAACTGTCGCTCAATCGACTCATTTGCTCATCTGTGACATTGAACTTTTTGACATAAATACTAGGGCCTATTTTAGGTGTCGTAGCCATAGGCGGGTAACCCCTGCTGCCGTGTTAGTTGGTCAAAGGAAGGCCTTGGCCAGCAAATCTGAAGGAAAAGAAATCACAATTTTAGAAAGAATTTGTGCAATTAAATTAAAGAAAAAATACCCCCAAAAGATCGACCTCATGTAGACCAATTAATGGAATATATATTGATTAGCGTACGATCGGGCCAGCTCAAGCTATCCCCTTTTGCAGTGGAAAAGGGCATTCCGACAATAATTAATAATCAGCCACTCAGAGCTGAGATACTGCCGCCGGGTTGGCACGTACGGGACATTTGTTCTCGCGTTCAGAAATCGTCCTTGTCAGCGAACATAAAATTGGGATTCCCCAAGTTTCGGTCAAGCAATATATCCCAAACCCTCTACGCTGTCACAAGTGACAGCAATAGATGGTCACGGTAGAAATTAGTGCAAGAAACAGCTAGAAACGTGCTGAAACTGTGGCGAAGATGACCGCAGCTCAGAGTTGTGCATCAAAAAATCTAAATGTATAAATTGTAAAGGCAACCACCCAGCCTGTGACAGAGAATGCCCTCAGTGGCTTACGGACAAGGAAGTACAATGGATCAAAGTTAAGAAAGACATCTCCTATCCCGGAGTGGAGAAAAATGGCCAGCCAAGTCAAGCCAAACAAGCTGACTTATGGTAAATATCCCGTTTCTGGCCTTGACCAAGACGGTCCATGAAACCGAGTATCTATTATGTGACATGTTTTAGGCCCAGAATCACTGTCTCTGTGAACCGCTTACGAGATGAAGGTCAGCGTCCAGTTTCAGACCCCAAAAAATCTCTGCCAATCTTACTGTTGGCCAGCGTTCCCACGTATAAAAGCGTGGCAGTTTGTTGTGCGTTCTCTATTATGGTATACGGTGGCTGCAGTCTCCTTCACTGTGAGTACTCCAGTCAAAAATAGCACACTTTGCCGTGGACTTGCAACCGCAAATGACTGGAGACCGAAGTCCTGGCCGTTGAGGTACTTTTTCCATATGTCGGCCTTCCAAGTACCCTTACGATTGTGGGGTCCTGTTGGCAACACATATCTTTTACTGCTGTTTTGGCCCGTGACGGCCGGTCATGAAGACAACGTACGCCATGATCATTAACGGCTGGTCGTTACGTTGATCAAACTGTCGCTCAGTCGGGTCAGTTGCTCATCCGTGTCATTGAACTTTTCGACATAAATGCTAGGGCCAATCCAGGTGTCCTAACCATAGGCGGTTAACCTCTGCTGCCATGTTAATTGGTCAAAGGAAGGCCTTGTCCGGCAGACATCTGGAAGAAAACAAAGCACAATTATAGAAATAAATTGTAAAATGAAATTAAAGAAAACATACTCCCTAAAGGTCGATCTCATTTAGCCCAATTAATGGAATATATATTTATTAGTATTCTGCAAGGATGCTCGTGAATATACCTGTAACCTGCACTCCGTACAAATCATTTAATTGGCAAGGGTGTAATCAGCCACTCAGAGCTGAGAGACTGCCGCCGACTTGGCACTTATGGGACATTTGTTCAGAAATCGTCCTTGTCAATGAGCATAAAATTGGGATTCCTCAAGATTTCGGTCAAGCAATATATGCGAAACCCTCTACGCTGTCAGAAGTGATAACGATATATGGCCACTTTAGAAATTAGTGCAAGAAACAACTAGAAACGTGCTGAAACTGTGGCGAAGATGACCGCAGCTCAGAGCTATGTACCAGAAAACCTAAATGTATAAATTGTTGAGACGACCACCCAGACTGTGACAAAGAATCCCCTCAGTGGCTTACGGACAGGAAGTACAATGGATCAAAGTTAAGAAAGGCATCTCCATCCCGGAGTCGATATAAATGGGCAGCCAAGTCAAGCCAAGCAAGCTGACTTATGGTCAACTTCCGGTTTCTGGCCTTGACCAAGACGGTCCATCAACCGAGGTTTCTATTATGTAACATGTTTTAGGCCCAGAAACGCTGTCTCTTAACCGGTTACGAGATGACGGTTAGCGTCCAGTTTAAGGCCATAACCTCAATCGATGGGGTCTAAGTTACTGGCATACCTCTTTTGTAACGTTTTTTAGACCCAAAGGACCATCGAGATAATGGTAAGCTTGTGGTGTCCGACCTTGAGCAAGTAGGTCCAGATAACCGAGGTACCTCTTATGTTACGTCTTTTCGCAGAAAGTATTGAAAATGACCTAAAAATTACTCTGTTTGTTCAAGATGATGGTGAACTTGCGGTTTCTGAACTTCACCGAGAAGGTCCATTTCAACGAGGTACCTGTTATATAACGTATTTTGGCCCAGATGTTGACAGTGATCCCCTTGTCTCTAAGGAGGGCCGTATGTCACAGACATCAAACCTCCTCCGGCTGCCGGTTTTACTGTTTCACAGCAGTTCCACTGGTATCTCCTCACCCACCTACATCCCCAACTTCCTCTATAAACTGCCACCTAAAATACCTTAACTTCTTGCATCACCATATTTACATATGAAACCTCCCAAAAATCACACTACAAAAGTAAAATTAACAATAATACTTTTTCATAATCTACGTCCTCACAGATACAACACACATATATATATATATAGGGTTCAAACTCAAGTCTTTTGGCATGGTGGCGATTTTCGCCACCAACTTTTTGTTCTGGTGGAGAAATTGAGTTGACTAAGTGGCCAGCTGGCAACAACATAAGCTCAACAAGTCAAATAAGCGCTGCACTGTTTATTATCGATAAACCGGTATTAATTTAACAAACTTGACAGACCAATTAATAATGTTATTTATGAAAAGAAAACTGTTTAAATTTATGAACTATGTTTTCCTCAGATTTTCTGGTGGCAAAATTTCTTCACCAAGATTTTATATATATATATATATATATATATATATATATATATATATATATATATATATATATATATATATATCCAAAAGGTTCGGACGGAACTTCTGTAATGGGTTGCGCCCGCGGGCGCAAAAAAATGAAAAGCCGGATACATCACTGCACTGGAAGAGCGGGTAATACAACTGCAAGTACCTACCGGACGTATCTACCAGGCAAAATATTACTGTTTGTTTTCGCGTACTGACAATCATGAATGAAAGGGAGTATCTCATCACATGTTAATGGCGTAACAGTTGTACGCCTTTAAAGAAACGAAGACAAACTGTGCTGGCCTGTATATAAATTCCATCAGTTGGGAATGGGAATCAGGTGAGCTGATAGAGTGAGTTAATAGCAGGAGGAAAGCTGCCGGTACAGATATCCTGTCATTGGCGTTCGAACGAGTAGCTGTTATACTCATCAAACACTCTCATGTGTGTTGTATTTTATTTTCAGTTCCAAATGTAGACCTGCCACCGCTGTGCTCAGCCCGCTTCAAGGCTGGACCGCCTTCGGAACAGGCGCAGGTTGCCAGTCTCTTCCTCAATGACGTCATACAATGGTAAAAAGGAGAAAAAAAATATGAAAGAAAACGGGGCTTTTTAAGCTTTTTAATTGTAATGATAATAATGAAAAAGAAAAATTGATTATGGAGAAAAAAAGAAAATAGATGGTCAAGCGCCAATGGCCCGCTTGAATGCCACTGTACCAGAATTTAATTGATCATGCGCTGACTGCAGATGTACTGGATAATCGCCAGAACAATAGATAGTAGCAAGACAGCTGTAAAATTTCAACATTAATGAATATCGATGAAACCACAACTCGCCTCAAGAAGGAAACAGTCTACCAGGGTTTAAAAAAAAAAAAAAAAAAGACCGTGGAACTTTGCTAGTCAAGGAATTTATAAAATTTCGTAAAAATTCGATATTTTCGAGTTAATAAATAAACAAGATACCTTGTTAGGTAGCTGCCAGGGTAAAAACTCACTGCCAGATGTTTTGGCGGATATAATTATTTTATATTGCACATGTTAAAAAATTGATTTAAAAAAAATCACCCAAAAATCGGTATTTTGATAATGTCGATATCGATATTTGAGTAGGTACTACTGGGCACAGTTTCCGAGTTTCAATTAAATTCGCTGGCGTGAGCTGAAACTGTGTGAATGAAAGAAAGTAATAAATCTAAGTGCCTTTTTTTTTCTTTTTTCTAAACTTGAAAAAGGAAATGGCTCTTAAGTTGATTTTAAGTAAAGGCGAGAAGAAGATTGCACCAAAAATATGTTTGAAATAACAATGTCTAGATTTAGCTTTGAGTTACTTTGACGTGGAATAAAAGGAGAACAAAAATATACTAATTTTATAGTAACCGCGGAACTTCGCAGTAACGACGGTCGCCCGTGTAATCCCAATAAGTTACCGGTCAACCATTGTCATCGGGCATGTGATCATCCCGTCTTGTTGGGTTTAACATCAAAATCCCGATGGCGTTTTTCTTTTAAACCTCATAAAAATATCATTCGAAACTGTAGAAGAACGACTTGTATATCCATGTTTTTTTTGTTTTTTTTTGTTTTTTTTTTTGGCGTTCCTGTGATTTTCAAGGAATTTATAAAAATTTCGCAAAAATTCGATATGTTCGAGTTAATAAACAGGCCACCTTCTTAGGTACTGCCAGGGTAAAAACTCACTGCCAGATGTTTTGGCGGATATAAGTATTGTATATTGCACATGTTAAAAAAAATTATTTAAAAAAAATCACCCAAAAATCGGTATTTTGATAATGTCGATATCGATATTTGAGTAGGTACTACTGGCAGTGTTGCCACACTATACTTTTTTTAAAAGTATATACTTTTTTTTGAAAAATGGCCTTTAATACTTTTTTTTATACTTTTATACTTTTTTTTATACTTTTTTTTGCCTTCATACTTTTTTATACTTTTTTTTTGGAATCACGAAAAAAAAACTTTTTTTTATTTCTTAATTCCTTTCAGTCAAAATGTTTCTCTCTCCGAAAATAAATACGTTTTACTATTTTCCTTGTTTCATTTTTGTTTTTAATTTTTTTTTTTTGCTTATAAAAGTATCTGCTGTTTGCTTATGTATTTTTATACTTTTTTGCCTTTATTCTTTTTTTATACTTTACTGTACTTTTTTTCAATTTCTGCATTCCTTTCAGGAAAATATTGCCCTCTCCGACACTAACTACGTTTTACCATTTTCCTTGTTTCCATTTTTGTTTCCTTATAAAAGTATATACTTTTTTACTTATGTATTGGTATTGGTTATTAAAAGTAATATCAAATGGTGACCTTTAGATCACGAGCAGATGCTCACTTGTTAACAATAATATGTTTATTTGCCAAAGAAAAAAATCTTTTTTATTTTTTTACTTTATTTTTTATCTTTTTTGCTTATTCGCACGAAACATATTTTTTGCGTATCAAAGTATAATCTGTTGTTTATTTCTATACTGTTATCGTTTTCTAGTCACGATATTTGAATGTATTAACCTGCTATATGATTTCAGATTACATACCGCAATGTAATGTTCAGAAATTAACATCTTGATTCACATGAAGTTAATGTTTGTTCTACATAGAAAACAGAGTTACAGAAATAGTCCTCCAGCAGTTACTGTCACTCGATTCTTGGATCTATTGGGTTTACTTGTGGGATGGGATAGGGAGGGTGTCAGAATATCTCTGGACCTGTTATGGCATTTCTCGGATGTATATGTAGTTTGATTTTAGTGATTAGGCTTAATCACCACTTTCAACAAGGATTGGGGCATATCTCGACAGTATACGTAGTTTTGGTTATGTTTAGCTGTTTAAGTACGCAAAAGTGAGTTTTTGAGCATGCATGTGTTATTGTCGCTGTTAGAATTTCGTCTTCAGTGTTTTGAGTGTTCTGAGCCTGTTGGTGATTCTGTTTGTGCTCTACACGGTGTGTTGTGATGCGGAACGCATGTGAGTGCCGAGACACGCCCTTCGGTGCAGTGTTTCCCTTGAAGTGGCTGATGGGTGCACTGGTGCATTTGTTGATGTGCTGCTTTTGTATAGAGCTTGATAGGACCGCAGCGATTGGTTTAGGATTTGGGGGGATCTTGATGCAGTGAATACGACGGAACTAGTTTCAGGTTCGTTTGATGTCGTTTTGTTAGGTTTTGGGTTATCCAAAAATTTACTTATATATCAAGTATACCGGATATCTCCAGGAGTCGATATCGAAATTTCAAGTTTCACGTAGCATTGTGTAGATCGCGCCAAGATTGTGCACCTGGCAGTATTTTTGTGTTTAAAAATTTTTATGTTGTCGGTTTTTGAGACAAGTGAAATTTTTGTGCTACCTAGCACAAACTTTGCGTGTAATTTTCAACTATTTAGAAATATCATAGATCATTACCGACAAAGCCTTTTTGTAGTAGAGTTCGCGATCTTCCCAAAAACATCATTTTTTGGCCCGTATGTCACTGGGAACATATGTTTTTGGGCAGCTATTTTCTTATTGGTCCTAAGTTTTGGCGGGAAGCTCTTTGATTGGTTACATATTTAATTAGCAGCGGCTGTTCTGCCAGCGAGTATTTAAGGAACGCGCTTGCTGCACCAGCAGCAGTTGGTTTTTGGAAAACATAGAGACCACACGTCAGGTGTGAGTCCCAGTGGTGCACAGGAAGTTGTTATTTGTGGTGCTGGTGCACAGACAGTTGTCATTGAGGATAAAGTAGAATACGAGAAATAAAAAGAAATATACAATTGAGAGACTAGTTCATTTCTACTGCAGTTTCACTGGATATAATTATAAGCGAAATTTCAGAAATTATAAAACGTTATAATCTAGCTCCGTCGAAAGTCACACGACACCTTACACGAGGACCCGCTAATATCGTGACATTTGGGGGCTCGTCCGGGATTAAAAAGGAAATCGTCAAGAGGTAAACAAGATGGAGCAACAAGGTTTACGGCAGTGGATAGAGCTGGGCCAAGCACTCGGATATCGCGACGAGGAACTGCGCCGCTTCGTCCAGCAAGAGGAACAGAAGGCGTTGGAGAAGGAACGAGTCGCACTCGAACGGGAGCAGCGGGCTCAAGAAAGGGAAGATCGGCAAAAGGAGCAAGAACGACAATTTGAACTTGAACGCCTTCGTGAGGAAGCACGCTTGCTGCAGATAAGGGCACAGGCCGAACGTCCAGCTGAGCGTGAACGCGAACACTTCGCAGGTACACGACCAAAGCTCCCGAAGTTCGACGAGAAAGTCGACGATGTTGATGCGTTCCTCGAGCGATTCGAGCGATTCGCACGTAGCCAACAGTGGGCAGAAAACACGTGGACGATCAGCTTGAGTGCGATACTTACAGGTAAAGCACTCGAGGTCTACAGCAGCATGCCTATCGAAGCCGCCGAGAATTATCAGATGCTGAAAGCTGCGATTTTGCGTCGGTACCAACTAACGGAAGAAGGATATCGCGCTAAGTTCCGTGAAATCAAGCCGGAAAAAGAGGAATCAGTCCAACAGTATAGCGCTCGTCAAAAACGTCTTTTTGACCGTTGGATACAGATGTCTGGCATCGAAAGAAATTTCGACGCACTATACGACCTGTTGCTGAGGGAGCAGTTTATTAACACTTGTAGTAGCGATCTCAGCTTGTTTCTTCGAGAGCGTGCTCCAAGGTCAATGGATGATGTCACACGGCTCGCGGAGCAGTATTTGGAGGCACACGGTGGTGGAATCGGACATACGAAAGGAAAAGGGCCACCATACTCTCGACAAGCGATCAATCGCAATAACCAAAGTCCACGGCCACAGAATCAACAGCCGACGTCTGTGCAGTGTTACAACTGCGGCAAATACGGACATTACGCTCGTGATTGTCTCAAACCGAAGAATGGAAGTAGCCCACGATCAAACGCAATGGATCAGTATCGGGGTAAACCACAACAAAGTGGACGACCACGTACGACCGCGAAAACAGGAGCCGTTGCAGCTAAACCACCTCGAGAAATTGTTTACGAAAATGTCAAGGACGGATTACTGTGTTTAGCCAATGGTGAGGCAGTTCCATTTACCGGAGCCATATCGACTCGTAAGATGGCCAGTAAGCGACTCCCGTTATACAGAGGACTAGTTTCTGGAGAAAGAGTGATAGTCCTGCGCGATACAGGTTGTGACAGTGCGGTTGTCGGCAAAGGCCTTGTTAGGGATAACGAAATGACAGGAGAAATCAGTGACTGCGTTTTGATGGACGGTACCATCCGGAGATTCCCCATGGCACGCGTAAATGTCGAAACGCCTATTTACAGTGGATTACTGAATGCGATGGTAGTGCAGAATCCACCGTATGATCTGATCATTGGAAACATACTACCAGATGAAACGAACGTCGACCTTAGGGTTCAAGAAGTACCTAACGACGGCTGTGTCAAAACAGAAAGTGTCGAGACGGAAGGAATGGAACGGGTGAAAAAATCTACAGTAATGGCTACAGTGACCCGTGAACAGAGTGTTAAAGCTCAACAACCGAAGCAGCCACTAGTAACTCCGGAGGTGAAATTGGATATCGTCAGCTCAGACCAGCTCAAAGAGATGCAAAACGCTGATGAATCGCTTACAAAGTTCTTTGAGCACGCCGACAACAAGACGATATTCAAAACGCGAAAGAGTGGAAGTTATCGCTATGCTGTGAAGAAAGGAATACTCATGCGCTACTTTTTTGAGTTCAAGGGAGAACTCGAGGTGCAGCTGAAGCAAATCGTGTTACCAACACCATTACGATCGCGAATCATGTCACTCGCTCACGAATCGATTATTGGTGGACACTTGGGTATCAAGAAGTCAACAGACAGGATCACCGCGAACTTTCACTGGCCACGGATAGACGCCGATGTGAAACGGTTTTGTCAGTCCTGTGACGTGTGCCAGCGCACCATTCCAAAAGGACGCGTGAACAAGGTTCCGCTGGGTGAAATGCCTTTAATGGAGACACCATTCGACAGAGTTGCAGTGGACCTGATCGGACCGATAACACCGATTGCGGAGAGCGGCAACCGATACATCCTTACAGTTGTTGACTATGCCACGCGCTACCCGGAAGCAATCCCACTCAAGCGAATTGAGACGGTTGTTGTCGCAGAAGCACTTCTAGAGGTATTCAGCCGTGTTGGTTTTCCGCGTGAAGTGCTGAGTGACCAAGGCACGCAGTTTACGTCAGATCTGATGGCAGAAGTCTGCAGACTGATCTCCGTTAAACAGCTGTTCACGACCCCCTACAACCCAAAGTGCAACGGACTCTGTGAACGCATAAACGGAGTGTTAAAGGGGATGTTAACGAGAATGTGCAAGGAGAGGCCAAGAGACTGGGATCGCTATCTACCAGCCGTATTGTTCGCATACAGAGAAGTACCACAGGCTAGCACCGGATTTTCGCCCTTTGAGTTATTGTATGGGCGAAAGGTGCGCGGACCTCTGGATATACTAAAAGACATCTGGCTGGATGAAGACACATCAGACGAAGTGCGGAACACATACGAGTATGTCGCGACTTTACGTAACCGTCTCGAAGAAACGTGTCAAGTCGCTCGGGAGAGTTTGATGGAAGCCCAAGGCAAGTATCGTCATCACTATGACAGGAAGACGAAAGATAGGCGATTCACCGTTGGACAAAAGGTCTATCTGTTATTGCCAACCGCAGCCAACAAACTTCTTCTCCAGTGGAAAGGCCCATACACAGTCACCAAAGTGTTGAACCGCATGGACTATGTAGTGGATGTTAACGGCAAACGGAAAGTGTTCCACGCGAACTTGTTGAAAGCTTACGTCGAAAGACAAGGAGAACCTGTAGATGACACAAAGGACAAAGACGAAGAGAGTGACGAAGAGACGCAAGATGAGGACACTATAGCGGCGTTCGCAAGAATGGCCGTCACAACTGATGACGAGATGGATGATTTTGATTCTCCTCTACTTAGTGTCCCTGAAACAGAGCAGACGGAGGGAATCAACGATGTCAACATCAGCAATGAGTTAACTGATGCGCAGAAGCGAGACGTCAGGAATCTCCTCCGGGAATTTGAGGCGATCTTTACAGATGTTCCTGGTGAAACGGATTTAGGCGTGCACAAGATTGAACTTACCACACAAGAACCAATACGCTTGAAGCCGTACCCAGTACCATACTCAAAACGAAAGGATATTGACGATGAAGTCAAGAAGATGCTAGTCGCTGGAATCATCGAGGAAACGAATTCCGAATACAATTCGCCCATTGTATTGGTGAAAAAGAAAGATGGCTCCAACAGATTCTGTGTTGATTACAGACGCTTGAATGCCATCACGAAGTTCGATACGGAACCAATGGGCAATTACGAGGACATTATGTCACAAGTCGGAAAGGATTCGTTTTTATCCAAGATAGATTTCACGAAAGGATACTGGCAAATACCCATGGAGGAAACGTCCAAGAAGTACACCGCGTTTTCAACCCCGAACGGCAGTTACCAGTTTCGACGGAATGCATTCGGATTGGTGAACTCTGGTGCTGCGTTCAACCGTGTCATGAGGAAGTTGCTTAGGGATATGCCCCATGTAGACAATTACGTCGATGATCTGTTACCCCACACGGAAAGTTGGGAAAAGCATTTGGTAGTGCTACGTGAACTGTTTCAAAGGATCAAGGGTGCGAAACTCACCATACGACCATCGAAGTGCTTTATTGGATACAAGGATATCAATTATACTGGGCATGTCCTTGGCAACGGCGTTGTGCGTATGGAGGCTGAGAAGACCGAGAAAATCAAAAACGCACCACGCCCGACAACAAAGAAGCAAGTTCGGTCGTTCCTTGGACTCGCCGGTTTTTACCGCAAATTTATACCGAACTTCGCTAATATCTCTGCACCACTCACGGATCTGACACGGAAAGGAAAACCAAACACCGTTGACTGGGGAGAAAAGCAGCAACTCGCGTTCGACACGCTTAAAGAGCTATTAACGAGCTCTCCGGTACTGCGACTCCCAGACTGGAATAAACGGTTTGTGTTACGCACAGATGCGTCAGATGATGGATTAGGCGCAGTCCTCCTGCAAACCCACGACGACGGTGCGTTTCCAATCGCTTATGCTAGCAGGAAATTACTCCAACGCGAGAAAAACTACTCGGTCATCGAGAGAGAGTGCCTCGCAATCGTCTTTGGAGTAATGCGTTTCGAGAAGTACCTGTATGGACAGAACTTTATTCTCGAAACCGATCACGCGCCTCTAGCATACCTTCGAAAAGGAAAGACGGAGAGTAGCCGTTTGATGCGTTGGTCCCTCTTTTTACAGAATTTCACTTTCGATGTGAAAGCTATTAAGGGGACTGAAAATTTTGGAGCAGACTACATGAGTAGACTGTGAACTTTCGAAGAATATACTGTTTTGAGATACTTTGGTGTTCATCATTCATTTTTATTTACTTCAAAGTGTATTTTTGTGCATTTTGAGTGCTTCTCATATCTTTTGTATGTTTTGACCTACTTTTGTGTTCCTAAAACTTGCTTCTGCAAGCTGTGAGACTTAGGTACCGAAAACCGGCGCTTGTTCTTAAATGCATTTTAGAAAGAGTTTGTAACATAATTTTTAAGATTCTGACGTTTTTGAAAGAAAACGACTTCCAGTGTTTTCTTGAGAAGGGGGTTGTTGTCAGAATATCTCTGGACCTGTTATGGCATTTCTCGGATGTATATGTAGTTTGATTTTAGTGATTAGGCTTAATCACCACTTTCAACAAGGATTGGGGCATATCTCGACAGTATACGTAGTTTTGGTTATGTTTAGCTGTTTAAGTACGCAAAAGTGAGTTTTTGAGCATGCATGTGTTATTGTCGCTGTTAGAATTTCGTCTTCAGTGTTTTGAGTGTTCTGAGCCTGTTGGTGATTCTGTTTGTGCTCTACACGGTGTGTTGTGATGCGGAACGCATGTGAGTGCCGAGACACGCCCTTCGGTGCAGTGTTTCCCTTGAAGTGGCTGATGGGTGCACTGGTGCATTTGTTGATGTGCTGCTTTTGTATAGAGCTTGATAGGACCGCAGCGATTGGTTTAGGATTTGGGGGGATCTTGATGCAGTGAATACGACGGAACTAGTTTCAGGTTCGTTTGATGTCGTTTTGTTAGGTTTTGGGTCATCCAAAAATTTACTTATCTATCAAGTATACCGGATATCTCCAGGAGTCGATATCGAAATTTCAAGTTTCACGTAGCATTGTGTAGATCGCGCCAAGATTGTGCACCTGGCAGTATTTTTGTGTTTAAAAATTTTTATGTTGTCGGTTTTTGAGACAAGTGAAATTTTTGTGCTACCTAGCACAAACTTTGCGTGTAATTTTCAACTATTTAGAAATATCATAGATCATTACCGACAAAGCCTTTTTGTAGTAGAGTTCGCGATCTTCCCAAAAACATCATTTTTTGGCCCGTATGTCACTGGGAACATATGTTTTTGGGCAGCTATTTTCTTATTGGTCCTAAGTTTTGGCGGGAAGCTCTTTGATTGGTTACATATTTAATTAGCAGCGGCTGTTCTGCCAGCGAGTATTTAAGGAACGCGCTTGCTGCACCAGCAGCAGTTGGTTTTTGGAAAACATAGAGACCACACGTCAGGTGTGAGTCCCAGTGGTGCACAGGAAGTTGTTATTTGTGGTGCTGGTGCACAGACAGTTGTCATTGAGGATAAAGTAGAATACGAGAAATAAAAAGAAATATACAATTGAGAGACTAGTTCATTTCTACTGCAGTTTCACTGGATATAATTATAAGCGAAATTTCAGAAATTATAAAACGTTATAATCTAGCTCCGTCGAAAGTCACACGACACCTTACACGAGGACCCGCTAATATCGTGACATTTGGGGGCTCGTCCGGGATTAAAAAGGAAATCGTCAAGAGGTAAACAAGATGGAGCAACAAGGTTTACGGCAGTGGATAGAGCTGGGCCAAGCACTCGGATATCGCGACGAGGAACTGCGCCGCTTCGTCCAGCAAGAGGAACAGAAGGCGTTGGAGAAGGAACGAGTCGCACTCGAACGGGAGCAGCGGGCTCAAGAAAGGGAAGATCGGCAAAAGGAGCAAGAACGACAATTTGAACTTGAACGCCTTCGTGAGGAAGCACGCTTGCTGCAGATAAGGGCACAGGCCGAACGTCCAGCTGAGCGTGAACGCGAACACTTCGCAGGTACACGACCAAAGCTCCCGAAGTTCGACGAGAAAGTCGACGATGTTGATGCGTTCCTCGAGCGATTCGAGCGATTCGCACGTAGCCAACAGTGGGCAGAAAACACGTGGACGATCAGCTTGAGTGCGATACTTACAGGTAAAGCACTCGAGGTCTACAGCAGCATGCCTATCGAAGCCGCCGAGAATTATCAGATGCTGAAAGCTGCGATTTTGCGTCGGTACCAACTAACGGAAGAAGGATATCGCGCTAAGTTCCGTGAAATCAAGCCGGAAAAAGAGGAATCAGTCCAACAGTATAGCGCTCGTCAAAAACGTCTTTTTGACCGTTGGATACAGATGTCTGGCATCGAAAGAAATTTCGACGCACTATACGACCTGTTGCTGAGGGAGCAGTTTATTAACACTTGTAGTAGCGATCTCAGCTTGTTTCTTCGAGAGCGTGCTCCAAGGTCAATGGATGATGTCACACGGCTCGCGGAGCAGTATTTGGAGGCACACGGTGGTGGAATCGGACATACGAAAGGAAAAGGGCCACCATACTCTCGACAAGCGATCAATCGCAATAACCAAAGTCCACGGCCACAGAATCAACAGCCGACGTCTGTGCAGTGTTACAACTGCGGCAAATACGGACATTACGCTCGTGATTGTCTCAAACCGAAGAATGGAAGTAGCCCACGATCAAACGCAATGGATCAGTATCGGGGTAAACCACAACAAAGTGGACGACCACGTACGACCGCGAAAACAGGAGCCGTTGCAGCTAAACCACCTCGAGAAATTGTTTACGAAAATGTCAAGGACGGATTACTGTGTTTAGCCAATGGTGAGGCAGTTCCATTTACCGGAGCCATATCGACTCGTAAGATGGCCAGTAAGCGACTCCCGTTATACAGAGGACTAGTTTCTGGAGAAAGAGTGATAGTCCTGCGCGATACAGGTTGTGACAGTGCGGTTGTCGGCAAAGGCCTTGTTAGGGATAACGAAATGACAGGAGAAATCAGTGACTGCGTTTTGATGGACGGTACCATCCGGAGATTCCCCATGGCACGCGTAAATGTCGAAACGCCTATTTACAGTGGATTACTGAATGCGATGGTAGTGCAGAATCCACCGTATGATCTGATCATTGGAAACATACTACCAGATGAAACGAACGTCGACCTTAGGGTTCAAGAAGTACCTAACGACGGCTGTGTCAAAACAGAAAGTGTCGAGACGGAAGGAATGGAACGGGTGAAAAAATCTACAGTAATGGCTACAGTGACCCGTGAACAGAGTGTTAAAGCTCAACAACCGAAGCAGCCACTAGTAACTCCGGAGGTGAAATTGGATATCGTCAGCTCAGACCAGCTCAAAGAGATGCAAAACGCTGATGAATCGCTTACAAAGTTCTTTGAGCACGCCGACAACAAGACGATATTCAAAACGCGAAAGAGTGGAAGTTATCGCTATGCTGTGAAGAAAGGAATACTCATGCGCTACTTTTTTGAGTTCAAGGGAGAACTCGAGGTGCAGCTGAAGCAA
This sequence comes from Protula sp. h YS-2021, assembly GCA_949752745.1. Classification (NCBI taxonomy): domain Eukaryota; kingdom Metazoa; phylum Annelida; class Polychaeta; order Sabellida; family Serpulidae; genus Protula; species Protula sp. h YS-2021. The sequence continues at coordinate 33,928,755 of OX457025.1, forward strand.
ATCGTGTTACCAACACCATTACGATCGCGAATCATGTCACTCGCTCACGAATCGATTATTGGTGGACACTTGGGTATCAAGAAGTCAACAGACAGGATCACCGCGAACTTTCACTGGCCACGGATAGACGCCGATGTGAAACGGTTTTGTCAGTCCTGTGACGTGTGCCAGCGCACCATTCCAAAAGGACGCGTGAACAAGGTTCCGCTGGGTGAAATGCCTTTAATGGAGACACCATTCGACAGAGTTGCAGTGGACCTGATCGGACCGATAACACCGATTGCGGAGAGCGGCAACCGATACATCCTTACAGTTGTTGACTATGCCACGCGCTACCCGGAAGCAATCCCACTCAAGCGAATTGAGACGGTTGTTGTCGCAGAAGCACTTCTAGAGGTATTCAGCCGTGTTGGTTTTTCCGCGTGAAGTGCTGAGTGACCAAGGCACGCAGTTTACGTCAGATCTGATGGCAGAAGTCTGCAGACTGATCTCCGTTAAACAGCTGTTCACGACCCCCTACAACCCAAAGTGCAACGGACTCTGTGAACGCATAAACGGAGTGTTAAAGGGGATGTTAACGAGAATGTGCAAGGAGAGGCCAAGAGACTGGGATCGCTATCTACCAGCCGTATTGTTCGCATACAGAGAAGTACCACAGGCTAGCACCGGATTTTCGCCCTTTGAGTTATTGTATGGGCGAAAGGTGCGCGGACCTCTGGATATACTAAAAGACATCTGGCTGGATGAAGACACATCAGACGAAGTGCGGAACACATACGAGTATGTCGCGACTTTACGTAACCGTCTCGAAGAAACGTGTCAAGTCGCTCGGGAGAGTTTGATGGAAGCCCAAGGCAAGTATCGTCATCACTATGACAGGAAGACGAAAGATAGGCGATTCACCGTTGGACAAAAGGTCTATCTGTTATTGCCAACCGCAGCCAACAAACTTCTTCTCCAGTGGAAAGGCCCATACACAGTCACCAAAGTGTTGAACCGCATGGACTATGTAGTGGATGTTAACGGCAAACGGAAAGTGTTCCACGCGAACTTGTTGAAAGCTTACGTCGAAAGACAAGGAGAACCTGTAGATGACACAAAGGACAAAGACGAAGAGAGTGACGAAGAGACGCAAGATGAGGACACTATAGCGGCGTTCGCAAGAATGGCCGTCACAACCGATGACGAGATGGATGATTTTGATTCTCCTCTACTTAGTGTCCCTGAAACAGAGCAGACGGAGGGAATCAACGATGTCAACATCAGCAATGAGTTAACTGATGCGCAGAAGCGAGACGTCAGGAATCTCCTCCGGGAATTTGAGGCGATCTTTACAGATGTTCCTGGTGAAACGGATTTAGGCGTGCACAAGATTGAACTTACCACACAAGAACCAATACGCTTGAAGCCGTACCCAGTACCATACTCAAAACGAAAGGATATTGACGATGAAGTCAAGAAGATGCTAGTCGCTGGAATCATCGAGGAAACGAATTCCGAATACAATTCGCCCATTGTATTGGTGAAAAAGAAAGATGGCTCCAACAGATTCTGTGTTGATTACAGACGCTTGAATGCCATCACGAAGTTCGATACGGAACCAATGGGCAATTACGAGGACATTATGTCACAAGTCGGAAAGGATTCGTTTTTATCCAAGATAGATTTCACGAAAGGATACTGGCAAATACCCATGGAGGAAACGTCCAAGAAGTACACCGCGTTTTCAACCCCGAACGGCAGTTACCAGTTTCGACGGAATGCATTCGGATTGGTGAACTCTGGTGCTGCGTTCAACCGTGTCATGAGGAAGTTGCTTAGGGATATGCCCCATGTAGACAATTACGTCGATGATCTGTTACCCCACACGGAAAGTTGGGAAAAGCATTTGGTAGTGCTACGTGAACTGTTTCAAAGGATCAAGGGTGCGAAACTCACCATACGACCATCGAAGTGCTTTATTGGATACAAGGATATCAATTATACTGGGCATGTCCTTGGCAACGGCGTTGTGCGTATGGAGGCTGAGAAGACCGAGAAAATCAAAAACGCACCACGCCCGACAACAAAGAAGCAAGTTCGGTCGTTCCTTGGACTCGCCGGTTTTTACCGCAAATTTATACCGAACTTCGCTAATATCTCTGCACCACTCACGGATCTGACACGGAAAGGAAAACCAAACACCGTTGACTGGGGAGAAAAGCAGCAACTCGCGTTCGACACGCTTAAAGAGCTATTAACGAGCTCTCCGGTACTGCGACTCCCAGACTGGAATAAACGGTTTGTGTTACGCACAGATGCGTCAGATGATGGATTAGGCGCAGTCCTCCTGCAAACCCACGACGACGGTGCGTTTCCAATCGCTTATGCTAGCAGGAAATTACTCCAACGCGAGAAAAACTACTCGGTCATCGAGAGAGAGTGCCTCGCAATCGTCTTTGGAGTAATGCGTTTCGAGAAGTACCTGTATGGACAGAACTTTATTCTCGAAACCGATCACGCGCCTCTAGCATACCTTCGAAAAGGAAAGACGGAGAGTAGCCGTTTGATGCGTTGGTCCCTCTTTTTACAGAATTTCACTTTCGATGTGAAAGCTATTAAGGGGACTGAAAATTTTGGAGCAGACTACATGAGTAGACTGTGAACTTTCGAAGAATATACTGTTTTGAGATACTTTGGTGTTCATCATTCATTTTTATTTACTTCAAAGTGTATTTTTGTGCATTTTGAGTGCTTCTCATATCTTTTGTATGTTTTGACCTACTTTTGTGTTCCTAAAACTTGCTTCTGCAAGCTGTGAGACTTAGGTACCGAAAACCGGCGCTTGTTCTTAAATGCATTTTAGAAAGAGTTTGTAACATAATTTTTAAGATTCTGACGTTTTTGAAAGAAAACGACTTCCAGTGTTTTCTTGAGAAGGGGGTTGTTGTCAGAATATCTCTGGACCTGTTATGGCATTTCTCGGATGTATATGTAGTTTGATTTTAGTGATTAGGCTTAATCACCACTTTCAACAAGGATTGGGGCATATCTCGACAGTATACGTAGTTTTGGTTATGTTTAGCTGTTTAAGTACGCAAAAGTGAGTTTTTGAGCATGCATGTGTTATTGTCGCTGTTAGAATTTCGTCTTCAGTGTTTTGAGTGTTCTGAGCCTGTTGGTGATTCTGTTTGTGCTCTACACGGTGTGTTGTGATGCGGAACGCATGTGAGTGCCGAGACACGCCCTTCGGTGCAGTGTTTCCCTTGAAGTGGCTGATGGGTGCACTGGTGCATTTGTTGATGTGCTGCTTTTGTATAGAGCTTGATAGGACCGCAGCGATTGGTTTAGGATTTGGGGGGATCTTGATGCAGTGAATACGACGGAACTAGTTTCAGGTTCGTTTGATGTCGTTTTGTTAGGTTTTGGGTCATCCAAAAATTTACTTATCTATCAAGTATACCGGATATCTCCAGGAGTCGATATCGAAATTTCAAGTTTCACGTAGCATTGTGTAGATCGCGCCAAGATTGTGCACCTGGCAGTATTTTTGTGTTTAAAAATTTTTATGTTGTCGGTTTTTGAGACAAGTGAAATTTTTGTGCTACCTAGCACAAACTTTGCGTGTAATTTTCAACTATTTAGAAATATCATAGATCATTACCGACAAAGCCTTTTTGTAGTAGAGTTCGCGATCTTCCCAAAAACATCATTTTTTGGCCCGTATGTCACTGGGAACATATGTTTTTGGGCAGCTATTTTCTTATTGGTCCTAAGTTTTGGCGGGAAGCTCTTTGATTGGTTACATATTTAATTAGCAGCGGCTGTTCTGCCAGCGAGTATTTAAGGAACGCGCTTGCTGCACCAGCAGCAGTTGGTTTTTGGAAAACATAGAGACCACACGTCAGGTGTGAGTCCCAGTGGTGCACAGGAAGTTGTTATTTGTGGTGCTGGTGCACAGACAGTTGTCATTGAGGATAAAGTAGAATACGAGAAATAAAAAGAAATATACAATTGAGAGACTAGTTCATTTCTACTGCAGTTTCACTGGATATAATTATAAGCGAAATTTCAGAAATTATAAAACGTTATAATCTAGCTCCGTCGAAAGTCACACGACACCTTACACGAGGACCCGCTAATATCGTGACAGAGGGATAAATCCAAGGTCGTAATGATAGTAGTCTGCTGGTAGGCTAATTTGCATTTTATTTCAAGACATTTTAAGTTATATCTGTTACAGTCAATGAGCGAAACCCGCCATTTCACGAAATGGCAAATCATTTTAGCCATTTCGTGAAATGCCTGAAATCATTTGCCGTTTCATGAAATGACTAAAATTTTTAGCCATTTCGTGAAATGGCTAATATTTCCGCTTTGCCATTTCATGAAATGGCAAACCAAACCTAGAAAATAAAAACAGAAAAATTTGAACTTTTTGTTTGCAAACTTTGACACTATCACCCCACAAATACCAGTATAACATACAGAAACAAACTTTTTCAAAATCTTCATATTTCTGCGATAATCTTACCGGTTTTTAGTTACAAATTCGGATAATTACACATTTTAGCGAATCGTTATCAGAACAAAATGCTCTATGCAAGTTACTGGCGGTCATATCTGAGTGAGTGGTGGCAATATACAAATTACTAGTTGCAACCACTGGTTTGTCTTGGTGTACGATTTCCTGGCTTGGTTCATCCATCCCCCCCCCCCCCCCAATTCATTGTTATTTTTCATTTTTTTCTTTTCTTTGTATTCTTTTTCTCTTTTTAGTCCAGCTTACGTTACACGTAAGCTGGGGTATTCCTATCGGTTTGCGGGTGGCGTCCGTTAGTTAGTTAGTTAGTGGTTTATTTGGTAAACTTCGGTTCAAAATTCATCTCCTACAATTTTGATCCGATGTCATTTATTTTTGGTATGAGGCATCCCTAAGGGGTCATGCATACGGCTTGTGCGTATTTAGTCGATCGGGTGATTTTTAAATTTTTGGCGAATTTTTCAAGAAAAAATTTTAAAACGTATCTCCTCCTACATTTTTTATCCGATTTCATTTATTTTTGGTATGAGGCACCCCTAAAGGGTCGCGCATACGGCTCGTGCTTTTTAGTCAATCGAATAATTTTTGTATTTTGGGGAATTTTTAAAGCAAAAATTTCGAAAATAATTCAAAATGCATCTACTCCTACAATTTTGATTCGATGTCATTTATTTTTGGTGTGATGCATCCCTAAGCGGTCTTGCATACGGCTTGTGCTTTTTTAGTCGATCGGATGAGTCTTGAATTTTTGGCGAATTTTTGAAGAAAAATTTATAAACTGTATCTCCTCCTGCATTTTTGATCCAGTATCATTTTTTTTGGTATGAGGCATAACTAAAAGGTCGCGCATACGGCTTGTGCTTTTTTAGTCGATCGGACAATTTTTGTATTTTTGGGGAATTCGTGAAGCAAAAATTTCGAACATAATTCAAAATGCGTCTACTCCAACAATTTTGATTCGATGTCATTTATTTTTGGTGTGAGTCATCCCTAAGCGGTCATGCATACGGCTTGTGGTTTTTTAGTCGATCGGGTGAATTTTTGAATTTTGGGGGAATTTTGCAAGAAAAGTTTCTAAAATGTATATCCTCCTACATTTTCGATCCGAAATCATTTATTTTTGGTATGAGGCACCACTAAAGGGTCGTGCACACGTTTATGCTTTTTCAGTCGATCGGAAATTTTTGTATTTTTAGTGAGTTTTTGATGAAAAAATGCACTTGCCCCTACAGTTTTGACCCGATTTCTTTCTTTCTTCTTTTTTTTTTTTTTTTTTTTTTTTTTTTTTTTTTTTTTTTTTTTTTTTTTGGTATGAGGCATCGTTAGGTGGGTCGGGCATACCGCTTGTGCTATTTGACTCGACTTTGAAATTTTTTATTGTTGGGGGGGATTTTTGATGAAAATACCTCAAAATGCATCGTCCTACTGTACGTCAAATAGCGTAGGAGGAGTTTTCTGGAAACCTCCGAGACGGGGGGAAAGACAAAACAAAAAAACAAAAAAGGAAGGTATAAACAGCCAGAATTCTTATGTTTGCAAGTGGGAATAAAAATAGAAATTAAGTGGGGGCGGGGATAGTCCTCGGGGGGAATTGTTCGGGGGGGGGGTTGTCTGGGGGGAGTTGTCTGGGGAAGGGGGGAGCCTGTTTGAATTAATGATTAAAAGAGAACAAAAGTCTTTTGTAGGTGATTAATATCTGGGTAATATGTGGTTAAAAGGAGTTCAAAGACCCCCTGATATACTAAATAAAAGACCACAATAACTGTTTCACAGATTGCCTGATCGTATTTGCCATATTGTGTAATGAAGTCTTACAATTTTCAGCCATTTCACGAAATGGCTAAAATGTTCTGCCATTTCATTAATATATGGGTAATATGTGGTTAAAAGGAGTTCAAAGACCCTATGATATAATAAATAAAAAACCACCAGAACTGTTTCACAGATTGCCTGATCGTATTTGCCATATTGTGTAATGAAGTCTTGCAATTTTTAGCCATTTCACGAAATGGCTAAAATGTTCTGCCATTTCATGAAACGGCAAAAGATTTCAGGCATTTCACGAAACGGCTAAAATGATTTGCCATTTCGTGAAATGGCGGGTTTCACTCATTGACTGTAACATATCTATAGATTTCCAGAGAAATACCTCTAAAAATTGCCCTTTGAACATCGCTTTCCAATTTTTTAAGCTCCTTTTATTAAGTATTATATTTTTTTAGGGTTGACCATGTAGGTATTGTTTATGACATACCAACAATCACCACTACATAAGTAATGATGGTAGAAATAAATGCGAGCGCCGAAGGCGCGAGCCGAAAAATTTTGCCCTAAAAATACTTTTTTTTATACTTGTTTTTTTTGAAATACTTTTAAAAATACTTTTTTTTATACTTTTTTTCACGGCAAAGTGAGTGGCAACACTGTACTGGGGACAGTTTCCAAATTTCAATTAAATTCGCTGTCGTGAGCTGAAACTGTTTGAATGAAAGAAAGTAACAAATCTAACTGCCTTTTTTTTTTTTTTTTTTTTATGCAAACTTAAAAAAGGAAATGGCTCTTCAAGTTGATTTTAAGTAAAGGCGAGAAGAAGATTGCACCGAAAATATGTTTGAAATAACAATGTCTAGATTTAGCTTTGAGTTACTTTGATGTGGAATAAAAGGAAAACAAAAATATAGTAATTTTCAAGTATTTAGTGAAACAAGTTGGGACTCTCATGTGAATCAGAAAAGGCCTGAAATCTGTTCACAAAATACAAAACTTGTGTGTAAAAATGTTTGTGTCTTTTTTATTATTACATGTATTATTTATTTATTTCAAAATACTATTAATACTCTGATAAATTGAAATAAGAGTGTTTGAAGCAAATAAGAATTCACATATTTACTGATATTCCCGAAGCAAGGCTTAATGCAAAGTCAAAGTTTGTTTCGGAACATTCTAACTCAGGTTAAGGGCAAGTCATCGACTTATCTATGCTCTCTTTGTGTTTCAGTTAGACTCAACCCAGTGAGTCTTTATCCGGAATGGACTGACTTTATCGATAGTGCCTTATTTCGCCCTGTAAAACAATCTCTGTTTTCTTATTTGTTTGATATATTCGTATTTTTAACTAGAGTAGAGAGTTTATTTCCCTTTTTCTTTTCTTTCGTTTCAGTTCAAAGTGTGTTCGTGCAGAAGATTTGTGCATTTCAGAAGGAAAGGTATGTGTGTGGAAATCGTGAAATGCAAATGGTAGCAGGTGATGTGTGGCTAAAGAGTGGGGTTGGTGGGGGCGGGGGGGGGGGGGAGGGGGTAGCGAATCAAATGCTGGCTGTGCAGGCTGGAGAGTGGCTGCTGGTGGGTAGGGGGTTTCAGTGGCGTCATATGATGTGCAGACTGGAAGGTGGTCACTGGTGGGGAGGATTCAAATAGCGACATGTGATGTACAGACTGGAGAGTGGCTGCTAGTGCGGAGAGGGGGGGGGGAGAGCGAATCAAACGTCGACATTTTATGTGCAGGCTTGAGAGTCTTTACTAGTGAGGAGGGGGTGATAGGATTCAAATGGCGACATGTGACGAAAAGGCTGTAGAGTGTGGTTGCTTGTGAGCGGGGGTGGGGGGGATCCAGTGAGCGACATGCGATTGCAGGCTGGCGGGTTTGGACGTTGGTGGGGAGGGGGGGTGGGGGGCAGGTGGTGTGGTGGTCGCAAAATAACGATATTATGTGTGCCTTCGTCTTAGATATCTGCCATAGGTGTCCTTAGATTTCGGCACTCTCTTGGAATCCGTAAGCACGGAATGTATGCTAAGACCAGAGAGCAGATGCCATGCCAGCATATTGCTTGCAAAAGCTGCTAAAACAAAAGAAAAACTACATCAGGTGTTTTATCAGTTATCATTGATGACTCAAATTCTAGGAAGCAGTTGCGTCCGCCAGTGGCGCACGGTAAAAACAACAATTTTCTTCTTTTTTTTTTCAAGAGTATGCTAAAGCGTAGACTGTTGAATTACACGATGAAATGGTTCACACCTTTTTTTTGGGGGTGAAACACGAACTGTTTTACACCGTCAGACAAGTCGTTATCAAAGAGCGGACGCGAACATGACTTTCTCATTAAGTTCAGTCCTCACCAGTGATGCTTCAGCGTTTGAAGCAAACACCACTGAGTGGACCCACCGCCTGTTACATGCGGCTACGTCAGTAATAACACATTTTAGGCCTTCCTAATTTTTTTATGGCTCATGCTGAAAAATCGTGTACACCATTATCCAAGCCCTAAGCCATTGGGGCGCATGACCATTACCGTTTCCTTTCTGCGCGCGCCACATAGAAAATATGCAAGGCAAGGATGCACACGGCATACGCCAGGATTATCCCCGAGACTAATGTCTTCTGTGGGTCCATTTAGATTGAACAGGCAAAAGAACAATGAAAAACCCAAGTTGAAGCATTTCCAATCTCCAGCCTACTCCATGACTTGTGGAGTTCAACATCGGTTTAAACTATTTGTTGGGGGGAAAACGCACGAATTTACGCTGTCAAAGAAATCGCCGAGTTCGTTGTTTGTTTGTTTTTTTTTTCCGCTGTCTTGTTTATTGTCGGATATCTTGCTGTAAAAGCTCTGAAGTATCCACCAGCAGAACAACCTCTTCCGTGTGCATCGTTTTCTTGTTTTATGAGTTTTCCAATTGGTTATGTTATTATCTTGGACGCATTTGACAGATGTGTTTGCCGCGCGTCTTCGGCCGCATTTTGTGGCATTGAATGATGAAGGGCTTGAAGGAGTACTTTATGAAGTCGAACATAATTCGATGTACAAGGCACGGATTGAAGAAGTCGTTTGTATTTCTGTTTGCAGTTGGTCTGGGTGTTATATTGTGACTTGATGTGCTTGGATTTTGACGGCAATTTACTGGACGCCTGCCTCCTGGCATTGGTGGCCGCCCTGAAAAACAGTGAGAACCTGCCGCCATTTTAAATAATAATAAAATAAAGAGTACAGTAGAAACCGCTCAACTGCATAGCCCATTTTGAAAAGAATTTATGCTTTTGTCGCATTTGTTCCATTAACCGGTGTATTTGAAGCAACGATGCGGAAATTAAACAACAGCATGCAGTTTACCCATTTCCTTATTTTCTGCTCTTCTATTACTATTTTTTTCATTCTTCATTGTGTTTGTTCCTGTGTGGCCCTTTAGCAAGTGCGTTCTAGCGAAGCCTTCAGTGTCTTTGAACGGGGCGTAAGACACCGAACAAACAAACCGATTAATGCGATTAACCGATTTCGTCTGTACCAGATATTATACAGCAAGTAGTCGATTGTATTTATTTTTTCCTCTAATGACTTAAACAGTGGCAGTAGACACTAAATAAAACAAACATGTTTATAATGCTTCAGAACAGAAATAAAAACAGTAGAAAAAAATATGTTTTAAGGTTTTAAAATACATTAAGAAAACTGTCCCATGGGCTGTGTTGCTGAGCCGTGGACGAGTAGTCTTGCGTTGTTTACATTTTCAGCCTCGTTGGTGCACGTGACTATTGACGAGGAATCAGGCCTGGCGAGAACCGACAGCAGCAAGAAGCGGGCGCTGACTGTCTACCGCCGGCCCCTCGCCACCACCTTCTCCGTTTTCGACAGGTAGGTGGCGCTTGAACACACTTGTAAAATAATGGTACTGAGGTCTGGAAGCCGTTAATAGCGTTGGGTCGCCATGGCGTTAATGGGGTTGGATAGGCACGGCGTTGACCACAAAGGATTATAGCGATGGAATTAGCGGCATTTTCGGATTTTTGGGGCTTGATAATGATTTATGGATGAAACACGAAGCTGGTATACTAGAGAACAGGAACATAAAATGGCCTTTTGCATTTTGAAAATTAGATCACCTGTCAAGAACTCAAAACTGTCGCTCCTGGAGTCTTTCGGTCATCCCTTTTTAGCCCAGCTTACGTTACACGTAAGCTGGCGTATTCCTATCGGTTTGCGGATGACGTCCGTCAGTTAGTTCGTTAGTTAGTTGTTTATTTAGTAAACTTTGTTTCAAAATGCATCTCTTCCTACAATTTTGATCCGATGTCATTTATTTTTGGTGTGAGGCATCCCTATGGGGTCATGTATATGGCTTGTGCTTTTCTAGTCGATCGGGTGATTTTTGAATTTTTGGGGAATTTTTGAAGAAAAAATTTTAAAATGTATCTCCTCCTACATTTTTGACCCAGTGCCTTTCATTTTTTGGTATTTATGGGATATTTTTGAAGCAAAAATCTCGAAAATAATTCAAAATGCACCTACTCCTACAATTTTGAGTCGATGTCATTTATTTTTGGTGTGAGGCATCCCTAAGGGGTCATGCATAAGGCTTGTGCTTTTCTAGTCGATCGGGTGATTTTTGAATTTTTGGCGAATTTTTGAAGAAAAAAATTTAAAATGTATCCCCTCTTGCATTTTTGACCCGATGTCATTTAATTTTGGTATGACGCACCTCTAAAGGGTCATGCATACGGCTTGTGCTTTTTTAGTCGATCGAACAATTTTTGTATTTTTGAGGAATTTTTGAAGCAAAAATTTCGAAAAAATTCAAAATGTGTCAACTCCTACAATTTTGATTCGATGTCAATTATTTTTGGTGTGTGGCATCCCTAAGCGGTCATGGATACGGCTTGTGCTTTTTTAGTCGATCGGGTGGTTTTTGGAATTTTTTGCGAATTTTTGAAGAAAAAAAATTTTAAAATGTATCTCCTCCTACATTTTTGATCCGATGTCTTTTATTTTTGGTATGAGGCACCCTTAAAGGGATTGTGCACACCTCTTGTGCATTTTTAGTCGATCGGACAATTTTTGTATTTTTAGGGAGTTTTTGAAGAAAAAACTTCAAAGTGCATTTCCCCCTACAGTTTTGAACCGATTTTTTTTATTTTTGTTATGAGGCATCCTTAAGTGGGTCGGGCATACAGCTTGTGCTGTTTGACTCGACTTGGGAATTTTTGACTTTTTTTTAAGGAGGGGGGGGGGGGAGGAATTTTTGATGAAAATACCTCAAAATGCATCTTCTCCTACAGTTTTGATCAGACATCATTTATTTTGGGGCTGGGGCATGCTTAGGGTGTCGTGAATACGGCCTGTGCTTTTTGAGTCGATCAGGGAATTTTTGAAGAAAAAATTCAAAATGCATTTCCTCCTACAGTTTTGATCAGATTTCATTTATTTTTGATATGATCCGTCTCTAGGGGGTCATGCATACGGCTTGTGCTTTTTGAATGAATTTGAAAACTTTAATTTTTTTCGGAATTTTTGAAAAAAATGAAATGAATCTCGTGCAGCGCGTAAGCGCAAGTTAAATGAACTCGCACAATAGTCAGATATAACAACCGGACATCGACGCAAGTTACATAAACATGCGCAGTAGCCCAAAATAAGCACTGCGCATCGATGCAAGTTAAATAGACATGCGCATTGGTCCGAAATGTGAACCGCGCATCGACGGAAGACAAATAAACATGCGAAATGGTCCTAAATAAGCACCGCGCATTAAGGCAAGTTAAATAAACATGCGCACGGATCCGAAAAAAATGAACCACGCATCGACGCAAGTTGAATAGACATGCGCAGTGGTCCGAAATGCGAACCGCGTATCAACGCAACCCAAAGAAACATGCGCAGTGGTCCGAAATGAAAACCGGGGATCAACGCAAGTTAAGCAAACATGCGCAGTGGTCCAAAATAATTACCGCGCATCAACACAAGTTAAATAAATATGCGCACTGGTCCAAAATGCGAACCACGCATCAACGCAAGTTAAATAAACATGCGCACTGTTGGAAAATGCGAACCACTCATCAACGCAAGCTAAATAAACAAACACACTGGTCAGAAATGGGAACCGAGCATTAATGCAAGTTAAAACTAAACCCCATTTCGCTAGCGAAATGTTAAACACTTGACAAAAATTAAAACGCAAAAATACTTCCTTCAGTGGGTTATTTCTTGAATAATATATTGCAAACAACACAGCTTGAATACGTCTTATAAGCCGAGTAGTGTTTGGTTTTTGTTGACTTAAGGTTTTATTGACTGATCAGGCATACGCCGTGTTATCTATTTACGCAGTGAGAGCTCACACAAAGCAGAGCAACTGTGTGTTCTGTGCTGTGCGTGAAATGCTTCGCATTTACTTGCAAAAATACGCTCTTTTCACTTAGCAAGAAATCCGGTCACTGTCAAGAATAAAAGATACCAACGGTTGGTCGCACAAATTAAAAAACCCCTGCCAAGCCACAGGCTTGTCATGTGTTAAGAAAATGCGCACTGGTCCGAAATGCGAACCACACATCAACACAAACTAAATAAGCAAGCACACTGGACCAAAATAAGCACCGTACATCAACGCAAGTTAAATAAACATGCGCACTGGTTCGAAATGCGAACTGTGCATTAACGCAACTTAAATAACATGCGCACTATTCAAAATAAGAACTACGCATCAACACAACTTAAATAAACATGTGCACTGGTCCAGAATAAGAACCGCGTATCAACTCAAGTTAAAGAAATATGCGCATTGGCCTGAAATAAGAACCGCGCATCGACGCACGTTAAATTAATATTTGCACTGGTCCAAAATAAGCACCGCGCATCAACGCAAGTTAAATAAACATGCGCACTGGTCCGAAATTCGAAGCGCGCATGAACGCAAGTTAAATAAACATTCGGAATGGTCCGAAATGCAAACTGCTCACCAACGCAAGTTAAATAAATATATGTACAGGTCCAGAATAAGCACCATGTATCGACGCAAGTTAAATAAACATACAAACTGGTCCGAAATGCGAACCGCGCATCAAGGCAACCTAAGGAAACTTGGGCTGTCCGAAATAAGTACCGCTCATCAACGCAAGTAAAATAAACATGCGCATTGGTATGGAACAAGAACCGCACATCAACACAAGGTAAATAAACTTGCGCACTGGTCTGAAATAAGAACCGCACATCAACACAAGGTGAACAAACATGCCCACTGATCCGAAATAAGAACCGCACATCAACACAAGGTAAATAAACATGGGCACTGATCCGAAATAAGAACCGCTCATCAACAAAAGGCAAATAAACATGCGTGCTAGTCCGAAATGCGAACCGCGCATCAACAAAAGGTAAATAAACATGCGCACTGTTCCAAAATGAGAGCCGCGCATCAACGCAAATTAAATAAACATGCGCACTTGTCTGAATAAGAACCGCCCATCGAGGCATGTTACATAAATATGCGCACTGGTCCGAAATGCGAGCGTTGTTCGAAGGTATCTAGGGCAGATTATCCAGTCTACCAGAGATACAAAAATCTGTTTCCCATTTTTCTGGGAAACAAATCTTTGTGTGTATTTATCGGTCTAATTATTGAGCTAGCCTTTTGCCGTCTCATCTTTTGAAGCCCAAATTTTCAGGGAAATTCCCTTGCTCATGCACGCTGGAATCGGTCTTATTGCTTTTCGTAAGCTGGGACTTTGTCCTTGGACAAACTTGTTTTGTCCAACTCCCCGTGGCAACCCTGGACAAAGGACACTTGTTTGTCAGTATCCGTAAATGCATTGAAATTAATATGTCTGCTGAGAACAGCAGTCTTTCACCACAAACAAACAAAACCCCAATGTGACACTGTTGCTGCATGCTGCCTTAATCCCTGCTTATTGATAAAAAAAATAAAACCTGAGTACGCCGTTTCACGTATTATTTGGACAGGAATTAGCCGTGGTAAGACAATGACATTACGGAGTTATCGTTTTGCTATAAATTACTGGGGGTACTTAAGGGTAATTCATACCGGATTACAATGAAAATACAGGGATATCGCTTCGAAAAAATCCAAATAGGAGGTGTTAAGCGCAGGAGAAATGACCTTTCACTGGCGGAAAAGTGAAAATAATCAAGGCTAGCAATGGCAAAAGTGTTTGAAAATTGGCAGATGAATTTAATTGTAGCAAAACGCAAATTGCAAACATTTCGCAAAAGAAAGATGCTTATTTGGATCAGAACAGAACTGTTCAAAACTGTTTCATGTCATTTTTCTTGTTAAAATGTCCAATCTGTCCATTAGGGGGTGTCCATACCATGTTTGCTACCAGTCACTTTGCCACCGACAATTTTGCCATCAACCAATTTGCCTCCGAACACTTTGCAACCGCCCCCTACCCATTTTGCCACCGATTTTTTAAAAGTCTGATATTTCATAAGTTATTTAATTGTTTAGCTGTTTTCGATAACTTTTTTCATTTGTTTATGTTTTGATATCAATGTTTATGTTTTATCTCGAGTCGCAATTGTCAGTTACTTTTGGGATAAAGGGATTAAGACTGTGTATGCGTGAGCCTTGGGATTATGATTAGTGAGGGCAGACTACGCATCGTACTCCGAAAATTGTCAATTTTAAAGCAAAGTACAACGGTACACGTGCCCCGAGTAATTGACAGTTACTTGGGAGATTAGGCGATTAAGACTGTGCATGCGTGAGCCTGGGGATTATGATTAGTGAGGGAATGATTTATGTGGTTTGGACTTTGTGCAAATTTATGATTTGCAGAAAGCGGCAGATTGAGCAGGTCCAGAGTAGAAACTGTCAGTAGATTAAGGGAGTATTTGGGAATCAAGTAGAAGGTGCCGTTGTTGAGTCTGTTAGTCTTCAATAAAGCAATCCGGAGTAGAACTTGTCAGCAGACTAGCGAGGTATCGGGTGATTAAGTACGAAGTGCTTAATTCTGATTCGTGACATCTCAACGTATGCATACTGAAAAGTAAATTGTCGTATCCATCCAAAATTCTCGAAATATCGTCGATCTTACTCATCAGAAATACTGCATAGCGTTTCTGGATTATGTAGTGACTACGGTACTTCGTTTGAAAATTCATCGTGAAAAGCATTTGTGAATACTTGGAAATCGGCCTTCTCTACTGCATCACCATTTATCGCTCACTGGACTCACTGGAAAAAATTCTACTATTGCACACCATCATCTTTGCTTGTTGGTAGCTACTGGAATCTACATGCAACATGGTTGCGCTTGCACTGCTTGTCCTCTCTATTTTTAGCCTAGCTTACGCGTAACGTAAGCTGGGTATTCAGTTTGCGGGCGGCGTCCGTTAGTTAGTTAGTTAATTGTTTATTTAGGAAACTTTGGTTCAAAATGCATCTCATCCTACAATTTTGATCCGATGTCATTTATTTTTGGTATGAGGCATCCCTAAGGGGTCATGCATACGGCTTGTGCTTTTTTAGTCGATCGCGTAATTTTTGAATTTTGGGGGAATTTTTGAAGAAAAAATTTTAAAACGTATCTCCTCCTACATTTTTTATCCGATTTGATTTTTTTGGTATGAGGCACCACTAAAGGGTCGCGCATACGGCTTGTGCTTTTTTAGTCGATCGGACAATTTTTGTATATTTGGGAAATTTTTCAGCAAAACTTTCGAAAATAATTCAAAATGCATCTACTCCAACAATTTTGATTCGATGTCATTTATTTTTGGTGAGAGGCATCCCAAAGCGGTCCTGCTTACGGATTTTTTAGTTGATCGGATGATTTTTTTTAATTTTGGGGGAATTTTTGAAGAAAAATTTTTAAAATGCATCTCCTACATTTTTGATCCGATGTCATTTATTTTTAGCATGGGGCACCACTAAAGGGTCGTGCATACGCTTGTGCTTTTTCAGTCGACAGTTTTTAGGTATTCCTATCGGTCTGCGGATGGCGTCCGTTAGTTAGTTCGTTAGTTAGTTAGTTCGCTGTAAACTTTGTTTCAAAATGCATCTCCTCCTACAATTTTGATCCAATGTCATTTATTTTTGGTGTGAGGCATCCCTAAGGGGTCGTGCATACGGCTTGTGCTTTTCTAGTCGATCGGGTGATTTTTGAATTTTTGGGGAATTTTTAAAGAAAAAAATTTAAAATGTATCTCCTCCTACATTTTTGACCCGATGTCATTCATTTGTGGTATGAAGCACCCTTAAAGGGTCGTGCATACGGCTTGTGCTTTTTTAGTCGATCGGACATTTTTTTTTATTTTTGGGGATTTTTTTAAGCAAAAATTTTGAAAAAAAATGCATCTACTCCTACAATTTTGGTTCGATGTCATTTATTTTTGGTGTGAGGCATTCCTAAGCGGTCGTGCATACGGCTTGTGCTTTTTTAGTCGATCGGGTGATTTTTGAATTTTTTGGGATTTTTTTAAGAAATTTTAAAATGTATCTCCTCTTACATTTTTGACCCGATATCATTTATTTGTGGTATGAAGCACCCCTAAAGGGTCGTGCATACGGCTTGTGCTATTTTATTTTGTATTTTTGGGGAATTTTTTAAGCAAAAATTTCGAAACTAATTCAAAATGTATCTACCCCTACAATTTGATTCGATGTCATTTATTTTTGGTGTTAGTGCATACGGCTTGTGCTTTTTAGTTGATAGGGCAATTTTTGTATTTTTAGGGAGTTTTTGAAGAAAAAAACTTCGAAATGCATTTCCCCCACAGTTTTGAACCGATTTCTTTCTTTCGGGGGAATTTTTGATGAAAATACCTCAAAATGATTTTTTTCTGCAGTTTTTATCAAACATCATTTATTTTGGGGCTGAGGCATGCTTAGGGTGTCGTGAATATGGACTGTCTTTTCAGACAGTCGATCAGAGAATTTTTGAAGAAAAAAATTCAAAATGCATCTCCTCCTACAGTTTTATCAGATTTCATTTATTTTCGATATGAGCCGTCTCTAAGGGTTCATGCATACGGCTTGTGCTTTTTGAGTGACTTGGAAAACTTTTGAATTTTGTTCGGAATTTTTGAAAAAAAAATTAAATGAATCTCCTCCTACAGCGCATAAACGCAAGTTAAATGAACTTGCGCAGTAGTCAGATTTAACAACCGCACATCGACGCAAGTTAAACAAACATTCGCAGTAGTCCAAATTAAGTACTGCGCATCGATGCTAGTTAAATAAACATGCGCATTGGTCCGAAATGTGAACCGCGCATCGACGGAAGATAAATGAAGATGCGAACTGGTCCAAAATAAGCACCGCGCATCAACGCAAGTTAAATAAACATGCGCCCTTGTCCGAAAAAAGAACTACGCATCGACGTAAGTTGAATAGACATGCGCAGTGGTCCGAAATGCGAACTGCGCATCAACGCAGCCTAAAGAAACATGCGCACTGGTCTGAAATGAGAACGCATCAACACCAGTTAAATAAACATTGGCGAAGGCCTGAAATGCGAACCGGGCATCGACGGAAGTTAAATAAACATGTGATCCGGTCCAAAATAAGCACCGCACATCACCGCAAGTTAAACAAACATGCGCACTTGTCCGAAAACAGAGCCACGCATCGCCGCAAGTTGAATAGACATGCGCAGTGGTCTGAAATGCGAACCTCGCATCAACGCAAGTTAAATAAACATGAAGAAAGAACCATGAATCGACGCAAGTTGAATAGACATAAGAGTCGGGCATCGACGGGACTTAAATAAACATGCGTTCTGGTCCGAAATGCAAATCGCGCGTCAACGCAAGTTAAATGAACCTGCTCACTGGTCCCAAACTGCGAATCGCGCATCAACGCAACCTAAAGAAACAGGTATACTGGTCCGAAATGCGAACCGGATATCAACGCAAATTAAATAAAGATGCACATTGGTCCGAACTGCAAAACGCACATCAGCGCAAGTTAAATAAACATTTGCACCGGTCCAAAATAAGTACCGATCATCAACATAAGTTAACTAAATATGCGCAATGGTCCAAAATGCGAACCATGCATCAACACAAGTTAAAAAAAAAACATGCGCGCTGGTCCGAAATGCGAACCGCACAGTAACACAAGCTAAATAAGCAAGCACATTGGACCAAAATAAGCTCCGAAATTCGAACCGCGTATCAACTCAAGTTAAAGAAATATGCGCATTGGCCTGAAATAAGAACCGCGCATCGACGCACGTTAAATAAACATACGCAGTGGTTCGAAATGCGAACCACGCGCCAACGTAAGTTAAGTAAACATTTGCACTGGTCCAAAATAAGCACCGCGCATCAACCCAAGTTAAATAAACATGCGCAGTGGTTGGAAATGCGAACCACGCTCCAACGCAAGTTAAATAAACATTTGCACTGGTCCAAAATAAGCACCGCGCATCAAAGCAAGTTAAATAAACATGCGCAGTGGTTGGAAATGCGAACCACGCTCCAACGCAAGTTAAATAAACATTTGCACTGGTCCAAAATAAGCACCGCGCATCAACGCAAGTTAAATAAACATTCGCACTGGTCCAAAATAAGCACCGCGCATCAACGCAAGTTAAATAAACATTCGCACTTCTCCGAAATTCGAACCCGCATCAACGCAAGTCAAATAAACATGCGCACTGGTCCGAAATCCGAACCGCGCATTAACGCAAGTTAAATAAACATGCGTAATGGTCCGAAATTCGAACTGCTCATCAACGCAAGTTGCATAAACACGCACACTGGTCCAAAATGCAAACCACGCACCAACGCAAGTTAAATAAACATATGCACATGTCCAAAATAAGCACCGTGCATCAACGCAAGTTGAATAAACTTGCAAACTGGTCCGAAATGCGAACAGCGCATCAAGGCAACCTAAGAAAACTTGTGCTGTCCGAAATAAGTACCGCTCATCAACGCAAGTAAAATAAACATGCGCATTGGGATGGAACAAGAACCGCACATCAACACAAGGTAAATAAACATGCGCACTGATCCGAAATAAGAACCGCACATCAACACAAGGTAAATAAACATGCACACTGATCTGAAATAAGAACCGCCCATCAACACAATGTAAATAAACATGCGCATTGATCCGAAATAAGAACCGCACATCAACAAAAGGTAAATAAACATACGCATTGATCCGAAATAAGAACCGCACATCCACACAGGGTAAAAAAAACATGGGCGCTCGTCCTAAATGCGAACCGCACATCAACGCAAGTTAAATAAACATGTGCACTGTTCCAAAATGAGAGCCGCGCATCTACGCAAAATTAAATTAACATGCGCACTTGTCTGAATAAGAACCGCGCATCAAGGCAAGTTACATAAATATGCGCACTGGTCCGAAATGCGAGCGTTGTTTGAAGGTATCTATGGCAGACTATCCAGTCTACCAGAGATACAAAAAAATCTGTTTCCCATTTTTCTGGCAAAGAAATCTTTGTATGCATTTATCGGTCTATGTTCTGGTTCGGTGCTAAATTAATTATTGAGCTAGCTCTTTGCCGTCTCATCTTTTAAAGCCCACTTTTTCAGGGAAATTCCGTTGCTCATGCACGCTGGAATTGGTCTTATTGCTTTTCGTATGCTGGGACTTTGTCCTTGGACAAACTTGTTAAATAATGTAACTACGTTCAGGTGTCGAAGGTAAACATTACCGCATGGAAATCTGCTGCTCAGTCTGACAAGCCACAACACGCAGTACACGGGCAATGTTTGCTCGCTCATCATTTTCCAGTGCAAATCAGTCAATGGACTGAGGCTGTACTGTGATCTAATAGCCAAATTTCAGTACCTGTTTTGACATACAGAATGCAAATAAATTTCAATAAAACTAGAGGGACCAAACAGACATGCCACAATATGTCTAGTTTATGGCACAAAAAAGAGGAATCATACGGAAACAACTTACAACATCTTGCGAATTCAGTAAAATGTGGGAATTTTCATCCCCAGGTGTAATTATCCCCCGTGAAACGGAGGGATATAGTTATGAGCTTGTCGTCTGTCCGACTGTGCGTCCGTGTGTCTGTCCACAAAAAGTACTAAGTTTTATCCGACCGACTTATAGAAGGGTATGGCATAGGAACCTGAAACCTTGCTTGGTGAAAAAATATATATTGAAGGTGTGCAACGTGGCATTATTGTCAAAATCGGCCAAAAATTTACGTCGTGTTAAATTGTTAAAAATGGTGAATTTTTGACTTGAACTTAGCCGTGAGGCGATGTTTTGTCCGGCCGACTTCTCATAGAAGTGTTTGTCATAGGAATCTGAAACCTTTGCATGATGAAAATATATGTATTGAAGATGTGCAACGTGGCATTATTGTCAAGACCGGTTAAAAATTTACGTAGTGAGAAATTGTTAAAAATGGTGAATTTTTGACTTGAACTTAGCCGTGAGACGATGTTTGTGTGGCCGTTACTGTGTGGTATTTACATTTCTGCATTCGACGTTTGTTTCAGAAATATATGGGACTATTTTTTAACGTTGCGATTTACGTGTGGTCTCGGCGGTCTGTAGTTAATGCTTATTTCAGAAAAAATTCAAATGCGGTGGCGTTCAGGAAACCTTGCACAATTTGCGTGTGTTTTAAAGATTATTCAAAGTGTGCTATAAATATTCAAATTGAAGTTGTTATTTTGAAAATCTGCCAAAAATTCACGTAAGGAAAGCTGTCAAAAATCGTTAATTTTTACCTGTATCTTTTTCATGCATTTTACTTTTACTGCTTCACGGGGGATGCTGTCTTACTGAGGCTCTAGTTAGACTGTATTGGTCTAAATTTTGAATGTCCAGAAACGACCTCTTTAGAAGAAATATAAGATAAGGCAGGAGGGCTTTTCATTTGAAGTTTTGGACAACATCGTCAGTTGTTTAACCCCGTTGGAATAAAGTGTCACTCCAAAATGATGCTCTACCACTGCAGTATAAAATCTGCGTTATGTTCTAGTTTATTGAAATTCAAAAATGAATCTGGCTTTTTATTTGGCGCAGTCTGATTCACAGTTTCGTGTGCGAGATTTATGCACAAAAATAGGTCTCAAGTTTTTACCTGATAGACATAAAAGCAAAGAAAGTTAGAAGCATGGCAGTCAATGTGGAAATAGATCAAAATCACTTTGAAATAGATCTAGAGCTATTTCTGTTTTAGAAAACCATTTTTATAATATCATAAAAATAAATTTTCCCACATTCTGATAAAGTGTCGACACTTTATCGATATCTCATAGCAGAGAAAATCCTGCGAATTTTCTCTGCTATGAGATTTCCTGCGAATTTTTTCTACTTTGAGCACTCGAAACGGTGAACTGACTTACTCTAAAACTGCAGCCATACGCTATTGTTCCCAGATTGTTTTTGTTGATCGGTCAACATCTATGGGTCTGGAAAAAGGTCTTATTTACGGTTTCCGTTCATGTGTGTGAACGCGCATCTCCACTGGACATTCTGCCTAAAGCACCACTGGTAGAATTTTGCCTGAATCGTTCCAGAACATTTGTTGCAATCTGGTCCGTCTGGTGTTGTATAAATTCGACAAAGTTACCAGGAATGACACAATATGACCTGCAACAGGTTGGCGGTGTAGTTAAACCAATCTAATAACTAACTAACTGTCTGATGTTTCAATATTTTTGTCCATGGCGTGTACATGTACTGATTTTCATGAAGGTTTCCTCAATTATGTTGATATATCAGGCATATTTTTCCGAAGTGGTCTGAACTCAGTAAAATGACGCGTTCTTGCTGGGACCTACTCCATCTTCGTTTTCTGTACACATCAACCCGAGAATGGCAAAGCTTTATAATTGCTCGGACCGTCAGTTACTCCTTACATAAGAAATTCACTTCATCAACTTACTCATCAAAAGCCTCAAATCCAATTTAAGTTTCCGTTTCGGAGTTTACGTTTGCCAAGCGAGATCCCGGTAAACCGTGACTTACCTGTTCTTTTGTTGCAGTCAAGCAAAATTCGTACTCATTTGACCCTGTTGGTATGCATTATTAGAACTTTGATTAATAATAAACCAGCAGAGAAATTTTGAAATCAAATTTTTAAAAGTTTCTGGTATACACGCGGTAGTACATGTACATACACGAGCAAGGCTGAATAGAAAACGCGAGACATGTTTATGAACACGTAGGAGGGGGAGGGGGGGGATTGAACATGGGCTTTTTGAAGGGTATGCCGCTCGGGTTTGTCTGAATAAACCTTTGTTCAAGTCTTGAATTGAAGTCGATGGCGTCAGAAAGTTTGCTGTGTTTGTATTGTAGACAGATTTTAATTGTGGATCCAACTCAAGAAGAAGAAACCCTGGAGACGAGTAACGTCACCATAGTAACGAACGATGACGATTCCATTTGCCATATCCATAAACCAGGCGAGAGCTTGACACGGAATGGAACGAATAACACTGAACAATTTATAAGATAGCACGAGGAAGGATATAGGGCATGGATCGTTTGTCAGCGAGTTCGGCCGCCAACCAAACATTCACTTCAAGCTCAACATGTCACATTTATTTTTAGACCCCTGCGGCTGTAAAGCGGGGCTGTCCGCCTGTGTACACGTTTTTGTATGCACGTTATTTCAGCAGCATTTTAGTTCTTCAGTTAATTTGTTGTTGTTGTCGTTGTTGTTGTATTTTCTCAAAATGATCAAAAGCCAAAATTTTGAAAATTGTGCGTCTTAACTTGTTATTTAAGAATATTAAACCCATTAGAAATGCTCAGGATATCTTCAGACATCTTGGGCCGATTTCACAACTTAAGTCTAGACGTGGTCTGAAACCATGTTTCAAACCCAGTCTAGACCGGGTTTTGTCAGTTTACACAGACATAGTTCCCCTCTCTGTTTCTCTTTGATATGTATCAAAACATGCATGATGTGCGATCCGATTTCACAACATGGGTTTCAAAATTGTACTAGACCATTATGATCATTAAAACCGCGCGTAGATACAAACCATATTTGAGTAGGTTTCAGTATTTGATGACAACATTTTAAATGATGATAACACCTTGAACATCAGGTCAACATATATTTTTCACACAGGTGCTCAGAATCACATTCTTCCTGCAAAGATCTGTACTTGCAAATATGTTTCTATAGTGTCTTATTTAACTTTTAATCAAAATTATAAATGAGGAATTAGCCGCTATAAAATCCATCAGTTATTTTCTCCCAGGTTTCAGATTTTTTGTTATTAGTGTTCCCGTCTAAGGACTCATTTTCAATGATGTCTCTATGTTCATCTACTAAGCGAATTAGAGTCCATCGATCTTCATTCGAGAAATTTACATTAGCCATTTTGGTCAATATCCTGAAGGGAGGAATGCACAATAAGATATAGAAAACTGAAATATTTGACCGTGCCTCTATAACAGATATTAAAAAGCTTCAGCGGTAAGCAGCGCCCGAATTTAACGCTTGCTCTCTTGCCCGGGCCAAGTAAAAATACTTCCGGACAAGTAAAATTTTGGCGCACTTGCCGTACAACCAAGTGAAATTTTGGCGCACTTGGCCGACGGGCATGTGAAATTTTGGTTTATGGCTTTTCATCGGGCAAGTAAAATATTTTTGCGGGCATATAGAAATATAATAGATTTGCCCGCCTGGCAAGTGCGAAAACATCTTAATTTCGGTCCCTGGCTAAGTGAAATTCACGCATTCTTCAATTGTATCAGTTTACTAGAACCCATACCAACACTATACACTGGTCATAAGCGAACCGTTTTTGTAGTCTGTATCACTAGAATTCAGTCGATGGTCGTACTGAAACGGGTGCATTATGAGGTACGGTCCAATCAAACCAGGTCTAGACTGAAGTTGTGAAATTCTGCTTCAAACTTGGTTTGGTGAAATCATGGTTTAGCCGTGGTTTCAACTTTCTTTTGAGCTAAAATATCAAAATTTAAACGCTAACTAGCTTTACGAAATACACAACAGGGCAAAAAAAAGCATTAGTTACTGGCAAATGTCCAATAAATGTCCTGGTCCACTAAAATTTTTGATTGACTCCACCGGATGTCCACCAAAATTTATCAACTTTGGTACATATGGTTTCTGAGGTGATCCACCGAATTTGAGTGCGGTCCAGTAAATTTAATGAATCACTGGACGGGGTGTCCAACGAGAAAAAATCTTTTTCCAGCCCTGCACAATAAACCAAAAATTGAAATGAGACATATGTTGACAGAAAAGTGCAATAGACATAAAATCACGCGGCCAGCTTATCAAAACTTAACAATAAATTTGCTGATCACTGATAAAAAAAAAACACATGCGTGACTGCTTATTGTCTTATCAATAACGTCCATGTGATATCTTTCAACTTGCAAATGCAAAACTCAGGGAAAGAGAAGTTTGATTATGAATGTGGTTTGGACCGAGGCTGTGAAATTCACTATGGTCTGAAACCCAGTCTAAACCGCGGTCTAGACTGAGTTTGCTCCAAATCAGGGCTAGACTTAAGTTGTGAAATCGGCCCCTAATGTCTGGTGTCTGATAGCAAAACACTTCCAGTTTGTATATGCTGCAACCTTCATACTATTGCACTCACCTTTTTTTTTTTTTTTTTTTTTTTTTTTTTGCAAAGTCGTTTTCTTGAGCTGTCTTGCCCTAATCACAGTCAAATTATATTTCATGCAATGAAACAATGGCTAGCCTATAAAACATTGATCACGACGGACGGTGATGGAATGTTGGATTAAGTAGTCTGTTTTTGTTTTCATGTTTTTAATATCCAGCTTTTTAAAGTTTTTTTAAGTTCCGGAGAAACCGTCGCACTTAAGGTTTTCCGAATAATAAATTCCATGCCTTGGCTAAAGGGAAAACTGGTAAGAACCAATGCGAGTTAGTCGTGAAATTTGTACCCATTAGCCAAAAATTGCGTGTTATTTTCGTAACGCCCTTCATCCGATTTCAAATTAAAAGAAATAGGGGAAACTCCCAAATAGACCGACACGGGTTCACGACCGTGTGTGAATCAGATGGCGCTGTGTGCCCCATGTTAACACAGCTGAATGTCTTTCAATAAGACACTCTTTGAGACATGTAAAGCTCATAAGCCTTGGTATTTCACGAAAGCAGAAAACGGCGGACCCCATGCCTTGTCATATTGCTTTTAACACAATTGGCTTTGATTCGGGTATTTTATTATAATGTTTGTGTCTGAACACTTCTCGCACGAACTGAACTTTTTAATTGAAATACAGGGCCACCTCACACAGTGGGTCCACGTCACAAAAAAAAATACATTTCAACAGTCCCATTATAAGTGCCTTTTGATATGAATCACCTTTGAAATGAGACCACCCAGGAAATTGGACCACTTTAGTTCAGTTCCACTGGTGGTCCTGTTCCACTGGTGGTCCTGCCTCCAGGGATGCACTGTATTTTGATGTCAGAGAATGTAGAAATTTGTTTCGATCCCAAAACTTCATTAACTTAATTGACCCTCCCTCTATAGCTGGGTGGGGGGGGGGGGGGTTAATGTGGGATGAGATCAAGGTTAAAGCAAGTTTGTGGCAGCTATGCAGGTAGGTTTAAATAATTTGTGTTCCTCCTTGGGGGGAATTCGGAAAATTTTCTCCCCGTTTTGGAGCAAGCTCAAAATATATAATGACTATGTATTCATTTTTGTCGTGTTAAGTCATGACAAGGGACAGCTTGAAAAGATTAACCGCAAAACCCTGCGATTCTCGTTGTGAGGTTAGAGTTCTGATGCTAACAGCGACCATCTTTATCTGGAATTTAATATTCGATTAAGCAAGCAGTTTTCGCTCATGTTGGCAGTTACAGTATTAAGACCACAGTCGAAGTCTGCAGAATTTTTACAGACACATTGAAAAGTCGAGTTTTTCGCCATACCTTTTTATTTGTTTATATAGAAATCGCAAATTCATCGAAGTTAACCATATTTATGTTCACATGAAACAGGATGTTATCGTTTTTAGCAGTTTTGCACGTTTTTCAGTGACTTAACAGTAATTTAAGAGAAAAAAAAAAGACTTTTCTTTGCGCAACAGACATAATAACATCAATGCTGTTGTCGTGACTTGAGTCATTCATAGAGTTAAGTCATTCATAAAGTTCATATCTGTAACTTGTTAGATTTTAGTGTTTTGTCTTTTTTGTTGAAGTTAAGCTATATTTATTGCGAAACCTCATTCCCTTTTCAAACAGGTGGCAGCGCGTTGAGCGACAATCAGATGAACGACTGCATAGCCAGGGCGACATCTAGGTGCAAGGAACTGCGTTCGCTCATCGATGACGTCACAGAGGATGTGCAGAGGTGACGTCACAAAGGATATGTAGAGACTCTAAGAATACCAGCCTCAGTGGAGGGAGCAAGAGAAAACAAGCGACATAATAACCTGAAAATTGAAATGTTTCAAGGCATATAGCAGCCTAGTGCCTACTTCTTATACTGAAGGACATAAAAAGTTGCACCTTGAAACGTTTTTTCTTTCTGGTTAAGAACTTAATCCTTGTATTCATTTTCACATGTGTTCGTCACGCAGTTAAAATCTTAGTTGATTGAAAAAAGACACCTGTACTTTTTGCTTTTAAAGAGATTGTGTTGTGATTTAAGTGTTATTCCTTTACTTCCGCCTTCGTTATTGATGTTTATGTTATGGTGGAATAGTTTGTTGCCACTTAAAGTGCTTAATTGGAAGTAAAATCGAAACATCATTGATTATAACTAATTTCAGCATATATAGAGGACACCAAATATTGTTTCCCTGGGGCTAAATTTAGGAAGCCTGGGAATGAGGGAGGGGGGTGGGGGGGGGGGGGAGGGGGGGGCGGGCTGTGGAATGATTTGGGGCGTGATGCGGAATTGTCGTTGTTGGCCTCCACTCGACGAAAAAGGTGTTTCAGTGACAGACGTGTCTGACATGTCCGTTTATGTGGTAGATGGTGGGCCAGAATGCTTAGCCACAATCTTGGGAAGCCCGCCATTGGCAAGTAATCGTGACTGCCCCCGCCCCCCCCCCTCACCCTCCCACCCTCCCACCCCTGTACACACCCATTAGAGGATGTTTGTTTTGTATTTCTCGCCACTCCCTTCATTCGGATCATTTATTTATGATCTTATTGTTAGCTTTTTGACCGCACCCGTCGGACACATGGGGCTTTACACGTCACTTGATACACTCACTGCTTTTAAAACCACAGCTAAAATGTACTTTTCAAGCGTTTACATTATGTACATGTAGTCAGCAAGTAAGCAAAAACTGATAGATATTTTTTTTTTACAAATATTGCAATTTTTCAGTGCCAGAATTGAACAGTGATTTGCGTCTTTGGAAAAATATCGATCAGTAAATCGTTTTTCTTTTTTTTCTACCTTCCGGTTATATCGACTGCGGGACTGCAAGTGATTTCATTGTTATTTAAAACCTGAGTAGTCAACCTGTACATGACGGTGGTGGAGTGGGAGGGAGGGTTGGGGGTTGGGATGGGCTAGAGTTCAGATCCAAGGCTATTTCTGTCGTCTTGTTTTTGTTGCAACTTCAGCTGTCGGAAAAACTTGTCAATGACACTTGACTTCTTGTCAATACTGACGAACATTCTGGACGTGTCTGACAGCTTCTGTACCAGCATATTGGAATTCGATCACAGAGCAGCCTGTGAGCGTTGAGTATGCACTAAATAATACGTCCCAATATATTGTGAAAACTTATCAGACATTTTAAAAAATGGCGTTTTGATTTACTGTCGTTTTGCATTTGTTCTATATTTTAAGACGAACGAGGCTTTGATCAAAGCTGACCATTTATACTTGACAGGTTTGTGTCTCTCCAAGACAGCAGGCTTTAACTCTGCATCACCCATCTCCTTTATAATGTTGATAGTGAAGCATTGTTAATCAATGGACTCAATATGTTACGCATTCGCCCCCAGAACAACATTTAAGGGGCAGACAAGCACTTGGGACAGATTGGTTTGATAGATAAATCTATTTATTGGTTCTGTCATCATTCGGATTTTACAGCCACACTTGGAAACGTCGAGATTTTTTTTTTTTTTTTTTGGGGTGATGGGGGGGGTGTTAATCTAAAAATTTAACTCCACGCTTTTTATACAGAGCACCAGAAATAGTACACCAGTGCGGGCTGTCTGAGTAAAACTCGTGAGAAATACTGCTGCTTTCAGAGATCTGGACACAAATTCCCCATATTGTGGGACCGCCTGGAAAGAGAGCTCCAGGAATGCATTGAGAGTGCCGGGAACGCTTTGGGAGGGAGCTCAAGGAACGCGTTTGGAGTGCTAGGAACGCTTTGGGAGAGAGCTCAAGGAACGCGTTGGGAGTGCTAGGAACGCTTTGGGAGGGAGCTCAAGGAACGCGTTGGGAGTGCTATGATTTGAGAGGAAGCGCCAGGAACGCTTTAGGGGTGCTAGGAACGCTTAGAGAGGAAGCACCAAGAATGCTTTGGGAGTGTTAGGAACGCTTAGAGAGAATGCATCAGGAACGCTTAGGGAGGAAGCGCCAGAAACCCTTTGAGAGTGTTGGAAAACCTTGGGGAGGGAGCGCCTGGAACGTTTTGGGAGTGCTAGAACGTTTTTGGGAGGGGGCGCTTGGAACAGTCGGTAAAGGGGGGGGGGGGCAGAACCGCTTTGGGAGGGAGCGCAAGGAACGCATTGGGAGTGCTGTGAGCGTTTGGGAACGATTTGAGAGGAAGCGCCAGGAACCCTTTAAGAGTGCTGGGAACGCTTAGAGAGGAATAACCAGGATTGCTTTGGGAGTGTTAGGAACGCTTAGGGAGGAAGCGTCAGAAACCCTTTGAGAGGGCTGGAAAACCTTGGGGAGGGAGCGCCTGGAACGTTTTGGGAGTGCTAGAACGTTTTTGGGAGGGGGCGCTTGGAACAGTCGGGAAGGGGGGGGGCAGAACCGCTTTTGGAGGAAGCGTCAAGAGCGCTTTGGGGTGTTCGGAAAGCTTGGGGAGATAGCGTCGGAACGCTTTAAGGGTGCTAGGAACGCTTGAGAGCGCCTGCACCAGGCTTATGGGTTCGCTGAACCCAAGGTGTTGACAGTCGAGTCGTGCCGCCCGTGTCCGAGTTTCACTTACAAAAGGAAAGCCCGGAAAGAACAGCGTAAAAAGCGGTCTAAGCCAGGTTGTATTTTAATTGAACATTGGCATTTATAAACATGCAGGCACGTCAACAACGCCTGGGAGCCTCTCACCACTGGGTCAACCACTCACTTGGTCAACCACTCGCTGGGTCAACCACTCACTGGGCCAACCATACTGTATAATGACCTGACATAGACCTTTTCAGAGCATAGGAAGCAAACGAACAACGAACAAAAAGTGTACCGGAATTGCACTAAGAACGT
Source organism: Protula sp. h YS-2021 (assembly GCA_949752745.1). Taxonomy (NCBI): domain Eukaryota; kingdom Metazoa; phylum Annelida; class Polychaeta; order Sabellida; family Serpulidae; genus Protula; species Protula sp. h YS-2021. The sequence goes on from OX457025.1 coordinate 33,958,389, forward strand.
CATTTTAATGTGTGCAGCTTACAAACAGTATCTACCTAATATGTCCCGTACAATACCCCCCCCCCCCCCCCAAAAAAAAAAAGAAAATGTGGCATACTTAGTTTCTGATTTTGCTATAAATAGCAATAAATCGGAAATTTTTAAAAGTGCGATGAATATATCGATTTCGGCGAAATGAATCTGGTAAATTGCAAATGCATTCAGTTCATTACGCTGCAAAGAATCTCATAGTATTTTAAAATGCCTTGTCATTGCTTCAAAACATTTCGGTTAATCGCAAGAAAAGACGGATAAATGCAGAAATATCTTTTGAAATGGGTTAACGGTTGTGATTAATTTGACGATAGGAGGCTTCCAATTATATTGCGCGTCACTCATTATTTATATTTTCTATGTGCTATTCATTTTCTGTGCTGGTTGTATGGAACAAGGTGTGAATGTTTCTTTTAATTGAAAAGATAATTGAGCAATACTTTGTAGGCTTACCAAAATGGGCCCTAAAAACATTTTACTGACCATATTGAGTTGCACTCTGTACCGTAAAAAAAATGGCCCAACGCCTTATCCCCATGGAGCGGGCCATTGCCGTTGGGTAACGTCAGGGAGGAAGAACTCAAAGAGAAGTGGCGTTAGACTTGGGCGTTTCCAAGCCAGCAATCAGTGTCTTGCACAAGAAGTTCCGACAAACCGAGACCGGCCAAATGTGTTAACGCCGCAGGAGGACATACACATTATTTGTGTGAATTTTGGTGTGATACCCTTCCAACTTTAAACGTGTAATTTGCACAAAACAAATCGAAACTCAAGTGTGAAATTTGGAAAAAGGTTGAATTTATATATTCTGTTCTTTTCTTTACTTGTTTTGCTCAATTTTGAAATCCACAACCCGCCCAACACAAATATAAATAATTAGTGACGCACTGTGTAGTTTTTACACCAACGCCACATTCAACGCTGCGAGTTTGACGATTGTGACTGATGCATACTCACCCTTTGTATCGCGTAACTGATCGGTCTTAACAAAGATCTTTCATAGCAATAGATAATAGTGCGTCATCATAAGTCTTAATTACGCCTATCGACTGTCTCAGAACCGGTTTTCACGATGGAGGAGTTCTTGGCTTGAGGAAATTTTGATATTTATTTCGGAAATGAAGTTAGAAATCAGTTAATAAGTTTTGATGTCTAATTAAATGAAAATTAGACACGAACAAGCTATCGTCGAAGGCGCAGACGCCAACCGACACAACAAGTCGCCATTTTGGCAATTTTTGACCAATTTGAATAATACGACGGTGCACAACTTCAATATACATATTCACTGTGCAAGGTAGCATATGCCCAGGATAAATAGTTTCGGAAAACTCTCGTGGAACGCACCAAAGTTTTACATTGCAGTTGTCCAAAAAAAAATCACTATTTTTGACAAGTCGCCATTTAGGCAATTTTTGGCCGATTTGAAAAATAACACGACGTTACACAACTTCGATATATATATATATTCACTGTACAAGGTTGCATATGGTAAATAGTTTCGGAGAACTCGCGTGGAAACCACATAAGTCTTACATTACAGTTGTCTAAAAAATTGGCAATTTTTGGCAAGTCGCCATTTTGGCAATTTTTTATTGATTTGAAAAATAACACGACACTGGACAATTTCAATGTATATATTTTCACTGCGCAAGGTTGCATATGCCTAGGGTAAACAGTTTCGCAGAACATGCGTGGAAACAAAACAGCATCCGAAGTGTGACACACGGACGGACGGAGAGGGCAATCCTATAGACCCTCCCTCTCGGGCTCACCGGTTGGGGTCTAAAAATGACAAATATAAATATAAAATGAACATTTTACCATTTACAAACAAATTCGAATTGGCAGTATGACGTCACGTTTACACAGTGCATTAATCCCTTGCTCCAGGCTTCTGAATTGGTGAAGCCCCGGAAACATATTTTGTTTTATTTTAGAAAGTTTGGTTTCATAGAACTCTTTGATACCCAGAAAATATCAAGTATATATATCAAGTATATCAAGTATCGCCTGGTTGCTAAAAAAGTTTAAGAATTAGACGGTAAAAGTTGTTCTTCATTCCAATGAAATCTGTATAACATAGAAAGATATGTACAAAAAAATGTGAAAGAACTTTATTTCATTTAACTTTATTCACTAACTTTCAACAATTCATGAACAATTGTCTAATATTTGGGGGATACCTGAATTATTTGAATCAAAACTGCAATAATAGAACAGTCAAGGATAAGGTATACAACGCTGACGATTCCGCAAAACACGCTACTTCAACGCCAATTGTAAACACCAAAACTAAGAAGGCATTATAACAGAAACGACATCACCTAACAACATTTGAAAGACAGGACAATATAACACTGATTTACTAGTTCCACTTCAAGTGTAGCTTCAAAGACAACAATACTTCGATATTATAAAAAAAAAATGAATAATTACAGATTGATTATTCAAACGAGTTTTCAAATTCCATAGAACAGTTCATTTGTCATAAGACGCTTTACTTCAGAAATCAATTTTCTCACCTTTTATAAATGTGCAAAAAAAATTCCACATTTTTTTCAAACAATATTTCGTCTTGTTTACGTCGTTTAACTAACACTCTGAATAAAGAGAAACTTGTGAGTTAAACAATAAGCCAGTTTAGTTTGTTTCTAATGTCAAAATCACGCTTCCTGATGGAAATTGAATTTCACAGTTTAATATTAAAGACAAGCCATTGCTTCAGAAAGAAAGTTAAACAGAAAACTTAGCCGTTTATGTTGATAAATGTGACCTAATCAAACTTCTAAGTTTTCCGGCATTTGCTTTAGCTGTCCAGCTACTGTTTCGCATAATCACTGAAGTTTCCAATTTTATTTACAACTAAACAAATATTTGTCAGATAAAATGCTTCTACACAGTTTCTGGAATAGCTCCTTGAATGACTCGTGTTTCACTTGTATCAACAAGAAAAGAGAACATACACAGTAACAACCTAAAAGCACTTCAACCAGATTGCATCAGTTAACAACATGTCGACAGAATAAGGCAGCATGTACATGAACATATGTGTTCAAAAAATAATGCCACTCACGCATCACATATAAAATGAAAACAAAAATTAAGAGTCTATGAAACAGTTTCAATTATGAGTGCGTGGTCACTGAGACATGACAGTGGCTAGGCACACTGCTGTGGTACAACAGTGGCCAGCGGCACCGCCGCGGTACAACAACCGTGGTACATCAGCGGCTAGCCGCACCGCCGTGGTACAACAGTAGCCAAACGCATTGCCGTGGTACAACAGTAACTAAACGCACTGCTGTGGTATTACAGTGACTAAACGCACCACCGTGGTACAACAGCGGCTAACTGGACCCCTTTATTGCTTCTTTCTCAGACAATACTAACAGTCACTTACACAATTGTATTTTTTTAGTTGAGCTTATCTATGTTTTTACAATTTCATGTCATAAAATGGATTCAATCCATTCAGTCAGCATTTTTCCTGACGTCAGCATAAAAAAATATTCGCCAACGTAAATATCACACGAAATTCAATTAAATCACGCGGGTTTAATTGGCTATTTGCGAATTCTGTGAGGCATTTAAACACACACACGAACTAAGCAGTGACGAATTCGCAGAACTAGACCCAGTTCCATAACCCTACAATACAGACACTTTTCAACTTGCTTTAAATGACCCCTCACTGACTCCCTTATACCAAACCTTTAGTGTTGATGGCGTTGTTTATTAAGACTGGGGAAGCACAACATACCTACATCAGCTACAAGATTTGGAGTAGAATTTTTCAAACGAAATTCTACTTTCTACAAACAGATCAGACACGACACTAGTCTCTAGCGTGTCAGTTGATTCTGTTGTTCAGTCACAACATCACTTAGGTTCAAAAACTCAAAAGACGCCACACCTCTTCTTAATTACAATAATTCTAATTACTGTGCAATTTTTTTAGATTTCTAAACAAACTATGTTATTATTTTGCCAAAGTAAACAAATGCAGCGTTAATTTCGTCCTCATTTTCTCACTGTGTATTTGTGACACAATTAAATTATGTACAGACTACAAAACTAAAGTGCACAGTTTCGCTGCTGAAAATATTCGCTGTAGGGTTGATTTTAATTAGTACACACGTATTTCCTCAGAAGTAAACAATATTGTCAAAAAAGGAACCTACACAAAGAAATGTCCTACAGCCCTTCAACCAAAAACATATCTTACTATTTGTCAAAAATGAAAATAGTAACACCGTATAGTAAAAATAACTACAGGTTATTCATGAAAAATCTCATTTCAAATATTTTTTCTGGTTTGCATAAGCAAAAAAAAAATTTCTCCATCCGTCATTTTTTTTCTTTACGACAACTACGAAATTGTTTACTATGTACAACTTTTATTTTAGACTTTCGATAAAATGTTAATTCTTTGACAAACGGTCAAATAAAGCAAATTCATTTTTTTTTACAGTATTACGGCTATTGATAATCTATCAACGCTGTTCAATAAAAAAATTCTCAGTGGATTGGTATTTTTAAAATAAAACATCACACGTCTGAATATGTGTTTCAGAATTTCAATAAGATTGTTCAGTGCATCGGGTTCACTTCAAATCTACTTTCATACTTGTTTCTGAGTAATTACATCTCTGCGAATTCAATTCCATTGATATCACATCTTTTATCTAAATACTAAAAACAAATTTCTGAGATACATATGACAAAAAATTCGTCGAACTGTTCTCGCGAGGTGTTTGAAAAGCGTAGCATTATCATCAACATAAAACTGTTAAAACCTTATTTACATTTCACTGACAAATAATAGAAAATACAGTGTCAGCGATGTAATTATGCCCTCAATAATCGCTCTATAATTTCTAGTTTCTTTTGAATGGTCACGTCCGAACACATATGTTTAAAGACACAGAATTAGTAACATGTCTAACACTGATATATGACATAGTTGCGGCAAGAACACATATACATACTTGGACTACTACGCTGCATATTCGGTACCTCGAACTCAACCACTGCCCTAAAGTCCTAGGGCTTGTCATTATATGTACGTGATTTATTCTTATTCGGATAGCACGAGTGTTCGATGTTTAGGTCTGTCCGGCATGTTTCGGGCACAGACAGTTAAAACGGCCTGGCAACTTCATATGTGCTGTTATTATCGTTTCAAATATGCCCAAATGTGCTGTTAGCACTTCACAGTTGCCGGCACGAATGAGCTGATGAGTAGGTGCGGGGTTTCACTACACACGTGCAGACCATCACAATCTGTTCCCGAACAAATTTTCATTTTTTCAGAGCTGATGCGACTTCCATGCGAGAACTTATAAATGTTGGAAATACTGTTATGTTTTGCCCACCCGACCTTCCCATCCTTTTCCCTTCCCCGAACACCATCTTTTCCTTACACATGAATTCAGAGCCTTCCAAAAACTAAAAGCAATGTTTTTATAGTGCACCTGTGTTATTCTATTGCAGTAACTGCACGTTTAAAAAAATATATACATTGTCATAACTTAGTACATATAAATTACAGCCTGCATCTTCTTTGTTCGTTTTCAACTAATAACAAGTAATATCGCAATTTCAGAGTGCAAAATTCCACTACACAAGCCGCTGTTTCGTTTTGAAAACGTTTGAAAAAAGAAGCGTCGAAATTTGCGTAAAGATAATAGAAAACGCATTGAGATTTGCCTTAAAACCGACTTGCGCGAAAACAGGCAACCGTAGATCTACCGATGATCATGAAGAATGTGTGTTCACAATCTGTCAGTAGTTTTAGGACAAGTCAAAGCAGAGCGTTGCTACGAAGCCCCTCGTTTAGGCATTATACATGTGGTGTCCCGCACTGCCGACTTGAAGCTGACACATTACCGGCACCACACAGTGCATCTTTAAGCTTTGAGGATTTTGGGTGTGCCGGTTCATATACAATCTTTGTGGATCCACCTTTGCTTCAATGAACGACTGATTTCTAATTTTTGTCAACTCATGAAAAAACCACGCGATAATGGGAGGGGGTAAGAACTAGTTCTACTGTTCCATTCCTCGTCTAGGATATGGTTGCCGTGACCTCGGACCAAGGTTATTGACCTGGGTGTGAGGTATTGAATCTTAAGCAGTCCACCCGTAAGGAAAAAACTGTTGATCTCCAAACATAATACACGGGGGATGCCGGCGATATTCAGACGATGTGTTGAGGGTGTATTTCTATTTCCTCACAAAACGGCCCAGAGTAAGCCACACTCATCCGCAAAATGATGATGCCTTTTTGTTTGGAACGGGTTTAATGAAAATTTCGATTGTATTTCAAATTTCTGAAGAATGACGGGTGTACCGTACCATTAGTTAAGCGCACCCCTATTTCATTTTATTCGATGGTAAGTCATTACGAAGGTCTTGTCCTATATTATATTCCGTCATTTATACATCAAATAACACTATTTTACAATGGAAAATTCATCTATAATCACAGATAAAGTTCCCACCGAAATGATAATAATTAACAAGACAATAAATACCGCCAATATGCCAATCGGTACACTTCCGGTCGTGTTAACTGCTTCGGAAAGAATAACACAGTTAAACTTGTTCCACTAAACACCTTTAATTAGTGAATGACCTTAATAGCCCAACACTTTTTAATTTTTTTTTAGCTATCATTGTGCAATTCACCTCTTCTTGGAGAATATCTCTGTGGAGTGAATATTGTTCATTACAGGGAGGTTTGACTGTGACTGAGAAAATCTTATTTTGTTATAATACACTTTGATTCAGCAGCGATCAAATTTAGAGTATGATATGTTTTGAAACGGTGCTTTAAAATGACTTCTACGATCGGGACACGCCAACCTCAAATTATTGAAAAGTGCATTTGCAATTTCTCCTCACACAAGTCACAATCAAAACCTTGCAGCACGCGAAATTAGGCTTAATGACTGTAGTTAGTATCCCTGTATTTCCAGTAAGGCCGTCATAAGGGTTGGTTCACTAGGTGCAGTGTTAACCAATGACAGCACAGTCGAAACTGCCACGAATGGCACGTCCAGATTAAAGGCTTTAGGCGAAGGAAAAATATCCTTGTTTCTCATGCACGTCCGTGTGACTAAAATGGGAAAAAAAGCAACAGGGCCGGATCTAAAAAAGTAAAGCAAAAAAAAAAAGTCTTGGTTGAACCGTTTTAAAACGTCCAAGTCTTTCTTGCATGAAAATGCGACGGCGCGAGCGCAAAATTCTCCTGTGACGACTAAAATGGGAAGGAAGGGAAGGAAAAAACATCTACCGGCCGGACGAGTGCATAAAATGAAAAGGATTTACCCAGAAGTCAGAAATCGTCTGAAAAGAGAGTAAAACCATTTTTCCATCAATGCTAGGTCTTCGTGATTTTGAAGAATAAAAAAAATTCGGATGTAATTTTCAGAATATAAAGTAAAAAAAAAAAAGCGCCGACCACCCAGTCCAAGATTTTCTACATGAGGTGAGAAATGAAACTTCTTCCTGGCATTTGTTTTCGTCCACATAAACTAGGCGTGTTAATGAGGAACATTAACAAAACCACCAACTTTTACAGATTTAGACATAGTACTCCATTTTGGTGTCAGCTACATAACCGTTTTTTTTTTTAAATTGGTGTGCATAGATGGTCAAATATCAAAGATATCGTCACAGTCTATAGTTTCGCTTTTTGCTGTCACTCACCCAGAAAATTCGCATTGTTCTGTCTTTGTATTACAATGACCAGGAGATGAGATCTGACAATGTCTTTATTTTGTAGATGCATCGCTGGCTGATAAGAAGGCAAGAATCTACTAAATAGGAGCATGTAAGGGCCATGTTATGGCCACCCCGCGCCTTAGTACTGCGGCTGGTAGTGGACACCGCCGTACGGCTGCACGGGGGCTTGCATCACTGGCGGTGGCTGCGAATAGACCGGGTAATATATAGTTCCCATCGGCGGACCGGGAGGAGGGATGTGCGGTGCGGCTATCCCCGGTGGAGCCATGGCCACGGGCTGCATCACTGGGGGCGGGCATCCTGCAGGATGAGAAGGTATAGCATTAACATACACAGGGGCGTAGCCACATTGAGGGCCAAACACCTGGTTGTCGTTCACGTACGGTACAGCAGGGGGTGGTACATTAAACGGAGGGGTCGCATAGCAAACAGTCGAATTTGATTCGCTGATTAGACAGTTATTAAAGCGTATTTGAGGAACTTGACTATGAACGACTTGTGACGGCTGTGGGTTTTGTGTACTACAGTCGCTCTGCTCCACATTTTCCTCACACCTTGTCACGTGGTCTTGCGCTACATTATTGCACTGGTTTTCAGCCTCTTTAGAATCAGATACACCATCATCAGTAACAGTACTGTCTACGTAACTTTCTACACTACTTTTCTCAACTAAATCTGAACATTCGTTTTTATCGTCGCATTGCGCTGGCGATGACGCCTTTTCGCAGTCATCTACAGACTCCTCTGCACTTTGTGAAGATGTATTCTGAGAATCCTTGTTATTGGCTTCAACAGCAATATCCGTTTCTTGACACATATTGCTTTCTCTGGATGTGCTGTCGTCACAAACATCATCCAAATCCCTGTCAGTCTGAGACTCCTCTTCGGAGCCACTTTCGGCCTCGAGCTGACCCAGCTGTGGCTCAAACGCCGCCGCCTCGGGATTAAACTCAAAGACAACCGGATTGTGCTGGTCCAATAAGCGCGCCATTTCCGCCAAACGCGCCAGCTTACGCTTGCGGTTCCCAAGGGGTTTGTGTCGAATGAGCGCTTGGCCCTCAAAGCGCCCCGGGTACATCATCGGGTTGCTTCTCGCTTCCTCGTCCAGCATCTGACGGAAGCGCCGCGGTATTGGCCTTAGTTCACATACGGCTTGGTTCTCACCTGGCTCCTGCATGTTCTGGCTGTCGGCATTATGTGAGCCTGTTTGTGAGTGGCTGTGCTGAAACATCGGCTTGTTATTAGGCTGAGAACAAGGATTACTTGGTTTTGTTTCATATCCGTAGTGGCAAGTGACAGTTTGGTGATATTTATTAACACTACTGTTCTGGGTGAATTGTGAGTACATGTAGTTTTGGCCATTACCATGCATGAATGCTCGGCCAGGGTGCTGGGTATGAATTTGGTTGCTAAAACTGTGGCTTGTATAGTAACCACCATGGCAACGGTTGCTATGTACGGGCTCGTGCTGGTCCTCCTCGCCGCTGAAGCTGGAATCCAGGTTGTCTCCACTACTCGTGTCCGACATGCCACAGCCACTGTCCTGGCTGGAATCCGACAGGTGCGACGACAGCTTGGCCCGGCCCCGGTCCCCGTCGTCGCTGGTGTCGCTAGCGAACGTCTCGTCGCTAGGACTACCCGGGCTTGTGTCCCGATTTTCAGCCTTCTGGTTTTCCTCCTTCTTGGGTGGTGCGGGTTTGGCGTGGGCGTCACTTAGCTTGGCGGCAAGGATAGCTTCGTCAGGGATATTGTGCTGGTCTCCATGGAAATACTTCTGGTTGCTATGGGAATACTGGACTCGCTGAACGTGCTTAACTACGCATGCGTTCTTAACTACATGAACTGCATTATTGGTATTGACTACACACTGACCACTTGTCGCCTGTTCGTCCTGTGGGGTCTGCACAGATAAGGCCTGGAATTGTTGTATGGGCACGACTGGTTGTGGCGGCGGCATGGGTGGGTGGTGCATCGGCATGGCCGCTTGTCCTGGCGCTGGTAGGGCCACGGTGTACTGCTGCTGGAGTGGGTGGTTGTGTTGGAGACTGCGGTAGTAGGTCTGAAAACAGATATTTAGGAGTGAGGACTGATCAAGCAATATTGTGTTTCGGATTCTGCACATATTCAAGACGCACGGCGATTGCTCAAGCTAAGATGACAACAACATCTGAACTTTTCAGGGAAGAATTTCAGACGGCTTTCTTTCAAATTTTACACATAAAATCTATCTGAACTTTTCACGCACACTAAAGAGGCCAGAAACACGATCGAAAAATGAAGAGTGTTAATTTAGGCAAGGTTTTGAGGACTTTTTTTATTTAGCAGTTCTATCACAGAAAACATGCTGTAACGACCCTCACCGAAGACTGAACTTTACACACGATAATTGTCCCGGCTCGGTTCCTGTCAAACTAACAAAGGTTTCATGCACACGGCATTGGTGTCTTGTCTACTTGGTAAAAGATACAAAGCGTCATGCACGCACTTGCAATCCTCTTCAGTTCAATTGTAAACACCCTAAAAAGCTACTGTCCTCACTGACCCCCACCCCCCCCCCCCCATCCTCCCCGAGCGAATGCTACGCAAGCAAGCATGCCGAATTATGAATAACGCTTAACGTTAGAGGTGTACAGTCATACAATCCCGTGATAAAATCATCATGTTCCCTGTACCAGAGTTGTTTACCAACCAGATGAATTTCATGGGCGAAACATCCAAAATAGTGACCAGCCAGCAGAGGTGTTCATTAACGGAGCATTTACTGTGTCATCCTGGCACTGTGGGCCGTGTAAAAAATGTTCACTAAATTGAAAACCCTATCTAATTAAATTGGTAATAGGCTAACGAACATATATTTCAGTGGCTGGTAATGTTATTTTAGAAAACACAGATGTGATCATCGAGCGTGACACAAACGAACACATGAGCCATCAGTGATGGCAATACCCCCCCCCCCACCCTCGGTCCACGTACAGGTCCGCTCAAGGGTATATTTTGACCCTTAAATGTGCATATAAAAATTTGGTGATGATCGGCCAAGTATTTTTTCACTTATCGTGTTTACAAGAAATGTTAACGAAAAATTCAAGATGGAGGCCGACAGCCATTTTTAAATTTTCAATCGGGCCCAAAATCAATAGAAGCCAAGAATTAGACCCGGTAAATGTGTGTCTAAAATTTAGCGATGATCAGCAGAGTAGTTTTTCTTTTATCCTGTTTAGAAGATTTTTCACGAAAAATTCAAGATGGCGGACGGCAGCCATTTTGAATTGCCCGATCGGGCCCAAAATCAATACCAGCCTAGATCTTTACCTGATTAGTTCCTGCACAAATTTCGTGATGATCGACCAAGTACTTTTCAAGCTATCGTGTTTACAATATTAGGGTGACGGACAGACAGACAGACAGACCGACACCACGACGATGACAATACCCCTTCGGCCAATTGTGGCAGAGGGGTAATAAAATGCGCGGCTATTGTAACTCCGGCGACTTTCTTTCGAGCGGTGGCAACATACCGCGTGGTGTCATTCTGTTGATCTATGGAACGCTATACTTTTGGTACTATACAATTCACACCTTTTTATGGAATGACAAATGTTGCTCCTACATTCTTTTAATGTCAATTACAACCCTTTCCTATCTCTCAGTCCACTGTTTCAACTACACCCATTGCTTTCAAACAAATTTTAAGCAATTAAATTTCAATTAACTTCCAATCACTAATTAAACAAACTATACAGCGCTATTCTCTTTTCACCTTTTTATTAATTTTGTTTTGTTTTTTATTATTTATCTTTACAATGATGATGAACACCAGCATTTTGTTGATTTTTAATTGATACACAATAAAACACCAGAGCTTGCAGCCAACTTTAATTTATAATTGCAGGAAGAAATCAGTGAAAAGTGTTTTACTCACTCGTTTCTCAGCAGTAAACTTCATTGTGCTGATAATAACTGCAATTACTAACCAATGAAATTGATCGAAATGACTTCCATTCCTTGAATTATAGATTAACCCTTACAGATACAGAACTTTCAAATCAACATAATTGTGCCTATGGGTCAGCGCGTAAATAAATGCACATTTTATATTGATATTTTTTTATGCTGCCAATGGTTAGTCCGTTTTTCTCTTCCACTTAAGTCCCGTAAATACGCCTTCGCTGGTCGTCCTGGCAGCTGTTCCTTATACTTGATCACGATTTATGACAGTACTTATTTCAATCCTCCACACACTTCAAAGCAATGTCTACGCTGTTCCCTCACAAGTCCGCGAAAACTAGGATAGAAAATTTCAAAGTTTATCCAAAGCGGTTGAAACCTCCTTCTATTAACAAAATGCTTAGATAATGCAAAGTTTTGACTGGTGAATTCATTCTGACTATACGTTAAGACACGCTCGGCGTGTCACAAAACGACCAGCCCTGCAAGCCCTGAGAGTATTATGCTTGAGCGCCGATTCATAGACTTGTGTATTTTTACGGCGCTGCACGGGTTATTTCATGACTTAACGACCACCCTGGCCCTCCTTTTCTTCCTGCTAATTAGATGTTCTTATGTCTGGCAGCCAACCGTGTCTTTATGAGTTATTTTCTGAACTTCACCTAAATCTTATTAGGGAATTATTACGTGATAAACCGAAGTTAACCTTTTTCAGAAAATACTGTCGCACAAAGTATAATAGCAAACAAGAATAACAACCACACCCCCATTTTAAAAACACCCCGCCCTTTTAAATTATGTTTTTACTTATATCCGTCTAGAAACATTTGTATATCCTGTTCTACTTTGAAACTGACAGTAAATGCTAACCTAAACTAAAATCTGTATGAAATTTTCAGTTACCTGCTGAAACATGGAGTTGTTTGAACACGACAATAAAGCACTACACAATATGAACAACCTAAAACCATTCCTAATACACTACTGTTCGTCCTTCGAAGGCACCTGCTCTGATATGAATGTTGGTAAGAACACGCACTACCTATTTCAACCCCATTTAACAACAATTTCAAATGACACAAGCAATTTCACCTTTTACAGAAAACACATTGAGAAGATGCGCAATCACTGGGATAACGAGTTACAATAACTTTACTGTCAAATTTTACACGGCTACACATTTATAATAATCTCAACTATTATTATTATTATTATTATTATTATTATTATTATGAAAAATTGTTTATGGCCAATATCTTCCAAATACATTGAAAATTATCGGGTCCTCCTCTAAACGTCTAATAAAAAAAACTCTAACAAGCCATACCTTATAATAAACATATATGCACCTGGTAATATATGTTAAATACATACATTTTTCCTGAGCTTTGCATGTCATGTTCTCGAAGTGCATTTGAATTTGAATACAAACTGTAAGGTTGTCGTGCATGACATTTCAGCCGCTGTTATATTGGCTTCAATTGCAAACTAAGGCCGGAATGTAATTGGGGGGGTTGATATTCTGCATTTTAACCGTGTGGTACATTCTTAAGAGGGCGAATTTACAGCCCACATTTTTTTTAAACATATCTTATCATTAACACATTCTCTAAGCCCCCTTTACTTTCCTAACAACGATATAATGAAAACAGAATATTAAAAAATATTATCATACCTGCTTTCTGTTCAGAGAACAACAGCGTGTGGGAAAAAGGTTAACTTGTATAGAGACACGGAGAAGTGCTCTAATTTAAACTATTTTAATAATGAGAATTATCCGCTTTGATTTCATGCCGTGGGTTTCACGTCTTTCGTGGTGCATAATTACGTATCTTTAGGCACATTAACGAAGTCGTTATAATTTGTGTAGCGGAGGGAACGCACAATAGACTTCATTAAATTATTATGAAGGCAAAATACCTCAAGGCCGGGCAGAAAAATAACCTTGTTTCTCGTACATTGTTTTAATGACCCGGTCAACAATCTTTTTTTTTTTCTTTCTATTTTTTTTTTTTTTTGACAAAAATTTATTTTGGAAAGTTCTGCAGATCCAACACTGGCTTAAATAAATGTGTTTTTTTTTTCACTACAACTATGATTTCGTGCAAATATGTTAATTTGTTACATGAATTTAGTAAATGCTGCAATTTGATTGAGCATGTGTTCTACCAAAAATGTACGACTACAATAACAAGACTGCTGAAATTCGCTCCTCTTTTGTGAACACCGCTTCACCCCATTCACCCGTACAGTTGTTTACTGTGAACAGGTTTTACTGTACTTCATAAAATAGAAATGCACAATAAGATTTGCACTGTAATTTCAGTGCACCCTTGGCAAAATCAAAAAGGAATGCGAAAGGGTTAATGTTGCCGCATTCATAACTGTTAAAACAGACAGAACTGGCGTATCTCTAAATCACTAGAGAGACACATTATATAAGAGTCAAACAGCCACTTTCTTCATGTACGAAACAGGTAGTTCTCGGTAACTGTGAGGGTTGTTTCTTGGCTCATACCCTTGCAAAACGATTATCTGCTGCTGAGGCAAAACTGCCTGTTGGCATTTACCTGCTCAGTCTTTTTTAAAGAAGCCTTCTACAACTTTTTTGAAATAGGTATGAACATGTAACTATGATGTCACCGCGATTTTGTTTTTCGATTACGACATGGCGGTGTGACTAAAGCAGTCGTCCACGTAAAATAACACACCAAACACGCCTGAACTATAAAAACTAAGTCATCCTTAGTCAATAAAACTGAACTCACCTCGATGCCAAGATTCAGGAAAAATCTCATTGCATTTGGATCTGCAATAATAAAGAATATTCTCCTTACGGCTGTGTTGCAACAAAATTGGTTATTTATTTCTAAAAATCCAAAAGGATTGGCGCCCAATGTGTGGCACTTGTTCCCATTAATTTTAAAGCGAAAATCGAACTTGAAGCCAGTTTATTTTACTTTTCACACATTTACGATGTCTCGACTGTTCTTTAACTACAGCTGTCTATTTTTTTTCAGCTGATTCTGTTGTTTAGATGGAGCGACTAAGTTGATGTGACGACGGAATCACAGAGTATGCAGAAAAAGCGCGCAGTCCGTACATCAGGCTTTCTGCATGCTTTTGTGTGTCCATCAAAGAATGCAAAACGATGAATAGCTGCATACGAAAATTGATGGCTTTAGAAAGATATCGACTTCTTTCAGGGAAATTGAAAAGAATCATCAACTGATCACATTGGATTGATTTTACGTTTACTCAATTTGCAGCATATGGAGATGTGTGTGTGTTTGGGGGGGGGGGGGATTGGGGGTGAGGGGGGACGCCTGACAAACTTGACGTTTTATAATGTGTGAACACTGCCACAGGAGTCGCGACTAAGCCAACAGTATTACAAACGTCTGATTAAAAAGTACCTTTAACCACGAACATTGTGTCAACGTGGTGCACATAACTCACTGCTGGTGACCTCTGGGGTACAATAAAGACAAGTGAAACTAGAGCAGTGTGCATAGCCCACATATTCCCCACAGCCCCCCCCCCCCCCCCGCATCAGTTAAACACGGCCATCAATAGTCAATCAAGAGCTGAAATTTTCCAAGTCCAGTTGGTGCATTTTCCTTGGACGAACCTGGCCCATTTACAATACCGATCTGTGTTTGATCCCATAGAAGCTACACACCACGTTTCATTAAAATCCCTGCAGTTGTTCTTGAGATATCGTGTTAACAAACTCAACTCATGCGGATGCAGAATAATTTCCAGGATTTGGTAAATTTCAAAGTCCAGTTGGTTCAATACGATTTCTCTCTCTCTCTCTCTCTCTCTCTCTCTCTCTCTCTCTCTTTTATATATATTTATAACGCAAAATTATTGAAGTCACACGGAAAGGCATGGAAATATCGTGACTGTGCAATAAATACTTCACACAAACTTTATTAGCTGAGTTTGCAATAAAAAAAAACAACAGATTTACAGCTGAAATTTACTGACATATTTCAAACGCACTGACTGCAGCGACATAACCAACAAAAACACATCATTTACGAAAACGAAATACTTAATACACACCGTCGACAAATAACACAGCAAACCCGCATCAAGACCGAAAATGTCTCGTATGTAAAATTCTCTCGAACAAGAGGTAAAGTACGAATGAAATCATACGAATTAAGTCCAAAATATATATTGCGATATTACAGGCTGCTATGCTGTAGTGTTTACAGACGTCAGGAATGACAAGAAATTGGCGGTCGCAATGATGGCTCTCACACGCCAGTTATTTAGTTCATATTATAAACTGTCATACAGCGTCTTCGTGTATAATTTCGTGCTTCGTATTTTAATCAACTATTTGCTTAGGGGCCATCCATAAAGTTCGTTCGCAAAAATTTGTCAAATGTTGAACCACCAACCCCTGTACGCACGCACACAGTATGTTGTGCTATATTGAAAAAATATCAATTTGTTTGAAAAACTATAATGCCAATAAATCAGTGACAAAAAATTGCTGTTTTAAAAACATAAAATTACACATTTATATTTATGTCGCTAATTTAAATACGCAAGTGTTATTCAAACAAAACAGTGAATTACTGAAGATTAAAACACAATTATAACTTATACTACTGCAACTTTATTTGAGTTGTAAATTTGTAAGTTTGTTTGTAAATCGATGTTTGAGATGTTGAAAAAAATGCGTGCGTAGGCAGCAGTCCGGACCCCCCCCCCTCCCCTTGTACGCAGTGCGTACGCACCGGCCGTGACGCCCCCCCCCCTTCTCTGTGCGTACGTACTTTATGGATGGCCCCTAAACATCTATTTCTTTACTTGTAAGATGTGTTTCGCAATATATGTCTGAACTGTATTTAAACCCAGCTGGATTATTTCCTTCAAGATAAATTTGAACTCTAATATATGTCTAAATTGTTTTAAACACAGCTGGATTATTTCCTTCAAAACAAATTTGAACTAGAGCGACCAGTTGAAATTTGTAGAGGAGGAGGTGAGGGGGTGTTACCGAGCGCTTGGGTAAATAGACATATACAGGATACGAAATTTTTCGAGTATTAGAGGGCAATTATCCTCCTATGCTTTTGGCGAAAATTAATACTTGATCTGAACAATTTAGTCCCTAAAATATCTGTTATCAAGCAACTGATGAAAACAAAAGAAAAGGCGAACAATTATTGGAGTAGACTGTACATGCTACACAAGATAATGATGCGAAGCGACATTAAGAATTAAATCATCGCTCTTCGCATTGACACAATCTGTCAATGCATAAAAAATCACAATAAATCCCTTTAACTACTGCGGCACAATCCACATTGAAAAATTAACGTATATACTGTTTACCTGGAGTTTCAAATATCACAGACACAGAATTATTTCGACATAATTACAACCCATGTACTACTGCCGCCTCATGTAAAACCTCGTGCCCTTGACCTTATTATATTTTTAAGGTCATGTCTGAAGTATGTTAGGTTTCGATATGTAGTAGCGAAACTTGGTGTTGTGTACTACCCAATGTACGGGTAATAATATTCAAGAACACCTACCATTAATATAGAGCTCCGTATCGCGCGTGGTTTCTTTCTGCTGCAAAGGCACAGTCAGCAGTCCGCTAGGTGGCAGCTCGCCATGGCCCGGATGAGCCTGCACAGCCGCCTGGCTTGGTGCCTGGGCGGCTGGCGCTTCTGGCGCCGCGTACACGTACACGAGTGGTGCGCACGTGGCGGGACTGGCGGCAAGGGTGGCGTTCACACTCAGCTGCTGGTTGTACGGCAGAGTAGCCTGGTTGCCAGCTTCTTGCTCAGTTTTGGACACGTGCTGATTCTCGGTTTGCTCTGCTCGGATTGGGGTTTCACTGTCACCGATACCAGGGCTTGCTGGAGGCACCGAACTGCTCCTGTAATCCTGCGCGAAAAATACGGAGATTACTTGTCGTAATAGGAAATTACACGAGGCTTCTCGATCACGCATTGAACGACAAAGTGCGAACTGAACGAGAACAAGAGCAATCAGTAATTGCCATATCCCCCGCCGTGGGTGTAATTAGTAAGGCAGGTGCTGTGCCTCGCACTTAAACTAAGTACTGTAGATAAAACATCAGTTCATAAATAAATGAACTACGTAGGATGTGCAAAACAGGAGAAATTCGAAAATTACCTGAACCAAGTGTCGTTGTAGGAAGTGCAGTTTCCGGTGTTTTGCAGCGAATGTGACAGCAGCATATATAGCAAATGTACATTTTAGTGTAGATGTCTATCCTTGAGTGTTGAATTGATAATTTCATGTTATCTTTTATATCTTAATGTGTACGTGTGTCCACGTATTCTAAAAGGCAAATGTTCACTAGTTTCGGAGATATCGTCTGGAAACAAAACTGGCGATTGACGGACGGACGGACGGACGGACGGACACTGCGTTTCTAGTGCGTTTGAGGGATTTTTTCGAAAGCAACACTGTCTGAAGACAACATTCTAGTATATATAGTATATATATATAGTATATATATTCTAGTATATATAGGGGTTGGGATTTCCCTGTCACCGATACCAGGGCTTGCTGGGGGCACTGAACTGCTGCTGTAATCCTAGTCTAGTACGATTACGATTAAGTCAGTCAACGGTCCAGTACGATTATGGTTAAGTCAGCCTACGGTCCAAGATGATTGCGATCAAGTGAGCCAACGGTACACTACGATTACGATCAAGTCAGCCTACGGTCCAGGATGATTACGATCAAGTCAGCCTACGGTCCAGTACGACTGCGGTCAAGTTAGACTACAGTGCAGTATTACGATTAGTCAGCCTTCGGTGCAGTACGATTATGCTTAACTCAGCCAACGGCCCACTGCGATTACGGTCAAGCCAGCCTATGGTCCAGTACGATTATGATCAACTCGGCCTACGGTCCAACGCGATTACGGTCAAGTCACCCTGGTGACCAGTACAGCCGATTCAGCCTTCGGTATAATACAATGACGGCCAAGTTGGCCTATTGTGCAATACGGTTACAGTCAGGCCAGGCTACGTTCCAGAACGATTTCGGTGCACTAAGCTACTCACTTTACTGAATTTCCTAATGAAATTAACCAAGTAACAAGACTCAGGGTTGCCACGCAATTTTCAAAATTAATTTTCCAAAGTTCCTGGGCTGGTAGGTGTGCTTGGCCGTAGGCTAGCTATAGGCAGCCATCGGCCAGACAAAGCCTGCTATTTGTCAGTCCGTGTCTCAAAAACCTTGTAAGATACAATCAGAGTCGGTTAATTGGCATCTAGGCTGGACGGATTTCGTACTCCTAACGAAGAGATAGATACATGCATAGATGTCCTACACCCTGGAACTTCTCTTTGCTCATAATTTCTATTACATTTATAATGACCTCCAATGTACACTCATATTACCGTTGTTAACACTGCAGGTAATAAGCGTCTGCTAGACAATAGGAGTAAAGTAAAAGTGATTACCACGTTACCAGAGGTTGTTAAGAACGGTGGAGATTTGTGAGATACCGAGCTATAGTACTAAGGCTACTATAGGATTATTAGTGCCATAAATACGGGTAACATTAAGAAAGCAGTTATTAGTTTTAAACGGTTTATAACGAGTCGTGATGAAAGTGAGTTCAAAATCTGGATAAATGAATAAAAAGACAGCAGTATTCAACTGAATTTAAAATGAGTGTTCTTGAAGCAGCAAATTTAAAGGTTATTCACTACATATGTTGTAAAAATGAAATATGAGGCCACTAAAATCTTTAAATTTTCTAGCGTTGGCAAACACTGAATTACAACGTATATTTTTTGCGCATGTTCAATACAAAATTAAAATATTTAAAATTTATGATGAGGTCAATAAAAGGTATCATGAAGTAACATAAATACAAGTCATAAATTAAAACCAGCCTATTTCAGTCTCCATTTTTAAGCACCGGTATTGAATTATCCCATGATCTATTTCTCTTCGCTGTCAAACGGTGGCGAATCAATGCATTACTTCGCAGGCAATCTGCTGAAACGGATTTGTCTGAAGTCCCTTAACTCTTTGAAGGCATCTTATCCGATAAGCCGCTGTGAATACGTTACATAAACATGCTTTTTGTGGGCTTCAATTTTGTACGAAATGAATGCGCTATTGGGATCCCTTGAACAGAAACAACGAAACAAGAAACTTTTGTTAAAAAAAGTGTTCTATTCACCATATAAATCAATGATCCAACAAATCTTATCAATATTATTATTTTTCTACAATAAATATAATTATTATTATATAATTACGCATAAGTACTTCAAGCAGTACAAACGGTCTGTGTTTAAAAGATCTTCTACCAAATTCAGGACGAATTAATTGATGAACACCGGCCCGTCGCAGGCCTGAAAAGTAATTGCTCCCGGTCCCATTGAGCACCATTAAAACGCATTAAAACTCGTTTTAAACATAAAGATCACACTCTAGTACAAAACTCTGCTAAATAATGGTGTAAAATCTGAAAAGGATACTTATAAAATCCTCAAAACCGTAGCGTGAAAATTCAAGATATATAATTTACAACATTCCGAGAGTTTTTTTTGGGGGGGAAAACTACCAAAATCACAAATGCCTGTTTAGATAAGGACAAGCAGGAGATGTTTGTGTGGACTGTCGTATGCATGTGTCTGCAACCTTCGGATTTGTTGCATTTTGAAACATAAAACGCACATCATCAGTTGTGCATATACACAGACACGCAGACGGACAAGTAACTGATCGTATAACAACATCGAAGTCCTTACTCCCACGCCAGAAACGTTAGCATTAACAACGAAGAAACCGTCATAAACATTTCCCCTCCACACAGCGGTTAAATCAACCCCTTACCTTGTCATGCTCATAGTGATTTTTTGTGGCGTCCAGGCACATGCTTGCTGTCCGTCGGCGTTCCCTGTGCATAATAAAAGTAAATACTTATCCCAAAAATGCACTTCCCACCTAAATTTCAAAACAAATCCCGCTATTTACCCTTTTTAACTGTTACGCTGTATAATAATGGCTAAGTCAATATGTTTAGATGGTCAACACCATCTCATTCTTGATTTTTGTTAATTTAATTTTTTTCTTCACAAAATACGACGTTTAAATCAATAAAACCGTTCTTGGTTATTGATAAGTAATGTTTTTTTTTATTCCGTAGCAACTACCAGACTTTTAGTAAAACTAGAACAAGTGCTCAGGAAACGCAATTCCCGCCCTTAGTGACAAAAACAGATGCACTGCCCTTGTCAAGCCCTGAAGCAATATTAAATCTTCTAGTCATTAAAAAATGATCACAACAGGGAGGAGGGAGGGGGTGGGGCGGGGGCGGGGGCGGGGGCGACCGGAGTTGGTTACCTTTGCCAATCGCGGTGTTTGATTGGGTGGCCGGCTGCATTGATATGCTGCCTGAATCGATACTGAAAGGCGCCACCAAACCGCGGAGCAAGCTGCTGGTTCCTGCACAAAAATAACAAACCAATGATACTTTTTGCTGGTCAGAGACTCTAGATGCGAAAGAATTGGGTTTCGAGTTTGAAAGTCGAAATACAGCTTCAATCGGTTAACATCCCACATTTGGCTACTTTTTGGTGGATCGCCAAAAAAGTAATTTTTAAGAGAGGCCTGCCTACAGAACATTCATCCAAAATTTGAAGACAACGGATCAAAATTTAGAGAGAAGAAACATTTTAAGTAAAAGTTTATATACGTACATCCATACATACAGATGACGGATGCCCCTATTGATGTCCTCAGATCAACCGGACTAAGCTCGAATGGTCTAAAAACTAAATGTGCAGGACTGCATGACCCAGAAAAGACAGTATATCAGGCAGACCAGGTATACATCAACCGTTTGCAATCAGTAGAAACCATAAAGTACGTCTTTACAAGAGCCAGGGTGGAATTTTTTGCTAACGATTGGAAAGTGCGGAAAGATTTCAATTTATAACAGTAATGACTTCAAGTGCAGTAACACTTCATAATTGCACAAAACCTTGTATAATATTGATGGCATTCAATTAAGCCTACGCAATGGAACAAAATAGCAGGACATTCACTTAGAAATGAGGCAAGAATATTGATGTAAGTATAACAATAAGCAAGACCGGTGCCGTCAGAGTAACAAGAGACGAACTGGCACTAAGATACTATCAAAATACGGCTGACAGTTGACGAAACTTTTAACTCTGTTTAAATATTTTACATATCACTAGCATTAATTCCGTTCGTTTGCTGCAAATCATAGTTGAATAAGGTACTTTAGCCACTTTTATTTTGTTTAGGATGACGTGAAGGAACATTAATTATCCACACTGCGGTTTTGTTTAAAGGTACACTAAACGCATAAACGAATTAAGTCTGATAACTGATGCAAAGGCGCCCTAGCCAGTTTAGTTTACATTGGCTGTGGGGCCAATATGACAATTTACACTGATAACACATTTAATTTACACATATAAAACACAAGAATTAAGATATAATTGAACTTACTGACGTCATCACTGTCCAAGTGTCACAGCCATTTTATTTGGTATTTTGTATGGCTTAAACGTGTCTAAATCAGTACAAATGTTTTGAAACTTTTCCTGGTATTTTATCAAACTTTCAAACTGGGCGTTATAACTTGTGTGAATTTTTATAAATATTTGAGAAAGTGCGCTCCCTTCATTTTTTGTTTTAATATAGTTTCTGAGAAGTTGTCTGGACAAACTACAATGTCAATGTAAAATTCGTAATTAATTATCATTTTTTTACAGTCAGTCTTCAACCAATTTCAAAATAATTTAAAGGTGTAATGTTTCAACAAGCTTGATCTCATAGTTTCTGACGAATCCGCGACATTTGGTCCAGCGACAATTGGTCGACGACAATTGGTCGAGCGACAGTTGGTCGGCCGACATTTGGTCAAATGCAAGTGCAAATCGCGACAATTGGTCGTATTTTTTTTAGATCGAAATTTCAAACTAAATTTTTTTTTTTTTAAAGAAAATCATCTTGCCTGAATTGTTTTGATTACACATCAAACATCATGTGTTATTTGCACTTAGCATATAGTATGATCCCTTCGACAAAAATAATCCCTTATACGCCGGAGTATGTATATAATTTCAATTCATTTCATAAAATGATCCATCCTTCACAGCCCGGAGTCCGAAGCCAAACTGCAATTACTGTATTAATTTATCCCATAAAGAAATTTATCACAGACAAGTAAGCCAATCGAATGTAATACAACCAGCGGTTTCTCATTTATGACAGTGGACAGGAGGCTGACTCACTGATATTTGCCTCTTACGATGGATTACGCCATTTAGCTCAGTCGGATATGTGGTTCATGGATGGCAATTTTGCCACGGCCCCACCGGGTTTTCTTCAAGTATATGATTCGCGCGCCGCTTGGCAACACAGCAGTAACAACGGTACACAATATATATATATATTGTGTAGATATATATATATATATATATATATATATATATATATATATATATATAATATATATATATATATGTGTGTGTGTGTGTGTGTGTGTATGTGTGTGTTTTACTGTTCTTTATATTAAAAGGGAACTTAAAAGCAGTTTTGATGTTCTTGCATCTTTCTAAGAACTATGGTAATCAAACACTTTTGATTTTCTAACAAGTATTAGCCAGATTACATCTTCACAAGCAACTGCCTGTAATGGATTTTATCCTAATTATACCTGTATGTCAAAATACTCAACTTCTGAATTGCAGTTCGTATTAATTGCAACTAACCAACCACATCTTCAATGGAGCATGTTTGTTTGCAACCTCCATTGAAGTGCATGATCTATAGGCTTTGTGAATTGCAATTATGTTGATGGCAATTAGGTTTTTTGTATATAAACCGCGGAATTTCTACTGGAAATCATTCATACTTCATTTGCAAGTAGCCACTATGGAAATCGTACAGAATATTAGAGGCGGAGTAAAACTATGCTGCAATGGATACACCTATACCAAAAAGAATAGTAAACTACCCGATGGGAGTGTTCGCAACGCCGTGCATACGACTGTAAAGAAGCACTGATTACCGATCTTCGCAATACCGAGGTCAAGAAGGAGGTGGAACATTCGCACGATCGTGTAGACGTGACGGTGCAGAAGACCCTCCAGGCCATAAAAGACCGTGCATCAGGAAGCCGCGAGAAGACATCCACCATCCTGAGCCAGGTCCTTCGCGATGTGCCTGAAGACATCCGTGGGGAAATGCCCAACCGAGAGCTAATTCGTCGCAACATCGACCGTTTCAAACGAGGTGCTGTACCAAATGAACCTGCATCTGGCCGAAATATTGAACTACCCGATGAGTTCAGGACCACTGAAGAGAGCCTCCGCCAGCTGTGCCGTACCAGAACGTGGTTTATGGATGGGACATTTTCTGTCTGCCCGCGCCAGTTCGACCACATGTACATAATTCGAGTGCCACTGGGTGATGGAGCCATCACAGCCGTCTATGGATACCTCCCAGGCCGATCTCAGGCAGTGTATGAAGAATTCCTAGAGACCCTAGGTGCAGCCTGCACTACACGCGGATACCACCCTGACCCTGAAAGTGTGCTGGTGGACTTCGAACAAGCCATATCTGACGCAATCCACGAGAAACTATGCCGCCAAGTGCGAATTCAGCGCTGCTTCTACCATCTCTGCCAAGCAACATGGCGCAAGATCCAAGAGCTGGGCCTAGTGAACAGGTACAAGCAAGATGACGACTTCAAGCGCTTCGCCTGTATGATTGATGCCCTGGCCTTCATCCCCACGGACGATGTCCCCGCTGGACTAGAGTACCTTAAAGACGAGTGCCCACCAGAAGCGCAGGCCCTGCTGGAGTACTTTGACCACAACTATGTAAATGGTGCCTACCGTCTGATCCAGCCCCCAGCCGAAAACCCTGATGATCCTCCACCAGCAATGCGAGTTCGACGCATCCCACCGCGATATGAGCCAGCCTCATGGAAACAGCATCTGCCCACCCTTCGCGACGAAAGTAGGACCAACAACTTCTGCGAGGGTTGGAACAACGGCTTCCGGCGGATGGTAGGCCATGACAATCCCTCGCTCTGGTACGCAATCGAGTGCATCCAACAGGACGCTGCCCTAGTCTCCATGGACCTGGCCCAGGCCGCACGTAGCGAACCCCCCGCGAAATGCCGTAAACTGCAAACCAATGTCAACATGCAACGACGGCTGAAGACCCTATGCAACCAACGTGCCAGTGGAGAGAAAGAAGTCCACGAAGTTCTCCGAGGCCTAGGAAGAAATGTCAGACTTCAGTAATGGATATGTGTTATTGACTGAAGACTTTAATAATGGATATGTGTTAGTGACTGGAAGCATAGGTGTTTATTTTAGTGATTTTCGTGCCAGAAATTAGTGCATTTAATCATCTGATATGATGATATGAACAGTTTGAGTGGTTTTAGTAATCTATTGGATATATACAGAACAGTGATATGAACAGTGCATTGATTTTATATTTTGGTCGCGATGAAAACGTTATTTGGTGATTTTAGTAATGATTCAAATGAATGAATGAATGAATGAATATTTATATATGATATATCATTATATTATATATGAATTAATGTATATAAAAATGAATAAGTCATATAGGCCTATCTATAGTCCACCAATAATAGATGCTTGAACATGCTATAATTGCAATTAACAACGAATGCCACCTGTATATATAAAGTACTAAGTTGATCCCGATTACACATGAATCGCTTTCAAGTCTTAAGATGTTAATCCTAAAAATAAAAAAGACACGCACACATACACATAATCAATGCATGAGAGGGGGGGGGGCATATTACCTAGTATTGAAAATTTGAGGGGGGCAGATTACCGGGGGGCAGATTACCGAGGGGGGCAGATTACCGAGGGACAGATTACCGTTTACCGCTTTTACCATCTGACCGAAGCAACTTGGAGGAAAATGAAAGAGCTAGGATTAACCGCCAGTATACAGACAGATGGGCCTTGGACAAAAGGGCCTTGGACATAAGGGCCTTTCCCAAAACGGCCTGTCCCAAAACGGCCCTAAATGAAAAGTTGGACAAAAGGGCCTTGAGATTTTTTTCTAGGATTTTGGGTTTGAATTATTTAATAGACTATGTAATAGAATAACAAGTCAAAACAAACTTCATTGTGTTTTTACAGATAACCGCATTGATGTTTTGTTTCAATTACTCCCCATCACTCTCTCGAGAATTCAGAAGCACTGAGCCACAGGATAATCCCTGTTTGTAGCAATCACTGCCTTGAGGTTTTTAATTACTCATTGCAAAGACTCTTTCAATTACTTCCCATCACTGTATTTAGATGCCAGATTTCGGAGTCAATGGTGCCACAAAAGATAATCTCTGTCCTTTGTTTCGTTCCTCTTCACTGTGCTGTTTAAACGCACGCGCTAATCCGGATGATATTGGCGTGTCAGTGTCGTGCGGATATGTAAGAAGTTCTGAATTTGAGGTCTTTACCTAATTTTAATAAACTGTGACCAACAGCAATGGATATAATACAAAGGACAGCCACAAATTTGTCTTGATAGCTTCATGTACGTTAAGAAAAACATGTGTGAGAACTATAAAAATTTGTAAGGAACTTTTGTCCAACTTTTCATTTAGGACTGTTTTGGGAAAGGCCCTTTTGGAAAAGGCCATTTTGGGAAAGGCCCTTATGTCCAAGGCCCTTTTGTCCAGGGCCCTTCTGTGCCGGATTCTTAACCGCCACATACCGCGAAAGTGAGGAAATCCGAATGTTCTGTGGCCAGTTTTATGGTATTGCTTTTCTTCCATTGGATGACGTGGAAGCCGGCATTGAACACCTTCGCCGGACGGTACAGGTCCTCTTTTGGACTACTTTGCTTCAACATACGTCATAGGCACATATCGTCGAGTCAACCAAAACGCGAATAACCCAGAGGCTGTGCGAATACCGCCTCGATATCCACCGCAGTTTTGGAATGTCCACGAAGCAACGCCCAATAACGAGCCGAGAACCAACAACCAGTGCGAGGCCTGGAATCACAGATTCTCTCATATCGTGGGATTCACGCATCCTAGTATCTGGACATTAATCAGGGCAATGAAACAAGAGGACTGTGCCGCTCGTACTGCATTCGCTCAAGACAGGATCTGAGTTCCGCCCAGAAAAAGAGTACGACGTCAGAACAGGGACTTACCGCAGCGTCTCGCAACATTGTGCAGGGATCGTGCCGAGGGAAGAAAAACCATCGAGAACTTCTTACGTGTTGTAGGATATAACAGTCGGTGGAAACCCGTGAACCGGGAGAATCAAGAAGGGGACGAGTGATAAACGCCTTGCATCAATATGAAATGACTACTTCGATGGCAACCTGGATATGCAATTAGTGCTACTGTGCATAACTAGGATATGCGTTTTGATTTTTGTGTGAACAGGGTGTCCTTGTATTTTAGTTAAGGACTAGCAGCAGCAATTTATTATATGTACTTTAAAGAGTGCTCGATAATCAAACCGAGAGTTTCCGAAAAGAAGCTCCCCCCATTTAAAAGCCCCGGGGCTCTTATTAGGAAACTGTTTCCCAATAGAAGCCCAGGCGCTACTATTTGGAGTTAAAGAGCTGAAAAAATCGTTTCCTTATAAAAGCCCCCCTCCTTCCCTGCAAGTCTTTTTAGAACTCGTGTTTATACGCAATGCAGATACGGTGCACCTAATCCTTTGATATGAGGCAGCCCCTAGACATGTTCTGCGTCGTTGCTTAATCCTGTGCTTCGCACAAGGCGAACACACCCCCTCCCCACTGCCACCTTCACTCCGGAGTATTACTGGAAACATAACGGGCTGAGCACTGAAACGGGCGGCGTTATGTTGCCCCTCCTTCCCTGTAAGTCTTTTTAGAACTCGTGTTTACTCGCAATGCAGACACGGTGCTTAATCCTTTGATGTGAGGCAACCCACCCAGACACGTTTTGCGTCGTTGCTTAACCGTGTGCTTCGTGTTTTACACAGGACTCTTTACCAGACTTTTTTAGTTACTGTTCTTTTGGTGTGTTTTGTTATTTTTTGTGCGGATATCCGCAGCATGTAGCGCTTTAATAAAAGACTGATGGTGAATTTTCTTTTTTTTTTTCAATAAAAACTTATCAACAACTCCCCTCCCCCCCCCCCCCCCAATCTAAAAAATATAAGCCCCGGGGCTCTAATTAGGAAACTGTTTCCTAATAGAAGCCCTGGGGCTACTATTTGGTTTCTAAATGAAAGCCTGAAATTGGCCAGTTTCCAATAGAAGCCCTGGGCTTTTTTACAGAAACCCCCGGTATTTTTGTGTACGAAGTGTTTTTCGTAAACTGTAAAATTCGATGGCAACCTGGATATGCGATTTGATTTTTGTGTGAAAAGGGTGTCCTTGTATTTTAGTAAAGGACTAGCAGCAGCAATTTATTATATGAACTTTAAAGAGGGCTCAGTAATCATATTTTTTGTGTACGAAGTGTTTTTTGTAAATTGTAAACTTCGATGGCAACCTGGATATGCGATTTGTTTTTTGTGTGAAAAGGGTGTCCTTGTATTTTAGTAAAGGACTAGCAGCAGCAATTTATTATATGAACTTTAAAGAGGGCTCAGTAATCATATTTTTTGTGTACGAAGTGTTTTTTGTAAATTGTAAACTTCGATGGCAACCTGGATATGCGATTTGTTTTTTGTGTGAAAAGGGTGTTCTTGTATTTTAGTAAAGGACTAGCAGCAACAATTTATTATGTGAACTTTAAAGATGGCTCAGTAAGATATTTTGTGTGTACGAAGTGTTTTTTTTTTTTTGTAAACTGTAACAAGGATTAGAAGGAGAACGTTTTCATATGAACTATGTAAAATTTGTCGAGTTTTTCTGGTGTGCTTTGTGCTGGTGTAGCTTGAGATAATGTAGGCAGTTGCATGTGAAATAAATGACTGAAACTCAGTATGACATATTTCATTTCTAAAAAAGCGTACAAAAGTACTATTTAAAAAAATCTCGACCAATTGTCGCTCGATCAAATGTCGGGATACCTTTCTGACAGCTTGTCTCGAAACTCCCTCCCTACAACCCGGGTCTCTATGCAAAGTTTGTAATTTTTTATCAATTGTTCAAAAAATGCCTCTAAGCTAATTCACCTGAACACCCCTATTTAATGAACGCCCGATAATGAACATTATTTCTCGGCCCCAAATTTTACCCTTTGTCTAAACTTTGGAAAATTTAGCCCTATTCTAATGACTGAACATTGTGAATAATATTGTGAATAATGAACAATTCCTCCGGTCCCGACGCCAGGTTTCTCTGTGCCTAAGCACCTCTGATTACTAAACACGAGCATGTTTACCATTCGGGTTAAAGGCACTGCTGAAGTCACCCAGGGGATTAATTGCTGATGCTCAGCCAGAGTTTTTTTTGTGATGCGCCCCTAAAAAATGGGGTATTTAAACCATATGCAAAGATAAGCATGCCTCTATGTACATAATATAACAACGGCACATACAGGCACCAGGGTGGTCAAACGCACTAGCAATGGCCTGTTTTGTGAGACGGTCTGGTCAAATTCCTATAAATACCCAAGTGTTTTTCTTAAAGTAGTCAACAATTAAAACACGTTCATTGTTGTTTACTGATCAGAAATTTAATGAATTGGACAAAATGACTTCGAAAAAAGAAAGAAAAATCTTGACTATTGCTGAAAAACTTGAAGTCTTGAAAGAAAGCTAGACTATCTAAAAAAAATAGTTTTGAAGACTATAGACAACTCTTTATTTTAAGGACAGAAACTACTTGGTTTCAATAAGCAGCCGATTGAAAATGTGAATTAAAAGGTATACTAGTCATCACTTACGTTTTTAACCTTTGTTTTGAAAAATTTTCGCGCAAGTCCGATCCTAAAAACAAAATCTCTATTTAATGAACACCCCCGTATAATGAACATTTTTCTCTGTCCCAAAAGCGTTCACTAAACAGAGGTTTTATAGTATATATTTCTTGGGTAAAGTTTAAACAGACTTACAGTTTCCGAGCACTGGTCTAGACAAAACTTCAAAGTCTCGCTGCAAAATCTACCCAATCTTCAAAGGGTTCAGATCCGTTAATTTTACGCCAATTAAAAAAAAAAACAACAACAAGATGCTGCACACCTTCAATATAAATATTCCCACTGTATACAATTTCAAACAACTGGGCCACAATGTTTCTGAGAACTTATCTCGAGTCGAAACTCGAGTACAGATGCAAAATAGTAAAGTTTATCCTTTTGTGACATTTTGTTATTATTATTTGTGTAAATATTTCTCAATGCATATCCACTGTGTATGTGTGTGAACATGTGCGTGTGTCTAAGTTTCCACGTTTCTGAATAATGGGTTTATAGATTCTGAGAAGCTGTCTGGAGAAAACTCAAAGAACTTGCTAGAAAATGTGCAAAATCTGGCCGATCTGACAATTTAATTTTTATTTTTAACATTATTATTATTATTATTATTATTATTATTATTATTATTATTATGTTCTTTTTTATTTCAGCTGGAATCACCATGCAATGATGCTTTGATATCGCTGCTCGATAACACTGCTCGAAAGCGCGCAAGGCTTGAAGGTTCATTGTTGTTTTTGTCCTTTCGAAAATTTGACCCCCCCCCCCTTAATTGGTACCCTCGGTTAATTCGCACTTTTTTTCCCTTGGTCCCGAGGAGTACGAGTTAACGAGGGGCCCCTGTAGAGGATATCGAATCAAGTCAAGTCTAATATGTGCACCACAAGAATATAACTCCACCTACATCTTGAATACTTCCTGCTTTTGGTTTAAGCTATCTACACTCCACTGTTTGGCAGCCATGTACTACGTGACTGTTTCCAGCCTATCACACTGCTTCTCACATTATGGCCGCCATCTTTCTTGCGGCCAATTGCGTAAAAAAGGCGTAAAATTTGTCCTCCAAAGCGCCAAAATTTGGCGAATTGCCAAAGCAAAAAGACACAATTCGATTCAGGTACACTGGAAGCACCTGTGTTAAAGATTCCATGCACAATAGAGGAATTCGAGAAAATATATTTTTGGCGACAATTTGGCGAAATTTCAAATTTCACCAATGCGCCAGAGGTGTGCATAGCCCACATATTCCGCACAGCCCCCCCCCCCCCCACCCCCATCAGTTAAACACGGCCATCAATAGTCAATCAAGTGCTGAAATTTTCCAAGTCCAGTTGGTGTATTTTCCTTGGACGAACCTGGCCCATTTACAATACCGATCTGTGTTTGTTCCCATAGATGCCACATACCAAGTTTCATTAAAATTCCCGCAGTTTTTCTTGAGATATCGTGTAAACAAACTCATTCCGATGCTGAAAAATTTCATTTGGTTAATTTTCCTTGGGCCAACCTAACTTATTTACACTACCGATCCTTGTTGGTGCCCACAGAAGCTACACACCAAGTTTCATTAAAATCCTTGCAGTTGTTTTGACATATCGCGTTAACAATAGTCAATCAAGATCTAAAAATTTGTAAGTCAAGCTGGTCCATTTTCCTTGGACGAACCTGGCCCATTTACAATACCGATCTGTGTTTGTTTCCATAAAAGCTACATATCAAGTTTCATGAAAATCCTTGCAGGAGTTTTTAAGTTATCGTGTTAACAAGCTAGCACAATAGTCAATCAAGAGCTGAAATTTTCTAATTCCAGCTGATCCGTTTTCCTTGGACGAACCTTGCCCATTTAAATACCGATCTGTGTTTGTTCCCATAGAAGCTACATACTAAGTTTCATGAAAATCCTTGCAGGAGTTTATAAGTTATCCTGTTCACAAGCTTTTGATGACAGACCGACCGACAGACATGCGGTCGATCGCATATATTCCCCACAGGTTTTACCTGTGGGGAATAAATAAGTTATTATAGTTTACCAGCTATACTCCTTCAACCGCTCTCGATCTCTACGCGAGAAGTCATCAACATGTTGACCCTAAAAGGAAGAGTAATTGTACATGGGTGAACGATAAATAGGTAAAATGTAAAAAAAACAGGGCGAAACAAATCTTCCGATGTTTATAAGGCATAAAAAAAATAGGGGGAGGGGGGGGGTTACAAAAGTGTTCTGGCCAAATGGAGTGAAATCA
Organism: Protula sp. h YS-2021; assembly: GCA_949752745.1. Taxonomy (NCBI): domain Eukaryota; kingdom Metazoa; phylum Annelida; class Polychaeta; order Sabellida; family Serpulidae; genus Protula; species Protula sp. h YS-2021. Next base: position 33,990,294 of record OX457025.1, read on the forward strand.
AATTATCACAAAACACACTTTAAGCAATTGTTAATGCCAACAACTGAACAAATGGATTCTAACAGATTTTACTCAGACTAAAAACGCATGTAAATGTCTGCAGAGTTTGTTGCAAATTACCACAGAAAGTCAAGTCAGTTAGCCAATTCCTGTACTGCACACATTGTACAGCTCTTTGGTGTATGGACAATATTAGCCTGGTAACTGATCAATTTCAATACCTGATTCACAGATAAGTAAAAAAAAAAGGAAGTAAAAGCTAGCGTGTTAATGAACCAACACCCCCTCGTGCCGAGGCCTTTCTCCATACACTGGGACCCTTATTATAGGTTACATATTTGACTGCATTTGCAAGGTAATTCGTTGTTATTAAATAAAATTCTTCGGCTTTCGAGCCTTTTGAAAACAGCACACGCATATGAAAAGACACTGTGCCCATCCAGAATTGGCTATGAGAAATTACATTTTTCTTGGAAACAATGTGAGAACTGGCTTATCGTTTTTAATAATTCCTAACAACCCACGAGACTCGGTTTTTAACGGGTACACACGTGCTGACATAAGGCCATGTGCCCCTATGAAATCACTGGTCTAGCTTTCCCAAATTACGCGGATTATGCTTCAATGTACCTTGTGTTTCTTTCCTGGTTTGAACTCTGAAATGAGAAAATAACAGTTCCTATTCCTCACGAAGGTATAGTTATAACTATAAACACCTAAAGTCACAAGCGAAAATACATTCGTCCTGTTCGTTTAGGCCAGGAAAATAGCTTAGTTGGTGAATCTTTTTTCTATTTTTCCTCAAAATATTAGGCGGGGGGGGGGGGCTGAACCTTATTCTATTTTTGGAAAAAAATGTTGTTTGATGTATAAGTAATAAATTTAATACAGATACTTTATTTGTTTTAATTTTATACATTTCTCTATTTTTGCTGGGAAAAAAATAGACATTAGAGACAATTCTCAGAAGTGCCAACTTTCAATTTTTAAACATAAGGAAACTAATTCGGCGACAAACGTTATAAGACACACATACACGCTATATTTCAAGGATCAATAATAACAGAAATAAACCTCAGAAAAATAGTACCAAAGAGAAAAAAAGACTCCGATGAACAAGCCCCCGTCGATAGCACAGCCCCCACTCGGACAAAATTCTGATCACGCAGAACCACAGGGATTTGAAAACGAAAGTTGAGCACTGGCTCACAACTAACAAGCAAGTTTTGTCTTAATATGTTCAATGTACCGAAAATCAACCCCAAGCATGCTTCTGTAATGGTAAATCCGTGTCTAGAATTTAGTCATGATCTGTTAAGTAGTTTTTGTATTACAAGCAATCGCAGGTGGAAATCCAAGATGGTGTTATCTTGAAAATGGGTCAAGGTCAAAATAAAAGTAATTAACGTGCATCTGCTCATTATGATAGTCATCTATATAGCAAATATCACAGAAAACAGATTATCAGAATGAAAGTAACAGCCGGCGATAGACGGACGGACAGCCAACACCCAAAACCTACAGTCCCCCTGCACGGCCCAAGTCCCGGTTGGGTTCTAATAAAAAAAATAAAAAAATTCAGGATGCAGAGTTTTTAAATATCCCAGAATAATCGGTATCCGGACATAACGGCGACGGCCAAAACGGCGACGGCCATAACGGAGAAGACCAAAACGGCGACGGCCAAAACGGCGATGGCCAAAACGGCGACAAGTGCAATCCCGAACAAAACGGCGACGGAGTTTTTTTTAAGTTTATGCTTTAAAACGCTTATTTAAAAAAAAAACAAAAAGTAACAACGTTGCCAACACAGTTCATTTAACCATCAGAGATAAATAAATTTGAACACAGTGCAGCATTTCTCCCAACGTGCCTTCCTGTCCTCCCTAACCACCTCCTTCCTGTCACCAGTCACTCTCTCAGTAATCTGCTCAAGAAATGATTTACTCACTTACTTTCTCATGTAAACTGAAAATTATTTTCTCAAGTAAAATAAAATTTAATCGTATCTTTCACTGGTGTGGATTCGTACATAATAACAGCATTTCACATAACCGATGCAGATAAGGATCAGCTCATTAAGGCGATTAAAACATTGGTCTTTCATTTCTGATAATCCGAAGTCCTTTTAGCGGCGTTTTTATTTTGCCTTTTATTGATGTGGATTCACGTGCAATAACGGATTAGTGGGCACAGTCGCTAAATACAATAATTATTATTATTATGTCTTTCAAAATGTACTTATTTACCCCCCCCCCCCCCACACACACACACATGATGGATTATCGTATAATGGCAGTTGGGAATATATGAGAAAATAGTGTTAAATTATCCATTTTATTTTGCCCTTAAAGTTTAAATATTGGTTCAAATTATACTTATCTTCAAGTAGAAATAAATTGATTTATCTGGCAACACAATTCTTTGTATTCTGATTTACAACATTAAATTATTAATCTTCGTCGCCGTTTTGTCCGGGGTTGCACTTGTCGCCGTTTTGGCCATCGCCGTTTTGGCCGTCGCCGTTTTGGTCTTCTCCGTTTTGGCCGTCGCCGTTTTATCCGGGATTCAGAATAATCAATGTTGTAAAACCTAATCTTAGAATAATTCTAAAGTGATTCGGATTGACAGACAACATGGACAACACAGATATACAGTATCTCAAAATTGTACCCCTCCTTTACTCCCTATAACACAATACTCCACACAATACATCGGAGTAAGAATGAGTGAAAGCGAAAGAATATTGTTTATCATTTGTGCTGCAAGAATGCCCTCCCCCATCCCTCTCGGCATACAAACCCAGTAAGATATTTCATCCAATAGAAACGTTTACTCCTAAGAAACATTACAGCTCGTGCCTCGTTATAGATAAGATTCGCTATACGTATCTCCTGCAAACGGACACTTTTGCCAGCGAAAAGGTCTTGTATGGACGACCACGCCCAAGCCGTAAAACGGCGTTTTACTGATGAACACTCAAGTAGATTACATTCCAGATTTCAGAGTTCAGTATATCAAAGGATTTACGACTGAAATGTTTCTCAAAGGGTTTCTATGCACCGCTTTTAAGCAAGCACGAACTGGACTGAATAGAAATGATTGCGAAAATCAGATGACTGCCGAACAAAAACTTTAATGCATTTTAATAATACCGAAAATTTGAGGCAAGAAGATGTTATTCTCTAGATCATCAGATGAGCATGCTGTCAGTTATTTTAACCAAAAAATCGCACTGGTTAGTATGACATTGGTAGAATTCATGGGGAGGGAGTATTAGGAAAACGAATTACCCGTTTGCTGCGGAATCAAATCTCTATAAGCCACTATCATCCTGAAGCAAAATTAACATACAAACAAATGCAGCTATGAATAAAAAGTGTTTTTCTGTGTTATAAAGTACTTGCCTTAACGCCCCCCCCCCTTTCCCAAACCCCTTTTTCAGGATAGTCCACAAGAATGTCCAGGGATAGTGTGGCCAGCAGAGATCTACTTAATTCAGTATCAAAAGGCTTGTAGGATCATTTTAGAAACTGGTTATTGAATGTTTTTCAAAGCACGGCATTTGCCCGATCTCTGGCGGATCCCTCCCCCCACCCCCACCCCTCACAAAAAATAAATTTCAGTCAGGAGGTGCCTAACCTTAAATCACTCTTATAAAATTTGAAAACAATCTCCCACAAACTAAATGCTGTAGAAGAACCAGTTTGAAAATCTGGATCAGTAAAACATTAGGCCAGTTTTTGGGATATCGCTAAAACAATAATCTTAAAAGCAAAGATCACCTTAAACCACATTCTCTTAAACTTTGGAGGAAATCCAGTCAAAACTGCAGTTGGCAAGTTGAAAATGGTTCTGTTTAGATCGTCAAAAAGACCGATTTGCAAGACAGAACTACGTAGGGAACATTCAGACTGAATTTGAAAGCAGCGCTACTCTGAAAATTGGCTATCAAATTGGCCAATTTTTGCGGATTGCAAGGACTCCCTAAAACAATCATGCAAAATTAGAAAGAAGTCTGATCAAATCTGAAGGTGAAAAAGCAATTCAAGTAAAAGTTTACATACGTGTACAGAGGACGGATGCCCCCCTACTGATGTGAATAGACAAGCCCGAAAAAGTCGGCTGGTCTAAAATAAGTACCCGTCATGCTTCCGGATGCAAAATAAAGCTACTTATAACACTTATAGTTGTTTGCTGTTGTCTAAATTTTAAGCTGCGAAGTCACCGTTATCTACAATATGACGTCATTTAAAATTATGTCGTAGCGTAAAACAATATTTAGAAGTGTTTAAAGCTACGAATTCATTTCAAAATGATTAACGAACAAAAATCTACCTAAATGCTGGTTCTAAAATAGAACAGCAGTTTGTGCATTTTTACCTCTGCCCTAAGTCTTCTACAAATACTGTGACTGGGCCTTTATCTGGGCTGATCTCTTGAATGTGACCATTGTATAAACATTCCTGTCCACTGAAACCACGCAATATGACCTGAAACCAAGTTTTAAATTCCAAAACATGACGGCAATCCCCAGTTATTTTATTTTTTATTTTTGCTTTTTTTTTGTGGGGGGGGGGGAGATCTTCTTATTCTGGCAGCTAGGAAGTGGTTACGGTCAACTGCTACAGATAACGGAAAAAATCAATCAGATCGAACAGGTTCGTGTTATTTTTGCTTTGCAATCCAATAACATGCCAATTTCTGTGACAGTTCTAATATATGACAGCTCCTCTGTCTCTTCCGCGAAGTTACAAAAGTATCAGTCGAATCTCTGCCACCTAAAATTGCATCGCCCATATTTTTTAAAACAAATAATGATACAAGAATCACTAAAAACTTCAAAACGGCATTCAACCAGCATGGAAAATGTTAACAAATTAAATCAATTATTAGTGTTTCTTAGATAATTAGGATTTTCTCTCCTGGCCTGCGTCACAAATACCTACAGTTATTACTACTACATAACAAATGGTATATGGGGATTTTAACTGAAATCCATTCTTATTATTTCAAAGAGTCTGTCGCGTTTACAAAGCACGCCTGCCGGCATCAATCATACTATATCATGCCAGCAATCACTCATACGATACATAAATGGCTGCCACATTAGTATCTGCTGCTGCGACTAGTCGATCTTCCGCTTTTTGGCAAATAAATCAAACAGCTAAGCTACTTCCGCCTGAAACTGGGCAGGAGTTTCGGTCAAGTTCGAAAACCGGAAGTCGAAAACGGTTAGATTTAAAGCGATTTTAAATTCACTGTCGACTCTCTTGTGCCTTTCAAAGTTACATAAGAAACATCTCCATTGCTTGACTTTCTGCGTCAAGGTAAAAAAACCCGAAGTTGATCATTATCTCAAAAAACGGTCAGAGATTGAGTTCATTTTCGAACGTTCTGGCCTAAATGACGTACGTTACATAAGAGGTATCTCAGTGACCTTGACCTCGGTTATTATGTAACACATTCATTTGCTCTTGTTTTTTTTTCAAGGTCACTCCGTCATCTAGCGGAATTCAGTCTAGTTAAGATTAAATGCTGAAACACACAGACCCGTTTTTTTTTTTAGGGGGGGGGAGGGGTAAAGCAGTAAGCACAACCCAGATGTGCAATGTAAATGTACTCAGATCAGGAACGGGCGTAAGGTGGTTTCTCACAAAATTCGAATACAACTGACAAACTTGAAAAGTTCTTTAATCTCTTTTTTCTGGTTCACATGAAATTGTAATGCTAGAAGTAATCGGCCAAAACTGCAAGAGCAAATTTTACCACTAGTATAGAAGAATGAAAGCGTATCTACACAGCACACTGTATCAGTTCTACCTTGTGAGAAGGCAAAAAAAAAAAAAAAAAAAAAAGAAGAGGAAATATGTTGTACCTGGCACTTATCTCCCATCGAGAACATGTTCCTCGGTCCGTTTCTATGGTAAGATTCTGAATAAGAAATAACATAGAAACAGTTATATAACAGACAGATATTACCTACTCGCTATGGTTCCTCAAAATATATGACTGAGGCGGAGATCTTTTCTTCGTGGTGATTTTACAGACAGCATTGTTTGCGCTTTGTTATAAAGATAAGGAGTATCATAATATGTATGCGTTCCCACATTAATAAAAGATGATTTATGTTTGAAATGGTGAAGTCCGAAAACCCCCGAGTTGAAACCATTACTGAAGCAATAAACCAGACTTCTATCTTTCCAAAAAAAAAAAAAAAAAAAAGACGCGCTTTAATCCGCTGTTACAGCTTACTGGTGTCATTACGTCAGACCACTAGGTTGTAAAAACCTGAATTACTTAGGGCAAGCCTGACATGGTCTGCTGTGTTAAGTAGGAGACAAAATTCCTTTTTATTATACGCCGTGGCGAGTTTTAACAAAACAGGCACCTAGCCATAAAGGAATACTCGACATTGTTCTAGAAACGGCTGCCAATTACTTAGTAAAGGGCCCAATAAACCCGTCACGCTTCGGGATTTCAGCCTTTATTTTCTTTCAGTTCACTCAAGTGACCATCACTATTTTAAACCACTCAATACAATGTTACACAGACAGCAAAGGCAGTAAAAATGCTTAACACTAGTTTCCACTGATCTAAAAAATTCTGAAACTGAAAGAAGTCAGTTCATTGCTAAATAAAGCTTGATTTTTTAAACAATATAATAATATGTTTCCAAAGTTCCTTACCAAGAAAACTAGAGCCTTGAAGCAGGATGACCCGTGTAACAGGACTTCTTAGTGAAAAGTATAACACTGTACACTGGGGTGATATATTGTAAAAGAAGATTTCTCATAAATAAACTCTACTCGTAACAACGTAGAAATTTTCACATTTTTTCACAAAATCGAAAAATAACCCGCCGTTGCACAACTTCACTATATGTCCGTTCTTCCTGTAAGATTTGGTTTGCTTCCGATAAATAGTAACAGAGATATCGCGCGAAAAAAAAAGTGGATAGACAGACGGACAAGTTCATACCTATATCCCTCCGTTACACGGGGGGGGGGGGGGGGCAACAAGACTCGAACAAAAGTCCTCATAATGGACTGTATAACAGATTAGTAATATCGCCCTCGGGCGGCCAGTTAGTTAAGAAATCCTATGCAATATTTCACAGATGCAGGAAACAACGTAAAAATTATTCGTCTGGAGAACTGAAAGTAAGCTGGGAATCAACTAGATGCTCGAGAAGCATGAATCCGCCGGGTTCGCGCAAATTGTATACCTGATTATGATGTTCCTGTGAACAACTGTTCCAAAGAACACCATACAGCCTTGTGGTCAGTGAAGTAGAGGTTTGTAGAGCCAGTGGTACATGGTTGATTTGGTGTGAAGATAATCAATCCACCCACTAATGCGGCCTGTAGGCGCGTGAGACCGATATGTGTTATGCTCATTACTAATTCATTTCTTCCATTTTTTAAAGTTTTGTCATTTTGACAATTTTAGTCGGATCCGGTCGAATCCTGGTCACTGCACTGCGGGATGCTTAGGAGCAGCCCTGGGTAAAATCTGAAATCAATCTACCCACTAATGCGGGCTGTAGGCGCGTGAGACTGATGTGTGTTATGCAAAGTCCTTATTCAGTGTCTGCAATTTTTTAAAGTTTTGCCATTTTGGCAATTTTGCTCGGATCCGGTCGAATCCTGGTCACTGCACTGCGGGATGCTTAGGAGCAGCCCTGGGTAAAATCTGAAATCAATCCACCCACTAATGCGGGCTGTAGGCGCGTGAGACTGATGTGTGTTATGCAAAGTCCTTATTCAGTGTCTGCAATTTTTTAAAGTTTTGCCATTTTGGCAATTTTGCTCGGATCCGGTCGAATCCTGGTCACTGCACTGCGGGATGCTTAGGAGCAGCCCTGGGTAAAATCTGAAATTAATCCACCCACTGATGCGGCCTGTAGGCGCGTGAGACTGATGTGTGTTATGCAAAGTCCTTATTCAGTGTCTGCAATTTTTTAAAGTTTTGCCATTTTGGCAATTTTGCTCGGATCCGGTCGAATCCTGGTCACTGCACTGCGGGATGCTGAGGAGCAGCCCTGGGTAAAATCTGAAATCAATCCACCCACTAATGCGGGCTGTAGGCGCGTGAGACTGATGTGTGTTATGCAAAGTCCTTATTCAGTGTCTGCAATTTTTTAAAGTTTTGCCATTTTGGCAATTTTGCTCGGATCCGGTCGAATCCTGGTCACTGCACTGCGGGATGCTTAGGAGCAGCCCTGGGTAAAATCTGAAATCAATCCACCCACTGATGCGGCCTGTAGGCGCGTGAGACTGATGTGTGTTATGCAAAGTCCTTATTCAGTGTCTGCAATTTTTTAAAGTTTTGCCATTTTGGCAATTTTGCTCGGATCCGGTCGAATCCTGGTCACTGCACTGCGGGATGCTTAGGAGCAGCCCTGGGTAAAATCTGAAATCAATCTACCCACTAATGCGGGCTGTAGGCGCGTGAGACTGATGTGTGTTATGCAAAGTCCTTATTCAGTGTCTGCAATTTTTTAAAGTTTTGCCATTTTGGCAATTTTGCTCGGATCCGGTCGAATCCTGGTCACTGCACTGCGGGATGCTTAGGAGCAGCCCTGGGTAAAATCTGAAATCAATCCACCCACTAATGCGGGCTGTAGGCGCGTGAGACTGATGTGTGTTATGCAAAGTCCTTATTCAGTGTCTGCAATTTTTTAAAGTTTTGCCATTTTGGCAATTTTGCTCGGATCCGGTCGAATCCTGGTCACTGCACTGCGGGATGCTTAGGAGCAGCCCTGGGTAAAATCTGAAATCAATCCACCCACTGATGCGGCCTGTAGGCGCGTGAGACTGATGTGTGTTATGCAAAGTCCTTATTCAGTGTCTGCAATTTTTTAAAGTTTTGCCATTTTGGCAATTTTGCTCGGATCCGGTCGAATCCTGGTCACTGCACTGCGGGATGCTTAGGAGCAGCCCTGGGTAAAATCTGAAATCAATCCACCCACTAATGCGGGCTGTAGGCGCGTGAGACTGATGTGTGTTATGCAAAGTCCTTATTCAGTGTCTGCAATTTTTTAAAGTTTTGCCATTTTGGCAATTTTGCTCGGATCCGGTCGAATCCTGGTCACTGCACTGCGGGATGCTTAGGAGCAGCCCTGGGTAAAATCTGAAATCAATCCACCCACTGATGCGGCCTGTAGGCGCGTGAGACTGATGTGTGTTATGCAAAGTCCTTATTCAGTGTCTGCAATTTTTTAAAGTTTTGCCATTTTGGCAATTTTGCTCGGATCCGGTCGAATCCTGGTCACTGCACTGCGGGATGCTTAGGAGCAGCCATGGGTAAAATCTTAAATCAATCCACCCACTAATGCGGGCTGTAGGCGCGTGAGACTGATGTGTGTTATGCAAAGTCCTTATTCAGTGTCTGCAATTTTTTAAAGTTTTGCCATTTTGGCAATTTTGCTCGGATCCGGTCGAATCCTGGTCACTGCACTGCGGGATGCTTAGGAGCAGCCCTGGGTAAAATCTGAAATCAATCCACCCACTAATGCGGGCTGTAGGCGCGTGAGACTGATGAGTGTTATGTAAAGTCCTTATTCAGTGTCTGCAATTTTTTAAAGTTTTGCCATTTTGGCAATTTTGCTCGGATCCGGTCGAATCCTGGTCACTGCACTGCGGGATGCTTAGGAGCAGCCCTGGGTAAAATCTGAAATCAATCCACCCACTAATGCGGGCTGTAGGCGCGTGAGACTGAAATTGCACAGACGGACAGACGGACGGACGGACGGACGGACAGACAGACGGACAGAATGAAAACTATATCCGTCCGGTTCCCGGCGGATAACAAAACTTCCTCGACATCATTCGACAGTGATACATTGACACAGTCAGCATTTGTGAAAAGCGATCTAGTGTGTTTTCTAGTCATCTCCTTTCATTTTAGGCTACCTCAATTAGACGTAGAAAACAGGTGTCATTATGTAAGCTCGGCTATCTCAAGACTCACAAATTACACTCAATGAGCATTTGGAGATTTCGTTTAAAAACAAGCCAGAACAGCAAGCACCCCATCTCGAAGTGGGCATTAATTGGAATCTACAGTGAAACAACCGTTAGAATTATAATACTTCGTATCATGGAAGCAAACCGTGTTTTTACGATTCTGTCCCAGCCGAAATGGGCGAGAGCGGGGTGTCTGAGCAGTGCGAGCGTGCACTTTAATTGCTAAGCCATGTATAAAATTTTGCGATGATCGGTTAAGTAGTTCTGTTGTTGTATAAACAAGAAACTGCCGATGAAAATCCAAGATGGCGGCTGGCGGCCATTTTGAATTTTCTGATCGATCTCAAAATCAACCCAACTGTGCTTTCGAACTGAATATGCCCGGACGGACAGACGGACAACACCCAAGCCTATGGACCCTCTCCAAATCCAGTTAAGCTTTTCTCTGTGAACGGCTGTTACCTCTCCGCATCGTAGCTTCCAACCAACAATCAAACTCTACATTTCTGTACGTTAACGGCGACAGCGCTTTGATAACTTTGAGAGAGAACATTTGGCGGGAGTCCAAACTGTCGTCGTTCAACGACGCTTTGTCGCTTGTCTGTTCTTCTAATTCTTCGGCTGTCCTTCTGAAACATTCGAGAGCAACCATTGCGGTTGAGTATAAGCTCTGCATCGCCGAATACAATTTTTACAAGAAGGAACAATTCCGATGGCTTTGCGTTCCCTCGATGCAAATTTTCAAACACTGTTGAGCAACACAAGAGTCATGCCATATTACGCTATTCGGTACCTTTAAATATTTAAACCTTTAAAATAAACCTTCATTTGTGAAGACAGAACCTTGGTTGTTTAACCAGAGCACCCCCTACCCTACCCTGACTCCCATGTTCACCCCACACGTACCTTATCGATGACACCCTGAAACAATTCAAAACTCAATATCCGAAGACCATAATGTGCTTGTACTGTTATAATTTTTTTTTAACCTAGAGGCATATCATAACGCGAACCTGTAAAGTTCAGGTCTGAAGGCGGCATCTCGGTCACGCTCTTGTTGAAGCTCGATGGCAACCTGTACCGAGTTCTCCACTCCCATCACTTCATACAGAATCTCGTACACTATCGCTGAAATAGAGCAGTTCTCTTCCTTTACTTCTCCTTTATATCTTTTAGTTCTCATATTATCTTTATTTAAAACAGCAGTCGATCAAGAAATGCAAGCTTGAGCTGGTAACAAAACAAGAATGTCCAGGTACATTATGACCAGCCGAGATCTAGTGAATCAAGCATTATTAAGCTTGTATGGTCGCCAAAAGGTGGTAGTCATACTTAAAAAAGCATGTCCAAGGACATGACCCAGCCCAGTTACCAAACAAGGAAAGAGAGAAAAACGCTGAAACGAATATTGTTAGGCCAAAAAATGAAGAACTTTGTTCTGAAGGCAACTTTTCATGATTTTAATACACAAAAACGAGTTTTCCCGGGTGGAAGCTACACGAAAAGGGATGTCGGAGAGGCTGGGTTTTGACGACTCACACATTTACCTTAAAATTCCACCATTTCGGAATTTTTTTTTATCATTTGCGAAAAGCACCTAAGAAACTTTCGACTAAAATTTTATAACCATCTGAAAAAAACTGAGAGAAATGAATGGTTTGACAATTCAGTTATTTACCGCCATTTCGGCAGTTTTTTGGCAAACCGCGAAAAAAAATAATAGCCTGGTAGGCAAACCCCTGGGGAATATCCCTGCATAAAATCTATTGGAGTAAAACTGTAAGGGTAGCATTTTAAAAATTGGTTAAAACGGGCACAAAAAGTGCCGCCAGTTTGTCGGTTTTTCGTCAATCGTAAAAAAAAGTACTAGCGAGGCAGGGGACCACCCAGGGAACATCCCTACGTAATATCAAAACGATTGGAGCAAAACTGTAGGAGGAGTAGCATTTTAAATTAAAAGTTTAACATACGCACATAATTCAAGCCCCCTATAGTGATACGACTAACCCAGTCCGACTAAGTCGGCTGGGTTAAAACCGGTTACTAAAAATTGCAAATTAGTGCAAAATCTTAAAGGAATGCGGTCAAACTTGTGGGAAAAGAAGCATTTTGAAAAATGCTACAATTTTTTTTAAATGCAGCCATTCAGTCAATTTCTGGCGGATCGCCAAAAAAGTAACTTTTCAAGCGAACACGGGACATTTCTGCAAAATCTGATGGCAATCCTATGGAAACTAGACTGGCCAGTGTTTTTGTTAAAACAAAAACGGATATGTCTCCCCCGCCCCCCGACCCCCCCCCCCCCCAATCAGTCACGTGGAAAAAATTCCTTGCTTAAAACTACAACATTGGCGAGCCCAAAAATTGAAAAAATCGCCAGAAATACATTTTTACAGAAAATGAAGAAAAACTTTGCAGTAAACATTTCCACTACATATGGGTTCTTCTTGCAATGTTTCAGCCTAATGGAACAAACTGTTTCGGAGATGTCGCAACAATATGGCCAAAAAACTTAAAATTCAAAAATTAAAAAAAATCGCCAAAAATACATTTTCAACGGAAATGAAGAAAAACTTCGCAGTAAACATTTGACTATATGTGTGTTGTTCTTGCCACGTTTCAGCCTAATCCAACAAACTGTTTCGGAGATATCGCAACAAGATGAACCAAAAAAAGTTAAAAACCAAAAATTTGAAAATTCGCCAAAAATACATTTTCAGCGGAAATGAAGAAAAACTTGGCACTATACATTTGCGCTACATGTGTGTTCTTCTTGCGACATCTGAGCCTTATCCAACGAACTGTTTTGGAGATATAGCCTGCCAAAGTGAAAAAATGCACGAAAACCCCCACTATGTTCAAAAATTTGCCCAAAATAGAATTTTTGAAGAAACGAAGAAAAAAAAAATAACACGGGCATCATCTAGACATGTACCACAATATGTATGTATGTTTTGAGAAAAATCGACTCATTAATTTCATAAAAACTCACTGCGGACAGACGGACGGACGGACACGGCCATAGCAATAGCCTTCAGCCAATATTGGCTGAGGGCTAATATGCGGTCAACTCTGCCCAGCCCTCCAATAACTTGATAACATTCTTCATAAGACTGTCTAGCGACATTGTGACCAGCCGAGATGTACCAAATCAAGTATCAAAAGGCTTGCAGGGTAGCCAGAAAGCGGCCGCAGCATTTTAAAGTTGGTTACTGAAAATTTACCAAGAGCCGGCATTTGCTTGATCTCTGGCCGATTCCAGAAATGCACAGTACAGAAAAGCTCTACCCTAAGACTACGCCTAAATAATTGAAAGCAAACTGACTAAAACTACTTGCAGCAGAAGTATTTTGAAAAACTCTAAAATTTTTAAACTGCGGCATGAAGCAGATTTTTCGGGGTACAAAACTTGAAAGGAATCCAATTGAAATAGTGAGCGAAGAACCATTTTGAAATTTCGATAAAACTTTCACAATGCGTCATTTGATCAATTTTTGGCGGATCGCCAATAAAATCAAATTTTGCAAGAGAGGACAACAAAATTTGAAAGGAAGCCGGTCAAAATTGTGGAAGCAAAAGCACTCTGAAAACCGGATGACTAAACATTTCAGAATTGAGCCATTTCGCTAATTTTTACCGAATCGCCAAAAAACAAACAATTTTTCAAAATAGGACCATATAGGAAACATTTATACAAAATATTAAAGGAATCCGATCAAAATTGATGGGGAAGCATTTTAAGTAAAAGTTCACATGCGTACATACATACTTACAGACGTACTTATAGACGGTGGATGCCCCCACTGATGTAATCAGACCAGTCCGACGAAATTGGCCGGTCTAAAACACCTAAAGATTTGATAAATCAAGAATCCATGTGCTTTAAAGCGCCCATTATGTCGTACGCACACAACACCCCATACTAAAAAAATCATCCCAACAAGGTATTAGAGTAGTCTGTCAAGAGAATTTGTTACTGTACAATAAAATATAAGGGATTCAATCTAGTTCGAGTTCGATGACTTAGAAATAAGCGACGTCGGCTGATCTGAAATGGCAGTATCTTCACATAATTCATTAACACTTGACAAGCTGTTGCTTGCAAGGGTTATATGAATTTGTACGAGCAGCCGTTCGTTCTTTTTTTTTCTTCTTGACAGTTTTCCGATTTTTTTCTCTTCTTCTTCTCTGACACTATGGGACCTGGGACCACGAAACTTGGGAAGAGCTTGATCTGAACGTGTGCATGCCACTTTTTATTTCCGTCTTCGATTTCGTTTTCTTTGTTAAAACGCCATGTGAAAAGAGTGTTTTTTTGCAAGTAAATGCGGAGCATTTGACAAACAGCACAGAACACCACAGAGCTGCCCAGCTTTGTGCGAGGTCTCACTGCGTAAACAGATAACACAGCGTATGCCTGATCAGTCAATCAAACCTTAAGTCAACAAAAACCAAACATTGCTCGGCTTATAAGATGTATTCAAGCTGTGTTGTTTGCTAATATATTTAGCTGGTATTAAGTTATTAACCTATGGAGTTTTTTTCTTGATAGTGGTCCGATTTTTAGAATATCATAAGCCGCATACATGCTGTGCCATAAGCTCTGTACATAGTTGTATAACACACTGTATGCATGTTGTAAAATACTTTATATTATTCAAGAAATAACCCACTGAAGGAAGTATTTTTGCGTTTTAATTTTTGTCAAGTGTTTAATATTTCGCTAGCGAAAAGCGGTTCTAGTTGTTTCTCTTTTTGTCCGTGTTTAGTTGTTAAAGCCAGTAGTATTTTATAGTTTGCAAGGTAAAAGACACCTCTTAAGAAATTTATTTTACTGCAATAAGATTGGTGCAACAAAACCACATTCTGCCAATAACCCACAAAACTGGGACTCCCTCGACATTGCATCATCATTCCTGATTTCATATGCTTGGATACCGTAATACACGGCCGAAAAATTAACTTCATGCCAACCGATCAATAAACACTCATTTTAAATGATACATACACTGGCAGATGGCAGCACTTTCTGTCCAACTACGCGGGTATATACTGTCGTAGTGGCTGCCGTTTGAGAAGCATAAAGTTATCTGAACAGAAAAATTCACCGCATTTCATTCACAACTCTGACTTGTAATATCTTGATTGAAAATAACCACAAACTTGTTTTGTTTTAAAACGTAAAAAATGTAGCATTTATACAATGAAACTGGAATTATAAACTACGCAGTTATGAAAACTACTGGCCCAGTAAGAGAGACTAACCCTGTACCTGTCAAGCTAACAAATGCTCAAAGCTGTAATAACCTTTAAGCGACTGGTTGCACACAAACATAAAAACCCACAGACGACAACGGAGGATACAAAGTCTAAACATTATCTGAAATAGTGTTGTCTGCCCTACCTGACCCCTATTTTAAGACTGCCCCTTTCGTCACTGACCTGTCTTAGAAATCCGTGGTTTGTGAAGTTCACTGCCTGTTTTCCTGCTTGTTGATAAATCACAATGTCATGGCTTGAAGGTAAGCAAAGCAAAAAAACGAAGAGTTTAGGGCTCTTCCAGAAACCATTCTCAGAAACCTGATTGCAGGCAAGCAGGTGCTGAGAAAAAGAGAGGCATGAGCGACAGCTTTTTTTCAGCCACTCTTTCCAACTTCACGAATGAAGTGCATCTCCAATTCCACTTATATCAAGTCATATTTTTACTGACGATATTAATGAGCTCAAAACTTTTTTTTTTTTTTTTTTTTGTTATCATCATACTTATTCTCATTATTAATTCTATTCCTTTTTTACATATTTATTGCTGTATTAATTTTTTGTCTGTCGTAAAATCTTTACGTATAAACTTTAATTTTTTGTCCATTTTAATTACACCAACTGAACCAAAGTATCCGCACAGAAAACAAAAACAAAAAAACAAAAACAAGGAACATCATACCGATAAAGCACACTCATCGCCAAGATTTCCAATTTTCCACCATACTCCTTGCATCAGCCGCAGAAAACACACAAATAAACATGAATTAAAACTACCTCCAAAGTGAATATCGTTCATACATTACTTGAGACAAAAAAACTCTCGCATCTCATGACAAAATCAATTTTGATTTAATAGCACATTGATTAGCATAACGTAAACATAACTGTGCAATACATGGCCAACTTCATTATAAATGCATATATGCAAGTATATATAACTATAAAATGCAGTAGTGACCTTTAGCAATATATCGCTTTGAGCATGTTTGAACGAAACGTGCAGAGAAAGGAGAAATGATTTATTACTTAAGATTTCAGATAATAAATATTACACTGAAATATTACACTCCTGCTTCATGTCACATTCAATGTCTTTTTTTTTCAGGATCGCTTTTAGTAGTGAATAATTTTGCCGATTTTCTTTTCCTCAGAGTGAGCAGGAACTCCGTCAAAATATTGTAAGTTCATGTTTCAAAGTGGAGGATTTATTGGACAGAAGGACAAATTACTCGATTTCAATATTTCTGATTTATGAGATGGTATTTTTTGGTCGACTAAACAAAATTCGTTTAATTCATTTTTTTTGTAAACAAGCTTTATTTTTAACCCCAGTCTTACATAATGTTGCTAAACTTTTTCTTATCAAAATATACTACAATCGTACTTGTTAGGAAATAGGTATATGGACTTCTCAATTAAAAACTTATCGAAAAAAAAGCAAAAGAAAGAAAAGAAGCGGTCACAACATTTTTCACTCTAAAATCACAAGACAGGTGAATACCTCATATTGTTTTGTTTGAAAAATATTGCAAAACTAAAGAAGCATATAAACTAGAAAATTTAAACTCTTACAACTTTACATGTAAGAAATATTTAAACATCTCAAAGAAAGACATTATCGAACTTATTCAAAATTTTATCTACAATAGAAACATTAATTAAACAACCAGGTCCCATTTTCAACCATTAAATGGCAAATATTATTTGTGAATTCCTTAATAAAGGTGGAGAGCAGCTTTCTGTATGCTTAATTACCGGTATGTTGATAAATTCACCCCAAAGATTTATGCTTATTTCTTTTTCAACTGTAGAAAAAATATCAGTGAAACTGATCATAGTGCCCCCACCCCCCGAAAGATATCTGAATGGGGAGCAGTACAACTGATTTTTTTAGTATGGCTGGATCACATCATGAGGGTGGTGGACGGAATTTTGGTCAGCGAACAGAAGTGGAAGCATCGTGCTTCCACAAACCAAAAATTTGGTCATGTTAGAAGTGTCATAGTTTCGCGGCGGCAGGGCCCTAATTGAAACCTTTACCTGCCAACAGATTCTCCTCCCAAGCCCGGCAAAGTTACTAAATGTACACACATGGCGCACACATCAACAACTCCACCCCAAAATATCGAGAAACGGAGAAAAGTGACTTATTGTTTGTTATTTACAAATTCTGTTCAAATCGCAACTATGGGAAGTTCACACAAATTACCTTCGGGTGGCTTATTCTGTGGAGATGCTGTTCAATCGGCACGTCTGGTATAAGCTGGAAATGTAGTACAACTTAAGGTTCACTTTACACACTTACTTCACAATAGTTTATCATTAATTTTACCAGGACTATCCAACAAGATTGCAGAGATCCATAAATTTGTTTTTTTTTCAAATCATTTGTCTCGGAAACTAAACACTGAAATCTAGCCATTTCCAAGTCTATGCTTCTCTCCATTTTTATCGAACGGTCAACAAAAGTAGCGATCTGCATGTGATACTAAAGATGGAAATGTTTTCACGATCTCTATCAGATCACTTGTTGTCCGGCTGTTAAACCAGCCTCTGTTAACTAACAGAGAAAACAGTCGGAGGACAACGTAATAAAACCAACCATGTTTTAAACAAGAATAGCTATGGAACAGCTTTCGCAAGCTATTTCTAAACCCATTTCATAAATTCTCTAAACTTTGGCACACTATAGATTACATGAATAATTTATAGACAACTCTAAATTTTAAAAGAAAGAGCTAATTAAAGTAACACTGTATGACAATACTAAAGGCATATGTTACCTGCTGAAAAGTTAAAAAGTGTTTGCGGATGAAGGAAATAACCGCCCTCCTTACTTCCAGGTGAAAAGTTTGCGTGTGGAAGAGCTGAAAACACAAACAAACATATTTTTTGCGATATGAAAAGTACACCGTTATCTACGTCACACAGGACGCGCCTTATAAGCTGTTTTTACTTTTCACTTGCCTTGTTGCATGCCGTTTTATGTGCGTCTTTCCGACCATCCCTCCAGTTCTTTTCAAGTCTTATAGAACTGATCTTTAAAATAGCTCGCGCAATGCCCGACTTTTTTATGGTTTACAATTATGTCCAAGGACAAAGTCCCAGCTTACAAAAAAGCGATTAGACTAATTCAAGCGTGCATGAGCAAGGGAATTTACCTGAAAAAAATTTGGCTTCAAAAGACGAGATGGCAGAGAGCTGGCTAAATAATTAATTTAGGAACGGACCCGAACACAAACCGAAAAATACATACAAAGACTTATTTCCCAGAAAAATGGGAAACAGATCTTGTGTATCTCTGGTAGACTGGGTTCTCTACCAGATATCTTCGAACAACGCATCGAAATTGCATACACACACGTGTGCTGTTGGTCGGACAAACACAATTATTTCAAGGAACAGAAACGATCAGTGAATGGTGATATGATCAAACACATGTGATTACGTTTGCGCTTTGACAAGAAAAACGCCGCGTCCAAAACAGTATTACATTAAAATCTGTCGTCTATTAAGGACAGCGAACGACTGAGCGTTTCTGTCCTTAATAGACAGGTGTCCCTAATGGATGTAGGTCGTTTTGCCACCAGTCACTTTGCCACCGACCACTTTGTCACCAACCATTTTGCCACCGACCACTTTGCCACCACATCCCTATGATTTTGCCAACAAAGACATATCATGGGATAAAAAAAAATAATTTAATTGTTTATTTTTAGCAAAATAAGACAAGAAAACAATGAAATAGCAATACTTTATTGAACAATAACAGACTCCACAACGGCACTTCTTCAATCTTCAATCAGTACTCCGAATAAGCTCAAAAGCCGTCTTGGAGTTGACATCTCAACAAGTGCAAACTAAAACTGCTTGGTGCAAATTAAAGCACTAGAATCCACTAAAATCGTATACAGCTTATTTGGCGATTGCCCAGGTGTTTGTTGTAGGCAGTTTCACCTAGGCACGTGGCGTAATGCAGTCAGTTACGGCTTGTTGGAAAGCACTTGGACATTTCTGTTAGTTTCATTGCTTGTGGTAGTGTGTTCGAAAGACGAATCGATCTCACATAAAACTGGTACTTGAAAACATCCGAGTGGAGAAACTGCGGTATAAAATACTGGTTTGGGGATCTGGGATTTGCATGCACCATTATCGGAAATTGGATATTTACTAAACCATAGCGAATCTTGTGGAACACGGAAAGGTCAGTGATCGTTCTTCTGTGTTGGAGAGGCAGCCATCTAAATGATGTCAGCTTATCAGAGAGATGGGCTTCTGGACCATATTCATGATAGTGCAGTACAAATCGTGCAGCTCTGCGTTGAACATTGTCTATTTTGTCGATATTCCTTGTTGTGTGCGGGTTCCAACAAGGTGAGGCATAGTCTAAATGCGGCTTGACAAGGGCTTTGTAGGCAGATTCTTTGACTTTCGCGGAGCACATGTACAAGTTTCGTCGACATAGGTTCAGGATAGTGCTTGCTTTTTTTTCTAATCTTGTCGATGTGGGTATTAAAGTTTAGACGGCTGTAAGATGGACACCGAGATATTTATCAGAGTCGATACTTTCTAAGTAGTGGTAGTCGTAATCGCTAGTGGGGTTCTGTACTTTAGACATACCGTAGCTGAACATAACCTTGTGCTTGGTTCGGCGAGTGAATCGGAACACTTTGAATTTTTTATCCATTGAAACGCATTTGCCACCTGTTTGCCCAATATTGTAGCTTGTCTAGGTCAGCCTGAAGGGATAACGCGTCTTCTTTGGAGCGAACAGCGCGGTAAATGGCACTATCGTCGGCGAAGAGGCGAATTGGGTTTTCGAGGCCGACTTCGATATCATTAATAAAAAGCAGGAACAATAAGGGTCCCAATACTGTTCCTCGTGGCACACCAGAAGTCACTTTAGCAGCACCTGACTCAGAACCGTTGACCACTACTGATTGGGTCCTGCTAGTGAGAAAGGCTTTGATCCAGGCTACAGTGCTACCAGTGATACCATAACTTTTCAATTTGATGAGTAGTCGCTGGCGTGGTACCACGTCGAATGCTTTGCTAAAGTCTAACAGGATGGTATCTACCTGCCCCGAGCCTGTGTTGAGGACAGATGACCAGTCATGCATGGCTTCTATCAACTGTGTGGTACACGACATGCCTCCTCTAAATCCACGCTGTTTGCTAGTTATTATGCTGAACATGTTACAATGCCTGCATATATGAGAACATATGATATGTTCCATGACTTTGCAAGGAAGTGAAGTCAAGGAGACAGGCCGATAGTTGCTAGGTTTATTCTTGACTCCCTTTTTGTAAATTGAGCATATATTTGCGTGTGTCCAGGATTTTGGAACTGTAGACATGTGAACCGATTGTTTAAAAAGATGCGAATATAATACAGCCAGTTCGGAGGCACACTCTTTCAGGAAACGCGTCGCTATTCCATCTGGTCCCGATGCTTTGTTGGGGTTTAAGGACGTTAAGAGATTTTGTATTCCCTCAACACCTACAGTGATATCGTCAATGTCAGGAAAGCGCTTTTCTAAGATTGGTATCTTTTCAGTCGCCTCGTTAGTAAATACGGATTTGAACTGTGTTTGGAGTGCTTCTGCTTTTTCTGAATCACAACTGCGATTTTATCATTTATCTTTAATACTGGGATGCCATGCTTTTCTTTTCGTAATCATTTGATATAGTTCCAAAATGATTTGGGGTTTTCTTCGAACTGACTTCCGATATCTTCCACATATTTCCTACGATTTTCACGAATTGTTTGCTTTACCAAACGCAACAATTTCCTAAAGTGTTCCCAGTCGCGAGGCCTTTTTAATTTTACCGCTTTAGCGTATGCCTTGTCACATTTATTTTAGAGCTTCTTTATGTTCATATTTCTCCAGGGATACGACATCTTGGATCGAGAAAGTTTGCAAGGGATTTTAGCTTCCAAGATAGACAAAATACCGTTTTCAATATACGAACAATTTTCTTGGATGCTAAGATCATCATGGTTTCACTCAAAATACTGATCTTGCAAGGTTTTGGCAGCAGATTTCACATCTTCCCAGTTGGCTTTATTGTACTGAAAGATTTTACGAGGGGGGCTCACAACTTGCTTTGGCGCTAGATCAATTTCTGATACGACAATGTTGTGGTCAGACATTCCAGGAAGACTCTTGACGGAGGTGACTGACGCTGGGTTATTGGTCAGGAACAAATCGAGGATATGGTTTGAGCAGGGACGCGTCACATCTTGAACATGTTGTGATACCCCATGGTCTCTCAAACACTCCAATAAATATTCGCATTGTGATTTGTCACCACCATAGCTTACGCCATATGATGCCCTGTCTATAGCGGGTAGGTTGAAGTCGTCTGCGATGTATGTAGGTACATTTTCACTACTGCGTGTAATTTCACATATACTACGATTTAGTTCTTTGAGTGATGCAATTTTGGAGTTTGGAGGACGATAAAAAGACGCAAGGTTTGCATATTTTCCGTTATTTAATTACACTTTAGACCATATAACTTCGGAATCAAATGCGTCATAAGTGTGTTCGATGTATTCAATGTCTTTCCTAGCAAGAATAAACACTCCTCCTCCATGACTATCCCTATCCTTGCGGAAGACAGTGTGGTTTGGAGGGAACGCTTCGCATGAATGTACGTGGCTTGATAATTTAGACTCTTGGCCGTGGGGTGAATGCCTGTCTATTATACACGTTCTGCACGTTTATCAAAACTCCGAATACTATCACAATTTACGGACACCATAACAAGCTTATCATGGTTATTTTCCTTTTTCGCTTCCTTTGTTGGCGTTGATGTGGCGTTTGGAGCAGGCTTAAATTGTGATGGTGATGATGGGAGGACTCGAGTTTCATGCATTTTTGTATCGCGGTGTGGTGTGTTGTCTGAGAGTAAGTTGAAGGAATTTACACTGGCAAAGTTCGAATCGGGTTGTGACACATAGGCAAGGTATGAAGGGCGATCACAGTGTGTACATATCCAAACAAGGCTAGAGTGGTTGATAAACCGAGAGTGAAAGTGCGTTGATACACCAATCCATTTCGTATGATACCATGTATCACAGTTGTCGCAGGCTATGGCATTCTGATTTGCTTCCACTTCCCGAAGACACACCCCGCATGGGTACTGGGGGCTGGGTGGACCAGGGTTTGGGTTTATGTTACCACACAGAAGCAATGCGAGAAACAACAGCGATTGTGGTTTATTAATGTGCACGTTTTCTGTAACAACTGATGTGAAGCTTTGACGGGAAGCCAACAGGTACAACTTGTTTCCGATAGTAGATTCGGCTTCACGCTTTGGGGTTAAAGAGGCTAACTGGCCATGAATAACAAGACCAATTCCAGCGTGCATGAGCAAGGGAATTTCCCTGAAAAATTAGGCTTCAAACGATGAGACGGCAAAGAGCTAGCTCAATAATTAATTTAGCAACGGACCAGAACATTGACCGATAAATGCATACAAAGATTTGTTTCCCAGAAAAATGGGAAACAGATTTTGTGTTTCTCTGATAGACTGAATAGTCTGCCATAGATACATTCGGACAACGCTCGCATTTCGAATCTTTGCACATATTTATGTAACTTGCTTCGATGCGCGGTTCTGATTCAGACAAGTTCGCATGTTTATTTAAATTGCGTTGATGCGCAGTTCGCATTTCGGACCAGTGCGCATGTTTATTCAACTTGCGTTGTTGAGCAGTTCGAATTTCAGACCATTGCGCATGTTTATTTAATTTGCATTGGTGCGCGGTTCGCATTTCGGACCAACGCGTATGATTATTTAACTTGCGCTGATGCGCGGTGCCGATTTTGGACCAGTGTAAATGTTTATTTAACTTGCGTTGGTGCGTGGTTCGCATTTCGAACCACTCTACATATTCATTTAACGTGCGTCGATGCGCGGTTCTTATTTCAGGCCAATGCGCATATTTCTTTAACTTGAGTTGATGCGCGGTTCTTATTCTGGACCAGTGCGCATGTTTATTTAAGTTGCGTTGATGCGCAGCTCTTATTTTGAATAGTGCGCATGTTGATTTAACTTGCGTTGATGCACGGTGCTTATTCTGGTCCAGTGTGCTTGCTTATTTAGATTGTGTTGATGTGCGGTTCGCATTTCGGACTAGTGCGCATGTTTTTTAACTTGCGTTAATGCTCGGTTCTCATTTCTGGCCAATGTGTTTGTTTATTTAGCTTGCGTCGATGAGCGGTTCGCATTTTCCACCAGTGCGCATGATTAGTCAACTTATGTTGATGCGTGGTTCGCATTTTGCACCAGTGCAAACGTTTATTTAACTTGCTTTGATGTGCGGTTAGAATTTCGGACCAGTGTGCATGTTTATTTAACTTGCATTGATATCCGGTTCGCATTTCGGACCAGTGCGCATGTTTGTTTAAGTTGCGTTGATGTGCGGTTCTTGTTTTCGGGCCAGTGCGCATGTTTATTTAACCTGCGTTGATGCGCGGTGCTTATTTTGGACCAGTTTGCATCTTTATTTATCTTCCGTCGATGCGCACTTTACATTTCGAACCACTGCGCATGTTTATTTAACTTGCATCGATGCGCGGTGCTTATTTTGGATCAGTGCGCATGTTTATGTAACTTGCGTCATGCGCGGTTGTTAAATCGGACTACTGCGCAAGTTTATTTAACTTCCTTTTATGCGCTGTAGGAGGAGATTCATTTAATTTTTTTTTTCAAAAATTCCGAAAAAAATTCGAAAGTTTTCCAATTCACTCAAAATGCACAAGCATTATGCATGACCCCCTAGAGACGGCTCATATAAAAATAAATGAAATCTGATTAAAACTGTAGGAGTAAATGCATTTTGAATTTTTTTCTTCAAAAATTCCCAAAAATTCCTTCATGGACTCAAAAAGCGCAGGCTGTAATCACGACACCCTAGGCATGCCTCAGGCCCAAAATAACTGATGTCTGATCAAAACTGTAGGAGAAGATGCATTTTTAGGTATTTTCATCAACCCCCCCCCCCCCCCCCCAATCAAAAATTCCCAAGCCGAGCCAAGCAACACAAGCCGTACGACCGACCCACCTATATAAATAAATGAAATCGGATAAAAAATGTAGGAGGAAATGCATTTTGAAGTTTTTGTTCAAAAATTCAATAAAAATACAAAAATTTTCCGATCGACTAAAAAGTGCAAGCCGTATGCTCGACCCCTTAGAGATGCCACACTAAAAATAAATGACATCGGATCAAAAATGTAGGAGATACATTTTAAAAAATTTTCTTCAAAAATTCCCCCAAAATTAAAAATCATCCGATCAACTAAAAAAGCCGTAAGCATGACCGCTTTGGGATGCCTCTCACCAAAAATAAATGACATCGAATCAAAATTGTTGGAGTATAAGCATTTTGAATTATTTTCGAAATTTTGGCTTAAACATTCCCCAAAAATACAAAAATTGTCCGATCCACTAAAAAAGCATAAACCGTATGTACGACCCTTTAGGGGTGCCTCATACCAAAAATAACTCAAATCGGATAAAAAAAATGTAGGAGATACATTTTTAAAATTTTTCTTCAAAAATTCCCCCAAAATTCAAAAATCATCCGATCAACTAAAAAGCCGTATGCATGACCGCTTTGGGATGCCTTTCACCAAAAATAAATGACATCGAATCAAAATTGTTGGAGTATATGCATTTTGAATTATTTACGAAATTTTTGCTTAAAAAAATCCCCAAAAATACAAAAATTGTCCGATCGACTAAAAAAGCACAAACCGTATGCACGACCGCTTAGTGATGCATCACACCGAAAATAAATGACATCGAATCAAAATTGTTGGAGTATATGCATTTTGAATTATTTTCGAAATTTTTGCTTAAAAAATTCCCCAAAAATACAAAAATTGTCCGATCGACTAAAAAAGCACAAGCCGTATGCGCGACCCTTTAGTGGTGCCTCATACCAAAAAAATCAAATCGGATAAAAAATGTAGGAGATACATTTTAAAATTTTTTCTTCAAAAATTCCCCAAAAATTCAAAAATCATCCGATCGACTAAAAAAGCACAAGCCGTATGCATGACCCCTTAGGGATGCCTCATACCAAAAATGACATCGGATCAAAATTGTAGGAGGAGATACATTTTGAAACAAAGTTTACTAAATAAACAACTAACTAACTAACTAATGGACGCCGCCCGCAAACCGATAGGATCCCGCTAAACATAAGAACGTTTTTGTTTGGTTGAGAAAAGGTTATAACGTTTTTCTAACCAAAAACGAACCTTTTTTGGTTGTAAAAACGTTACATTTACCAACCAAATAAAAACGTTTTTTTTTTCCAAACCAAAAACAAACGTATGGTATTAGAACATTATTGAAATTGATTTTTAAAGAACCAAAAACAAACCAAAAAACAAACGTATGGTATTAGAACATTATTGAAATTGATTTTTAAAGAACCAAAAACAAACGTTTTGTATAAGAACGTTATTATATCAATTATATCAATTTTTTAAGAATGTCATATATTGGAGCGTCAATTAAGGAAATGTTATAGGCATTTTAATACTTTGTAAAGTAATTTTAGACATGAATAACATATTCACAATAACAAGAATTACATTTTAGATACGAAACGTCAAATTCAGTTCACATATATTTAACTAATTATTGTAAGCTATAACTAAGCATTAAGTGTGCAGATAAAAGAAGCCCATAAAAAGGGAGGGGATAGACCTTGGGGGAATTTCCATACTGGGGAATTATTCGGGGGAGGGGGATTTGAAGTGGGAATAGTAGGGGTGGTGGGAGTTGGTTCAGGGGAATTGTCTCAGACACACATTTCAATGGATGCGCCGTGGCGTAGAGGTAAGTTCGTCGCTTTGGATGCCAGAGGTCCCCGGTTCAAACCCAGCCAGGTATGAATGTTTCGTGAAATGTTAATTGCAAAAAAAAGTAATGGTAGCTCTTAAAAATGATATATGACGTGATGATGGAGCAAGATGCAGCCTCCCAGAGTGAATACTATTTTGAAGAATGTTGAAGGATATTTTTTAGATAATTTGTTTTACGTACGTTTCACGATGAAAGGTTTTCTTATGGTTGTGTATGAAACGTTCTAAAAACGTTTTTTATAAAACGTTTTTAGAACGTTGCGAAAAAAACGTTTTTCGGTATTTCATATACAACCTTTAGAAAACGTTTTTTGCAACTTCAAAAGGTTCGGAAAAAAACGTTTTTAAAACGTTATTACAACCAAATTTGTTTTACGGGGAATACCCCAGCTTACGTGTAACGTAAGCTGGGCTAAAAATACAGAGGACAAGCAGTGCAAGCGCAACCATGTTGCATGTAGGTACCAGTAGCTACCAACAAGCAGTGATGATGCTATGCAATAGTAAAATTTTTTTTTAGTTTCGCGCCAAGTCCAGTGAGCGATAAATGGTGATGCAGTAGAGAAGGCCGATTTCCAAGTATTCACAAATGCTTTTCACGATGAATTTTCAAACGAAGTAGTCACTACATAAACCAGAAACTCTATGCAGTATTTCCGATGAGTGAGATCGACGATATTTCGAGAATTTTGGATGGATACGACAATTTATTTTTCAGTATGCATAAGTTGAGATGTCACGAATCAGAATTAAGCACTTCGTACTTAATCATCCCATATCTCGCTAGTCTACTGACAAGTTCTACACCAGATTGCTTTGTGGAAGACTAACAGACTCAACAACGGCACCTTTTACTTGATTCCCAAATACTCCCTTAATCTATTGACAGTTAATTTCTACTCTGGACCTGCTCAATCTGCTGCTTTCTGCAAATCATAAATTTGCACAAAGTCCAAACCACATAAATCATTCCCTCACTAATCATAATCCCCAGGCTCACGCATACACAGTCTTAATCCCTTTATCCCAAAAGTAATTGACAATTGCGACTCGAGATAAAACATAAACATTGATATCAATACATAAACAAGTGGAAAAAGTTACCGAAAAGAGCTAAACAATTTGTCGGTGGCAAAGTGACCGGTAGCAACATGGTATGGACACCCCCTAATGGACAGATTGGACATTTTAACAAGAAAAATGACATGAAACAGTTTTGAGCAGTTCTGTTCTGATCCAAATAAGCATCTTTCTTTTGCGAAATGTTTGCAATTTGCGTTTTGCTACAATTAAATTCATCTGCCAATTTTCGAACACTTTGGCATTGCTAGCCTTGATTATTTTCACTTTTCCGCCAGTGAAAGGTCATTTCTCCTCCGATTTTTTCGAAGCGATATCTCTGTATTTTAATTGTAATTCGGTATGAATTACCCTTAAGTACACCCAGTAATTATAGCAAAACGATAACTATGTAATGTCATTGTCTTACCACGGTTAATTCCTGTCCAAATGATACGTGAAAGGACGTACTCGGGTTTTACTTAAGATCAACAAGCAGGGATTAAGGCAGCATGCAGCAACAGTGTCACATTGGGGTTTTGTTTGTTTGTGGTGAAAGACTGCTATTCTCAGCAGACATATTAATTTCAATGCATTTACGGATACGGACAAATAAGTGTCCTTTGTCCCTAATTCACAGGTGTCCCTAATTGACAGGGTCGCTTAACGTACAAGCCAACTCGATTTTAAAAGCGACTGACAGAAAGTGTCCCTTATGTACCGCTGTCCTTAATAGACAGGTGTTCTTAGCACAGGTTTTACTGTACTTAAATGTTAAGGTTTTTGTATGTATTATTTTGTGGGGTTTGCATTTCGGACCAGTGCGCATGTTTATTGAACTTGCGTCGATGCGCGGTTTGCATTTCGAACCAATGCGCATGTTTATTAACTTGCCGTTATGCTCTGTTCGCATTTCGGACCAGTGAGCATGTTTATTTAGTTTACGTTGATGTGTGGTTCGCAATTCGAACCAGTGCGCATGTTCATTTAACATGCATTGTTGCGCGGTTCGCATTTCAGACAAGTGCGCATGTTTATTTAACTTGTGTTGATGCGCGGTTTTCATTTTGGACCAATGCGCAAGTTTTCTTAACATGCATCGATGTGCGGTTGGCATTTCGGACCCGTGCGTATGCTTGTTTAGTTTGTGTTGATGCGCGGTTCACTTTTCGGACCACTGCGCATGCTTACTTTACTTGCATTGATGTGTGGTTCTTATTTGAGCCCAGTACGCATGGAATTTTATTTATTTATTTATTTATTTATTATTTTTCTGAAATGGAGATACTTGTGTTAATGGTCACTTGTCGTTCTATTTTATTGCAAAGACAAAATGAAAAGGAATTCAACACGACTAACACCATCAAGGGAACTGTCATATTTTTATAGATCAAATTTACTAAACAATGAATGGAGACATAGTTTTCTCTCTCCTTGTGGCTTTTTTTTTGTGACCCTTAACTCAAACACAACTGACTTCAAGGATCAGGCCGGATCCAACTTATCTTGAAGGGGAGGGGAGAAAGGTTTCAACTTCTGACACCTTGAGTTTATAAGTTTCAGAAAACCCAAACATAAACAGTTATTTTTTTCGAATTTAGGGAGGGGGGGGGGGGGGGGGCTCGCGACTCCTGACAGTCCCACCCCCACCCCCTGGATCCGCCATGTTTTCTTTGCAGCGTATCCTGTAACACACTACTGTTGATCGACTCCCAAGGCTTAGCATACACAGGAACTTCAATGATAACAAGTTTGTCAAAGGACGAAGTCCCAGCTTACGAAAAGCAATAAAACCAATTCCAGCGTGCATGAGCAAGGGAATTTTCCTGAAAAATTGGGCTTCAAAAGATGAGACGGCAAAGAGCTAGCCCAATAATTAATTTAGCACCGGACCAGAACACAGACCGATAAATGCATACAAAGATTTCTTTCCCAGAAAAAAGGGAAACAGATTTTTTTGTATCTCTGGTAGACTCGATAGTCTGCCATAGATACCTTCAAACAAGGCCCGCATTTCGAACCAGTGCGCATATTTATGTAACTTGCCTTGATGCGCGGTTCATCTTCAGACAAGTGCGCATGTTTATTTAATTTTGCGTAGATGCGCGGTTCCCATTTTTGAACAGTGCACATGTTTATTTAGATTGCGTTGATGTGCGCTTCGCATTTCTGACGAGCGCCCATGTTTTTTTTTACTTTTTGTGGATGTGCGGTTCTTATTTCAGATCAGTGCGCACGTTTATTTACCTTGTGTTGATGTGCGGTTCTTATTTCGGATCAATGCGCATCTTTATTTACATTGTGTTGATGTGCGGTTCTTATTTCGGATCAGTGCGCATGTTTATTTACCTTGTGTTGATGTGCGGTTCTTATTTCGGATCAGTGCGCATGTTTATTTACTTTGTGTTGATGTGCGGTTCTTATTCCATACCAATGCGCATGTTTATTTTACTTGCGTTGATGAACGGTACTTATTTCGGACAGCCCAAGTTTTCTTAGGTTGCCTTGATACGCGGTTCGCATTTCGGACCAGTTTGCATGTTTATTTAACTTGCGTTGAAGCACGGTGCTTAATTTGGACGTGTGCCTATGTTTATTTAACTTGCGTTGGTGCGCGGTTTGCATTTTGGACCAGTGTGCATGTTTATTTAACTTGCGTTGATTAGCAGTTCGAATTTCGGATCATTACGCATGTCTATTTAACTTGCGTTAATGCGCGGTTCGAATTTCGGGCCAGTGCAAATGTTTATTGAACTTGCGTTGGAGCGTGGTTCGCATTTCGAACCACTGCGCATGTTTATTTAACTTGCGTTGATGCGCGGTTCGAATTTCGGAGAAGTGCGCATGTTTATTTAACTTGCGTTGATGCGCGGTGCTTATTTTAGACCAGTGCAAATTTTTATTGAACTTACGTTTGCGCGTGGTTCGCATATCGAACCACTGCGTATGTTTATTTAACGTGCGTCAATGCGCGATTCTTATTTCAGGCCAATGCGCATATTTCTTTAACTTGAGTTGATGCGCGGTTGTTATTCGTGACCAGTGCGCATGTTTATTTAAGTTGCGTTGATGCGCAGTTCTTATTTTGAATAGTGCGCATGTTATTTAAGTTGCGTTAATGGGCAGTTCGCATTTCGAAATAGTGCGCATGTTTATTTAACTTGCGTTGATGCAAGGTGCTTATTTTGGTTCAGTGTGCTTGCTTATTTAGCTTGTGTTGCTGTGCGGTTCGCATTTCGGACCAGCGCGCATGTTTTTTTTAACTTGTGTCGATGCGTGGTTCGCATTTTGGACCATTGCGCATATTTATTTAACTTGTGTTGATGATCGGTACTTCCGTCGATGCGCGGTTTGCATTTCAGGCCATTGCCCATGTTTATTTAACTTGTGTTGATGCGTGGTTCTCATTTCAGACCAGTGCGCATATTTATTTAATTTGCGTTGATGCGCGGTTCGCATTTCGGACCACTGCGCATGTTTATTTAATTTGCCTCGATGTGCGGTTCGCATTTCGGACCAGTGCGCATGTTTCTTTAGGCTGCGTTGATGCGCGGTTCGCATTTCAGACCACTGCGCATGTCTATTCAACTAACGTCCAAGCGTAGTTCTTTTTTTTTTTTTTGGACCAGTGCGCATGTTTATTTAACCTGCGTTGATGCGCGGTGCTTATTTTGGACCAGTTTGCATCTTTATTTATCTTCCGTCGATGCGCAGTTCACATTTCGGACCAATGCGCATGTTTATTTAACTTGCATCGATGCGGAGTACTTAATTTGGACTACTGCGAATGTTTCTTTAACTTGCGTCGATGTGCGGTTGTTAAATCTGACTACTGCGCAAGTTCATTTAACTTGCGTTTATGCGCTGTAGGAGGAGATTCATTTAATTTTTTTTTTCAAAAATTCCGAAAAAAATTCAAAAGTTTTCCAATTCACTCAAAAAGCACAAGCCGTATGCATGACCCCCTAGAGACGGCTCATATCGAAGATAAATGAAATCTGATAAAAACAGCAGGAGGAAATGCATTTTGAATTTTTTTCTTCAAAAATTCTCTCATCGACTGAAAAAGACAGGCCATATTCACGACATCCTAAGCATGCCTCAGCCCCAAAACAAATGATGTTCGATCAAAACTGCAGGAGAAAATGCATTTTGAGGTATTTTCATCAAAAATTCCCCCCGAAATCAAAAATTCCCCCCGAAATCAAAAATTCCCAAGTCGAGTCAAACAGCACAAGCCGTATGCGAGACCTACCTAAGGATGCCTCATAGCAAAAATAAATGAAATCGGATAAAAACTGTAGGAGGAATGCATTTTAAAGTTTTTCTTAAAAAATTCCCAAAAAATACAGAAATTGTCGGATCGACTAAAAAGCGCAGCCCCTTAGGGATGCCTCAACCCCCCCCCCCCCCAAAAAAAAAAAAAAAAAAAGGTTCAAAACTGTAGGGGGAAATGCATTTTTTTCTTCAAAAACTCCCTAAAAATACAAAAATTGCCCGATCGACTAAAAAGCACAAGCCGTATGCACTCACACCAAAAATAAATGACATCGAATCAAAATTGTAGGGGTAGATGCATTTTGAATTATTTTCGAAATTTTTGCTTAAAAAATTCCCCAAAAATACAAACTAAAAAAGAATAAGCCGTATGCACGACCCTTTAGGGGTGCCTCATACCAAAAATAAACGACATCGGGTCCAAAATTCAAAAATCACCCCATCGACCAGAAAAGCACAAGCCGTATGCACGACCCCTTAGGGATCCCTCACACCGAAAATAAATGATATCGGATCAAAATTGTAGGGGGAGATGCATTTTGAAACAAAGTTTACAGCGAACTAACTAACTAACTAACTAACGGACGCCATCCACAGACCGATAGGAATACCCCAGCTTACGTGTAACGTAAGCTCGGCTAAAAATAGGTCATGGGGAAATCACAGGCTTCTATTAACACTGCATTAAGACACGCATACATAACACGAGTTTTTCTACAGATTCAATCCGGTTAAAACTCTGTTTGTGTGTTGGGATCGGGAGGGGGTTGGTGGTGGGGGGGGAGGAAAGGGAGAAATGGGGCGGGAAAGGAGGGGCAACCAAGAGATGTTAGATTCAACTACTAATATATACCAAAATATGCAAATTTCTGACCATTTTCAAAGTCCCGTCATTATGGTTCTTTTCGGCCGATCGCGAAAATAAGTAATTTTCCGGGAGAGGACCGTTTACTGATTCTAAAGTGTACTATAAAGAATCAAAAAACCTCAAATAAAATGGTTATTTCATAGCCAAAAGGCAGGTTTAAATGTCTTTTAAAATGCTAATAGCAATCTTTACATAGAAAATGTAACCAACATTGATTCACTTTTTTATTAACTCTTAATTGCAATTTACCATCACAATTGTAATTCGCCCGAATGTGTATGTTAATAATTACATATGTAAGTCAATAAGCAATTAAAAATAAGTGAAATCTACGTTCTTGTGCACATTTAATTCAACAGTCTCTGGATTTGGGGCGCTCTTAATCTCTTAGTGCATGTGTCCTACGGGCTTAACAGGCCTGGAGGCGGACCTTGTACCATTTCTGTATTCGTCCCAATACTTATTGATTTTTTTGCTGAAATAGCTCTGTACTTGGTTGTTCGTGCTTTCCAGATCTTTCCGCCTGACGCGAGTGTGACACGGGGATTGTGCAAGAGGCCAATTGGGACGTACATATTTAGGTTGGCATGGTTTGGCAGTGGGAACTGGTCTGCTGCTTTTTCAAATTTTTTTCAAATGTTGGCTGGAAATGTGTCGCTGGCTGGCAAGAAAGGTTCAACACTTTCCGGATCAACCTGTCAGGAGATAGAAGAAAAAAAACAGTAAATAATACTTCAGTTTGTACATATTTAAATAATATTAGGGTCGCTAGCTCCCTGTGTTAGCCCCTCGTCTTGCGCCCTTGTCATATTTTTCGATCAATTTAAATCAATGACCGACACACAGGTCCATCCTCCATGTAGACTTACATGAAGCCTAACTCCTGGGCCTTCCTCCAGACATCTTGTGTCCAATAAAAGACAGCACTTCAGCCTAACCTCGCTCCCCAAGACAAACTGCAAGGTCTTCCAAAGTCCTGTGGACTAGAATTAATTAGTTTATTTATTTCCTCATTTATTTATATTTATTACTTATTTATTTATTGAATTATTTATTTATATGTGTTTATTTTTTATCAATTTATTTGTTTATTTATTAGTTACCTCGTTCAAAATCGGCGACCGCCTCCTGTACTTGCAATTCGGGAAGTAGCTCTCGCAGCGCCTGAAACATCTGGAAAAATATAATCAAGAGCTATGTACCAATATATAATACGATTCCTTGTTACTGTGGTTCTAACTTCTATGAATTACAAGAAAAATCAAGGGATTACCTTCACATAGTCCTTTTTCTTTCTCCTTGACATTAAGGCGAACGCCCAGGGATTTGCTTCACATCACCGTCGGCTTCGCCCAAGGCCTGAATGTTGGAACCGTGTGCTGACTACTTTGAAAGCCCCATCCATGTACCATGTTCGCACTTGTGCAAGCAACGTCTGTTGTTGAGTGCTTGTGAACAGCAGATGGCGTTGGTCATCAATTTTGATATCACTCCGGAGAAAGTCAGGTGGTATAAAATCGTTGTTTATCTAGAAACAGGAAAAACAGTTATGCCTACTTCTTACCCGTGATGACTGTTTACAACGTGTGTACGTAGTACTAAATTAATCATGCAGATTTTTTTCCCCTTTTTAACTTTAGAACCAGGACTGCTTCTCAAAAAACAAGTATACCAGTGAACTGGTTAAGTCCCCCACCGCACCTCCGTTTTTTAAATAAAACAGTTCGAGTGACCTTGACCTTTGACACAAGGTCACCAAAACCTAATCAGGTCAAGATCCTTAGCTTCCCAACGCAGCTGTCAATTTTAGTTGCAATCCGTCCAGCCGAACTGGACATATCGGGCCGATTTCACAACTTAAGTCTAGACCTGATTTGGAGCAAACTCGGTCAAGACCGCGGTTTAGACTGGGTTTCAGACCATAATGAATTTCACAGCCTCGGTCCAAACCACACTCATAATCAACCTTCTCTTTACCCGAGTTTTGCATTTAACTTGAAAGATATTACATGAACGTTACTGATAAGACAATAAACAGTTACGCATGTATTTTTTATCAGTGATCAGTAAAACTATTGTTAAGTTTTGATAAGCTGGCCGCGTGATTTTATGTCTATTGTATTTTTCTGTCAACATATGTCTCATTTCAATTTTTGGTTTATTGTGCAGGGCTGGAAAAAGATATTGTTTTCTCGTTGGGCCCCCCGTCCAGTGATTCATGAAATTTACTGGACCGCACTCAAATTCGGTGGATCACCTCAGAAACCATAAGTACCTAAGTTGATAAATTTTGGTTGACATCCGGTGGAGTCAATCAAAAATTTTAGTGACATTTATTGGACATTTGCCAGTAACTAATGCTTTTTTAGTCATGTTGTGTATTTCTTAAAGCTAGTTAGCTTTTAGATTTTGATATTTTAGCTCAAAACAAAGTTGAAACCACGGCTAAGCCATGATTTCATCAAACCAAGTTTGAAGCAGAATTTCACAACTTCAGTCTAGACCTGGTTTGATTGGACCATACCTCATAATGCACCCGTTTCAGGACGACCATCGACTGAATTCTAGTGATACAGACTACAAAAACGGTTCGCTTATGACTAGTGTATAGTGTTGGTATGGGTTCTAGTAAACTAATACAATTGAAGAATGTGTGAATTTCACTTGGCCAGGGACCGAAATTAAGACGTTTTCGCACTTGCCAGGCGGGCAAATCTATTATATTTCTACATACCCGCAAAAATATTCTACTTGTCCGATGAAAAGCCATAAACCAAAATTTCACATGGCCGTCGGCCAAGTGCGCCAAAATCTGAGACCGATTAAAACTTGTAGCTCCTGAGTTATATCCAAATGTTTTGAAACGAGGCCATCAACATCCTCTTTAAGTTCATCGATTATTTCTAATGCAATGTTCCGTGAAAATCGGTACCGCTGCCTAAATTCAACGTCATTGTCTTTATCCAAGGAGTTTGAACGGTCTCTAAATACACGTTCTCTTCTTAAAGCTCTTTGATAATTTCGAAAGTGCATCGGTCCATGAACGTTCATATTCCTTTATTTTTCGGCTAATTCCTCATTTATAATTTTGATTAAAAGTTAAATAAGACACTATTGAAACATATTTACAAGTACAGATCTTTGCAGGAAGAATGTGATTCTGAGCACCTGTGTGCAAAAATATATGTTGACCTGATGTTCAAGGTGTTATCATCATTTAATATGCTCTCATCAAATACTGAAACCTACTCTAATATGGTTTGTATCTACGCGCGGTTTTAATGATCATAATGGTCTAGTACAATTCTGAAACCCAGGTTGTGAAGCCGGATCGCACATCATGCATGTTTTCATACATAACAAAGAGAAACAGAGAGGGGAACTATGTTTGTGTAAACTGACAAAACCCGGTCTAGACTGGGTTTGAAACATGGTTTCAGACCAGGTCTAGACTTAAGTTGTGAAATCGGCCTATCATGTCCACAACAGCTTGCACATGATGCAAAACCTGAGATATTAGGGTAAAATTTAGAAGTTTCAGTGACCTTAAAAAAGTTACGTTGACCTCTGACCCAAGGTCACCAAAACGTAATCGGGTCAAGTGCCTTTGTCCACCATTCTACCTACCAATATTGGTTGAAATGTCTATCTAAAGTTGAGATACCCGCCTTATACAACAGCAATCATCCAACTGCAGGCTCTGCTGCTCTCGATCGATCTCGATCAATAGCTAATCAGAGCATATTTCAAAGCTGCCATTTGCACTTGGCCGGTTTAGCTCAGTCGATTTGATGCTCGCACGACAAGCGATAGGTATGGAGTTCAAAAACAGGTTTTGATTCATAAGTAGTCGAAATTACACATTTTTCATAACATTTAAAAAAATCTGGCAATTTTTTTAGAAAAATCAAGAACAACCACGCGTTGCACACCTCCAATATATGTTCTCTCTCTGTGCAAGAAAGAAATGGAATCACTGTATCAGTTACTAAAATATGGCGCGTACAAACTTACCACTATAAATAGTGGTTATCACACATTTTCATAGCATTTCAAAAATCTGGCAATTTTTCAATTTTCGACAAAAATAAAATACAACCACGCATTGCACACCTCAAATATACGCTCTGTCTGTGTACAAGGGAAAAATAAAACCCCTCTAATAGTTACTGAGATCTAGCGCGTACAAACTTACCACTGTATATAGGGGCAATTGCACATTTTCACAAAATCTAAAAAATCTGGCAATTTTTCAATTTTAAAGAAAAATCAAAAATAACCACGCGTTGCACACCTCCAATATATGTACTCTCTCTGAGCAAGAGAAAATAAAAACCCTTTAATAGTGACTGAGATGTAGCGCGTACAAACTTACCACTATACATAGGGGCAATTGCACATTGTAACAACATTTCAAAAATCTGGCCATTTTTCAATTTTACAGAAAAATAAAAAATATCCACGCGTTGCACACCTCCAATATATGTACTCTCTCTGTGCAAGAGAAAAT
The DNA here is from genome assembly GCA_949752745.1 of Protula sp. h YS-2021. Lineage (NCBI taxonomy): Eukaryota > Metazoa > Annelida > Polychaeta > Sabellida > Serpulidae > Protula > Protula sp. h YS-2021. Next base: position 34,027,134 of record OX457025.1, read on the forward strand.
AAAAACCCTGTAATAGTGACAGAGATGTAGCGCGGATAAACTTACCGCTATACATAGGGGCAATAGCACATTGTAACAACATTTCAAAAATCTGGCAATTTTTCAATTTTAGAGAAAAATAAAAAATAACCACGCGTTGCACACCTCCAATATATGTACTCTCTCTGTGCAAGAAAGAAATAAAATAACTGTATTAGTTACTGAAATATGGCGCGTACAAATTTACCACTACAGATGGGGACAGACGGACGGACACGGCCCGTTTCGTAAGTCCCCCGCTCCGCGCCACGCTTACTGAAAAATCTGAAGTCTACGGCTGCTTGTTTCTTCTATTCTGACGAGCTTTGTTAGCAGCCCTACAAATTTTTCAAATCTATTTTTATCACAAGAAAAATACCCCAGTGCGAATTTACTCTATGAAGTCGAAGCGCAGCTTGCTTGCACTGCGTTTTGACGAGAGTGCGGCCAAGAAGCAATCTCCACCATACGACACTTGCTAAAAAACCCGCAGGTTTCGCTTTTTCACGACGCTCTTTAGGTATTTCATGTCTGATGCACGTTGTGACTCTTTTGCGTCACCTGACCTTATAGATTCCATAAAGACTAAAAAGAAAATAAGAAAACATTAACCGTTTTAGTAACATGCAAAGATATATTTTTACAACAAATACTCAATTGCAATTACATTAACTTCATAAAAAAGTGAACTTGGACTTTAATCTCTATATATAACATAAAGTAAAAAATGGTTTTGTCTAAATTTTAGCATTTTCAAATTTTTGTTATTTTTGGGTCCTAGGGGTGCCTAATGTTCCAAAAGCAAGACTTAAACTGTGAATTAACAACCTTAAATAAAAAAAGTGAATTTTGACTTTTTCTCTATATAAGAAACAGTACGAAAAAGGATGGTTTTGTCCAAATTTTGGCAAGTGATCTTCAATTTTTAATTGCAATTACACTGATACGTTACTCCTTCCTTCAAATTAAATAACACATACCGATTTCTTCTTGCCCGGTATGCTCCTATGTTCTGATGTCTGGTTCGTCACTCGCTTCATCCTGTTCTTTGCACGTTTGACAACAGAAGTCGAGAGATCAGTTCTTTAAAATGCAGTATATTAAGCTGTAATTTTTAAATTATTATTACTATTAATATTATTATAATTATCACAATATTACTACAGGGGCCCCTCGTTAATTCGTACTCCTCCGGACCAAGGGAAAAAGTACGACTTAACCGAGGGTACCAATTAACCGGGGATCAAATTTTCGAATGGACAAAAACAAGAATGAACCTTCACGCCTTGCGCGCTTTCAAGCAGGCTCAAATTGGCTGGTTTCAACACCATTGATTATTTTATCCTTATGCTTTATCCATGAAGCAAGTGTACTTTTAGGTACCCCGTACTCCGTCATTATTTCAGTTCTGGTTTTTGAGCCACTCGTTATTTGATTTAACACTTTGAACTTAAAATTCATGGTGTAATCATTGTGTTTTCGTTTTGATGCCATTTTGCAAGTTGAAATGCATGGCTATAGTTCACAATTTATATACACGCTCCGGAGCGCGAAGTGTCCACAGAAGACAAACGGCATCTTAAGCTGCTGCATAGTACGTGACAGACGATGCTCAGGATTAGTGGGCAGTGAAAACGCTGTGCACTCTAAGACACTCGGTGTATTGAGCGGACCATGTCAATCATAATCCCTAAACCCCCATCATTACTGCTCCACAATGCGCATTATGCAACCCCTTCATCTCGCTACACATGATGCCTGAGTAACGTGTTGTTTTAACTGTGGCATGCCTAATCTGTATGGCTCTGCAGTGTTAAGACCAGAATAGAGAAAAATTGAGGGTATATTTTGGGACGAATTATCCGAGTCCTCGTTAATTCGTACTTTTACATAGAAGTGAATGGGTCCTAAAATCGGAACCTACGGAATTGTTACGGATTAGCCGAGACACCGAATTAACCGAGGACGAATTAACGAGGGGCTCCTGTATTACAATAACGATTATTATTCTTTTACCGTGTATTACAACTGTATCATTATCAATAATTTATCTGCTACACTGAAATTACTACCTAATATCTTATCACCATAAAATTTTGAAGTTCATCATCTTTGTTCATCGTTACTTTACGACTTATCTATCTTTCAGATTTCAGCTACACAAGCCTTCCTTTTATTCATTTCTTATTTTTTGTGCTTTGAAGTTATAAATTATCCAGAAACTCTACCGAAAGCTCATTGAGACCCTGGAAAAACCAATCATTTCTACTATTCTTCACATCAAAAATTAAGGTTACAAGTTTAATTTTTTATACTCTTTTCCTAAAAATTTTCAAATAAATGATTGACCTCACCCTTTTTGGCATTTTTGTATTCCTCCTGTGTTATCCAAGTGCCACTTTTCCTATGTTGGAACCACTCAGAATTTCTACAATTTATTATTTGTTAATTGTCTAAGGCGCAGGCTCTCCTTACATAATAAACAAATATCAAGAAACATTTTCTATCTTGATATAACAATAACTGAATGTTGCTATCCATCACAGTTGAGAAGTAAGCTGGCAAACTGACAATTTCACCCTTTTTATACGCAACTCTACTCAAATAAGCACTGGTGACAGCAATGGCAGTGGTACGTACTCGAGAGTAAAAATTCAACTCCGGAGTAGAACTGTCTCTAGGTAGGTGATCTCCAGCGTAACTCTACTCAACTGCGCATTAGTCACAGCTAATATAGCAGTAGTAATCTGCGATGTTAGTGCAAATCCGCAGACAACGGGAGATCTGGAGAGTAGTATGTGATGACGTCGAACCAAAATGTTTAAAAAAAAACACTGCAAGTTATCTCCATGCTTTTATTGATTTGTGTCAAATCATCCACAAACACATATATATAAAAACATTACATGACGTCAGAACTCCTTAATTCCACGCCAATTCAGAAATTAAAAACAGAGGTTTAGTGAAAAATGTAACTCCGAAGTGGGCGATAATTAAAGTAGAAAAACGCGCCGGCGACAGAGTACGGCCAGATGTTTCGTTCACCTGGATGACCGCCACGAACTTTCAAAAACCAACTGTGTCAAATGGATTGCGATAATAGACACTCGTGAAGTGTAAAACATTCATGGTATAAATAATTATACATCAACAAACGCTATTTTGTTGTGTGACTTTCGAGAACGTTAAGCAAACATGCAAACATGCTTAATACCGCCCAAGGACATGGTTTATACCGGGACTCTGATCGACAACTCAAGCCTCAAACCGGCAATACAACCAAAGTCTCAAGAAAAAGACAATAACACAGCTACCCAGCCAAGAGACGGAAAACAAAGCCGAAAGATCCACACAGGAACAACAAGCGATTTTCAACGGTGTTAAATCACGCAAGGCAAATGAAAATCTACGTCGGTACACTGGTATAAGTCTTGATATCATGGGAAAATGTGTTCTTACTATTCAACACAATGGCAAATCGTGTAAATCAGTGTTTGACGTGTGCCAAGGCTCATCACATAGTTTGCCTGGTTTAAATGTTGGTGAAAAGTCAGAGTTAGTAAAACTCATGTGCACACCAAACCGTTCAGGTTCAGGTTAAAAAAACAAAGCAATGTTTAGGCAGTATAACAGAGCAGTTCGGGGAACATATTGATTATGACAAACTGGCTGAAGAAAATGGTGAGCGTTTTAAAGGGTTAGGTGCAATGCCAGGAGAGCACCACATCGTTATAGATAAGACTGTTCAACCCTCTCGAAAAATTCCCTTTCCGTTGCATGATCCTATAAAAGAGGAATTAGGAAGGATGGGAAAACTGGGTGTCATTATTCGGGTGGAAGAACCAACTGATTATGTAAGTGCTTCGTCGTTGTTCGCAAACCAAAGGTAAGTTACATATTTGCCTGGTTCCTACAGAGATCTCATTCCTGTAAAACTGCCATCTCGATAGAGGTTACGGCTAAGTTTAGTAAGTCAGAAGTGTTTAGTAAATTGCCACCAGCCAGGGCGTTTGGCAAATGAAACTTGACAATGACAGCAGTTATCTTGCTTGTTTTAACACGCCGTTTGGCAGGTATCGCTACCTGTGGTTACCATATGGTATTGTTAGTGATAATGAAGTGTATTACAAACGTGCAGTTGAAATGTTCGATGACATGAAAAATGTCGATATTTCCATGGAGGATATAATAAAAGTTAGGGTGAACATGATCGTATACTTTGCGAGGTACTAAAACGGATCAAACAAAACAATCTAGTGTTAAATCGTGACAAATATCAGTTGGTGTAAGCGAATGGATCTTTCTGGGTGACAAACTGACAGGTGAAGGTGTAAAATAGGACCCCAAAAAGGTATCTACCATCAATAGCCTATCGAGACCAGCAGATAAAACTAGTCTTCAACGGTTCCTTGGTAGCATTACATACTTGGGAAAATGGACACCTGATATGTCTGAGAAAATTGCTCCTCTTAGAGAGTTGTTGAGTAAGAAAATGAATGGTACTAGGAAAAACCCATGATGACTCATTCGCTGAACTGACAAGGTGCATTTCAGATGAGACTAGTCTCAGCGTTTTAGTACCCTAATAAACCAATTAAGGTGTCGTCTGATGCAAGCAAAGATGGCCTTGGAGCTGTGCTTCTTCAACTCCACAACGGTGAGTTATGGATCCCGTGCATTGATGGAGCAGAGATCAGGTATGCTGAAATCGAAAAGGAACACTATCCATATCGTTTGCATGTTCTAGGTTTCATCAGTTTATCCACGCTTCAAGCTGAAACAGATCATAAACAGCTGGTTAATCTATTCAAAAAATCACTGAATGATTGTCCGTTATGTGTACAAAAGCTGATGTTGAAATTACAAAGGTACGACTTCAATGTAACTTACACTCCGGGGAAATATCTTGTTATTGCTAATGTGCTATCTCGAGCTACAGAACGCAAGTGTGTGTCTACAGAGACCATGAAAAGTGACAAAGACGGACATTGCATTCTATGTCAATACGTGGCTCAAACGATGGCCAGACTCCAAAGAAAAGTGTCATCCAGACACTGTTGAGTTATTGAAATATCCGTGACGAGCTGTCAGTAGCAGACGATATTACATTTAAAGGTTCAAAGGTTGTTACACCCAAGGCTATGAGGTCAAGTATTCTGATAAAATTCACGGGGTCGTGATGTACTACACTGGCCAGGGATAAATCGTGACACCGAGCAGCGGGTGCAAAATTGTAGTACTTGTTTGAAATATAACAAAACTGAATCGGCGGAGCCATTAAAGCCTCATGAGTTACCATTGACACCCTGGCAACGTGTAGCTTGTGACGTGTTTACTCACAAAAAATGAAGACTACTTAGTAATCACCGATTATTATTCGTTTTACCCTGAAGTTGTGTATCTCAAACCGCTACAACCAAAAGGGTTTAAAAAGTGCCTTTTCCCGACATGGTACTCCAGATTTACTAATCTCCGATAATGGATCTGTGTATACTCTTTGAATTCAAATAGTTCTGTAAACGGTTGGACTTCGAGCATAAATCTTCAAGCCCACATCAAATGGTATGGCACAGGCTGCTGTAAAAACAGTTAAAAATATTATTCGAAAGTCTAGTGATGGTGGTAAAGACTTATACAAAGCGCGGCAAGCTTATCGTGTCACTCCACTGTCCTCAGGTAAATCGCTAAGTCAGTTGTGTATGCAAAGACGCATAAAAACGTCTTTACCAGCGTCACATACGTTGCTTAAAACAGGCAGTGATTAAGATGCGTTATGTTATGCAGGAGCAGTACTATGACAGAAGTGTTAAATCGCTTAAGCCCTTGTGTCAATGTGACCCTGCACAAATGTTGAACCATCAAACTAAGCGCTGGGAGGTACCAGCTACAGTATTGCAAGAGGTATCAGATAGATCATATGTAATCCAAACCCCCAATGGGGTTCAATATCGCAGAAATCGCAGACGTATAAAACCAAGGTTAGCTATTAATTGTGATTCAAAGAGGTCAGCTCCTGAACAGACAGAGAATGCTGTGTTCGGAACTGATAGTGGAGTACAAACTGAATCTGGTACACCGGTAGGTATGTTAAGAAATCGTGTGATTTCGCCAAAAATGGTTTGCCAGTACCAGAAACACGGAGTGTACGAAAGTCTGTAAGAAATGTGAAACAGCCGGTTAGACAAATTACTGGAATGGACTACGTGCAGTTATATTAGAACATATGGGTGTAACATTGTACGATACACGTTGTTATATGTTTTAGTTAGTTGTTCTAGTTAAGATGTTGTATTCCTTGTGAAAAAGGAAGATGTGATGTTAGTGTATAATAAAGATCTGCGGACAACGGGAGATCTGGAGAGCAGTATGTGATAACGTCGAACCAAAATGTTTAACAAGCATGCCCAAGGACATGGCCCAGCCGAGTTACAAACAAGGAAAGAGAGAAAAACTCTGAAACGAATGCTGTCATGCCAAAAAATGAAGAACTTTGTTTCTGAACGTAACTTTTTCATAATTTTAATACACAAAAACGAGTTTGCCCGGGTGGAAGCTACCCAAAAAGAGATGTTGGAGAGGTTGGGTTTTGATCAGTCACGTATTTACCGACATTTACACAATTTTACAAAAAAATTTAAATTCCACCATTTCGGCATTTTTTTTTTTTTTTTTTTTTGTCATTTGCGAAAAAAGCAAAGTCCAGGTGGAGAAGTACCTAAGAAACTTTCGATTAAAATTTTATAACTATTTGGCTGAGAGAAATGAATTGTTTGACAATTCAGTTATTTACTACCATTTATTCCAGTTTTGGCCAAACTTCAAAGTTCCGCCATTTCGGCAGTTTTTGGCGAACCGCGAAAAAAAAATAAAGGCCTGGTAGGCGAACATACCTGCGTAACATCTAAACGATTGGAGTAAAACTGTAGGTGAAGTAGCATTTTAAAAATGGGTCAAAACGGCACAAAAAGTGCCGCCATTTTTCGTCAATCGTCAAAAAAGTAATAACCAAGTGGGGGACCACCCAGGGAACATTCCTGCGTAATATCAAAACGATTGGAGCAAAACTGTAGGAGGAGTAGCATTTTAAAGAAAAAGTTTAACATACGCACATGCATTGAAGCCCCCTATAGTGATACGACTAACCCAGTCAGACACAGCCGGCTTGGTTAATAAGGGACAAGATGACTTTTTAAAAGCCGAGGTAACTCTAGCAATAGACGAATGGGCACGTCCAAAATGGGACGAGGTGACCAAAGTGGACGAGGTGACTCCGGGACGAGGTGACTAAGGACGAAGTGGACATTTACCTTTTTAAATTGTTCTGAAATTTGACTGTTTTTGGGCCAAAGAACGAAAACTGCCAACTCAAAAAGCGAAGATTCGCCATTCAGAAGCGAAAACAGCATCAATTTTAAACAAAACATTAAATACAAATTGAGTGATGTTTAAGCAGCACCAGAGCAAGATGACAACTTTTAAACAGCCAGTTAAATTTAAAATCATTTAATATAGCTAATTGTAACCGTGAGTGAAAAAAATCCATTATTTCATTACTGAAAGCGAAGTGGTCCCAGGACAGAAAAGTCTCATAGGAAGATAACCCCGATGTAACAGGCTATCTCACCCCGCCCCTGTACAGCTTCCCTCCTCCCTGGAGGAAGCTGTACTAGGCTATCTCTCCCCCCCCCCTCCAATATATTTAGCCCCCCCCCCCCCGGCCTCTCCCCCTCAACTTTTTTGCTTGTAAATGTATTTGATAATATTTGTTCTTATAAATAAATGGACTCAATTAAACTGTATAAAACTATCTTGAACTACTTTATTGACTAAATTCAACACAATTCAAACAAAATATGAAAAGGCATCTTTGATCAGAAAATTCTTTTTTCTCTTAATATCCCTTTTAGCATTTTAGGGAGCCAAGATGGATACTCCTGATCGCTAAGATTATCATAAATCAACATTCACATCATCCAAGAATCGCTTTCTTGTATGTTCAATTTCATCTTCCTTTTAGAAAGTGATACCGATAGGAGGCAAAAATACCAGGTGGGTGGGGGAAGATAGCCTAGTCTATCTCCCCCCCCCCCCCCCGGGGGGCGAAGCTGTATACTGTTACAAGATATACTGTTACACCGGGAGGTCCACTCACCATCAACTTGGTTATCTTGCGTGCCTACGACTATTTAAAATAACCCCCAAACAGGAGAGTGCCGTCTTCTAAAACGTCTCTTTTTGATCAAACGCAGACACCGTCAATTCCACCCCTGAACGCAGGGTATCGATTGAATAACAAAAACAATAAAAAAACACGTTTCCACCCCTTACATATAATATACACAGTGAGAACAATGAACAGCTGACTTTGAGTTAGGCTGCATTTGACGCAAAGGATCCCTGGGTTAAAAAAAAAGTGAAAACGAAAAGATCGCAGATTCCGAGTGAAAATGGGTTGGGCTGCACATCCCTAAACAATACATATTTGAGACCATGCCTGCACTCGCGTACCAACTAGTTATCATGACTTTTTTAAACGACCCCTAAACGCAGAGTGCTGATTTTGAAATAATATCCCTGTTTAACCAATCGTGGAGTGTAATTTCGGCATAACCCCCTTTTTCGGGATGTGTACTGAATGAGAATTACTCCCCTTTTTAAAACAAACTGGCACTCAAAATTACCGCACCCAAATTTACCTCGCATATGATACCACGTGCCCCCTTAAGATATGACTTCCCCCCATACCCCCCCCCCCCCCCACCCCTTCACCCAGAAGAAGCCCAAGCAGAACTTCTATTTTATATCCTAGGAAGGAATATACATTTTGTCGAAGGACATTTGTCGAAAGATAGTTTGTCGAAGGACACTTTGTCGAGAGTGAACTTTTCTCAATTTTATAATTTCTTCATAGCTGCTTTTTTTATTGAGAGGTGGGGCGATTTTTTTGTTGTTGTTTCCCAAAATAAATTTTGTCATTCAAATTTTGAAATAATGCCTAAAATTGAAACTCTAATTGCAATCCAGTGTTTTCATCAGCTAATTGCAATTAAAGAGATGAAAGAGTTATTCATTAATATCTCAGCAACCCAGAGTAATTCTTATAACTGTTCTTGAATTTGCAATTCTTAGTTGCAATTCTTAATTGCAATACATATTTTAAACGCACTAAGCTTGATCTCACCACAGCCCAGAGTAATTCTTACAAATGTGACTAATGTGTAATTGCTAATTGCAATACACTAGTTGAAAGAAATTATTAGGTTTGATGCATCACTGACCAGAGTTATTCTTGCATCTATGTTTGAAATTGCAATTGTTGATAGCAATAACTTGTGAAAATTATATATTTCGAGGGAGCTAGACGATGGGTTAATTTTGAGTATTCAATCTGCTCTAGTGTCCGAAGTTGGTCAGTATAAAAATGGAGAAAAAAATGCTTCATGTCATGGTTCAAATTTCACAATGGAGAGCTTTCCATTCATATCTCAGCAACCCAGAGTAATTCTTATAGAGCTGTTCTTGAATTTGCAATTCTTAGCTAGTTGCAAAGGAAGTTGCAAAGGAAGGTTACATCAAGCAAAGGAAAACAAAAAGTACTGCATGGCGGTAATTCGTACACGAAGAGGCATCGGAAAGCGACAGATCACGTGGATCTGCACAAGGCGCTACTCACAGAAATGCAAAGGGACATTGCAAACATCACTCGACATATGCAGAATCTAACGCCGAAAAACGACACTGCCACGTCGAAATTAAGGAAATGGCTTCTCGAACAAGAGAAAATGCCTCAAACTTTAAAAATTGAAAACGGGCTGAAATTGGCGTTACTGCCGCAACCTGCCTTCCCAGCGACTCTACGCAAAAGAGTATGATCAACCGAGAATGAACCGAGAGTGCATTTCCCGTACAAGGAGAGAAATAAAATTGAACAGCACATCGTAATTGGCAAAACTGAAAATGTGTTCTTTTAATGCGACAACAGCGTTTGCGGCGGTTGTTCCATGTTTATTTACAAACTTAAAACCATGGCATTCACTATTACATTCTTATTATGGGTCATAATAATTTTCATCAGCCAACAGACGAGTTTGCTGACCTTAAGACACGGGAAACGGGCAAAAACCTCTGACGAAAACCCTTAAAGGTTTATGTTACACGACAGTGGACCGGATGCCGACTCCCGCCTGCTGGTGTTTTATTAGACCTAGATTTCCTATGACAGTTTTCTGTCCTAGGAAGATAGAAAGGGTCCGCTGGGACTATACCCGGTAAACATGGAAACGTTTTTTAAAGGTTCGTTTTTGGTTGAAACATTTTATTGACGTTTATAAAACCTTTGTGTTCTCGGATACCAAAATAAAACGATTTTTGTAGAACCTTTTCGAAACGTTTCAGGGGGAACTATTTTTAAACCAAAATCAAACGTTTTGTACTGGAGCATTATGAAAAATCAATATTATTGGGTGTCGTGTATTGGAGCATCATGGGAAACCATATGTACTGAATACCATTTTCAAATAAATTGGCAAGTTTTAGATACTAATAAAAATGAAATATATAATTTTAAAATCTAATATTGACTTTTAGGTATAATTTATTTGATTTTAGTTATTATATTACTACATCAAAATGATGTAGTAATATAATGAGGTCAACTTATGTTCTTTCTATACCGCTAGCTAATTATATAATTTGCCTCGATCAACTAATCCTAAGCAAATACCCACTACGAAAGCAAAATACATTGGGTTTTATTAAGCAAATAATTTTAAAAACACCACTAAAACAGAAAAATATACAAATTAATTGTTGGGGATCGCATAGAAACAATATATTGGTAACCGAATAGTTTCTAGTTAATCGGATCGTGGTGGCGTAGAGGTAAGGTCGACGCGTAGAATGCCAGAGGTCCCAGGTTCAATCCCAGGTAAGTACGAATGTTTAGTTGCAGATTGGTGTGTTGCTTGAATGAGTGGTCTTAAATGGACGTTACAAATGATTATTATTTTAAGGATCATAAAAGATTTTATTGTCAAAACCCCATCAAATTGGTTCGGAAAAGGTTTCATTTGAAACCTTCGAAAAACGTTCCCAAAAAAACGTTTTCTAGCATTTCATATATAACGAAAATAAAACGTTTTTTTGGAGGTTTTTTAGGTTTCACAAAAAACGTTTATAAAACGTTTTCCAAACCAAAAAAAGTTTACCGGGAAGTGTTTTCTTCGCCCGACGGTCTCCAACTGCTGTCTTCCGCCGAAACTTGCTTTATAATTATGGACGGAAACTTTGCTCTCTCGCCACACGGGTTTGTTCGGTTGTACGTCATCCGCTCCCCCCCCCCCCCCTCTTCGAATCACAGCTGTTTCTACAGTGTATACCTTAATGCGGCGCAGACCGTAAACACCAACAACAAACAGCAATCCATAAATTTCGACAAAATGTCTCGAAGTTCACTTTCTACAAAATGCCTTTTGATAAACTGTGTTTCAACAAAGTGTCTTAATTCAAAATGTCTTTCGACAAAATGTCTGGATACCCCTACAATGTGGAAAGATATGTCCGCCATGCACTGTCAACATTAAATACGTACACACATCGCTCGATCGTAGAGTCAGTGCACATTGTTTCCTCATCTGAATATTGTACCTGTTCTGCTACGGCTCGGAAGAGGCACGTACCATCCCTTGCTGTTGGTTTTCGCCACAAACGCAGAGTTGACAAATAGTCATCAATGTCTGTAAACAGGTTCCTCGTGGTCCTCATTTCTCTCATACACACCCACCACAAGCACATGTAGTTGCATAAAAGGCAAAGAACGATCCGACCACACAGCTACGGTGAGGCGGCAAAGTCTGCTCCTCCCAGAAAGGCACTTCGCCGTTCAAAGATTAAACGCTTTGCCAGTTTTATCTTTAATTTGTGGGTGGTCTTCGCGTTGATTGATTGGCGGACTGGTTCAACAATATTAATGCACCTTACCGAAATAAAAATGTTGTCGCTGGTTCCACATCCACCAATTTTACACAAATGTGGCCGAACAACTTTAACTAGAAAGCGCCACCAGTAAACAAATTTAGACTCAATTCAGGAGAACATGATCGCGAAAAATATTATTATTTATCATATGCAAAGAAATTACAGAAAAAGGACCTCAGTTGGTACTCTGTTTTCGCTATGAATAATAACGTAAAAACTGGTTCAGTCACTGCCAAAACAAGTTAAAAAGTTTTCATTCATGAATGAACTTGTTAACAAATGCAGTTATTTCTAAATTGCACTGACAATAACATTGCCAAATGAAAACTCACCACCAGTAGCTTGGCTCATACTGCTTCGTCCCAACTAGGCATAGTAAAGGGAGCAAACAGTTTGCTGTAAATTAAGGAAATTAAGACAAAAGTATCTATGAATTGAGGCATACAATAAACCAACACCGATAATATTAACCCATCAATTGTTAGTAAGCGAATTGTGATTGAGCTTGAGCCTGTCGCCGAGGAAAAAGTGAAACTCAGGATGTTCACCGGAGAATGCATTCAACTGAAGGGATATGTGACAGTTCAAGTTGAGTATGGAGGACAAAAACAACGATTGAATTAAAAGTAAACATACTGCAGAACTCGGACAACCATTTTCGGTATGGAGTGGCTGAAGCGAATTAAGCTAGACTGGAAGAAAATTAAACAATTTCGTCAGTCATGTCCTTCGATTAAGCTGGACCTGGTGTTAGGAATTATTTTAGTCAGGGTCTCAGTGAGTTAAAAGGTATCAGCGAAGCGTAAGGTGCCATACGCTCTAAAGGATAGGGGCAGCCAGAAACTACGCAACGTAACGGAGAAAAGAACATTTGCGGATTGAGCGGCACCTACACTATCGATATTGAAGACAGACCGGTCAATACGCTTCTGTTGTGACTTTAAGGGAGCCGTCAATTGATAGTTGAATGTTAATTCTTACCCTTTCCCATAATAGGAGTATGCTCGCAGTTCTAGCCGTTGGATAAACGTGTTTGAAGCTTGATTTGAATATCACCATCACCGAAGTAGTAGTTGATGAAAATGTATTAAATTGCCGTCGTAAATATATGAAAGGGCCTGTTTATGTGCATCCGGCTAGGTTACGGAATTTCCCCAGAAGCATCTGTTTGCAAAGGGCAATGGATCAAGTGTTACAGGGTGCATATAACGTACAATGTATTTTGGACGATATGATAATAGCTGGAAGTGATGTTGGCAGTTATGTGCAAACTCTGGAGAGTGTATTTAGGCCATTACAAGCTTGTGGACAACGGTTGACCCCGAATGAACTACAGTATTTCATTTCTTTACACACATTTTATAAGCAAGCTATCTTTTAGACATCACTGCGGGTGTGTTACCAGTTGTTATTTCTAGCTATAATAAAGAATTTTGCTAAATAATACTGCAAATGTCAACAATGAGCTGGTTTCAACCGTTGCTGTCACCTGAGCCAACCATACCCAGCTTATGGAATTCTAATCCCAAACGATTTGGAAGTGGGTGGTATAATTCGATCATCGCCTCTCATGACTCTTTAAATTGATCGATTGCATTTTAAGAAGCGCGTCTTTCCCCTAAGTGCTTGTCCGATGCTAGTGTCACGAGGAAAATACACTTCAGTGTAAGTAGTTTGTGTGTAATGACTGAATGATGGAAGAATGGAGTAGGGAGATATTTCAATACTAGAGGTAACTGTGACCTTTTTGACTTCAGACTGCCGCTGCCATGGCCGCCACAGGTTCGATACCTTGTTCAAGGGGGGATTGGGAGACTAAGCAAAGGAAACCTAATTAGTTTTGGTAGATTTGTAGCAACAAGCAACATATGTTTCGGTCTCTCCTGCCAGATCTTCATCAGAGCCTTCAGCAATATGGGAGATGGTGGAAACGCGTTTTAATTTCGAAAATATCGGCTTACAGAATACAGAGCCATCACTGTGGGTTTTCAAATGTATTAATATCCATAATATAAATTTTGCTGGATATGCGGCAAATCAAATCTTGAACGGGTTCCCCCTGCTACTATGTTTACATTGCGTTGTCAACCAACTGACCAATCAGTGTCAGTGCAGTCCCAGCCATGTGACTGAATCATACCCAATTTATTGCTATCCGATAAGCAGGACTTTTTCTCCGTCTACTTTATTGGAATTATGATGGATCAAACTCAATATGAAATGCGTAATGGTTGGTTATTATTAACCTCGGATAGTATATTTATGCATACTGTCAGTTTTATCTTGGTTCATTTGCGGATTACGGTTTGCTGACTTTGCTCATTCGTACACGTGGCAGTTCTGGTTTTGTCAAAAGGGGTTTAGTTCGGTAATTGCTTCCCGGTCATCAAGAACGTGATTGTGGGTTACAACTAATTTACACTGAGGTGATTTTACAGTGAGGCGATTTTTTCAGAAATCCCATCTATAGGGTTTTCTCCATTATCAGCAAACAGTCTGCATCGAGTCGGCTGTGCAAAGATGCAAGTTTCAACTGTCCACCGTCTTTCTTCCCTTCTGCCGGTAGCAGGGTCGTTGTACACCCAGTTGAACCAATTTTGATGAGCTCGCGTCCTTCACTTGATCAATACTACGGCAACTTTCCTGGTAAAGTTGCAACCACTATCTCCCTCTGTGTCAGCTATACAAACGCTCATGTATTGCGACGACTTGACACAGTGTCGTGTAGTGGAGCCGCTAATTTTCACCTCCGGTACGGCGACTGAGTCGTCACATGATCGTCACAGCGGTAACGTACATGCAACTGGTAAGCCACCTCGACACTGTGTCGAGTCGTTGCATCACCAACCCGGTATAAGCCTCGATGGCGTGTCACGGTACAGGGCTTCCCTCCAGCTTCTCCGGGGGGTGTAGAGCTTAGTAAGGGTTTGTGTATTACTGCTAAATAAATGCACATCTTTATTTAATCGACACAAGTACGATCACGTGATCGAGTACGCGTCGATGTCCTGACAACAGCGACCAGACATACGGCAGTGTTGTAGCTTGTACGTGGCTGTTACGACTTGACCATGACTTGAGTCTCGCTGTTAGATTCGCTTCTCGAGTTGTTGGTAGCCACGGAGTAGACGGTCGAATTGGGCAGGTGTCATCTTCGCAAGTTTCAGCGTTTGGTTTTGAAGGCGTGGCAGGTCGGCACATCATCGTCTACGACTTTCCTTACTAGATCTGAGGGATATCGATTGTTGGTCGTGTCAGGTCATTCTCCGGAAAGATATGCCTTTCTCTCTTCCACCCCTATCAAGACAGGTCCAGACAGCGGTTGGGGTTTCTTTTTCCAAGGGCACACTTGGAAAGGAGAGTGGTCAGCTCACGACCACATACTGCATATCAATGGGTTGGAAATGAAAGCAGTATTCCTTGCTTACTAACTCCTCTCTACGTTTCACAGAGTCGCATGGTTCAGTTTCTGGTGGACAATGAGACAGTGGTCTATTATTTGTCCAAACAGGGTGGCACGCATTCACCGATGTTGTCACGTCTCATCAAGCAGGTCCCCTTGCGTGCTCATGACAGTGGTTTTATAATTAAAGTGTTACACATTGCAGCCGTTTTAGCGTTCTGGCCGATCTATCTTCCAGAATGGCCAAGACCGTTCAGACGTATTGGCTGTAACGGATTACAAGTTTCAATGGATCGCCCCAGATCGATATCTTCCCTAATCGCATCAGTCATAGTCTTCCGCTGTACATTTCTTCGTGAGCGGACTTCTGTGCCGTTGGCTTCCAGTAGTATTGTTTGCGTTTCCACCGTCCCCTCTAATGCTGAAAGTTCTCATGAAGATTTGGCACTAAAAACAAACCGTCTGCGGCTTGTTGCTCCCGATCTTCCAGAACTGTCTTGGTTTTCTTTGCTGGTGGGGTTACCGCGCGTCAAGAGTCTTCCAATTCCCCTGGAGTATGGCAGTCTGCGTCAACATCATTGGGATTATTATCACCCAAATGAACACTTGCTTTCAGCTGAGTCTATGGTGCATAAGTTTTCCTTCGTGTAAACAAAGGGTTTCTCTCAGAGGGTAATTCAGAGGTTGGACAGGGTCCATAAAGACTCCACGGATAACGTTTATTTTTGTCGCACTGGAGAATTTTAGACCCAATGTGTATGGATAGAGGCATCGAATCTGTGGAGCACTCTTCCATCACCCTATTATTTCATACAAACTACTTACACTTAAGTGTGTTTTCCTCGTCGTCCTGGCTTCGGGCAAGCGCCGAGGGTAAATACACGCATTGCAACACTCTACCAGTTAAGATAATGGTTCATGGGAGCCGGTGGTCCTAAAACCATTATCGTATTTTTTTTCAGGGCAAGACGCATATTGCGACCAAGGGTTTAGGTATGTTTAAGCAAATTGTGATTCTAGCCTTGCCGATGGTGAGGTCACGTGGCAGTGCCCACAACTCCTCGTGAAACGATCAAGTAGTTACCGTAGCACGTGCTCTATATATTTCATGCGCAGCATCACAGTGGACCTTTCTAAAGTATCTATATCTAATTATATCAAGAATATCATATTACTAGCATATGATGATATACTTAAGGAAACTGGAGATGTAATGCAAAAGAAGTTGTTAATTAAAGCTCAGCAGGTTAGACATGTAGCGCACGCATTGCACATTGCTCATGGTGTGCTAATGTGTGATTTATTACGAGTTGGCTGTTGGACCTGTCCGTTCATTAAACACTATTTACAAGAATACACAACTGATACGTTAATTAATTTGTATAGTCTTGGTCTGTTCGTTGCTGCTGAATCAGTGATTCATGATAGTCCTTCTTCTTGCAGGACTTCTCAGCAATCTGGCGGAAAGAAGACCTTCAAGAGGGTGGGGAGGGGGCAGATGAGCTCGTATCAGTCTGTCAGTACTTGTGTTCGAGCATGTAACGTTGTTAATAATGGAGAGTTCGTGGTGAAATCCCGCTTGACGTTGTTTTTGCTACGGAATGGGTAGTTCGCGTTGAGACCAAACTGAATTAAAAGATTGTAAGGAATTCAGTTTCTTTTATTTCTGCCTTTTCGGCACAATGTCTTGTATATAGTGTGTAAACCAGTTCGTATGCATTTGCTGTTCAATTTCCACTACCAGTTCTAGTTTTTAATAGTAATAGCTTCGTAATCTACAAGCCGATATTTTCAAAATTAAAACTTAAATATTTAATTTCTTAATACTCATATTTATGAGTAAAATATCTTGCAGTCGAAGAAGCCATCACTCGAATTATGCCACCCACCTCCCCATCAATTGGGATCGTTGTATCCAATAAGATGGGTACGGTTCGACAACATGGTTGGAACTACACCGACACTGATTGGTCTTGGTTGACAACGGGTTATAAACACAGTAACAAGGAGAATCCGTTCAAAATTTACTTTGCTGTATATTCCGCAAAATCTATATTGTGGATCCCCATAACCAACGTTTAACACACTGGAAAACACATAATGATGGCTTCTACGTCTACAAGATATTTTCTCATAAAAATGAGCACAAGAAATCAAATACTTCAGATAAACACACCTAAGGCCACCGGCACATTATCGCATCAATCGCAACGTCGTTTATTCTGGTCAAGATTAATGTAAGCTGGAAGACGATGGTTAAGTCGCCTCGGAAAGACGTCAACTTGAGATGACCCAGGTCTGCCAAAACGTTCAGCCTGCAAGCAATGGGAGATGCTTGCATTATAAAACAATTGTCGCTGGCGGATAAGAAAATCTGCTTGGTTAGACAACACAACATCGACATGCCGTCCTTCTTCCATCAATAAGATACCACCTTCATATAGTCTACAAGGAACTGAACCACATGGCCTTAGAGAAACCTCGAGACAAATTTAAAGAACAGCCGTAATTTCCAAGACTTAGATAGAAAGTGAAGAGAAAAGCGAGTCGCGGATAAATTGATCGTCTGACTTTTGTTTATTTAAAGAACAGCCGTAATTTCCAAGACTTTGATATGAAGTGAAGAGAAAGAGGAACCGCAGATGAATTGATCGCCTGACTGATGCTATATAGAAGCCATTAATGGTAGATTGGGCTGTTGTGACACTTTTGGCCAGACGCGAGATGGCCGAGGCAACAGTGCTAACCTTAGAACAAAGGTTGTGCGACGCTCCCAGGTCCTCATATGAAGCATTTTAAGTATGTCCAGGTGTAAGTTTAAACTTTATGCAGTTTTCAAGGGGAGAAAAATCTTGAACAGTGGTGATATACAGTTTTCCCAGCTGACTGCAAAACCCAAACATTTAATTAGGTTCAAACAGTGTGCCCATTTCGAGCTGGAATTCTCTCAAGGTAAGCGCAGTGATAAAGAAATCATAAAGGAGGCAAACAACTGCCTTAATACCGCAGAGATTTTAATGCAAACCATGCTCTGTATTATTATATGAGTAGCGAGCTTTAGAAAGGGGGTCAGCTCTGCCTACTAAATACAGAGTAGGCAAGGGATTAAAATGGAATGTCTGACGCGGCATTAAACAAAAAGTGACACAAAAGGCACCGGGATGTATGGGATCGTATCCCTGAGATAGCAGTCATTATACATGCTGTTTAAATAAAACCCAACGTAGTTTTACAATATATGACTTTGCTATTGATGCAAAGTGTTGCCTTTTATAACATTATAAAGGCGTCTAATGACAGAAATGAAAACTGTTCATTAAGAATTTCAAAACTCCTGTTGGTGGATTACATTATGAAAAAGAGACTTAACAATAATAAATATGTCCGCACTGTGGTTTCGTTTGGCTGAGGACGAAATGTGCTGTATCTCTAAACAGATCAGAACACAAGACACAAGACTAGTTTTTTTAGCTTCAAGTTACTCTCTGACAAACTCCAGGTCATATATGTGCTTATAACACGTGACACAGTTGGAACAATCATAAACTAGAGCAGCCACAGAGCAGCCAAAATCACACTTGGGACCAGAAAAATTCGAATTTGAAGACTTAAAAGCCTTTGCTAAAAGCAATGTCATGTTTCCAGTCGCATAAAAACTCTACGTAACACAGTCTTTGACGGGTTTTATACAAGTAAACATTCTGAGATTGACATAACGTCGATTTGATGTGACATTGACTCGACCAATTGGCAACATCGAATTCGGTTGTTGTTTGGTTGTAATCGATCATAGATCAACGTCTAATCAGTATCTTTGACACAACGTTTTAAACTCTTGGATACATAATGTTGATATGTATACGTTGATGATTTGAATCGCCAAACCCATTACGTCTGGATAGAATTTGGTTGTAATGATTCGCGATTATACGTAGACGTCTAATCAAAGTTTTTGACACAAAGTTGAACAGCCGTTGCATAAGTAGCATTTTGTATATGTTGCTTGCATATTCATGAAAACTGACTCCATGTTATCCTTAGTTACCTGTTACATGGTTTTGCAAACCCCTTACTCAATTTTTCATTTACAGAAATCAAAGAATAATTTTCCTTTTCTGCAAAAATTATTATAATGCGTTTTGATAAATTCAAAGAAAACACAGCATTGTTTACAAGAATGACGGTCAAAAAATTCCGAAAACTTAGAGTATGTAATTTTTATCATAGAATGCATCTCCACTCCCTCATCCAAGAAAAAAAACTTGTCCCTCACGATAGATAGAGAACCATTATAAACCTAGCCCACTTAATGAGCTATGCAGAATTCCTTAAATACGACTGCATACCACACTATCCACCTCATAAACTGTTTACGTGAAGAGATGGCTGCACTGTAACTTTGTGCATTGTGGAAGTTTACGAATGTTATTTTCTTTATAGTTAACGCAGATACCTTTCTCAGTCAGTTTAATCAGATTTCCTAGCATAGACTTACCGTGACTTACATAACGCAATACACAGGGGAAATACTCCTAACCGTGGAATTCTGTATGTAACACCATTTAGTGAACAATACAAAAGAAACGCAGTTACAATACAGGTCAGTCATATCGCATTGAAACGACGCTGTCGTTTTTTTTTTGAGCCAAAATGCCTTTGAGTGGCGGTATGATATAAAGTTTTTGAAAAAAGTGTATAAACTAACACCAAACAGGTTTTCATGATGCATAGTTAACAAAACAATATACCAAGTCTATTCCCCCTCTTTTTTTTAAATATTTCTTGAAAGAGATTTTGTTTCGCACAGATAACTTATGACGTCATATGCGGTCTTCGCTGTTTGCAGCAAAGTTGAATAGAAAGTAAAACTGAGATGTAAAACTGAATTACTAATATCAATAAAAACAGCACAATTTGTTGTTTAAGAAACAGTTCTCGTCATAATTTTATTCACAGATATTTTCTTCTGAATTTTAGATATTCAAAACAGACGGGAAAAATTTAGACGTCAAAAAGTAACCTTTGAGATAAAAAGTAAAATATTTTGTAAAACTAAGAACCATATCTAAAACAAATTCTTTAAAACAAAATAAAAAAGATAAAGTACAGAGCTCAAAATTGAGATTCTGCTATCAGATATTTAATTTTTCTGTCAAAAATAGAACTTTTGCAGTCTAAGAATCAATTTTACATATCTTAAAATTATTTTTGACAATAATAAATATATTTTGATATCTCTAATTTATTGATATTAAAATATATATATATATATTTGAGATTCGAAATATATTTAAAGATACTAAAATGTTTTTAAGACTTTAATTTATTTAGAGATACCAAAAACTGCAAAAAGTAATATTTTGCACAAAAAATTTTGAGATAAAAATTATCTTTGATTTCACTAATTGCTTTATACATGTGAAAATTGCATTCCTTATACATTTAAATAAAGCTTAACGAATTGGCAATTAAATTCTAAAAATGCAAAATTGAATTATTGTTGTCAACAATAGCAAAGAGTTGTTTCATTTACGTGTAGCCCAAAACGAAAAGATAGAGCCTTTATAGAGGCGTCAGTTATTATCTTTTTCAAAGACATTTGCTTCTGAATTTTGGAAAAATGGATATATCAGTATCACAAGTTTGAGATCAAAAATTCATTAACAGATTTCAAAATATAAATAAAACATTCTCACTCTGAAAAAAATTATATCTAAAATAACTTCTTGATATAAATGAAAAAAATTATTGAGCTCAAAACTGAGATTATTGAATAAAATTGATATCGGCCTGTTTAGCTTTCCCGACCCTTTCACACTTTTGATATATGCACCCAATGGTTCCTTCGTCTCGAAACAGAATTCTCAGTGAGATACTAGGAATGTCGTCAGCAAACATTTTTATTGTCTCTAGAGTTTTTTGCCGTGAAATACACTCAGTGGCCTATAACAGGATGTCCAATAAACAGTTTAACGAACTAAGCACTTAATTAACCTTTTAGTTTAATGTATCTTTCCCAAAATACAGAATATAGTCACAATTGCACAAATATGTACTGAACTGGGCAGCTTGCCAGAAAATAATAGGAGCTAAGTTGGTCATTGGGATAATTTGAGCCACTCGTACTTTTAAAGATACTCTTGTGATTTCTTTTTTTGCATAATAAACACATAGAAGTCCTTCTGGATTTATTAGGCACAAAAAATTAATATTTTTGTCTTTATCATAAAATTTCTCGACCCTGCGTGATAGAAAATATGAAATTTTGTTGTAGGTAGGATTATTCATACATTACGCAATGTAAGTTAAGAGGAACCACTTTTAAAACAAAATTTAGATTAAGCAAATGAATCTCCACTCATTTCCCAATTTCCACTGTTGATAGGAGGGTTTACGAGCACATGTCTTATGTTTAATCGAAGAAAGTTTGTCTATCTTGATCTGAACAATTCAAAAACAGTGGCTGAGAAGATCAGTCAATGACAACGGATGTAAATAGAGTAACACCAAATGGGTGTTTAGCTACTGTCAAACATTACTTGAAGCCATTGCAAATGCTTATATTAACTAACCAGGAAAAATTGTTAGTTAAGGTTTGGTAACAAACAAGGTTAAAATTTAAAATCATTACTTGTGAGGATTTGCCTACACAAATTATTAGTTGTGTCACCGGGATGAAAAGATTGTTTACTTAAAATCTTTTGGTGGTGATAAAATGGGCAAGAAAGTAGTATTTATAAGAATATGTAAACTCATTCAGAGCTGTTTACAAAAGAAACATACCAGAAAAGTTTAACAGTCTGAACTAATTTTGTACAAGGAAGTGCGTTCTCATTTCATGGGTCAACTTGAACCAAACTCCTAGTAAACTGGGTCACAGTGTTAAATGCTATTAAATATGGGTAAAACTGCAGGGTGGAAAATAACGTCATCGGTCAGGTATTTTAAAAGACGGTATTTCGGGCTACTCAAGCTATGGGGAGATCATAAGCATTATTTAACGACACGGCCGAGACTTCCCAGTTAGACTACCTCCCATTTGGACTACGAATTGCTGATCCCGGTTGGATTACGATTTTGTATTCCCGGGGGGACTACGGTTTTGACATTTCCAGTTGGACTACGTTTTTGTTCCCACTTGGACTAAGAGTAGCTTCATAAATAATGTGTGCATTCATTGTTTCTCGTGTGTATTTCAGTCAAAATTTGCAGAATTAAAGGATAATTATAATGACTACCATTTCATATATACCGATGGTTCCAAACTTGAGGACATGGCTGCAGCAGCTATTGTCACAGAAAATAATACATTCAGAACCAGGCTCCCTGATGGGTCTTCTATTTTCTCTGCAGAAGTTAGAGCCCTGCAGCTAGCTATGCAAATTGTCAAGATTAGCCGCTACAAAAAATTCATATTGTGCGTGGACTCCATGTCAGTGCTTGAATCACTAGAAAACTTACAGGTATCCAACCCAATAATTTTGGACTTGATAGAAAAACACGACGAAGTGGTAAAAGCTGGCAAAGAGATAATATTTTGTTGGGTACCGAGCCACGTTGGAATCCCGGGCAACGAGGCAGCCGACAAAGGCGCCAAAGAAGCGTTAAACCAAGACTGCTCAGATTTCCTTATACCGTCATCAGATTTTAAGTGCCATATTTCTAGATATGTCAAAAATCTATGGCAACAATATTGGGATGAACAAACAGACAATAAGCTATACCAAATTAACCCTGTGGTAGGGCGCAAATTGCCCTCCCTAAATGGCCTTCGCGACGATATGGTAATTCACAGATTAAGAATAGGACATTCTTACACTACTCACAAACACCTCTTAAGAGGTGAACCACAACCCGAATGTATAAGTTGTCAGGAACGGTATACAGTAAAACACATCTTGATAGATTGTATAGACTTCAATCACATTCGCCCCCGTTATTATAGAGTTGATTCCATGAGAGAGCTGTTTGAGAAGGTAAATTCCAACAAGGTCCTAGAATTTTTAAAAGAGATTAATATGTATTCCTATGTGTAGACTACCATTAAGTCTATTTTTAGTATATTTTTTAGTATATTTAAGATTTTATTTTATAATCATTTTTAATCAATAAAGTATAAATTCGACAAAGTTACCAGGAATGACACAATATGACCTACAACAGGTTGGCGGTGTCGTTAAACCAATCAAATAACTAACTAACTAACTAAATTGTTTCTCATATATTCCTGTGATTTGGAAATTGCTCAATTGAACTGTTTGAACACATGAACTTATGAGCACCATTACTGTATTCCATCTTCAACTTGCGAATACATCCATCGAGCTTGCATCACTTTTTTCGCTCGAATTGCTGCCGTAGCAGTCAATTGGCACATTTTCTGTTATCTTTGAGCTTCCTAATAAAGAACCATAGCGATGGGTGACAACGAGCTACTGGTTGTTCCACCTCTGGTGGAATCCCTCAACTTGATTAATCGTTCTGATGTTGCTGCAGGCCTGGTACACGTTCCTTCGATATAGTTGCTTCACAGGTAGGAAATGAAATCCGCCAGAGCAGGTAACGACGCGTGTAAAATGAAGTTGTTTCGAACTAAGTGAACATGAGACAGCCGAGAGCCATGAATTTGCGAATGCATTTTGAGAAACGTGGTAATCTCTTGTAGTGGGCAAGTCCGAGCTCTTGTTTATTTTCAGCCACACACTTTCGATTTGCAATAAGCAAACATCTTTCGATGCCTTCAAGACCACTAATCATGGGTATCTGAATTTGCAATTTGATCTTGCAATTCAGATTTCAAATTGACTTGCAATTTGATTTCTTATCACACCCCTACCTCCCATACAGGCCTCCTAACAAAAATTGCAGTCAAACTTGAAACAAGAAAAAGCAGTCCAACTGGGAATGTCAAAATGTAGTTCAACTGGGAATACCAAATCGTAGTCCAACTAGGATCAGGGATTCATAGTCCAACTGAGAAGTAATCTTGAGTTTAACAATGTGTCCGTACAAGTTAATGCCTAGGAAAGAGTAATATCGCAACTCAAATACAGCGTAAAATAAAATCGTATGTACTATAAAATCGTACAATTAACATTGTTTCTGGAATTACTGATGGAGTTTGGTTTCATTTACAAAGTGTGTACTTTAGCTGGGTTCTGCTTTGTGAGATGACTGCCTGGAGTCCACTCTGAAATGACGTGAGCGGACGTCTTGGAAACTGATACAGCCTATTAAAATGTTTCACTGTGTATATCGTTTCTAACATCTGATACATTTTGGGTGCAGGTTGGTCTCTTAAAAGATGTTTGTGACTGACATATGTCCTATTGTAGCTCCGTGTATAAGCATATTGTCCCGGACATTGCTTAGAGACAGTAGGAAATTTGTTTTTCCTTTCTCCGTTCCAATGTCGTTGCCAATAATCTTTGTATATATTGAGAAAGGAATTAGAGAGTGGGAACAATTCTTGTTCAGCGCCTCCTCAGCGACTCTACCACCTATCTTGTTACCTCGAATACCTAAATGACTTGGGACCCAACAAACATTACTTCTTTACCAATCTTAATGTTTTATCGTCAAGTTTAAAGCCACCTGTGTAACTTGTAAATGTAATGATCTTTGTAGTGTCGTTTGAGCTCTGTAAAATTTGTATGGAATAAGTAAAAGGTTGTGGTCTCTTTTCGGGAGATTCGAAACGGTTTTTAAACTAAAGGTTTAGCTAGTGTCCATTTGGGGCGACCGGGAAGAATAGTCTGTAACTAACTCATCAATGATAGCCACTTCCCCGATATGAAGTATAACTCTGGCAGCAAACGGAGGGATAGCAGTAGGTTTTTTTATCTATAAGCCGTGAGAAATCTATCCAAAGACTTACTTCGTGTGTAGTATTTCTTTTGTTGACACAGTTTTACTGCATATTGCATGGTAAGTTTAAATTTTCAAACCTTAAGTGGTGGTTTATTTGCCTCTACGTGCAAACTGTCAGTTGATTAAGTACGAAAACATTCAGGCATAGCCGTGGACCTTGATTTTGCATGGGTTCCAGAATCTTCAGACAGGATGGTCCAACTGAGCCATAGACAATGCTACCATAGTCTAGCCCAAGTCTTGAAGTATTCTATATAGCATAAGGTTAGTGTCCCTGGCTGCTCCACAATTGGCCGAAATGACTCTGCGCGGATTCATTGCCTTTTGGCATTTTCTTTTGAGTTCTTTGATGTCGGGGGTAAAATTCAACTTTGAGTAAAAAATTATACATAAAAATTTGTTTCCCTTTTCACGGGTATTTCGCCTTTTGAAATAAGTGAAACCGGATCGTTGTGTGGTTATCGTTTGTTGTACAAATACATAAAAATCATTTTGGTTTTTGAGAAAAATTAAAACCATTTTCATTTTCCTTGGGTTGAAAGGAGTGTATATTTAGTGCTATATCAGATTCATGCTTATTCCTTCATACGATATTGCAAAATATTCTACAAAGCCTGATCTACATCTCGTTGACGGTATCTTTGACACCACTTATACTTAACCAGGAAAAGCGGTATTGAAAGAATACAACCGCGTGGGAAACCTTCCTGTTGTTCAAAAATAATCGGAGAACTTCAAAGTCGTACTCGGAAACCACGTTCATTGAGAAACTGATAAATTCACAGAGGTGACCTCTCAGCAACCAATTTAATCTAGAGCAGTGTGCATAGCCCACATATTCATCACAGACCCCCCCCCCCCCCCCCATCAGTTAAACACGGTCAATAGTGATTCAAGTGCCGAAAATTTCTAAGTCCGATTGGAACACATTCCTTGGACGAACCGGGCCCATTTACAATACCGATCCGTGTTTGTTCAAAAAGAAGCCACATACCAAGCTTCATTAAAATTCTTGCAGCAGTTTTCAAGTTATCGTGTTAGCAAGCTGTTGATGACAGACCCACAGAATGACACACGGTCGATCGCATATATTCCCCCCTGTGGGGAATACACAAGTCTTCGAGTACACTGTGTTTCCATGTCGTATTGTATGCTTTCTCAAAACAAAGACTACCTTTACCATTATTAATGAAGGCTTCTCTCACAAATAATTCTAGCCTTTCAAGGTGGTAAACATAGTTCCTATTTTCTAAAACCACTCTGGATATCAGCAAGGAGATGATTGATTTCTAGATACCAGATTAACGTTTCAGCTATCATTCGAACAAGTGCTTTGCAAGGAGAGCACGTGTGGGCAAGACAGGTCGACAATTTTGAGTATCTGCGGGATCTTTCTTTGGGTCTCTTTCCATTCTTCAGGAATGTACCAGTCTTCCATATATTGTTAATACATCGGCCAGAATGTGGAGGCTCTGATCTGCATGTTTCAGCATTTGGAAATGCATGTCATCAGAGCCCGCGGCCAAACTGTGGGGGATCATTTATGGTCATTTTGAGTTCGAAAAATTGTTATGCTATTGTAGTCTTTCCTGTTGTTAGAATTAAAGTTTATAGTATGTCTTTCAATCAGGCAGCAGATGGAGCCCCGTGCAGGCAGGCGACAATGCCTGACAAGTGGCGCGGAAGCAGATGCCACTACTCAAGCAGAGTACTTCAGTCGGTCGTTCCAGATCGTGTACATGACTAAGGTGTAAGCCAGCAGTGTATATAAATAACATCGTGCAATTAGATGTTGGTATCTTACTAACATCGCGCAGGAATGTGAAGAATTAGAGCAGGGAAAGTTCTTATGAAAGGTGTAGAAAGGTGTTAAGGTCAACACAGATATGCTTGTGACGTGACAAAGTGCGCCAAAATGTCAAATGAAAAGAAACAGTGTAACAGGAGCACACTATTTCCCACTTGCAAAGTTCGTTTGCAAATGGGAATAAGTTTGTAGTTTTTCTGGAAATTTCTGCCCTTTTTTTTTTCCTTTTTTTTTTCTCTTTTTTTTTTCCGTCACGGAGGTTTCCAGAAAACTCCTCCTACGCTATTTGACGTAGGACGATGAAATTTGGCACAGTGATAGAGGGTGACGAGATGTCGTCAAATCCGCAAAATTTTTTTACCTTTGACCAAATTTGACCAAATTGAGGTCAAAGATTTTCTGACGTCAAAGTGGTTTCCAGAAAACTCCTCCTACAGTTTTTGTCGTAAAAGGACGGCATGTGGCAGAGACATAGAGGGTAATGAGTTGTCGTCAAATCCGTAAAATGTTTTGACCTTGCACCTCAGGGTGAATGCATAAAACGTACCCAGTAAAGGGAAAACTTTTATCACTAACCTTGACCTTGAGGGCCAAGGTCAAAGGTCACGTGATTTCACGTGTCCTTAACGACAGGCCGACTCATCTCGAAAACGGTTAGAGATAGAGCCATTTTGAGCTCATTTTCGACCCTTTGGGCCTAAACAACGTTACATAAGAGGTACCTCGGTGACCTTGACCTTCTGGGTCACGGTCAAGGTCATAACCGGAAGTTGACTATTATCTCGAAAATGGTTAGAGATAGAGCGATTTTGAGCTCATTTTCGACCCTTTGGGCCTACACAACGTTACATAAGAGGTACCTCGGTGACCTTGACCTTCTGGGTCACGGTCAAGGTCAAAAACCGGAAGTTAACTATTATCTCGAAAACGGTTAGAGATAGAGCGATTTTGAGCTCATTTTCGACCCTTTGGGCCTAAACAACGTTACATAAGAGGTACCTCGGTGACCTTGACCTTCTGGGTCACGGTCAAGGTCAAAAAGCGGAAGTTGACTATTATCTCGAAAACGGTTAGAGATAGAGCCATTTTGAGCTCATTTTCGACCCTTTGGGCCTAAACAACGTTACATAAGAGGTACCTCGGTGACCTTGACCTTCTGGGTCACGGTCAAGGTCATAACCGGAAGTTGACTATTATCTCGAAAACGGTTAGAGATAGAGCGATTTTGAGCTCATTTTCGACCCTTTGGGCCTAAACAACGTTACATAAGAGGTACCTCGGTGACCTTGACCTTCTGGGTCACGGTCAAGGTCAAAAACCGGAAGTTGACTATTATCTCGAAAACGGTTAGAGATAGAGCGATTTTGAGCTCATTTTCGACCCTTTGGGCCTAAACAACGTTACATAAGAGGTACCTCGGTGACCTTGACCTTCTGGGTCACGGTCAAGGTCAAAAACCGGAAGTTGACTATTATCTCGAAAACGGTTAGAGATAGAGCCATTTTGAGCTCATTTTCGACCCTTTGGGCCTAAACAACGTTACATAAGAGGTACCTCGGTGACCTTGACCTTCTGGGTCACGGTCAAGGTCAAAAACCGGAAGTTGACTATTATCTCGAAAACGGTTAGAGATAGAGCCATTTTGAGCTCATTTTCGACTCTTCGGCCCTAAATAACGTTACATAAGAGGTACCTCGGTGACCTTGACCTTCTGGGTCACGGTCAAGGTCATAACCGGAAGTTGACTATTATCTCGAAAATGGTTAGAGATAGAGCGATTTTGAGCTTATTTTTGACCCTTTGGGCCTAAACAACGTTACATAAGAGGTACCTCGGTGACCTTGACCTTCTGGGTCACGGTCAAGGTCAAAAACCGGAAGTTGACTATTATCTCGAAAACGGTTAGAGATAGAGCCATTTTGAGCTCATTTTAGACCCTTCGGGCCTAAACAACGGTACATAAGAGGTACCTCGGTGACCTTGACCTTCTGGGTCACGGTCAAGGTCAAAAACCGGAAGTTGACTATTATCTCGAAAACGGTTAGAGATAGAGCCATTTTGAGCTCATTTTCGACCCTTTGGGCCTAAACAACTATACTTACGAGGTACCTCGGTGACCTTGACCTTCGGGGTCACGGTCAAGGTCATAACCGGAAGTTGACTATTATCTCGAAAACGGTTAGAGATAGAGCGATTTTGAGCTCATTTTCGACCCTTTGGGCCTAAAGAACGTTACTTAAGAGGTACCTCGGTGACCTTGACCTTCTGGGTCACGGTCAAGGTCAAAAAGCGGAAGTTCACTATTATCTCGAAAATGGTTAGAGATAGAGCGATTTTGAGCTCATTTTCGACCCTTTGGGCCTAAACAACGTTACATAAGAGGTACCTCGGTGACCTTGACCTTCTGGGTCACGGTCAAGGTCAAAAACCGGAAGTTGACTATTATCTCGAAAATGGTTAGAGATAGAGCGATTTTGAGCTTATTTTTGACCCTTTGGGCCTAAACAACGTTACATAAGAGGTACCTCGGTGACCTTGACCTTCTGGGTCACGGTCAAGGTCAAAAACCGGAAGTTGACTATTATCTCGAAAACGGTTAGAGATAGAGCGATTTTGAGCTCATTTTCGACCCTTTGGGCCTAAACAACGTTACATAAGAGGTACCTCGGTGACCTTGACCTTCTGGGTCACGGTCAAGGTCAAAAACCGGAAGTTGACTATTATCTCGAAAACGGTTAGAGATAGAGCAATTTTGAGCTCATTTTCGACCCTTTGGGCCTAAACAACGTTACATAAGAGGTACCTCGGTGACCTTGACCTTCTGGGTCACGGTCAAGGTCAAAAACCGGAAGTTGACTATTATCTCGAAAACGGTTAGAGATAGAGCGATTTTGAGCTCATTTTCGACCCTTTGGGCCTAAAGAACGTTACTTAAGAGGTACCTCGGTGACCTTGACCTTCTGGGTCACGGTCAAGGTCAAAAAGCGGAAGTTCACTATTATCTCGAAAATGGTTAGAGATAGAGCGATTTTGAGCTCATTTTCGACCCTTTGGGCCTAAACAACGTTACATAAGAGGTACCTCGGTGACCTTGACCTTCTGGGTCACGGTCAAGGTCAAAAACCGGAAGTTGACTCTTAACTCGAAAATGGTTAGAGATAGAGCGATTTTGAGCTCATTTTCGACCCTTTGGGCCTAAACAACGTTACATAAGAGGTACCTCGGTGACCTTGACCTTCTGGGTCACGGTCAAGGTCAAAAACCGGAAGTTGACTCTTAGCTCGAAAATGGTTAGAGATAGAGCGATTTTGAGCTCATTTTCGACCCTTTGGGCCTAAACAACGTTACATAAGAGGTACCTCGGTGACCTTGACCTTCTGGGTCACGGTCAAGGTCAAAAACCGGAAGTTGACTATTATCTCGAAAATGGTTAGAGATAGAGCGATTTTGAGCTTATTTTTGACCCTTTGGGCCTAAACAACGTTACATAAGAGGTACCTCGGTGACCTTGACCTTCTGGGTCACGGTCAAGGTCAAAACCCGGAAGTTGACTATTATCTCGAAAACGGTTAGAGATAGAGCGATTTTGAGCTCATTTTCGACCCTTTGGGCTTAAACAACGTTGCATAAGAGGTACCTCGGTGACCTTGACCTTCTGGGTCACGGTCAAGGTCAAAAACCGGAAGTTGACTATTATCTCGAAAACGGTTAGAGATAGAGCCATTTTGAGCTCATTTTCGACCCTTTGGGCTTAAACAACGTTACATAAGAGGTACCTCGGTGACCTTGACCTTCTGGGTCACGGTCAAGGTCAAAAACCGGAAGTTGACTATTATCTCGAAAACGGTTAGAGATAGAGCGATTTTGAGCTCATTTTCGACCCTTCGGGCCTAAACAACGGTACATAAGAGGTACCTCGGTGACCTTGACCTTCTGGGTCACGGTCAAGGTCAAAAACCGGAAGTTGACTATTATCTCGAAAACGGTTAGAGATAGAGCCATTTTGAGCTCATTTTCGACCCTTTGGGCCTAAACAACGTTACATAAGAGGTACCTCGGTGACCTTGACCTTCTGGGTCACGGTCAAGGTCAAAAACCGGAAGTTGACTATTATCTCGAAAACGGTTAGAGATAGAGCCATTTTGAGCTCATTTTCGACCCTTTGGGCCTAAACAACGTTACATAAGAGGTACCTCGGTGACCTTGACCTTCTGGGTCACGGTCAAGGTCAAAAACCGGAAGTTGACTATTATCTCGAAAACGGTTAGAGATTGAGTGATTTTGAGCTCATTTTCGACCCTTTGGGCCTAAACAACGTTACATAAGAGGTACCTCGGTGACCTTGACCTTCTGGGTCACGGTCAAGGTCAAAAAGCGGAAGTTGACTATTATCTCGAAAATGGTTAGAGATAGAGCGATTTTGAGCTCATTTTCGACCCTTTGGGCCTAAAGAACGTTACTTAAGAGGTACCTCGATGACCTTGACCTTCTGGGTCACGGTCAAGGTCAAAAACCGGAAGTTGACTATTATCTCGAAAACGGTTAAAGATAGAGCGATTTTGAGCTCATTTTCGACCCTTTGGGCCTAAACAACGTTACATAAGAGGTACATATGTGATCTTGACCTCCTCCATCATGGTCAAGGTCAAAAACTGCAAGTTGACCAGTATCTGAAAAACGGTTAGAAAACTGAATTTGATTTTTTGTGCCCAAATGAGGTTACATTATATTCACTTCGATGGCCTCGTTCAAGATAATAATCCGGAAGCTGACAATTATGTTGAAACACTGAAAAATGAGTCTTTGACCAAATATGTTGTGTCTCTGCCCTTGCAAGTGGGTACTATTTCGCTACGTGTAGCGAAATTCGGTCTAGTTATTTATTCCTTTAAAGCCTCTCTAACAAGACCTACCCCCATTGCCACTTGACACGTTTCCAAACATTATCTAAATCTTCGCATTTACGAATGTGCATAAGACAAACAAACAAAACCGAAACTTTACTTTTTCCCCTGACAAAAAACCAAAACTGGGGGTAGAAGAAACATTTTTATTGGCAAGAAGAGCAAAAGTTCCATTTTACAATCATCTCAATGAAGTGGAGATTGATACAATACTAATTCATTAAGCGCTTGCTTTTCATTGCTGTCATTTAAATTACAGAGCGTTCTATTCACCTGACCTCATTTTAATACAATTTCGCAGTACAAGATGTTAATGTAAAGTTTACTGTTAATATTCTGGATCTTTTTTCACGGCGTTTTGGTCGAATTTTAAATCTGACGTTTACAGCTTTGGAATTATTTACTAAATTTTACAAAAGTAATCTTACAGACATCATCCTATTTAACACATAATAAGAAAGAATTTCCCATTTTCAGAAGGAAAAACATTGTAAAAAAACCAACCATAATAAAATAAGCCATCGTGGAGAGTATGGGCCCCCACGGAATTGAAATGGGGGCCATTGTGACTTGGAAACTGGGTCAAGGTCAAAACAAAGCAATGTACACATACCAAGTACTAGGGGCCATCTATATACAAACTATAGCGGCCAGTGCACACAAAAGCTGAGTACAGGCTTATATTACACACATTCAATCGACACCTGTTTAGTTTCTTGTTGTTGTAAACAAAAACAAATATCTCCAAGACTACACCCCATTAACCCCAAGTAATCATTGTCCTTTTTTCATATTACTGAAATAAAAGAGTCATTGCCAAATATTAAAAAGAAAGAAAACTAGATGGTAGTCACTAAAACAAATTTTACTGCATATCTTTTTATCCGAACCTGGAAGGTGGTCGATAAAACGGGTTTTGCTATGCGTCCTTTTTATCCAGGTCTGTAAGTTAGTCGCTACAGCAGTTTTATTGTACTTAACATTTCTATCCGGGTCTGGCTGTTTGTCAAGACAGGTTTTACCGTACGTCTTTTAATGCGAATCTGCTTTTATCCGGGTTTTGAATTTGGTCTGGAATTTTTTACTTTTGGCTCATCGCCCCCCCCCCCCCCAATATAATGTAGGTGCGACTCTAAACACAACTCTAACCCTTTCACGTAAGGTTACTCTAACGGTGTGTACCCTAGGTGTAGTTATAGCCATGATATATTACCTTGTCTTCGCATATTTCTATCAACCAAAAAGCAATAAGACTGCGCATACACATGACTCACCTCAGTGGGAGAGTAGGTTAGTGGGTGGGGGGAGGTGGATAATGACTTCACAATGCACCACAACTAACACTGACCCCTGATTCAGTGACATGTTACGTAACAGCTGTAGATCAGAAACGCAGAAAAAGGTCAACCAGAGCGGCCAGTGCACACAAAACATAAGAATACAGGCTTATATTGCACTTTCAATCGACACTTATTTAGTTTCTTGTTTCTGTAAACAAAAGCAAATGTCTCCCCGACAAAACTCATAAATCCTCAACAAACATTTTCCTTTTTCCTTTTTTTCTTATTACTGAGACAAAGGAATCAATTCTGCAAAAATAATCCTAATCATTGCCAAAAATCCGAAAAACTAGATGGTGGCCACTACTGTACGTCTTTTTTAGTCGAGTCTGGAAGGTGGTGGCTAAAATGGGTTTTACTGTACGTCTATTGTATCCGGATCTGGAAGTTGGTCACCACAGTAGTTTCACTACACGTTACATTGTTATGCGGGTTGGAAGTTGGTCAAGACAGGCAGGTTTTACCGTACGTCTCCTTAGTCAAATCTGGAACGGGTCACGACAAACAAGTTTCTCTTTGCATCTTTTTACTCGGGGGTCTTGAAGGTGGTCGTTATAACTAGGTTTTACTGCAGCCTTTTTTTACCCCGGTCTGTGAGCTGCTCACTATATCACCACTTCCCTCCTTTCACTTTTTCATTGGTGATTTTTTTTTTGCTAACCGCCCTTATCTAATTTTAGGTCCGACTGTTAACGCAACCCTAACCCTTTTACCCAAGGTTGCGGTAACGGTGTGTGCCCTAAGTGCCCTCGATGTATTACTTTGTCTTCGCACATTCCCATCGGCCAAAAAGCACTAGGAATGCATTCTTCGTAACACACTAATCACCTAAGTGGGACAGAGCGGATGACTTGATAATGTGCAACTGGCCATGACCCCTGAATCAGTGACAGGTTACGTAACAACAACAACAGGTGAGTAACGCACAAAAAGTCAATTACAGGAAGTTAAATACCACAGACAAAGAAATCGTCATGGTCACTAATTAATACTGTTAAGCTGCTGATGTTTTCAAGCAGTCTAAAGAATCTTTTTGAAAACGCTGAAATCCACAGCGTAGTTAACAACTATGTCCAGTTAACAAAAGAACCGACAAAAAGGGGAAGGCAAGGGTTTGGGGAAGGGCGGGGGGCAAGATGGTGGGTGGGAGGGGGCTTTTGGTAACATCATACACCTTTCTTATTTATCTATACGAGTTTGACCATGGGACTTATCCAAGGAATAACTACATCAAGTCGGAAGTCGATCCAACTTTAAGCTTTTGAGATATTTTGCCTGAGAACAGCTAAATTTTTACGTAATGACGCCTTTCTTTATTATACTACACGCGTCTAAAGTAGAAACAACCGTCCGATTTCCCCAAAGAATACCCATCTTGTTCAAATTATATGCATATTTTACGTGACCACGCTGGTGCCGTTTTCGGTAGTTCTACTCGCGAAAAAATTTGACAGAATCGTTCCGACCTACCAAGTAATAAAAAAAAACCCACCAAGTTCAACTTTCTCTGCTGTTCAGCAAATGTAAAATCTTACATAAAAGATTTTAACGAATGACGTCAGTCTCATTTCGCCATATCCGTTAAAAGTTGACGCTGACATCCGGCTGACCCAAGGAATACCCACACACAATTTGAAGTCGATCCGACTTTCCCTTAGCGAGATATTTTGCACACCAAGATCATGTTCACAATATATACATATTTTACGTGTTGACGTCAAACGCAGCATTTATTCGTTGTACTTGCGACAATTCCGGACCTTCAAAGCAACAATTCCACCAAGTTTGAACTTTCTCTGATGTTCAGGGGATGAGAAATTTCGCACACAACATTTTTACGTAATGACGTCATACACCTTCCCTAATGACGCAACATGTTGACAGAACCGTCCGGTTCCTGGACATTCCGTACCTTTTCCTTTCCGCACCCTGCCTTTCCCCACCTTTTTTATTGGACGTTCCGTACCTTGCCGAAAGACGTTCCACTCCATATTTGGCCGAACCGCACCCTTTCTTATTTTCAGCCTTTTCTTCAAGTTGTATTTTTTATATTTCATTTTCAACCTTGTTTTTCGGGAGAACAGATCTGCAGCATGATCAGCTGTAAATTATCCGATAAATTTTTAAATTGAGTAGTGAAAAAACCAGCAAAGTTTGCGTTTTGATGACCAATATTGAGGCGAACGTGTGATCAGCTCATTTTTCAGCATTGATTGCAATTTTAATCTACTTAAGGACTTGATATTACAAGTTGAGTAAGTCAGTCCGGAGTAAATGCTACCAGGAGTACAACGGACTGAATAAAACTTAAGAATATGCTATGTTCTCTGATGACGGAGACGATTAACGGAGATCATGGCAGCCATCATTTATACCCCGAGACAATAACCTAACGTCCAAAGACAGGGTTTACTCCCCTCAAAACGAATTTACTCGCCAGAGGCAGGCATTACATGTACTGGGACAGGCTATACACCAGAGTTGGTATACCGCGGTGCAGCGATCTCCGTTAAGATTTGCCCCAGGGACTTTCAAAGTTTTATTCAGTGCAATGTACTGCTGGCAGCATAAGCTCGGACCGGACTGATTTACTTAAGTCAGAATATGAAATCCTTCAGTATACTGAAATTGCATTCAATTTGGGAGAAATTAAAGTGATCACACGTTCGCCTCAATATTGTTGATTGCAATCAGCTTGTTAAGTCATCGAATCGCAAACTTTTCTCTTTTCTTCAGACCCCCAATTTGAAATTTTATAGGATAATTTACGATTAATCGTGGTGCAATTTTTTTTACCGAAAAATATTAATGAAAATGAAATAGACAATATTTAAGTCGAAGAAAACGCTGAAAATAAGACAGGGTGCGGTTCGGCCAATGAGGGTGCGGAACGTCTTTTGGCAGGGTGCGGAACGTCCGAAAAAAGGGTACGGAATGGTTCAGAAAAGGTGCGGAAAGGCAGGGTACGGAAAGGAAAAGGTTCGGAACGTCCAGTCCCCAACCGTCCGACCTACCTAAGGAATAAACAGCTCAAGTTTATCTGACTTTTCTTTCCCGAGATATCTTGCATGCATTTTGTTTAAAACACACCGACACATACACACACACATATACAGAATGTACGAACACTTTATGCCTGCTGTCGGGCAGACATAATTACAGGCGATGACATCGCCACACACAAAGAAATAGCCATGGGTCAATAGTGGATCGACAGAAAACTGCTAATGTTTTAAGGCAGCCTAAAAAATGCAGGAACACTTAAAAATATCATCTGTAAAACGCTGAAATCCACAGCGTAGTTAACAATTGTGCTCCGTTATCAAAAGAGCCGTCAAACGGGGACGGCGGGCGTGGGGGGGGGGGGTGGGAATGGTGAAATCATACATCTTTATTAATTTTTTACACCCGTTTAATGTTTTGTAAAAAAAAAACAAGACCGTGCGAGTAGCCACCAAGTCTGAAATCGATCCGACTTCCCGCTATCGAGAGATCTTGCTTGACAACAGATAAATTTTACGTAATCACGCCTTTCACAATTTCACTACATGCATCAAAAGTTGACAGAACCGTCCGACCGACTCAAGGAATACCCATTTGACAAAATTTGACACGATCTTTCTGATCTGAGAAATCTTACATATAAGATTTTAACGTAATGACGGCATACGCCTTTGTTAATTTCGCCACATAGAAGACAGAACCGTACGGCAGACCCAAGGAATATCAATAAAATTTCGATAAGATTTCCCTTAGCGGGAAATTTATCACACAAAATCTTGTTCAATTATATGCATATTTCACGTGATGACGCCATACTCCTACTCGTTCGTTATACTCCGGTCAGAATTCGACAGAATCTTTCGGATCTGGCAAGCAAAAAAAGTTTCAAGTTTCTTCAATGTTCAGCTGCTGGAAAATCTTACGTACAAGGTTTCGACCTAATGACGTCACACGCCTTTCTTAATTTCCTACATATGTCAAAAGTTGACAGAACCGCCCGAGTGGCCCAAGGAATATCCATATAAAATTTAAAGTCGATATAACTTTCCATTATTGAGATACTTTGCATACAAGATTTTGTTCACAAAATATAACTATTTCAAGTGATTAGAATCTGTCGGACTTACCAAGCAACAATCCCACCAAGTGCCAATTTTTCCGACGTTCTGCGGCTGAGAAATTTCGCACACAAGCTTTTTAAGTAATGACGCCATACGCCTTCTCTAATAAAGTGACATGCGTCAAAAGTTCACAGAACCGTCTTAGTTACATACAAATCAAATCCACAGAACGTACAAACACTACATGTCTCCCCTTAGTCGGGGAGACATCAATATGTTAGGAAACGGTTTATCAGGGAGTAACAGTCGGAGATGGGCAGATAGACGTCTAGAACAACAGAAAACATCTAAAAATAAACCCCCAATGGGACCTAGGGTATAGAAGTTATTTTCTTTCTATTGATACACCCCTAGGGCCTCCGTTGGGGGCTTAAAAATGAATAAAGAAGTTATTTTCTTTCTGTTGATAAAGAATGTATTCTAAATGTAATTTCATTACACACTACAAAACAATGTAATCGAAACACACCACTATTTACACAGAATTCTAAATTTAAAAGATTCTACTAAAATACCTGCGTCCGCTACACATTTCGGAGGACATTTTCTTCAAATGCCTACAACTTTATGCCTATTTATTAATACAGTACATCAAAATACATAAATGTACAGGATATCTGGGACTGAATAATCATTCTCTTTGTACCATCGGATATGTTATTGGTACATCACCTTTAATGACAAATGCCTCAGATTCCAATGTTTAACCAGGGGTTATGCCTTCCACGCAGTTACGTCAATGACGATCAATGCAGTCTTGGATGATTAAATTATTTAACCTCAATCCATCTGACGCCATTTTTTGTCATTATCGACCGGCACATGTCCGTGGCAGCTATTCCGCATCTCAGCGCCGCCACACAGTTTCATTTTCCCGCCATTTTGAAAAGCATCATTAAGTTTTAGCAAATTGAAAAATAAAGCCGAAATCGGGTAATCACATAAATCGGTTGAAATCGTTTATTGCATAACCAAACCGGTTAATCGATTACACCGATTAATTGAATACTGTATTAAAATCCATTACAATTTTCTGCATGTAAAAGTTAACGAATCAACACATAAATCCGTTAAACGCATAATTATCTCTGGAACATTGGTTATCAAACAAACCGACTTCTACTGTACTTTCATTTTGACCATTTTCAATGAATCCGAACAAAATACGACGCTCAATCCGTGTGTGAAATTTTAAATCAATCCGATTATTACAGCAACCAGTGCACATCAACAACAGTGTATCTGAACATTTCAAAAACTTTTATTAGCCAGCCATAACCGTTTTGTTTTTGTAAATAAAAAGAAACATTTACCGCGACAGCATCGCAAACCCTACCCCAAAAAAAAAAAAACCAAAAAAAAAACCCTCTTCTTTTCCACCGCTTTCCAATCCTTCGGTTTGCAAATTTTTACTATGAAAATCTTGCAACATTTCATATTTAACTAACTTTCTACCTTATATAAATATATCTGAATAGATATATGAATCAACGACAATCGAAAGTTACTCTAGCGACGATTGCTCCAGGAACAATTGATCTAAAAGGACAAAGTACAACTCATCTAAACTCTCAAAACCTTACTTTTCTGTGAAAAGCTCAAAACTAACTTACTCAGTTTCTGTGGCAGGTGACAGTATCTACCCAAAGTTTAGTTACATCCGTGATATATACCTTGTTTTCGCACATTCTTATCGGTCAAAAAAAAAAAAAAAAAAAATAACCACTGCTTCCCCGCCCCTTCCTCCAGAAAAAAACAGGATCTTCTATACTGAGCTTACAATGCAAAATCTTCAAGGAGCAGATAAAAAAGCCGCTTTAAGCCATGGAACTGCCCCCGCCCCCTTCTTGTGATGGACAGGTCCAGCAATAAATCACACTAAACCAATAATTATTATACCTTTAGAATCTTGTCATTACCATCCAGACAGAAAGTCAATTGTATTTGATCGGCAAGGCATTCATACAATACAAGATAACATATGGCTCATGCTGTGAGTTAAAAAAGTTAGTTTATGTATATTCAAAGGTAGTTTGCGCATATTCAAAGGGGAGTTTATGCATGTTCAATTAAACACGTAAAATGTAGTTTATACAACTAGTTAGAGGTTCCCTTTTGACAGCCTGTCAATCTTCAGTAATTTGGCCAGCCAATTCGCAGTTGTAGCCATGGAAACACCCGGTAAAATTCAAATGTCAAATAAATCTTGGCCAGAAGTGGTCAGTTGTTTTCTCCGTCAGGATCTGAATCACAATGAAAGGGGGCGGACCACTGGCTTGCTTTTGTGGTCCACTCTGATCCTTTGACTTCTACTTTCGATTTTTTTCCATTTCGGTGGCATCACTGGCATGAACTGTGACGTTTGACGGTGGGATTCCTTTTCGAATGAGATATCACGCCATATTGGAATTGGTCAGGTTGTGGCTGAGACATAGGCAAATCAACAAATAAGATAGTCCGGAAGTTGTGTGTTGGAACAGTGGAGGCAATTCGGTTACATCTATTTAGCTGCCTAAATTTAAACAGTAAAATATGGAATTCTCCCACACACAAACTGAAACCAATCCGCAGTGACAGTAATAATTTGACAACTTAGTGAAACCATGCGTCCAACTTCACATAACTGAATCCACTCAAACATGAAGTTCACTGTTTCAAGATTTCTCGTATACAGAGAGACGCCGCCTCAAATCAGCGTTTTCCTTCCTCGCTTTTTCCAACTCAGCTGAAAAGTAAACAGTTTAGCATGAATATGAAAACCAAAAAGAACTAGATATCGTGTGAATCAAAGTGTTCTACCTAGACGCCAATAAAAGTACTTATTTTTCCACATGTTTAAGGTCTACATGATATAAACAAAGAAACAGCCAGAAAATGTAAACTCAAGTAGCTACCAGCTATTTTGGTAGATGGTAAAACAGTTAAACTCGTACAATCTTTTGACCACTCAGGGTAACGGATATGGGTGGAATTGGGGGAGGGGGGGGGGCAGGAGGGGTGGAGACTATTCTTTATGGTGGTCTTACCGGCAAGCTTCTCATTTTCACGCTCCAGGAAGGCGGCGCGGAGGGCTATCTGATTCTCCTTGACGCGGCGCGCCTCGCGCGACCGCTTGGCCGCCACGTTGTTCTTGTTCCGCCGAGACCAGTACTTGTCGTCTTTCTGCGTGTCCGGCACAAAGACCTGGAATAAAGCAAACCGTTTGGGGGCTGTCTGGCGAACAAGGCCGCGTGACGTGACAGAAAGTCCGACGCATTGCCGGTTGCATCGCAAACTAGAAAGATGTCCGTCGGAACACGGATGCCCCTCCCGAACAGCCATATTGTT
This sequence comes from Protula sp. h YS-2021, assembly GCA_949752745.1. Lineage (NCBI taxonomy): Eukaryota > Metazoa > Annelida > Polychaeta > Sabellida > Serpulidae > Protula > Protula sp. h YS-2021. Next base: position 34,067,903 of record OX457025.1, read on the forward strand.
TGGGAAAAAGGAATTCCTAGAAGAGCAATTGTCTAGATATATTTTCAAACTACAAAAATGATAAATATCGTATAAGGCCTCCCACATAAAGGCTTCCTAAAAACTAAAAGGAAACTGTATAGTTACTGGTGTCCACTTCAAGTACGAAATTCATACATGTACTTTTATATTTATACTCATTGTCCATGCCTTTGTTAATTGCCATTAAGTGGACGCCTTTTTATTGAACACTCATGCACAGTGAACAGTTTTTTCGGTTCTAAGGGGTTCATTATATGGCTGCACAACATTTATGACCCTGAAAAACGACGCAAGGTCACCAAAACCTAATCACCCTGAACATTTTATATAAAAGCTACATACCAGATATGATTTCAATCTGACCAGTGAAGCTTGAGACATGGTATTCACAAACCACTTGGTATGGGAAATCCCATGTAAAATTTCAAAGTCCTACAGTGACCTTGAACAACGATGCAAGGTCACCAAAACCTAATCAACTCTAGAACAAATCCAACCAAGTGGCTATGTGCGCCACAAGCATTTAATTTATCATATCTTTCTTGCAATGCCTTGCGTAGTCTGCCATCTACATGAGCGCCGCCATCTTGAATACTTTTTGCTGTAAGCTTTTGCTTTTCTTTTAAGCTATTAACACTCCATTGCTTGGCAGCCAATCACATTGCTTCTTACATTTTGACCGCCATATTTTTGCGGCCAGCTTAAACTGCATTCGAATGCAAAAAAAAAGTCAAAGTCAAGTCAGGTCGTTGACTAAAATCTTTCAGCCCGAGAGGTCATCTATATGAACAGTCACAGGGAGTTTGATTTTTGGGGATAGGGGGGCACAGATTTCCTGTATGATGTCCCGGATAATTCTTAAATGTAAACAACTTGCAAAGAACGGGATTGTTATCCATATTTCTTAACACAACATTCACTTTACCTTTTTGGATTTTTTCACCACAGGCTGCGGCCGGAGTTCGTCGACAGAAAATGAACGCTTCTTGGGGTCAAAGTTTTCAACGCCTATACAAACATAAATTATACATCAAAATACCGAATAATCAAAACTACATATATAATATATATGTTTTAAAGAAAACTGGAACTCCTTTTTTGGGGGGGAGGGGGGGGGGGGGAAGGCTGGAGCTCACAAAGATTAAATCCGTGCTCTGGATTTTTTATGCTTTGTTGTAATACAAGAATTTTTAAGAACATGTGTGAAGCGCTTCGACAAGAGTGATAACCAAACATTTTTTGGATCACGTTTTAGGATTTTTTTAATTTTATTTTTTTTAATGAAACAAAAAAAAACTTTTAGAGATATATGAAACACAAAGTGGCTATTATATTTCCAGACACTTTGCAAAATATATTAACTTTATTACTTCATTTTATTCATTTGCTTTTGCCGTTGCTAAAGATAACAGTAACGACAAGAAAAATTGTCGCCGCATTATGCAACAGAATAATAATAATAATAATAATAATGAAAAGTTATCAGTGAAACTGATGAATGTCCCCCGCCACGAACTATGGTCGAATCAAAAAATAATGCGACGTCAGACAACTTCAATATATATATTTTCACTGTAACAACAATCAGAAGCCAGCGTTGAATAGCGGCTGCGATATCGCGTGCACTGCGTTGCACTGTACATTGTCTGTTTTCAACAAGTCGCCATTTCGTCATTTTTTGGTCGAATCGAAAAATAATGCGACGTCGCACAAGTTGACAACTTCAATATATATTTTCACTGTAGCAAAAATTAAAAGCCAGCGTTGAATAGCGGCTGAGATTTCGCGTGCACAAAGTGGCATTGTAGGCAATAGAAATACTAAAAAATTGCCTATTTTCAACAAGTCGCCATTTCGTCACTGTCTGGTCGAATCGAAAAATAATGCAACGTTGCACAACTTCACTCTATATATTTTCACTGTAGCAACGATCAAAAGCCAGGGTTGTATAGCGGTTGAGATATTGCGTGCACAAAGTTGCACTGTTGGCAACAGATACTAAAAAATTGCCTATTTTCAACAAGTCGCCATTTCGTCATTTTTGGTCGAATCGAAACATAATGCGACCTCGCACAACTTAAATATATATATTTTCACTGTAGCAAACAATCAAAAGCCAGGATTGAATAGCAGCTGAGATATCGCGTGCTTCCAAGTGTCGCCAGACAGACAGACATAGAGACGGACGGACGGACAGACCCGAATACTATAGTCCCCGGCGGCGGGGGACTAAAAATAATAATAACTAGAGCGGCCAGTGCACACAAAACAAAAGAGTACAGGTCATATCACACACTTTCAAATCGACATCTATTTAGTCTATTGTCTTTGTGAACAAAAACAAATGTCTCCCCGACTAAACCAATAATTCCCCAAAAACCAGTTTCCTTTTTCACTTAATACTGAAATAAAAGATTAATTTCTGCAAACATAATCATAATTAATTGTCAAAAATTCAAAAAATAAACAAAACTAGATTAAGGTCACTAAAACAGATTTGACTGTGCGTCTTTTTATCCGAATGTGAAAGGTGGTGGCTTAAACGGGTTTCACTGTACGCCCTTTTTATCTAGGTCTGGAAGTTGGTCAAAACAGGCAGGTTTTACCGTACGTCTTTTTATCCGAATCTGAAAGGGATTACGACAAATACGGTTTATTCGCGTCTTGAATGTGATCTGGATTTTCTTCTCCTAACCATCACACCACCTCCCCCCTAATGTAGGTTCGACTGTAAACCCGCCTTAAACCTTTTACCCAAGGTCACGGTAACGGTCTGTGTCTTTAGTGTAGATATAACCATAATGTATGCCTCGTCTTTGTACATTCCCATCGGCCAAAAAGCACAAGAAGATCCAGATCATTTTTCGAACAGACTCATCGAAAATGACTGTTTCAGTAGCGTGTGTGTCCACCTCGTGCCCTTGCGAGGGCTTGTACGCGCCTTGGCATCGAGAAAATTAGGCGATTAACTGCCCTCTGAGGTATCCGATGCCACTCCTCAATGAGAGCTTGTCGTAATTCTGCATGTGTCCGTGGTGGTGGATCGCGCATGCGTACTCTCCGATCGAGCTTATCCCATATATGCGGATTCATGTCGGACGCGTACGGAGGCCATGGCAGAGTGTTTACATTGTTTATTCTCAAGTAATACCGACATTGTGCAGCAACATGCGGCCGTGCATTATCATGCATAAACAGCGATGTCGCATTTTGTTGCACGTAAGGCACGATGTGTGTTTCTAGCACCAACTCTTGGTATTGGGCAGCGGTCAGATTGCCATCAATGATGACTAGAGGTGATTTCCAGCCGTATCGAATCGCTCCCCACATCATGACAGCTCCGCCTCCAAATCTATCGATCTGGCGTACGCAGTTTTGCGCAAATCGCTCTCCTCGCCGTCTGTATACGTGCTGTCTTGCGTCATTACGATACAACAGGAAGCGCAATTCATCGCTGAACACAACGCGTCGCCATTCTGCGGCCGGTCATGCGTGTACAGAATGTTGCCGAGCCCATTGTCGGCGGTTCGTTCTGTGAATAGCGTTTAAAACTGGACCGACGTATGCTCTGTGTGCTCTAATATTGCGCTCCCTTAGACGTCGCAAAACAGTTTTTGCTGAAATTCAATGATTATGAATGCCAGGTGTGATTGCTGCTGTAGCTTCCGCAGCCAGAAACCGATCGCGCAGATACGTGATCCGGATCCATCGATCCTGAGCTGGAGTCGTCACTCGTGGCCTTCCGGACCTGGGTCGATCTCGAACTGTTCCTGTTTCTGCACAGTTCGTTTACGGTATTCCTAGACACGTTTAAACGTCTCGCGGTGTGTCTAATAGACATTCCGGCATTAATCATACCAATGGCAATCCAACGTTCATTTTCATTTAGCTTCGGTATTATTGCGTAATCAATTTTGTAACGTTTTTCTTTCAAGTAAAACTTTTTCCCAATACTCTAATTTCATGCCACGTGGATAAAAATTTCAGACGTCGCGTGATGCCAGCACAATAATAAATAATGTGCCAGACTACCCCTGTTTGACACTTTCTCTGCGATACGGTTGAGTGAACTCCAATTAATAGGACAATTAGAGACCTTTGAAAAAACATAAATGCAACACAATTTTGCTTCATACCCCTGGTCGTTAAACCGGAAACTCATTATAACTGTGTCCTGGAACTTTTGTCTTTAAGTATATGTGCGAGAATGACCGCAAGGCAAATCCTTATTTGTAAACTTGCAAGCAGAAAAAGTTTTTTTTCACCTGGAACGTTGGAAAACATTAGCTCATTTGAAACGAGGTCAATATCGTCGGCTACTTTATTTCGCGTAGTGCCTGGACTGAGTGTTAACCGTGGAGACGGTGTTGACCGAGAGCTCTCTGCTGGCGTGACGGCACCAAGCTCCCCACCTGAAAATATACATTAAAATATACACTGAGGTCTGTTTCAGTCAGCCACTTTGTAAACTGTCTGCTTTATGGCCTCCACATTTGGCAAATCCATGACATTTAGACTCGAGACATCTGGGCAGGCGAAATGCCATATTTTCACTTCTAGCCGCAATGTCGCTGGTTCAAATGTCTCGATATCCTTTTCTTTTATGTCTCGTTAGTACTCAAACTTGCACTGGACACGTTCTTTTTTAATAAAGAGGAGCAAGTAAAGAACAGGGTCAGAGGAGTAGTCTGCTGGATCTTAGCTTCGGTGTCCAGACAACTGGGCTCCAGGCCATTCGGACCGGGACTGCTGAGACCACAACAAAAAAATGCAAATTAGTACTATTACTCTATAACATTATTGTCCCCAAGATACTGACACTGAAACATCGGGAAGATACATGGGCTTTTTTTTTAAACTAGAGCTTCTGAGAGACAGGATCCCCCGTGTAATGCAGATGACCCATAACAGTCGGTTAATAAGCTACCAAATACTGTCACTTTCATCAGGTTTTTCACAATTCCACCAGTATTGCATTGTTTTAAATTTCGACGAACGCTAAGTTTTATACAAAAAAACTTGCGGTGTCTGTTTTATCCGTGTGTGAAATAAACAAGCATGCCCAGCCACTAACCTAGCCACTTACTAAACAAGGAAAGAGAGAAAAACTCTGAAACGAATACTGTTAGGCCAAAAAATGAAGTATGTAAAATGCATTTAATTCGAATTTGGAAGCTACCCGAAAAGTGAAGTTGGAGAGGTTGGGTTTTGACGATTCACGTATTTACCGACATTTACACAATTTTACAAAATTTTAAAAATCCCACCATTTCGGCATTTTTTTTTTTTTTTTTTGTAATTTGCGAAAAAAAGAAGCAAAGTCCAGGTGGAGAAGCACCTAAGAAACTTTCGATTAAAATTTAACTATTTGAAAAAGACTGAGAGAAATGAATTGTTTGACAATAATAATATTATTCAGTTATTTACTACCATTTATTCCAGTTTTTGCCAAACTTCAAAGTTCCGCCATTTTGGCGGTTTTTGGCCAACCGCGAAAAAAATTATAGCTTTGTAGGTGAACCCCTGGGGAACATCCCTGAGTAACATCTAAACGATTGGTATAAAACTGTAGGAGGAGTAGCATTTTAAAAATGGGTCAAAACGGGCACAAAAAGTGCCGCAATTTTGTTATTTTTTCGTCAATCGTCAAAACAAGTAATAGCCAGGTGGGGGGTCACCCAGGGAACATTCCTGCGTAATATCAAACAGATAGGAGCAAAACTGTAGGAGGAGTAGCACTTTAAAGAAAAAGTTTAACATACGCACATACATTCAAGTCCCCTATAGTGATACGACTAACCCAGTCCGACAAAGTCGGCTGGGTAAAATATCAGATTACTTTTGGAGACACAGCCCAGACGACACGTTTAATTTCGCAGACAAAATTATATCAAAACACGAAGTTTTACTAGAGGTGTGACGGTTCACCTCCGGCTCGGTTCGATTCGGTTCGGTTCAACAAAAATTTTCGGTTCGGTTCGGTTTTTTTCGGTTCGGTTCAGCAAAACCAACCGGTAGTTTTCAAATATATATATATATATATATATATATATATATATATATATATATATATATATATATATATATATATATATATCCCAGGGCTGGTAGAAATCATGACTTTTTTTTAAAAAAAGTCATGATTTGTGACTTTTTTTATTTAAATTGACTTCTTTATTTAAATCACCAAAAAAGTCACAGAACATTTAAAAACATTCAGAACTGATTTTTCACTATTTATTAGTCTAATGCCACTGCAGTTCTCAGCAATATCACATCGAATAACTGAACATTTGCAAATAGCTTTTACGTTTCAACTATTTGTCGCATCTCTGTCGAAATATCTTTATATACGGGAGCTAGACGTCTACCAGTCATTTTTTTTCAGATTTAGTGCACCACAAATTTACTGGGTTAATGAATCCGCAACATCTCGCATCTGGACATCTCGCATCTGGACATCTCGCATCCGACAACTCGCATCTGGACATCTCGCATCCAAATGAAAAAGTGGACATCTCGCATCCGTGATTTTTTGCTTGATTTATCATTGTGTTTTGGCAGTGGGGGGATGGGGGGTACGTGGTAATCATTTTATTTAGTGTATTTTGACACTGTACTTTACTGCGAGGGTTATCACGAAGAGTTTCTCTTCCAAACCTTGCATCAAAGATAAATTTTAAAAAATTGAATAGATCAGTGGGATTAGTGGATGTGGATTCATTCTTCGCACTGATCCGCCGCACGTTCATTAAATCATTCATGCTTTTAAGTGCCTCTTTCGAGGGATTAGAATATGCGGATTCGCGCTGCACCGAACGTTGAACTACTCACTATGGCATTCACTGAGTACAAATGTAAGTCTAACTCTTGAATTACTCCGTAAACTGAACTGAGTATTTTCAGTTGATTTACTCAAATAACTTACGTTTTAGAAACCCCTGTTAATATCGTCAAACACAAAGTCTCGCTTATAATTTATTTTTACTCAAATAACTTACGTTTTGGAAACCCCTGTAATTTATTTTCTGTTTGAGGTTTCCCAAACACAGTGTTAAAGTTCCCCCTTAAAAGCAGACCAAAATCCCGGATGCGAGATGTCCACTTTTTCATTTGGATGCGGGATGTCCAGATGTGAGATGTCCAGATGCGAGTTGTCAGATGCGAGATGTCCAGATGCGAGATGTCTGGATACCGGGTTAATTACTCTTTGACTTTAAAATCAACAATGATAGTAACTCACAACGGGAGTACTTATATTGACAGGGCTTATTTGTATAAGAAAATAATCTTGGCGCTGTTATTTATTAAGCAGTCTTGCTATCAGCAAGCAACTGTTTGGAAATTAGTGCGGGCACCACAATGGAGAAATACCGTTAACTCAGTGTGTACATAAGGCACAAAAGGTGTGGGGGTGTGGGTGACTGCGTCGCATGGGCAGCTTAAGTCATTAATAACCTAACAATGCATCTTCACTGTGTACACTCAAGGGGCGTGTTCTAGCATTATATTGACATATATTACTCTGGAACAAAAAAAGTCAAAATCGTGACTTTTTTTTACTTTTTTATAGTGATTTAAATCGCGAATTAAATCACTGATTTAAATCATACCAGCCCTGATATATATATGCGTGTTTATAATTTTATTTATTTATAATTGACTGCCCTTAATCCGATCATCCGATATTTCTTTTTACCTTAGAACAGATACAAAACCTAACATACAACGGTAATCAGGGTTCGCGTTGGCGGAGTTTTTGTCCACTTTGTGGGCATTTTTTACGAAATGACTCAGTTTTTCGGAACCCACCGAGTTTTTCTGGACCCAACTGAGTCACACTTTCCTTTTTTGACTCACTTTCCTGAGAACCCAGCGCGAACCCTGACGGTAACGTTTTATATTTATTACCTCAAAGCTTACACAAGAATTTACATTGCTATTGATTGACAGACTCACATGTAGCCATAATAAACGCATGGAATTCGTCATAGGTTCCAAAAAAAGTGTGTGAAATATGTTTGTTGATTTGTCCGATGTGATATATATATATATTAAAACTAAACTATACTAAAAGAACTAAAATAACATTACCAAATTAATGCATTATCTTGTTATAAATAGCAAAAAACAAAAAAAAACGAACCGAAACCGTGATTGGGCTTTTCGGTTTTCGGTTCGAACCGAACCGAAGCCTTTTCTCGGTTCTCGGTACGAACCGTCACACCTCTAAGTTTTACCAAATTTCAACTTGGATATGACCGTACAATTACGAATTGATATCGCTGATAATATTATTTCATTTCTGCCATCATCATAATATATATAATCTCTCTACCAATGCTTGACATGTAAATAGTCTTTTCCATCTACACGAGCACGGCTTTGAATACTTCTTTCCATCTGCTTTAAGCTATATACATTCTTTTCTTTCGCAGTCATGTACCACGCAACTGTTTCTAGCCAATAACATTCCTTATTACAATCTGATTAACATTAAACTACAAACTCCCAGCTCTATCTGCACCTATCAAATTCATCAAAAATACGAAAGTGAACACAGCGAAAAAATGCGCAAAATTTGGCCACCAAAGTGTCAAGATTCCGCAAAAAAAAAAAAAAGACAGAATTCGGCTAGAACGCACCGGAAACACCAGTGTTAAAAATGTCGTAGATAATAAAAAAAAATTCCGCGAAAACATATTTCGTCGAAACTTCGGCGAACTTTGGAACTTCACCAATTCCCCAAATTGCCAAACATCAAAAATTGAAAAAAAAGTACCTTATTCACCAAATTGGCGAACTGCGAAATTTCCACATAATTTTACTGATATATGATGAAAGCTGAAACACAGTAACAAAAAATAAAACTTAACAGGCGAAACAGAGCCCAAACTATGGGTAAAGCCCATGTGACCACAGCCCACCGGACGAATTGTCGCCAAGCGTATTTATTATAAAATAAGTCATAGCAAAATTTCATGTGTATCAAAAATGTACTTTATCTGAATTAGCTATTCCCCGAATCCAAAGAAATAATCCTTTGTTAGAAATCAGATTTCAACTGCATTGTTATAGTTGTTAGCTATTTAATTACACTGTAGTTATTCCGAAACGCTAACCCCGGTCATTATGTGACATTTATAGGACTATTTGTATAGCACAGAAAATAATCTTTTGACAAAAAAGGAATTGTTTGTCATCAAATAATTAGCGCAAATCCTTATAATAGTTTATTTACTTGTTATAAAAGTCTTTTTGAAAAAAAAACTTTTAATGTTATTATTGTCTTCATATTCTTTGTGCGGAACATAAGACCAGACGATTTGCCTAATTGATTTCAACGCGCTTTTGTTTGGTAATTTGGAATCGTGTCAATTGATGTCAACGCGATAAAGTTTGTATATCAAATTACGTATCGGTTGCTATCAACGCGGAAGACGCGGAAGGTAGCTACCTATACCTCGTCACGGTTGATCTCACCGCGAACAGTTTAAATGTCATATCTTATATCAGATTTAATGATGGTTGAAACAACACATACAACTGAATGCAACTAGATAATTTAGATAATTTAATGCATCAAATATTAAAAAAATACGAGGAAAACTTCGAGCACAATCAGAAATAAATAAAAAAAAGACAATATTTCTTTTATAACATATTGCCGGGATACCGAATAAAACTGCCACATACACTGCTATCGACACTGAGTAGTATATTTTACCAGTAAAACACAAAGATAATCGCCATCGCCACACAGCTCCCTGTTTTTAAGTTAAATTATGAAAAGGGATGTTAGGGGTGTCAGTTAAATTATGAATACGTACTAACTAGTATGTCCACGAACTATTCGTCTACAATTTGTCTACAATCCCGTAGGCTCGTCTATGGATGTTTGTCTATAGACGCCGAAAAAAATGAAACCAGAAGTATGTCCACGAACTATTCGTCTACAATTTGTCTACAATCCCGTAGGCTCGTCTATGGATGTTTGTCTATAGACGCCGAAAAAAATGAAACCAGAAGCATTTTTTTCAGTGAGTACTCTTTCAACTTATTCCAGTTGGGCATAAGTTCAACTCCATCATTTTTGTTTAAGTCGTGTATGTCCGTTGTCAGTCAAACGAAAAAAAAAAACGGATAGAAGCCGGTGTACAACTGCAATATATATTATTTCACTGTGTAAGGTTTCAAAAGATTCCCCCAAAAGTGTTGGGAGATCTAGCTCGGAATGGATCTATACCCAACATGGAGACACCTAAACGGCTCGACGTACAGAGAGATAGAACCCTTTTGAGAAGCCAACATTCCCCTCGGGGTTAAGGGCCTTACCAAACTAGATGCTCGAGAAGCATGAATCCGTCGGGTTCGCGCAAATTGTATACCTGATTATGATGTTCCTGTGAACAACTGTTCCAAAGAACACCATACAGCCTTGTGGTCAGTGAAGTAGAGGTTTGTAGAGCCAGTGGTACATGGTTGATTTGGTGTGAAGATAATCAATCCACCCACTAATGCGGCCTGTAGGCGCGTGAGACCGAAATGTGTTATGCTCATTCCTAATTCATTTCTTCCATTTTTTAAAGTTTGTCATTTTGACAATTTTAGTCGGATCCGGTCGAATCCTGGTCACTGCACTGCCGGGTGCTTAGGAGCAGCCCTGGGTAAAATCTTAAATCAATCAACCCACTAATGCGGGCTGTAGGCGCGTGAGACTGATGTGTGTTATGCAAAGTCCTTATTCAGTTTCTGCAATTTTTTAAAGTTTTGCCATTTTGGCAATTTTGCTCGGATCCGGTCGAATCCTGGTCACTGCACTGCCGGATGCTTAGGAGCAGCCATGGGTAAAATCTTAAATCAATCCACCCACTAATGCGGGCTGTAGGCGCGTGAGACTGATGTGTGTTATGCAAAGTCCTTATTCAGTTTCTGCAATTTTTTAAAGTTTTGCCATTTTGGCAATTTTGCTCCGATCCCGTCGAATCCTGGTCACTGCACTGCGGGATGCTTAGGAGCACCCCTGGGTAAAATCTGAAATCAATCCACCCACTAATGCGGGCTGTAGGCGCGTGAGACTGAAATTGCACAGACGGACAGACGGACGGACAGACAGACGGACAGAATGAAAACTATATCCGTCCGGTTCCCGGCGGATAATGAGCGATTGGAAAATATTCAGTTGGCAACTGTCGACTGGTACACGTCCAGTCCTGAAATATATTCAATCAAAGCATGGTACACTTGCACGTTGCCTGCCACGTGTGAGCCCTCAGCATTTGGCCAATGTGTCGAGTGATTTCTCACGTTGGAACACACGTGTGTTGTTTCGCTTGGCTTATCAGCTACGCTGCACAAAGGGCACGGGGCCAAGTGTTGTGACTATTGACACATTGTGCATGTAGCAAGGGTTTAAGTCTGCCAAAGCAGGACAACCCAAATACTTATAAGGCAAAATCGATTTGTGAAAAGCTTTTCTTGCATTTTCGAGATACTATTTCCGATCTCTCATTAAATTTTCAATATGCTTCAAGTTCTCTTTAAGCATACTGTTATTTATGTTTTTACGTTTCATTGATAAAATTGCAGGTAGACTACTGCAATGTTTATTGGTGAAATTTGATACTTTATACTTGGAGGGTGACTGACATCGTCTCCTCGAATCCCGGTCATCTGCCCCCCCCCGGTCAACTGCCCCCCCCCTGTCATCTGCCCCCCTTTTTGCAACCCGGTCGACTGCCCCCCCCCCCCCCCCTTCAAATTATATTTATTTTACTGAATGTATTGCACCTCGGTGAATTGCAATTCGCCGAATAGAAATTATACAAAGAGACTTGTTGTCGTGAATCTGAAGCATAGTCACTGGAGGGCAGCCCATACATTAACTCAATCTACACATTTGTTCTGTCATTGATTGCACGATGTTATTATGAGTTTAGTCAAATGCATTTCCATCTCTCCTTCTTTGCTGGTTGTACCAAAAAAACAGATCTTCATGTGCTGTCAATGGCTTGTTATGAGATAAAATACAAAGTGAAATACTTTTTTTGTAAAGTAACAATAGTACGAGTGATACTCGAGATCGCATGGCGTGTGATTTGCGGCTGATTATTTTTTTTTTGTCATGGTCTCTTTGCCTCTTACACCTACTGGACCCGACGTCCCCACAAATTATCCCAGTTACTATTATTACTATTATTTTTCTTGGAAAACTTGACTACGTCTCGAGGAGTACGTCTATCCCCCGTGGGGGATATGCTGTGTAAGGCTGTTGCGTGTTGACAACGCAAAATTTAAAAGTGGAAGGATAGGTAGACGTAGTGTCTAACATTTAAACGAATCAATCCATTAACCAGTAGACGGATGAGACTGTCGTAGGTACGCTAAGTACAGCGCCAATTTTCAAAAGTCCGCCATTTTGTCAATTTTTTTCAAATTTTGCCCAATCCGGAAAATTCTTGGTCACTGCACTGCGGAAGGGTCCAGAGAAGCCGTGTACAAAATATGAAACGAATTCACCCATTAATGTGGCCTGTAGGCGGGTGAGACTGCCGTATATACGCTATGTCCAGTGCCAATTTTCAAAAGTCCGCGATTTTGTCAATTTTTTCCTAATTCAGAAAATTCTTAATCACTGCACTGCGGAAGGTTCTAGAGAAGCCGTGTACAAAATTTGAAACGAATCCATGTACTAATGTGGCCTGTAGGCGCGTGAGACTGCCGTATATACGCTAAGTCCAGTGCCGATTTTCAAAAGTCCGCCATTTTGTCAATTTTTTTCTGATCCGGAAAATTCTTGGTCACTGCACTGCGGAAGGGTCTAGAGAAGCCGTGTACAAAATTTGAAACGAATCTGTCTATTAATGTGGCCTGTAGACGCGTGAGACTGCCGTATATACGCTAAGTCCAGTGCCAATTTTCAAAAGTCCACCATTTTGTCAATTTTTTTCTGATCCGGAAAATTCTTGGTCGCTGCACTGCGGAAGGGTCCAGAGAAGCTGTGTACAAAATTTGAAACGAATCTATACATTAATGTGGCCTGTAGGCGCGTGAGACTGAAGCGTGACAGACGGACAGACAGACGGACAGACCGAAAAGTTCAAAACTATATCCCTCCGTTTCACGGGGGATAATGACACATCGAGGCCCTCAAATAATACGAGCGCACATAAGCATAAAAACAAGTTGGTGGCAGCTCGAAAAAAAAAAACTGGTCTAGGAGGGCCGGTAACACTATTGCTAGTCCTGAAAACAGGTCACAGGAAAATAATCTTTGCGTGTGTCAGAATGAACAACAGCCAAAAAAAAAAAAAAAAGATGAAACAGCATGTTTTTCTTTTTACTAAAAAAAATAGCCAACACAGACATACAACCTTGGTGAAAGGTTACTGAACCCAAGTCAACCAGCAAGATTGCAGACAGGAGAGAGACCATGTGGCAACTGTGAAATCCCCCCTCCCTTCTGCTTTCCATGCCCCCCCCCCCCCCCCCATTTTGGACTGTTGAGATCAAAAACAAGCACAGTTGAAAGTCACATTCTTCATGCAAAACTCGTGTCTGGTGTGGGTATGAGTGCACGTACACCCGCTTGCGTCAGGTCACCACCAACCCGTTTCCCCATTTGCTTAATTAACTTTCCGTCCTTTCAACCCACTTTGGTGATTCAAGTACTTATGCCTGGATCCCATGGCAAGATCAGGTGCGTATGTACAGCGTCAGAAAACAATTACGACACGAATAAGCGATCTTCGAAAGTGTCAACGATTTGCGTTTTACACCAAAAATCAAATCACGGTAATTTTTAAGTGCTATTTTTTTTTAATCAAGCACTTTTGTGGGAAAAGTCTTTTCAATATCACAAAACTTTTCAATATCACTGTATGATGCAGTGAATACCCACACAATATAATGTAGAATTACTCAGTCTTATTTTACATTAAAAATACCCTGAACATTTTCCATATCCCATACTTTGACTCACTTGGGCAGACATTGTTGACAATACCAGTGCTATTGCCATTCAAAACTTTAAAGAGCTAGCCGATCGTATATACAACTTGATGATGAGATGCCACACGTTACAAAAGCTCACAACGAGAGGCCTTAAATCTTTTGTTAAAGAAGCGGCTTCCTTTTGTGTTGTTGACGCAAGAGCTGCAGCAGGCCAGGTAACGATGCTATAATCACGCCTGATCACCGTTCACCTTCGTGCGTCATGGCACATTTCACCATTGTCGTTTTTTCCGCTACAATGTCTAATAAATCATTGTTTTGTCCTTTTGAGTCGAGTACAGCATTGTCTGTGGAAGCCTTTATCTTTGCCCTTGTTTATAGCAAAGGCAGAAAAACATAATTAGCAAATGGCATGATGTGGCCCGTGGACCACCAAATTTTGCACACATATATACTTGATATTAAGCTGTGCATCTTGCATTTTGTTTTCGCCTTTTTAACTATTAAAATACGAAGCAAAACACAGCAAAAAAAAAAAAAAAAGCAAAAAAAAAAAAAAAAAAAAAAAAAAATAGTCCAATTTTGGGGCCTTGGGGCCACACAAAATACGATTCTGAACTCTCAAAATTCAAAACTGAGCATGAACTAAGAGGTCAGGATCACTGAGGTACGTCTTGCAGATCGCCTTTTAGGCCAAAAAGATCCCAAATAAGCTCAAAATCGCTCTATCTCTAACCGTTTTCGAGGTAATGGTCAATTTCCGGTTTTTCACCTTGACCTGGTACATATCGTCTTTTAGATCCAAAGGGTCTAAAATGTCATATCATACTAACCTAGATAGGAAAAATTTAAAACATGAAATTTTGAAAATGAGCGTTTATCAGATATAGTACTATTTCGAAAGGCTGCAATACGGTGCTCAACAAGAGTGTGGAATATCTTTTGCCAGCGCACACCCCCCTCTCCTACCCCTTGACCAGAATTTTTTAAACACTTACAGCTGAAACGTGGGGGTGTTTTATCTTCATTTGAGACCTGATTTGCGATACTGTTTTGCAAGATGCATGTTTGGCAGACAGTAAAACAATGGGAGAGGGGGAGGAGGGGGAGGGGGCGTAGCTCGTACAGAGAAGAACTGAAAACTTCAACTTGGGGGTTACTGAATGTCAAGTTTATTTTAATTGCAATTATGTTTGGCATTAACTTCCAGTGGTGACTTTGTAACTAGGGGCGAAAAAGGTGTTAAGGCACTGGCTCCACTGTATCATACAGTCATCTGAGTATTACTTGTTTACTTATTGCTAACAGGAAAGATTTCTTCCCCTATGTCTTCCCATGGAAGGAAGGGAAATATCTTTTGGAATGAAGCAAACGCCGAGCCCAGGGGTCACTGGTCAGAAACCGGCTCGCGGAGGATAGTGAGCGACCTCATTGGCTGTGGAACGTAGACTTGGCGGAACAGCAGTGGGTTACCTTTTCTTATCACGCAATTCAAAATTACCACCCATTACCACTGAGTTTTAAACCTTCCTTTTGAAAATCAGCAGATGGGGGTGGAGGGGGAGGTTATGAACCAAATCTTGCATGGGGGGAGAGGGTTATGCCATGAACCGAAACAAACTCACAACAAGTATACCAGTGAACTGGTTAAGTCCCCCGCCGCACCTCCGTTTATGAAATAAAACAGTTCGAGTGAGCTTGAGCTTTGACCCAAGGTCACCAAAACCTAATCAGGTCAAGATCCTTAGCTTCCCAACCCAGCTGCCAATTTTAGTTGTAATCCGTCCAGCCGAACTTGACATATCATGTCCAAAACAGCGTGCACATGACGCACAACCAGAGATATTGTGCCCCAAGAGAAAAATTTAAAAGTTTCAGTGACCTTAAAAAAGTTACCTTGACCTTTGACCCAAGGTCACCAAAACCTAATCGGGTCAAGTGCCTTTGCCCACGATTCTACCTGCCAATTTTGGTTGAAATCTGTGTATCTAAACTTGAGATACCCGCCTTATACAACAGCAATCATCCAACTG
This sequence comes from Protula sp. h YS-2021, assembly GCA_949752745.1. Taxonomy (NCBI): domain Eukaryota; kingdom Metazoa; phylum Annelida; class Polychaeta; order Sabellida; family Serpulidae; genus Protula; species Protula sp. h YS-2021. The sequence goes on from OX457025.1 coordinate 34,083,910, forward strand.
CAGGCTCTGCTGCTCTCGATCAATATCGATCAATACCTGATGAGAGCACATTTCAAAACTGACATTCACACTTTTCGTCAACAATTAAAAAAAAAAAAACAACCACAAGTTGCACACCTCCAATATACGCTCTCTCTCTGTGCAAGAGAAAAATAAAATCCCTTTAATAGTGACTGAGATCTAGCGCATACAAACTTACCACTATACATAGGGGCAATTGCACATTTTCACAACATTTAAAAAATCTGGCAATTTTTTCAATTTTAGAGAAAAATACAAATTAACCACGCGTTGCACACCTCCAATATATGTACTCTCTCTCTGCAAGAAAGAAATTAAATAACTGCATTATTTATTGAGATATGGCGCGTACAAACTTACCACTAGGATTGGGACAGACAGACGGACAGACGGACGGACACGGCCCGTTTCATAAGTCACCCGCTCCCGACCACGCGCGGTGGCGGGGGACTAAGAAGGTCAAAAACAAGTTTGAGCTTTTGTTGCTATGGATCACATGAATATTCTACGTTAAAAACTGTCGAAGATCAATCACATAAATTTCTTTCTTTTTAAGCAAAACTACCGATTAAAAACAACTATTCAAAAAGTCCCCCTAAAATCTTAAAAAAACTGAACTGCCTCTTAAGAGGCATGTGTCTCAGACTATTTTAGCTTTCTTTTCTGCGACGTAAAATTCACAAATAATATGGAAAACTCCACAAATAGCATGAAAAAGTTTACAAGTGGAAAAGCAGAAAAGGCAAAACATCATTTATTAATATGCCTGCAGTCTTTGCGTGACGTCATTACCAATCACTGCACGATCTCACTGCTAATCATCAAATCGCTGCATGACTTCACTGCTGATTACCGGTAGCTATCACTGCACGACCTCACTGCCAATCAGTAATCTATGAACGACCCCATTCCCGATCAGCGAATAACTGCACGACCTCGTAACCGATCAGCAAATCACAGCACGACCTCTGCCGATCTCGGATCAGCAAGCATTAACACACTAACTGAAGCATGGCAGACTGAAACATACCACAATGGGATATGGCGTTGCGACTTGTGTCAGGAGAAACGGCAGCCACAGTCAGTGAGGCGTCCCGTAGTAAAGCGGGCGACGATGCGGGGCCTGCGAGGAGGTTCTCAAGAAGACCAAGCGTTTTTTCTTGTGGGCTAGGGCATGGCGAGAGGCTCAACCCTTGTGTCACTTTGCCAGCGGTCATCGACGTGCTCTCGGCCAGTTTGTCCAAGTCCTCGCTCAGCTGGGCACTGTTTTCCTGAGACAAAAATGAAAAAAAAAAATTAAAAACTGAAAGCCGCAAACTAGAATGTTCTGCGACACTGCGAACAGCCGAAATCTAGGAATCAAGTGTCGAAAGACTTGTAGGGTTGCTTAAAAGTAGCATCAGCAGTGGTGGTAATATTTAAAAAACCGGTTACTGAAATTTTTTTAAGGCCACTGTTCAGGGCGAATAGTTCTCACCATGCGAAAAGTTCTCACCGGGCGAATAGTTCTCACCATGCGAAAAGTTCTCACCGGCATTCCAGCACGAATGTGGTGTGGGCAGATAGTCCCCCCCGGGCGAATAGTTCTCTCTGAGTTTTTTCAACATTAATTGGATTCGCCGTCTCCGGTTTTCCAGTAGCATTAAAACTGAAGCATCCCACTCAGGATTAGTAGGGATTACGCGTATTACAATCGTGGCCTTGAATGCTTCAAAGTAGTGTTGATATTATGCCAAAATAGAATTAACCTCGAAACTAATCGTCTTAAAAGTAGTTCCTACATTTTTGAGCAGCACTGAAACGGAGCATCTAGTTCATTGGGATCAGATTACATAAATTGTACAATTATCATACGACACAATGGAATTAATCTTACCTCATAAATATAAAAGATAAAACAACACATGTGAATTCATAAAAATATGTATCAAGGTATTCTTCAGAAAATGGCGTGTGTAATGTGGAATTTGTAAATATGCACCGGCATTTGCATAACTTCTGACGGATCCCAAAAAGTAAACATCAAGGTCGCCCTAACCTTGGATTACGCTTAAACAACGAAAGCAACCTGACTAAAATTATTTGCAGAAGAACTATTTTTTTTTCACAAAAACTTGACCCTTGAAAATTTCAAACGGCAGCATGAGGCAAATTTTTCGAGATCCGGCAAAAAAAAAAGTAATTCAAAGAAAAGATCACACGAAGAGAATCATTCTAAAATTTGGAATAAATCCCATAAAATGGCAACACACTTTGAAAAACAAAAAGATACCGTCAATTGGACAATTTTTGGCGAACCGCCAAAAAAAGTAATTTTCCAACACATGATCAATAGGGAACTTTCGGACAAAATTTGAAAGGAATCCGATCAAAATTGTGGGAGAAGCATTGTGAACATTAACTGACAAAGAAATCAAATTTGTGCCATTTTTCAAATGTTGGTAAATGGCAAAAAAAGTAATTTTATAACAGAGGATCATCCGGGGGACACTCGTACAACAGGAATCTGGTCAAAATTGTGGGAGATCGGTTTAAAAAATATTAAAATAAAAAAAAGCGCCGTTTCGCCAATTGTTTTTTTTTTTGTGAATCTGTAAAACAAAGTTTTTCAAGGCATGACCACCTACAGAACATTCGTACATATTTGAAAAGAATCAGATCATCACTGGGTTGAGAAGAAGCACTTTGAAAGTCGACTAACATAATCTTTCAAAATGGCGTCATTTGGAAATTTTTTATTTGAATCGCCAATCGGTATAAAAAAAATCAAGAGGAAGTTGAAAGGAATCCTATAAAAATTATGAAAGAGGAGGGATTTTGCAGTTTTTCTTTAAAAAATTTAATTGGCAATATTCGGCCAATTTTTGGTGAATCGCTAAAAAGCAATTTACCAAGAGAGAAGCATCCAGTTTTCTTTTTTCTTTTGAAAACTGGCCAACAGGAAATTATAAAATTGCTTCAACTTACCAATTTTTGGCGATTCAAAAAAAAAAAAATTTTGAACACGGAACCATCCAGAATACATTCGTACAATTCTTAAAGGAATCGCATCAAAACCGTAGTAGCTGAAGCATTTTGAAAATCAGTTAAAAAAAGAATAATTAGACCGTTTTCGGTACCGAGTGGCGAAAAGTACACTTGGGGCCACAAAAAATACGATTCTGAACTCTAAGAATTCAAAATTGAGCATGAACTAGGAGGCCAAGGTAACTGAGGTACGTCTTTTAGGCATAAAGGGTCGAAAATAACCTCAAAATTCATCTATCTCTAACCGTTTTCTAGATAATAGCCAACTTCCGGTTTTTCAACTTGACCATGACCGAAGCTGTCATGGCGGCCACGGTACCTCTTACATATCGTCTTTTGGGCCCAAAGGGTCGAAAATAAGCTCAGAATCGCTCTATTTCTAACCGTTTTCGTGATAATGGTCAACTTCCAGTTTTTCACCTTGACTATGACCGAAGAGGTCAAGGTCTTTCTATGTGAAATAGCGTAACCTAAAACAATTTTAAACAAGTGGGTCAGTGAAACTGACTATGTCTCCCGCCGGCGTACAATCCCAGTATTTGATTTTGTTAGGTTGGACTACAACCCTTCGTATCATATTCGTGAATTTTAAAATTCCAGCTGGGCCAATGTCCTTGGGCCAACATGGCTCATTTACAATACCAATTCTTGTTACCACCCATACTACCTATGTGTACAACATTTTGCCAATTGTTTCAAAAAATGTAGGCTTGAGTGTGTTAACAAACTCATTCCAGTATGTAAAGGTTGTGAAAATTTCTGAAGTTCAGCTGGGCCAATGTCCTTGAGCCGACAGGGCTCATTTACCATACCAACCTTTGTTGGTTCCAATACTTCCTATCTCTAAACGATTTCAACAATCGAACCAGAAATGTAGGCTTGAGTGTGTTAACAAACTCATTCGACTGAGTAAGGATTGGGAAAATTTGTGAAGTTCAGCTGGGCCAATGTCCTTGGACCGACATGGCTCGTTTACAATACCGATCCTTGTTCGTTCCAGTACTACCCATATATACAATATCTTGACAATCGGTGGAAAAATGTAGGCTTGAGTGTGTTAACAAACTCACTCGACTGAGTAGGGATTGGGAAAATTTCTGAAGTTCAGCTGGGCCAATGTCCTTGGGCCGACATGGCTCATTTACAATACCGATCCTTGTTCGTTCCAGTACTACCCATATATACAATATCTTAACAATCGGTGGAAAAATGTAGGCTTGAGTGTGTTAACAAAAAAAGTGTCGACAGACGGACGGACGGACAGACAAACCCGAAAACTATAGTCCCCCGGCGGGGGACTAACAAGCCATCGTCAAAGGCGCAGACCCCAACCGGACACAATGATCAGTGACACAGGACCTAATAGCAGTACTACTTGGGGTGACAAAAAATAGAGACGAGGATGTTAAAACGAAAATATTGTCGATATAAGTACAGTGCATGTTTGTTAACTCAAAGTATTCGATTACTTCAATCGGGTGTGGTATAATACCCCCTCCCTACCCACCTATATTGTAAGACCAGCCCGACGAAGTCGGCTGGTCCATAAAGAATATACGTTTTAGAATGCCATGCTTTGCGCGTTAAGAGGAGAAATGAATGGCTGTGAGAGCATTTCTTCTTGCGTCATGTAAGAAGGCCGATTCTGACATAACATATATTCATTTGGTTAAACTTGATATGCAACACATAATATCAACATGAACAGTAAGCACTGTGTTATTTCTTATCAAAAACTACTGCACTGTGAACAAGACTGTCCGCGGACATTGTGCCCAGCCGTGAAAGCGAAGACAGCAGAAAGAAGAAAGCAGACAGTTATCAAAATGGCTGACAAAAGTCGATAATGCAGATTTAGAAAATTTAAAAGCAATCGGCCAGGATCCGCTTCTTTCATGATTTTTTGGTATAAATATAAATACGCTACTTTAGCGGTGTCTTCTATCGCTTAGTTGCGTATCTATGGCTATGTCAAGTGCGCACTCCCTGAAGTGCGTTGCCAGATGCATCCCATAATGCCAGAGCGGCGAACACAGCTGTGCGCATCTGCTTAGGCAATCATGCAATCAATATTTGTATTCCAATAGGTTTAGGATACGAAGCAATATAACTTTTCATCGATAATGACATTAAATTTGGGGAGGCAAGGAGAGAGAGAGGGGGGTGTCACAAAACGAGACAGACACCGTCTCTGTCCCACCCTCTGTAGACGTTTAAGGACTAAAGACATTCCAAGCAGTTCCATTTTTTACACAACACACTAAAGTTACAATTACAACGACTGTTTCTTTTACGGCTGGCATTTTTATGCGATCCTTTTTTCGCTTCAAATAATTATATAATCAATCGCTCTACATGAATGTGGGGCAGTAGATAAACATTACGAGCAAGACTGAATTCAGACTGAAGGCGGTACTTTTTTTCAGAATTTGTGAAATAGATATTCCAAACATTTTTTTTTCTATAACAGAGACAGTCACACCATTTTCAGGACTGCCACGCCCTTTACCTCCAGGACTTATACATTTGTCGCAACAGCGGTATGTTCTTGCACTCTGAACCGCAGAAAAAGCGTACGAGTTTTTAGTTTGCCCGAAAAAACTCAGGGAAAAAAGTGGCGTGGGCAAACTTTTTGATGACATCCTTAGTTTACCATTAACCATCAGTTATCTTATTTTACTTGAGCGGCCAATGCACACGAAACAAGTGTACATGCGTATATCAGACACTTTCAATCGACACCTGTTTAATTTGTTGTTTTGTAAACAAAAACAGATGTCTAACCGACTAAACCCTTAATAATAACCATTTTCCACTTTTCTTTTTTACTCAAATAAAAGATTCATTTCTGCAAACACATTCATAACTAGAGCAACCAGTGCACACAAAACATAAAAGTGCAGGCTTATATTACACACTTTCAATCGAAACCTATTTAGTTTCCACTTTTGGAATAAAAAACAAATGTCTCTCCGACCAAACCCACAATTCCCCAATAACTTTTTTCTTATTACTGAAATTAAAGATAAAATTTCTAAAAACATAATTATAATGCAAACTTATCCTGACTCTACAAATAACAAGTGGCTTACCCTTCTAACATTGCAGAAACAGAAATAATCTTAGTACATTTGTTTTTGCTCGTCATTTTGTGATTCATGCACAAGAGAAAATGGCCATTTTAAAACAGTTTAAAAGCTGTGTCGGGACACTGTACTTACGTCAAAGAACTCGTCTAAGTCCATGTACTCGAGTTTGAAGTCTTGAAAATCGCCCATGAGGTCGACAGGGAGGGTTTTATCCCATAACTGAGGGCCCAAGAACGCAGACTGGTTTGGCCGCGCAGACTGAGGAGCATTTGGATCTTTCTTTTCGAACACATCTTTTTCCTCAACTGAAAAAAATAACACCAAAATTGTAAACATCATGGAACTTTAAGATTTGCCAGCCATCCTTCCTGTAAGAATCCTGAAAAGTGAACAGAAAAGTCTCACTCATTTCTTCCGGCGATATTTCAGTGATGCAAAGTACACACATAGAAATGTTTTATTAAAATAATTTACTATTAATGACGAGTGATTTCTTCCTAATAAATATGGAAATGGATTGTATGTAATAAAAGGGCTTAAATAACTTTATGAATCGGGGAACAATTCCCCCCTCAAATTTGGTTTCGGTCCCCATTTTCTGGCAGGGGGTGGTTGATGTCTCCTAATTTTCAAGATGAACACCACATAAAAAAAATTCCAGTTAAAAAAGACAGAAAAAACAAATCAGACAGTGAAACAAATCAACATAATAAACAGAATTTGAGAGCTCTCGCAGTCTCCAAAGTCTATATATATATATATATATATATATATATATATATATATATATATATATATATATATATCAGGGCTGAGACTTAGTAAAATTTTCTGCTGTAAAAAGTTAGTCGCCCGGCACAAAAGTTAGTCGCCCGGCGCAATTTTTGCCAAATTTACATGAAAATACTCAGAAAAAAAGTTAGTCGCCACTCGGGCGACCAACTCGAAAAAGTTGGTCGCCCGAGCCAAAAGTTGGTCGCCATGGGCGACCGCGAAATCTCAACCCTGCATATATATATATATATATGTTTTCACAAATTAATATATATATATATATATATATATATATATATATATATATATATATATATATATATATATATATATATATATATATATATATTAATTTGTGAAAACATTGCTGTCACCATGTCTTTTCACTGTTCGCAGCCAAATGGATTTTATTTACACCGACTATACTCACTTCTAAATTGATGATATGTGTAATTTTGAAGTCCTTGCAGATGCTGATGCATTATGTTAAATCCCAGTATTGCTAAATCCTTTCGTGTCTCAGTGAAGAAAGTCGCCATGGAAAAATACCAACACAGCAGTCTTTTGTCTCTGTCCTTCACGTTTTAACTCTCAGTTAATGCCACATGGAGAGGCTCGACATTAACAAAGAGTAATATCTCGTGTGTATCACCTTACAGGGTAAAACCATGTAACCCATCACTAAAGCTTAGAATTACCTCTGCTGAACTGATTGCTCTCAACTGCAAGCAGCAAGGCATTTGCATTTGATAGAACGCCTCTGAACACAACAGCACGAAAGTTACTCTTTTTTTAATGACATAACTGTCGGTGCTGCTTCCTTCGCTTTCCCATCACATAAACAAACGACATAAAAGTCGCCACGATAAGGATTAAATGAGGCTGAATTAAATAGCATGCCGACATTGTCACCAGCGAAAAATAAAAACATTAGGTTATAATTCACTCTTAAATTCACCCTAAAATTAATACTTACACCCCCCACCAAATAAAAAAAAACACTAACAAAGTGGCAGAATAACTAAAATCGCTTTCCACGGCGATGCACACGTTTTATGCTGCGCGCCGCTGCAATACCCTTAATAAAAATTTATTCATATCTCTTCTTTTGTGTCAAGAATAGTTTCAATAATTTAATAAAACTGAATTTAAATCGCTCCAACTTACTCTGTTGTGTAATTTGCATTATTTAGCTGTATGTTGATCAAGCTCTTCATAAGCCCCAAGTTTCATGGTCAAAGGCTTGTCAAGTGTTAACTAGAACCTTATTTCGCTAGCGAAATGTTAAACGCTTGACAAAAATTAAAACGCAAAAAATGCTTTCTTCAATGGGTTATTTCTTGAATAATATATTACAAACAACAGAGCTTGAATACGTCTTATAAGCCGAGTAGCGTTTGGTTGTTGTTGTTGACTTAAAGTTTTATTGACTGATCAGGCATACGCCGTGTTATCTATTTACGCAGTGAGAGCTCGCACAAAGCTCAGCAACTGCGTTCTGTGATGTAATTTAAATGAACTGCATTTACTTGCAAAAATACACTCTTTTCACATGGCGTTTTAACAAAGAAAACGAAATCAAAGACGAAAATAAGAAGTGACATGCCCACGTTCAGATCAAGCTCTTCATAAGCCCCAAGTTTCATGGTCGTAGGGCCCATAGTGTCAGAGAAGAAGACACAAAAAATCGAAAAAAGTGTCAAGAAGAAAAAAAAAAAAGGACGAACGGCTGCTCGAACAAATTCATATAACTCTTGCAAGCCAAAGGCTTGTCAAGTGTTAACAAGGCATATGCCTGATCAGTCAATAAAACTTTAAGTCAACAACAACCAAACACTACTCGGCTTATAAGACGTATTCAAGCTGTGTTGTTTGCAATATAATATTCAAGAAATAACCCAGTGAAGGAAGTATTTTTGCGTTTTAATTTTTGTCAAGTGTTTAACATTTCGCTAGCGGAATGAACTTCTAGTTGTCTTTGCCTTGATACCGGCATGTTTTGCTCGGTGTATGGATCCCAGGCCACTACAGTGTATTCGAGAACTGGTCGTTAAAGCGCTTAGTGGTGTCAAGATTTTATATGCTGCAAAAAACTGCGTGTGTTCCTTGAGGAGTTCTTGACTAGGGCTAACTTTCTTCCCGATCGTACACTTTGACTTTTTGTGCTTGGTGAAATAAGGCACTGTAGTGAGTCTACTCCGGAAAAGACTCACGATACTCATGGCCATATACAGAAGACCACAGAAATTGAACTATACTTAGCCTACATAAGTCTATTCCGGGGTACGCAGACTCTGAGAACAGTGCGTTATTTCGAAAATAACAAAACTAATCAACAAATAAAAATCTCTTATATGTTTGGTTATTTTTGTTTTAAATAATAGGGCATTTGATGATCTTGATACACTTCCCGATTTACGGAAGTGTCCTGCGTTCTTTATGCATTGGGAGAACTTTGACCTAATTTGTTGCCAAATGTTATCGAAGTAGTCAGATGGTCACGGCTACCACATCTTTCTCGGGTTGGTGAAGGAAAAAATGGTCACGCTGAAAATGGTAGAGCTAATGGTAACTGATATAACGCGAAACGGGAAAAATGTGTTGAAAACAGAACTGCATTTCTGCAGTTCAACGGCCTTCAAAGTAGGAATGTGCTTTTCAGTGAATGTTGCTGCATACTCCTCTCAGTGACACCAAGCGAATACAAAGATTAACGGTAACTAGTGCAAGGGATTCTAATCCACCCGTGATGTGTACACAGCCATTCGTAAAGATTCCTGAAAGAGGCACAAAGCCTGTCACCTTGTGCCAGTTATGTAATTGCGAGGACTTTGTTTGATGTTGAGTAAGCTTGCAATGTAGTTTCTTTGAAAAAATGTACTTGACTGCACACCTGAGAACATTAAACACTCTATTATTTTAAGTAAGAATACATCAAGAAAATAAGAATTTACTTTTGTTTTTACCGAAGGCCAAATTAAGCACTATCGACAAAATGAATCTATCCAGAACAGACTCATTAGTTCTCGATCCAACTGAAATATGTGAAGAATCATAGAAGTTTAGCTGTCCTTAATCCAAGTTAGTCCATTCCACAATAGACTAACTTTGACTATAGTGCCTTTTTCGTAAATATCGAAAACATATGTGAATTGTTATTTGTCTACATTTGTCTGATATAATCTTATTTTAAATTATTAAGTGTTATTACCATTTTCCCCGTCTTTATCACCATTTTTTTTCCGTTTACCAATTTTTTCCGTTGCCATTATTTCCGTTACCATTTTTCCATTACTATTATTTTTCGTACCGATTGTCGGATATATACCAATCCCGTTTCAATCCCTGAAGACGTTTCAGTTCTTGCTAGGTAATGTACTTCAGGTATCGCGATCTTCCATGCAGCTGCTAATCAGCGAGGCCTTTTTACGTTGGTTAAACACAACACTTGATTTACTTTGACAATGCCATAAGTCTGTTTTAAATCAGCGCCTCTAGTCTTTTAATAAGAACAACGAGTTCGGAAATACTTTTTTTATTTACCACAAGCAATGAAAAAACAAAACAAGTAGATCAATAAAACTGACTATGTCCCTCAACGGCGTACAATCCCAGTAAAATATTTTGACAATCGATCAAGAAATGTAGCCCAATTTTTAAAGTACAGCTGGGTCAATGTCTTTGGGCCGACCTGGCTCATTCATAATACCAACTCTCGTTAGATCCCATACTACCTATATTTAAAATATTTCGACAATCGATTAAGAAATGTTGCTTAAGGGTCCTAACAAACTCACTCAAATGCTCAAGACTGTGTGAATTTTTAAAATCCAGCTGGGCAATGTCTTCGGGCGACGTTGCTCATTTACAATACCAACTCTTGTTAGGATCAATACTACCTATATGTAAAATATTTCGCCAATCAAGTGCTCAAGGACTGTAAAAATTTTAAAGTCCAGCCGGGTCAATGTCCTTGGGCCGACCTAGCTCATTTACAATACCAACTCTTGTTACCACTCATACTACCTGTATGTAAAATATTTGACAATCGATGAAGAAATATAGGCTTGAGTGTTAAAAAAAGTATCAACAGACAGACAGACGGATAGACAGAGAGACCCGAAAACTATAGTCCCCCAAGCCGCGCCACGCGGCGGCGGGGACAAGCAACTTACCATATTTTAACGCTTTCACCTGTCCAAGATACTGTACATAATTACCTTTTATATTATTGTGGTAACAATTTTTTTTATAAAACTATGGACACTGTGCATATTCTTAAGTAATTATAACTTAAAGGGGAGAAAAGGGGTGTGAAGGGGTGGTGGTGGGAAGTTGCACTGTGGTTAATCTGCGCGATGCTTTTGTGTCATGACAAAAGTATATAAGAGGAGAAAAAAACAACAATTTTAAACCGAAAGATGGAAATTATTACAAGCAACAGCGGCGGTCAGAAGCTTTATCTACATGGATTCATACACATCAAGCAAATCAGCAAACCTGGATGGTATGACAGAATTGCAGGACTACTTCGACGCATCATACTGCACCGGTACATACCGAAGAATTCAGCGCCGGAATGACGATGGCGAAGAAATGGTTAGGCTGCGTCGAGTTCAACCAATGTTCCCTCCCTCCATGTGGAAAGTCCACCAAGTGACCTTGGGAGGCGAGTCGAGAACAAATAATCTTTGTGAAGGGTCAAATCACAGGACTCAGCACCTAGTGGGTGTTATGCACCCCTCCATATGGAAGTTAATCCACTGGCTGAAGGCGGATGCAGCTCAAGTTAGTCGCAAATGCTACAGGTGAACCACCACGCAGGCGAGTAAAGCGCACATACGCCCAACTTCAGAGCCGGCTGTTGCTCTTGTGTTTGGGTAGGCAGCAGGGTGCCAAAATCGTTGCCGACTTTCTGCGAGGAGAAGGTCACAACATCCGTTAGAAACCCCGTGCCAACCAGATGGATCAGTGAACTGTGATATGAACTGTTGGTATTTGAGTAGCCACAGTGACTGCGCAGATTAGTAAACTGCCAAATTGGTATTATGTAAAGTGAGTAGTTTTGCCGGAGTGGTAGACTAAAAGATAGTGACTCCTTTCAGTAAAGTGTTGGTATTTAAATTTTGTGAAGTAAGCAACCTTGCTGGTTTTGTAGTGACTGATGTTATCAGTGGTATGATGTACAATTTTGTGGAATAAGCATAATGGCTGAGGTAAAAACCACACACAGCTGTAAATAAGTAGAAAAAGGTTTTTTTTTAATGCCTTACTTTGCATTTTTTTCCGCTTTCAACTTTGCCATTTTTTCCGCGTGCCAATATTTTCGTTGCCATTTTTTCCGTACCCCCCCCCCCCTGAAAGAGTAAAGCAATGCGTTCATTACGCATGCTTTAAAAAAATTACATTAAAAACAACACTTGAATTACATTGGTAAGATGGAGAAGAGTCTGTTTTAAATCAGTCTAACAACGAGTTGGGAAATACTCGTTTTGACTTACCACATGCAATGATAAATACAACACAATATTTCAATAGTTTAACTTGTCCAAAGGCCCAACTCGTTTCAGTGGTTGTAGGAAACCTATCTGGAGTGTTTGTTTGGTGTTAAGCGTTCCGTTCAGGAACTAACATGGCTACATTAATAAGCATTTGCTAAACAAACAAGAGGTTTTATGCTTTAACGACACGGCCGACCCTTAGCTCGATACATTGTGTCAGTACGGAACCCCGAACAAAACAGCGACGGCAAAAACGGTGACGACCAAAACGACGACAAGTGCAACCCCGGACAAAACGGCGACAAAGATTAATAATTTAATGTTGAAAATCAAAATACAAAGAAGAGTGTTGCAAGATAAATCTATTTATTTCTAGTCGATGGACATAAGGAAATACCGGATTTCCTCAGAGGTGTGGCTCACAACATCCGTTGGGCTCCCATGAACCGGGAAACCCAAGAAGATCGCTGAGAGAAAGACTGGTTGTAGTGGAGGGGCTTGAACTAGGACGGGGGGGGGGGGGGGCTGGACATAGGAAGGTTGCGAAGATGGGAGGGATGGTTAGGGGAGGGGATGGGAGGAGGATAGAAGATCACTGAGACAGTAACTGGTGACAGGAAGGAGGTGGTTAGGGAGGGCCGGAAGGGCACGTGGGGAGAAATACTACACTGTGTTTAAATTTATTTCTCACTGATGGTTAAATAAACTGTTTTATCAATGCTGTTACTTTTTGTTTATTTTAATAAGCGTTTTAAAGCATAAACTTAAAAAAACTACAAAAAAAAAAAAACATTTATTATTTTTATACTATCTATTGCTTCGAACTTCACTTAGCGTCAGCTCCGGAGTTCCATCACGCTGCCTCAGATAAAAAAATGTCCGTTTAACGTCTGCTAGTGTCTTAATCTACGGAGTTTCTGTGCCCACGAAGCCACCTCCCACTCGAGTCGCTAATAATGTCCTGCTTAATCTCTTGGTGCTTCGATGTCAAAAACTTTCGTATATAATGGGGGCTATTTTGCTAAAACATCACATCGTGACCCAAATAACATCGCAACGCTGATCACCTCTGACGCAAAAACTTCGCCATTTCCTTCAGCATACTTCAGTGAAAGCGCAACATCAATGAATGCTGTTGTCTGGTGGAAAGCATTGGGCATGTACTCTGTACAAGACAGTTTCATAAATCTAGCAGTACAGTAAATAGGATCCCCATCATCGTCGGCATCTATCGAACGTGTGTTTTCTAGTTTCGGAATAATCCACACAAAAGTTAGAAACCGACTCGGAAATGACAAAGCAGCAAAACTTGTGTTTTGCTACAGAATGCTGCGAGGAAAAGAAGAAATAGACTATTGACATTTAACCTACTTATCATGTCATTTTGTACACAGTGATGATTGTAAATATGTGCAGTAATAAATGTAATCACTAACCAGTGGTAGTTTTAAACAGCATTTGACAGTTTTATACAGTTTTAACCAGTTTTTGACGGTTAATGACAGGTGTTTATGACAGTCAAAGCACAAAAAAGTAATTCTTAAAGGAAACATCACATGCAGAACATTATTTTAAAACGTACAGAAATAAATCCTACCAAACTACAACAGGCCAAGAAAAAAAGATTTTCGAGAGAGAACCATCCAAAAATGTTCGTACAAGATTTGACAGGAATCCGGTCATAATTGTGGGAGAATCATTTGGAAAACTGACTAGCAAAAAAAATAAACTGGCGCCAAAAAATAATTTTTAAAGACAGAAACATCCAGGAAACATTTGCCTAAACTTTGAAAGGAATCCTATCAAAATTGAGGAAGGAGCACTTTAAGTAAAAGTTGACATACACACAAACATACTGAAGGTCGGGGGCTCCCCAACCCCCTCCACTGATGTGACATTTTTGTCTCATCATCATCACATCTCCCAGGAAGTATAACATTAACTAGAGCAGTGTGCAAGCCCACATATTCCCCACAGGCCCCCATCAGTTAAACACGGCCATCAATAGTCAATCAAGAGGTGAAATTTTCCAAGTCCAGCCGGTCTATTTTCCTTGGACGAACCTGGCCCATTTACAATACCGATCTGTGTTTGTTCCCACAGAAGCTACATAACAAGTTTTATTAAAAACCTTGCAGGAGTTTTTCAGTTATCGTGTTAACAAGCTCTTGATGACAGACCGACCGACAGACACGAGGTCGATCGCATATATTCCCTGTGGGGAATAAACAAGTCAAGCCGTCATATAACAAAACAAGTTAAGCCGTGGGCCTAAGTGATTCTCAAGGCAACCAAATTCATATTCACACACATACATGCTCACACAGACGCATAATGTAATATGAATGGTATATATAATATATATCATAATACATTATATATCTTGTGCATTGTATTATATGGCCACTGGCATGGCAACTGACATTGACATTTCTGTCACTGTCAGTTGCCATGCCAATGGCCACCTGTGCTTAAAACAGAATGGTGTAATAAGGCAGCGGTTACTGGAATGCATGTCAACAGGGTTTCTACAGGAGCAAAATACAGGCTGCAGCGACAAAAGGCAGAGGACCAAAATCTACATATGGGTTTTCAGTTTTTTTTCTACACCAGACATACTTTTTTCCAGGTGGTAGAAACCGTGACTTGACTTCATTTTGAAAAAAGACCTGCCGTGAAAAACTGCAGAATATGTGTGATAAATTTTCCCCAATTTGTGGTGTAAACTGTTGCACGTTTTCTTCAGTGTAAGCAAAACTGCGCTAAACATGGCGCTCCACTTTATACATCCCACAGGGAAAAGGCGCATGTGTATGATCATTTGTACGCTCCAGAAGAGCCCCGCTGACAACTTGAACTTTTGCTTTACACTGAGTTTGATTTCGACACGAATGACGTTCTTTCTCATATTCATAAGAGATCGCTAATGAAGTGCTAATCATAGAAGTTCATGCTGTCATTAATTGAAGTGAATGATTGAAGATCTGGAGGTAGAAAGATAACTATAATGAATGATGCGAACGTTACAAACGCCGTATTATTTAAAATAAGAATCCGGAAGCAAAAAAATATCTTTTTTCTTGTTTGCTTCAGAGTTCGTATTTTAAATGCTACAGTGTTTACAACCATTATAAGATTAATTAATTTAGTACAGGATTAAACTGCGTTTTTTTTTGTTTTTTTTTGTTGGTTCTGCCTCAAAATTCTGCAAAATTTCCATTCTCATTTATATTTCAAAGCTCTTATTTTTCGTCACAAATTACGTCATACATTGGCGATATTGGTCATACATTGGCGATATTGCAAAACTGGAAAGATTCTACTTATTTTGCACATGAAACGGCGACAATATAGTTACCACTATATCAATTAAAAAAAACACACACACACACAAACACACCCATATATATATATATATATATATATATATATATATATATATATATATATATATATATATAATATATATCGATTGCTTCTTTGGGGCAGAATTATAATCTACGAAATTCAGGAAGAGCGATACTGAGAAGTAAGTTTTATCTATGTGAGGTTTGAACTCTCAACCTCCTACTTCGCAAGCCAGCATGTTTACCTCTACACGATACTGTCCCACACAACCCGCGATTGTCGAAGAAGTACCAAGTAGTACCATCTGTTACGTTTCTGAAATCTGGGTGTTTATGACCGATGTCGTGGCGAAATCGTCAACAAAACTCTGATGCAGGAACTTCAGGGAAAAGTTCTAGCAAAATTTTAAAGCGATCAGACCGGATTTACAGGAAGAGCAGCATTTGTTGTACATTCAGAAATTAGGCAGTTTTTTTCCGGCCAAATCGCCAAAAAAAAAATTAAGTCGTAAGAAATACTACACAGGGAAATCCCTGCTAAGTTTCAAAACAATCGCACGAGAAAAGAAGGAAGATTGCTTGGTGCAGGACGCACAATGCCAAAGGAACAAGTGGGGAAAAAGTAGGAAGAATGAAGAAATAGTAAAAGAAGAGCTAGCACGAAAGAACTTCTGAACATACAGACGACGGATGCCCCCTCCCCATCTAGGACACATACAATCTAATCCAACTGATTTGTAATCCTAATCGCAACTTCACGTGTCGTTAAATGATTCCACATGTGGACGACCTATTCCCATCTGTATACAACTGAATGTTCCTCTTAAAATCTGTGTCTTAGTCTCATACTATGGGCAGTCAGGCCCAGCACGAAACATAAATACTTTGATAATACGGTGTAGTTCATGCAAACAAACCCTTTCATTCACTTGATGTTACAACGGCGACTTGACAAAGTTATGAAGTTTCGAATTGTGCTGATGAGACCTGATTGGTTCATTCTTAGTTGCTATGGTAACTGTAGACCAACATTTGGTTAGTGCAAACAAACTCGGACCAATTCGTACAAAAGCAGATAAAAACATACGAAAGTATGTTCTGAGAAAGCTGCAAAAACCAAGACAATCACCAACTTGTACAAACTGCAAAGAAAAACATACTAATACATACTAAAGTGTACTCATTCCAACATTAACAAACTAATGCATGTAAGATCGTATAAGATTTAATATGCTTTAGTTTCCTTTTGTACGACGTTTCGTGCAGGGATCATACGCTACGCTTGCAAACATGGGATCGACTGCAATTCTTTGACAGTTATTGTTCGGTATAGACATTTTCAAGCGTGCTGACAACAGATGCATCATTCCAATGTCCATGCCTGAGCCTGGGAAGAAAACAATTCAGTATGGGGGAAGAAAACAAAGAAAAACATTTGTTGGAACAGGGCTAAAGGGTCATCAAAATACAGTGCCGATGAAGAAAAAAGATCAAAATGTGTTGCGAAACTATAAGCCAAATCAGACTTTGGGCGTTCCGAATAAAATGCACAAAAATTATGCGTTTCGAATATAAACTAACGGGTTAAAAATAAAGGAAATGATAGAGAGATTTCGCTATTTTAAGAATTTATTTAAAGTTTTAACAAATAGTTCTAAGTTTCAATTTCTTCTATGTTCCGAGTATGAGCTGTTTTTTTGCTATACTTCCTCTCCCATTTCTTTGATTAACACTTGACAAGTCTGTGACTTGGTCATGGCTTAAATGAATGTGTGCGGGCAGCCGTTGGTGCATTTTTTTTTCTTGACAATAAAATTCATTTTCTTGTCTCAGCTTCTTCTGACACCACAGGCCCTAGGACCACAAAAGGGGACTGGGCGTTCCGAACCTTTTCCTTTCCGTACCCTGCCTTTCCGCACCCTTTTTGAACCTTTCCGTACCCTTTTTATGGGCGTTCCGCACCCTGCCAAAAGACGTTCCACACCCTATTTGACCGAACCGCCCCTTTCTTATTTTCAGCGTTTTCTTCGACTTGGAACGTCCAATAAAAAAGGTGCGGAAAGGCAGGGTACGGAAAGGAAGAGGGACGGAACGTCCAGGAACCCCACAAAACCTTGAACTTACTTAGAACTTTATCTGAGGGTGTGCACCCGCCTTTTTCTCCTCTACGATTTCGTTTTCATGCTTAAAACGCCATGCGAAAACAGCTGATTTTAGAATAAATACAATGCCTTTAAAAGCAAAGTAACGGTTGAGCAAAACAGCACAACCTATGGGCGTTACGCGAGCTCTGCCTGCATAGAGAAAAAGTGCCAGTCCGTTCAATAAATAAATCCGTTGAGCCAACATAACCAAGCAGATGTACACGGCTTATAAACGGAATTCAAGCTGTGATGTTTGCTAATATATCCATGGCATGACAACTTCATTAGAAACAAGTAAGTATTTGTGAAACACACGCAGGCCCCAACCGCCCTCCAAATTCATAGGGGTATAAAGCGATGATGGACAGACGGACACCCCAAACCTAAAAACATGTTCAAATAAAACTAGATGCTCGAGAAGCATGAATCCGCCGGGTTCGCGCAAATTGTATACCTGATTATGATGTTCCTGTGAACAACTGTTCCAAAGAACACCATACAGCCTTGTGGTCAGTGAAGTAGAGGTTTGTAGAGCCAGTGGTACATGGTTGATTTGGTGTGAAGATAATAATCAATCCACCCACTAATGCGGCCTGTAGGCGCGTGAGAGCGATATGTGTTATGCTCATTCCTAATTCATTTCTTCCATTTTTTAAAGTTTTGTCATTTTGACAATTTTAGTCGGATCCGGTCGAATCCTGGTCACTGCACTGCGGGATGCTTAGGAGCAGCCATGGGTAAAATCTTAAATAAATCCACCCACTAATGCGGGCTGTAGGCGCGTGAGACTGATGTGTGTTATGCAAAGTCCTTATTCAGTTTCTGCAATTTTTTAAAGTTTTGCCATTTTGGCAATTTTGCTCGGATCCGGTCGAATCCTGGTCACTGCACTGCGGGATGCTTAGGAGCAGCCCTGGGTAAAATCTGAAATCAATCCATCCACTAATGCGGGCTGTAGGCGCGTGAGACTGATGTGTGTTATGCAAAGTCCTTATTCAGTGTCGGCAATTTTTTAAAGTTTTGCCATTTTGGCAATTTTGCTCGGATCCGGTCGAATCCTGGTCACTGCACTGCGGGATGCTTAGGAGCACCCCTGGGTAAAATCTGAAATCAATCCACCCACTAATGCGGGCTGTAGGCGCGTGAGACTGATGTGTGTTATGCAAAGTCCTTATTCGGTGTCTGCAATTTTTTAAAGTTTTGCCATTTTGGCAATTTTGCTCGGATCCGGTCGAATCCTGGTCACTGCACTGCGGGATGCTTAGGAGCAGCCCTGGGTAAAATCTGAAATCAATCCACCCACTATTGCGGGCTGTAGACGCGCGAGACTGATGTGTGTTATGCAAAGTCCTTATTCAGTGTCTGCAATTTTTTAAAGTTTTGCCATTTTGGCAATTTTGCTCGGATCCGGTCGAATCCTGGTCACTGCACTGCGGGATGCTTAGGAGCACCCCTGGGTAAAATCTGAAATCAATCCACCCACTAATGCGGGCTGTAGGCGCGTGAGACTGAAATTGCACAGACGGACAGACAGACAGACGGACAGAATGAAAACTATATCCGTCCGGTTCCCGGCGGATAACAACTGACATACAGTGCACTAATAAGTCCAAAATATGAATATTATTTGACGACGGGGTGGGGGGTGCGTCCAGGTGGCTTCCGCGGGAGATTGGGGGGAGGGGGGAACTTTAGAGTCATTGAGGAGCGCATGTCAAAATGAGTTTTGCTTTTTAACTTTTAATGTGTGTCAAGCGTTGAAGATTTCGCTTGCGAAATGCGGTTCTAGTTTTTTATCCGGTTCCATTGCAGTCGAAATTCAAAATCTTGCGCATTTTATTCGAAACACCCAAAGTTTGATTCGGCTAATACACGGTAAACGTTTATGAATAAAACACCTTGACGATAGGCCCTTTTGACACCGAATTATTGCCGGGCCCCGAATAAGCGCCTCTAGTGTATTTAACTGGTGAAGCAGTGAAAGAAAGTCACCAGTTGGGGAAAAGAGAGGCCTCACGTGTTCATTTGGGGCTCAGTGATAAAAATCTCTATTTCTTTCACTTATACGCCTATTCACACGTTGGGTGTTTCGAATAAAAATTTTGCACCTCGACTGTAAAGGAGCCGGGTAAATAAATTAAAGAAATATCATAAAAACAGCTCATACTCGGAACAGGAAAGGAATTGAAACATCAAACTATTTGATAAAACTTTTAATCAGTTTTTAAAATACGAGGCAAAGAACATTCAAATTGAACAGCACATCGAAACTGGTTGAATTACAAATTGGTCTATTAGCTGAAAAAGATTATCATGACTAAAAAAAATGTCATGGTGAATTGTGTGCTTCTAGTTGGAACAACGGGCGCAAAGGCTGTTTTCAAATAAGCCTAATCACACTGGGTGTTTCGAATAAAATGCGCAAGAATTTTTAATTTTGACTGATAGGAAACCGGAGGAAAATCAAAGAAATGATAGAAAATATCGAAGAAATACAGCAAAAACAGCTCATACTCGGAACACAAAGAAACCGAAATATAAAATTATTTGTTAAAACTTTTAATGAATTGTTAAAATAGCATACAGATTTAAAAAAACACGATTGGTTTTTGGTGCAAGAGAAATTTGACATTTAGGCAAAATTTCTTCATCACTTCTTTCATTTTTTATCCGGTTAACTTGTATTCGAAACGCAGAATTTTTTGCGAATTGTAGTCGGAACACCCCAAAGTGTGATTTGGCTTATTAACAGAACACATTTTCAGTGTTGTCAACTGTGTAGAGAAATCTGACATTTAGGTGAAACTTCTTTAGCATTTCTATCATTTTTACCCCTTAGTTTGTAATCAAAGCACATAATTTTTGCACACTTTATTCGGAACGCCCAAAGTGTTACTATCTAAATGGTCACTTACCGTCTTGTGCTTTGGGGGGTTTCAGTAAATCAGGATTTTCCAACAGTGCTTTTAAAGTTAAACCTGGCTGTAGAAATGCCATAGTCTTTTCTGACAGTGTGCACACACAGCAAAAATGAAGGTCGTCGTCGTCGTCGAATGAAGGCTTCTGCCCAGAACAGGTTCCCGATTGTAAACAAAATGTTGTTATGTGGTACCTGACCTCTGGGGAGATTGTTGTAGAGGTTTGCTATTGGACAACAACGGTAATCAGAGATACCCCCCCAAAAAAAACCACACCGATCCTTGTATGCACTTGGTGAATCATTTTTAGTGTCAATTTAATTAGACGCTGTAAATGTCCAAGTGCTGATATAGCTGGTATTCATACTTTCAGTCATGTGCCCTTCTTCGTCCGTCACCATTTTTAATCGAATTTAAATTTGATGTCTCACTTCGTGTCATGGTGTAATTTATCTATCAAATTTCGTTCGATAAGATCTTCCTGATGTCGCATTTCTCATAGCAAGTCAGATCCATTTTCAGGTTCTAAAAATTTGTTGCTGCGTATGTCGCTTATGTCGCGCATGTTGTTCTCCTGCTCTACCAACTTAAACTGCATCAGACTTCTTTTGTTTCTTTACAGGAAAACAACATTAATAATTTTTTTTTCTTTTCGCGGATTTGTCATGGTGCTTGTCACACGTATGACTTGCATACTCATCAGCATTGGAACAGACACAACAGTAAAGATGATCAATCATAAATCCTTGTCCTCTAAGATAAGCAACCTTTGGTTCACAAAAGTGCCGCAGTTCAAAGCTAGGCAACACTGCATTGCAAAATGCACAGATAATTTTATCCTATTTAATCTCCATGCTCCTCGCTGTCAGCTGATGCAAATAGTCTAATGTTTCATTCTTTTAAAAGTTAATATCGTGGTATGATTTTAATGGTAGTATTGATAATTATTGCATCGCATGGCAAGCGTCGATGTTCCTTCAAGTCTTCGTCTGAAATAAGATAGACACAATAAATGTCTTTTCATAATATTTTAAAGTTTTTTTTAAACACTTATTTAAAAAGTGTTATCACATGTTAGCTATTACCTTCTTTCGTTAAAAGGTCTTATCAAAGACTTTTTTTCTTGAATGTCTGTCAGATATCACCTTTGTTGATTTCTCCTGCTCTTCTTGATGTTTTACATATGCCTTTAATTTCGCATTCCATTCTTCTGTTGATGGCACTGCTAAACTCTGCTAAATTCTTTTTCAGTTTAGTCGTAGCAGTGACCACCGTACATGTTTTAGCAGTAGCTGTCGTAGATTTTGTAGCAGTGGCTATTGTAGCAGTAGTTGTCGTATCTACAGTTTTCGTCTCTTAAAATAGCTGTTCAGCCAACCAAATAGGCTTTCCTGATAAGGTGCATCTTCATTTGCAATCAGTGTTGCCAAGTTGTAGCCTAGTTGTAAGTCTTGACTCCCTAGTTTAGTTAAAAGAATCACTTACTTTACAGCAACACAACTCTTTAAGACCCTTTAGAAATTTTCACATCCTTCTGAAAACTGCCTTTGTTGACGCTGTTTTATTTCATTTGTAATATCTTCACGTGTTGTGTTTTGGCTAAAGACAGTTTTTGGAATGTTAGCATCAACAATTTCTTGAATAAACTGCTTTCAACCCAGTGACACTTGACGTATCAACCAATGTTTCTTTCCATAAATCAATGACATTGGCATTTTCCACAACATCTCAAGTTTTTAAAACAAGTTCATGCTTCTCTGTCCAACTTGCACCATGTTTCTTAAGTTCTGTTGGCATGATATGTGGGTTGGAAATAGCTCAGGAGCGTACGTTTTTCAGCAGGCTCAGGCTTTCTCATTTTGATTGTTGTAACATTTGTTTTGCAGTTTCATGATTTCGTTTCTTTTTCAAAAGTTTATTCACTTTAGCTTTAATACCATCTTTTCAAGATTGACTTGATAACAATTCTATATTCTGATTCAGGAATCAGTACTATTTTCATTGCTTCATTTCAGTAGTACTTGAGCTAATAGTTGAAGCGCAATTCCAGCAAAGGTTCTAACAAATTCTCTTTTTTTGCTTAATAACTTGTTTGTTGTTGTTTGTTGCTCTCGCTTTAATATGTAAAACATGTGATTTTAATGGCAAGTGCCCATGCAATACATTTCAAGCAAGCTCGCAAATTCTTCTTTTTTTGTTTGCTTCAAAAAGATGTACGTCCTTTAGCACTGCTACTTGCTAATAAGTGAAGAAATGGATTCACTTGAATTCGTTTAGACATCTTGATGTTCAAAACCAAAGTCTTGTAATTCTTCTTCATACATTATTTCATTAACATAGACGTAATGTGTATCGCTTAGTAGAATTCCTGTGCAAGCACATCACTTATCTTCTGTCTTTGGCTTGAACTCAGTGAATAAATAACTACGTGGTTTGCTCGTGGCACCTTGACATGCCTCAATGAGAAAATGAGATTTCTCTGCCAGACATCTGTAACCGCTATGTTTGCCGAGGTAGAAAATAGTGATACATCATTCCTTTGAGAGTACGGATGACTCTTTCAGCAAAGTTGGTTTTCGTCTCATTCATAGTAGCAGATGCAGAAACACCTCTATTCTTTAGAAACACCTTCACCCACCTGTTCTTTGATTATGTTCAATTGTCTGACCTCAATGCTCTAGTTTATGTCTCCTTGTCGTTACTTGAAAAAACTTTTGAGAAGGCTTGAATGACACTAGTATAAATTTTGTTTGCAATAGGTTGTACCCACAAGTGTTTGGAGAAGACGTCAATGATGATCAGTAGAAAGTGTTTATCTTTATTATATTCTGTAATGCTGGTCACATCTTCCAAGTCCACATACCACATATCATCAGTACCACAGGTAATGACGCGTTTTCTTTTAAATTTGTATTTCACTGGTTGAAGTAAACTAAAGATTTCTTGATACTGAAACCAATTTTTCACTTTGGAATATGTCACCGTATGCTTGTTTTGTTTTCACATAACACACTTTTTATTAACATGCAAATATGAATAATTTTAGTAATATTTTTACAATTCATAGAAAATTGATAATCATCATTTAAAACTAGAACCTCATTCCTCCAGCGAAATGTTAAACGCTTGACAAAAAGTAAAACTCAAAAATAATTCCTTCAATGGGTTATTTCTTGAATAACATATTGCAGATAATACTGCTTGAATACGTCTTATAAGTAGTGTTTGGTTTTTGCTGACTTAGGGTTTTATTGACTGATCAGACATACGCCATGTTATCTATTTACGCAGTGAGAGCTCACACAAAGCTAAGCAACTGTGTGTTGTGTTAAATGCGTTAAATGCTCCGCATTTACTTGCAAAAAATACAATCTTTTCACATGGCGTTTTAAGCAAAAAAAAAAAAAAAAACGAAATTGAAGGCAAAAATAGAAAGTGTCATGCACACGTTCATATTAAGCTCTACCTAAGTCCCAAGTTTCGCGGCTCTAGGGCCATTAGTGCCAGTAAAGGAGATGACACAGGAAATCCGATCATTGTCAAGATAAAAACAGATACCAACGGCTGCTCGCACAAATTCATATAGCCCCTGCAAGCCAAAGGCTTGTCAAGTGTTAATGAGTAGCAGTTAAAAGATGTGTTGTGCACTAAAACATCGACATAGATCCATTTCTGCATGAAACAATAGTTAAAACAATATCTTGGCTTTATCATATTGATGCACAACTTCACTTGAATAGACCTTATGTCCATATTTTTTTAGCTTTGTTGGAAGCATGTTTGAAAGAACATCATTGCAACCACCAAATAATAAAGCATTCCCCATGTTGTCTGGTCGCATTTCTTGAGCAAGTCAGATTCATTTTGAGGTGCGAAAATTTTTTCTTGTGCATGTTCACCATGACTTATTCCTCTGCCTCTACCAACTTGCACTGCACTAGACTTCTTTTGTTTCTTTACATGAAAAGATACTTTCGTTGCTGGCATGTTTCGCTTTTTTCTTCCTATAATATGGTGACGGTGTCACTTTAATTTTTCAGACATCTTCATATATTGCTTCCTTTAATTTTTCTGCTACCTCTTCTATTGTTTTCTTCCTTTGTTCACTTTGAAACACCTGGCATAAGATTAAATTGAATTAAATTGACAGGTTTCAAAATTGTAAAAAGTATTTTTTACTTTGGAAAACGTTCTGTAGAACTATTGATCACTGTTGACTTGATGTATTTTCAGTTTCCTCTTTACACCAACATGTTAAATAATTTATCACGCGACAGTATACTCCTAAATCAGTGCGGGCAAAGTAGAGCGTAGAATCGAAGTCATAGTCCTCTCCGTCTTCTATTCCAGCCTCGTAGCACCATTCAATAAACCTTGTATGTAGTGCAATCATATCGATACTGTAGTGCATAAAATTTCAAAAGAGTCTAAATGGTAAAGTTGATATTCTTCAGTTACATAGCGAGCAAGTCCAGCAATCATAAAGACGACACAAACCTTTTAAAGCATCAGAGTCTTGAGAGCAAAATGCGTTTCTACTTCATCTCACAGACTTTAAGTACTTTACACTTGCCGCAAAAGTTGTCACGTTGACAAGCTTACATTTATATCTGTGGCAGTGGCAATCATCATATTGTTGATAGCCTTCATCACCACAATAAGCGCAAAGTTGGTTTTCTATTGTAGCACAATGCAATTGAACCTCAGCTAGTTTGTTCTTTGGCAGCTTGGAATTGCTCATCCGTTTTTTTTGTCCATCTTTGTGGGTTTTTTTCACATTATGGAATTCCTTACACATTTCACCAATAAAAAATACCAAAGACTTGAAGATGTTGAAGATTACTCGTCAAATAAGATACTGTTTATCTGCGGCATTGCCTCCAAGAAAGGATCATTGAAGTTGATGTAGTAGGTGTAGTCTTTACGTTCAAAGTGAGACGTGCACAAAGTTGACATAGGGCGTGTCGTTGTAGGTGATCACGTCTAAGCGCTTGAACTTTGTTAAGTACAGCTTATAGTCGATGTTGGACAGCTTCTCCGAGTTGTCATTCAATATCTTCTATAGAGAAGCAGATAATCCAGACCATTTTTCATTTCGTTTGACTCTAATGAATGGAACAAACTTTGCATCTTCAACCATCATGATCTTGAAGTTATTCTTCATTTCTTGTCCCTCCATTTAGTCAAGAGACAAAATCTTGCTGAACAATGTGTTGAAAAAATTTATGAAATCGGACCAATAATTTTGAAGTTTTCGCTTTTGAAGTTGTCATGTCTGTGAACCCATCCACTGCGTTACATACTGTATAGCCGGGGGGAGGTCCCAAAATAAAAAAAGTTTAAAATGGTTTTGAAACGTAAAATTAACAAAAATCTGATTTTTGCGCCCTAAGGAGGGTGGTCTAAAATTATAAATGTCAGACCTTTCTAGTATAGAAGACAAGTGTCGTCATGCCCACATGCTCATCAACGTCGTACGAGTGAAAGATTTATAATCAAATAAGGGCATGTTTTTGGGCTTCTGAAGATCACGTGACCAGCGAAGAGTTGTGACCAAATAAGGATATTTCCGTTTCATTCTGTCTTCTTAAGCTCTCCTATATATGTAAGGCAACTACGTAGTCCTGCAGTCCTCAGTCGAAACGTGTAAGAGATGGAAGCACAAACGGGACAACGTTTTAAAGACTGCAAGAAAGTTGTAATTTTCGCTTTAAAAGTGCAGGAATCAATTCTACGACCCGAAAATATGATAAATTTTTCGGCTGGGCGATAGTAGGAAACATTGGGGGGGGGGGGGGAGAGGTGATGGGGTCGCTTACCTTTCTACCCAGGAAACATCCGTCGTCTTTTGGGGGTTGTAAAATGGCTGTTATTTGAAGCGTCGTAAAAATGTCGGCTTTGGTTGCGATGTATATGGCCGGAAAGCTTTGGATGTCTTATGTTGAACGCAAGTACACATTTTAAGGTAAAAAAAATGTTTGTTTTTATAGGTATATTGGGCAATCCCTCACATTTTCCACAACTTTTTATTGACCTAACACGGCACTTTCGACTCCATTTGCAATAAAAATACGGGACGATGGATGATGTAGCAGTTAGTTATGTTAACTATGTCACAGTCAGATTTGTTAAACACAGTGAAAGACAGGGGATGCGTTTGTTTGTTAAGAGATTACGAGAGGTGATGTTGAACAAGGTGGTCGAGTGGAATAAAACAGCCGAGTCTGAAGTTCTAATATCTTTTTCAACCAACAATCGACGTCGGATTGACGTCGGAATCCGGCTTCATAACTGACGTTGAAAATCCAACGTCCGTTCCATTTTATAGACAACCAAAACCCGACGTTGTATTGACGTCGGAACCCGACATCATTCTGGCGTTGAAAATCCGACGTCGGTTCCGTTTCATATACAATCAAAACCGGCACGTCAGTCCGACGTCAGAAATGTCGGGTCACGACGTCAACCTGACGTCATTCTGACGTCAAAATGTTTGCTGGGTTGCATATAAGACAGTCTTCATTTACAGTTTTCAACGAACGTGTATCAAGCTCTCTGATATGGAAGGTAGTGCAACAGTCCTCACAGTGAGCATGTAAGAGATGGAAGCAAACAACGCGAGTTGCCACTGCGATAACGCTTTCTATAGTATAGACTAAAGTATGGGGGTGCGGGTGGGGTTGAGTACAAGTAAAAAAAACTGCACCCTATGCTGGCGAGCTAAAAAAAAAACAGAAACCGGAAGTGCTTTAGGGAAATGTACGTTAAAGCCAAATTTCCACTTACATGTGTAGCTATAGCTTTGTGTAGCACTCCTTCTGTAGCGGGTCTTCTTATGAAGTGAACACTCTGTAGGCGTATCCTAGCGGTATATCCTAATAACTAATACACTATATGCAATAGTGAGGGCAATCTCCGGAAGGTAAAATATGCGTAACTCCCATCTTTTACAACGTTTCATCCTCTATGACGAAACGCTATGACGTTTTGTGAGCGCGCGCACATTATGACAACACAAACCATTAATCGCTGAGTTTTTTCTGTCAATTTATACCAAGGCATCCAGAACCCTCCTTTGGGTTCTAGGCGGACATCCAGTTCCCCTCTCTCTTATGCACTATCATTATCAATGTGATTGATTGCGATTCTGGTCCACTATTAGGCTACCTGAAATCTATACGACGTTGGAAAATATATGCTGTTTCGACTCTCATTTTCAAGCTTCCCCGCACCGCTAATCAAGGTGTTAGACAACCTATATCTATTTATTTACGGCGGGTAGACGTTACGTTGCATAATCAGTTAAAAATCCGACGTTGGTGTGATGTCGGGTGCAGCGTCCATCCAAGGCTGATTTTCAGTATTAAAGCCTCCACTGTATACTTAAGGACATTTAAAGAAAATGTATAATTGATTTTAAATTTATTTCTTACACTTACAATACCGGATTCGTGTTTAGATATATACATTATGACCAATAAGAATTGAGTGTAAAGTATCTATAAAGCCCACTTGAAACATTAAAAAGGCCAAAAAAAAAAAAAAAAAAAAAAAAAAAAAAGCGTTTGTTGAGACTAGAAAACTGAAGAGAAAAAGCTTGAAGATTGAAGCATTGTTGGTAAGGCTTCCGCTGCACTTGTGGTACGGCCTCAAATGAGTGTCATGCGATGTCAAACCAGTTTTTGGAAGCGATGTAAAATGAGCAGAAAAGCGCTGTTTTTTTTTTCAATTCATCATTTCACTTTTTCCCACTAACCCTTTTTACCAGTTACTGGTGGGATGTGGTTGACAGAACGTGCTAGACTGGGTCTGATTTCACAATTTTGCAATCCAACAGGTACATGTTCCCACTGAATATAAATAGAGACAATTTTTGTTATTTACAAGGAGATATTACCACGGTGAATTGTTGAGAAAATTTAACGAAGCGTTAAACTTTAATTGAAAGGGAAACTTGAGATGTCCGCCAATTTTCATAATATTAGATTTGATATTCAATTAATTCTGAAGATAAAAATATTAAACACATCTTGCATTTGTTTTCTCAGAAATGGATATTCCTTTAATGGACTTTATTCTGGCATTTCAAAGGTAGTTAACTCAAATTAATTAAAACGGAAGAAAGAAAATACACGTTTGGTCTGTTTTAGGAATGGCCAAAAGAAGTAATGCCTCGATTGAAACTCCTTTATGGGCGAAATATTTGGTGAATGCAAGAAAGGCTCCTTGAGGATTGTACGTTTTACTGGCTTTGGCCTTGATTAAGAGTAGCAGAAACGATATTTTTCTGGCAGAAAATGCCATTATTTCATGCAAAGCAAGAAGCTTATGGTGGAAAGACGTTTTTCTTGAGCAAACCTTTTGTAACACTAAAGCACATTTCGATTTAATGGTTCGGTTACACTAACCTTACAGTGTTTGTTCGCAGGGAGAACCTAAATTCTCACTGATATATATTTCAAGTGCGTTTTAAACAAAAATTAATCAAATTTTCAGAAAATGAAAAGCTAGTTTTGTCTAATATCTGGGCAATAACTAAAGAACCTAAGGGGTCTAAATCCTAAGGTGTGCTGGGAAAAGGCATCAAACTCAGTAGAGTACATAACCACAAAAACGCGTTTTTCACAGTTTGCTGTTGAACAACTAACGCTAAAACATCGCATGCATTGCGATATTTTGGCACATGGTATTAGGTATACTTTATATCTTTTCATTCATATGCAAAACTGTAAAATTATCTGAAAATGTCATCAAGAGAATTTGACTTCTATTCCAAACAAAATGAATGATATTGAGACATGGGTAGAGACAGTATATATACATTTGGTAACGTTTAATATGAAACTGCTTTACTTGAAGTTCGGCTAATTTCAAGGGTTTTTTGTCCCAAATTTACTTCCATGCAGACACAGCTTAACATTTGAAGTTTCGTTAAACTGAACGACATTGGCCGCTCCCATTACTTTGCTTTACCTTGTTTAATACTAGCTTAAATTCTGTTTAACTGAAGTCTCCGAATTCCTCATTATCAAATCACAGGGCCTGCTCACATACAAAGAAAACGTCTGTTTATTATAAAAAAAAAAAACAATCGATTGCATGGATTAACAAAACAGATTTTTTTCAATATTTTCTATCTGTCAAATCAATTAAAAATACACTACCCACAATTTGATGTCACTCACAATAATTATAAATTTTACTAAATGTCGTAGTTGTCAATTTTGGATAAATGTCATACATTCGAATTATGACGATCTTCGTGAAGAACTGGTGAAAACTTCAAATTTTTTGGCAAACCGGTGAATTCCTGATGAAAACTACATGTACGATAAGTAGAAAATTGGTGCAATTGTTCTCCGCTTATCTTCTTTTTAAAAAAAGAGTGCAAATAATAATTTGATTTATTGAAATGCATCAAATTACGTTGTCTCCCTCATAATAGAGATTATAAGTACGCTGTAACGAGTGACGACCCTGAATAAGCCACAATTGCTACTCACTATTACCATTATTAAAAATCCTTATCGCTAGTACACGATTCTGATTATGTACAATATGTTTGACACATTGCATTTTCTCACTCAACTGTCGCTGGACGTTTGCTAGGTGAGCGATCTACTGAAGAGGCGTCTAAATAAGGAGCAATTATTTCCGGTGACAATGACAGCCCCCACCCTTTCTCTCTCTACAAACAGAATACCCTTTGTAAAAAAATCCAGTTTAAAACGATCGCTTTGATAGAGCGGGGAAGGAACACTGTTTAAAATGTGAAAGGCAGGATATGTTGGTGAGAGGAGTGCCATTCATCTATTCTTCATATTAAACCGACATAAAATAAATATAATATCGCCGTTTATTGATAGCTAAAAGCTTCGTAAATCCATTCAGAAACAATAAACCGATACATGAAAGACTGGAAAAAGTAACACAAGATAGATCTGATTCTTATCAGAGTAAGAGCATTGCAAACACAATCGTCCATTATGAGTATAAAGGAAACTTCGGAATATTGTACAGCAGAACCTCATTATACTGACCAGTAGCATGTTTGATTATATTCTTGTTGTGACAACTGGGTTTATTTACACAATAATTACAGGAATAAAGAACTTAAAAAATGATGTCATTATAGGGCAGTTATCATCCCCAGCGTTCGCCTTGCTGTAACGATAATCCGCCAGCGACAAAGCGGTTCACTTCCTCGAATTGACACCATTTCTGGTTCCATTAAAGGGGGTTTCACTAAACAAGACCACGTCATAATCCCAGATAAACATATGTGAATTGATAACCAGTGATAATAAAACCAAGGTGGCTCGTACATGCTCTATGCGACCTAACTGACGAGCATAGTTTGTTCGAGAAGTGCAAATTTCTTTATTCGGTGGGTTGAGGGGCTTTTGAAAATAATCCCTAAGCGCGGAGTGCTATTTTTGAAGTAATACCCTTTTTTAACTAAAAGTGGAGTATTGTTGCGAAATAAAACACTATTTGTAGGCAACGCCAAGTACTGAATGAAAAATACCCTTTCTTTTAAAGAAATTGGCACCCCACGCAGACCGCGTCTGATCAAAAATTACCCCTTTCTCCGCGTTTTTTTTTTTTTGGGGGGGGGGGGGGCGCATGGTAACACATAAGTTACCAAGTGGCACTCCCCTCCCTTGGGCTGACATACTGTCTTGATGGTCTCCATCAGCTGGGAGACAACACCGGGCACAACCGACAACAACAGCAAGGGACATGCATAGCTGATTGCCTTACTACCAGCCAGTTCAAATATAATCCCGTAACTTGGTTAAAACAGCAGCACCGCGACAGGGTTAAAACGCAATCCACAAACTACACAGGAAATAACATCACAGGGCTGCTTTGACAAACCCATAACAACGCCTTCAAACACAGGACATGACATTACACGGTAACGATAACTACTTTTTTTCTCTCGGAAGAAAGATTAAAATTCTTATTGGCCGGCTTTTGTTTCCTTCCCTAGCGGTGATGCATCAGAATTTTGTTTTGATTCCGGCCTACATAGTATAGATGACTCATTATAAACATGAAAATACTATAGTTAATGAAAATATGTAACTGAATTGAAGCATCTGTGTTTGAATATCAATTGATAACTAACGAGGGCAATGTTCTTAAAACGTGCCCTTCTCACGATAACTGATAACGACAGGCGACCACGCCTATTTTTCATTATTTTAATTGTTATCTAAGCACAAGGTAACTATCACACGCCAGATTAAACTTAATATTTGTAAACACAGCAGAAAATCTACGTCACGAGAGACACAGTCACTTCATGGACAAATAAAACAGATACAGTCGACACTGAAACAAGAGCAATCAGTAACTGGCCATATCCCCCCGCCGTGGGTGTAATTAGTAAGGCGGGTGCTGTACCTCCATGGGCCACATCTAGATTTCTTGGTTGTTACGCACACCAAATATGAACCGTATCCGCTAATGAGTTTTGGAGATATCGTCTGGAAAGCAAAGTACACGTTGAGATCCGGATTTTGGGATTCTAAGTCCAAATACAGATCCAGATGGGCTTCGATCCGACCCAAAGCCCCAAAAGGCGGATCCGCTCACTGGTTTCGGAGATATTGTCTGGAAACAGAAGTACACGTTGAGATTTTGGGATTCTAAGTCCAAATAAAGATCCAGATGGGCTTCGATCCAATCAAAACCCCTAAAAGGCAAATCTAGATGTCTTGATTGTTACGCGTATCAAATATGAACCGGACCCGCTCACTAGTATCGGAAATATCGTCTGGAAACCAAAGTACACGTTGAGATCCGGATTTGGGGATTCTAAGTCTAACTTGACTACGTCTCGAGGAGTACGTCTATCCCCCGTGGGGGATATGGTTTGTGTAAGGCTGTTGCGTGTTGACTACGCAAAACTTAAAAGTGGAAGGATAGGTAGATGTAGTGTCTAACATTTAGACGAATCAATCCATTAACCCGTAGGTGCGTGAGACTGTCGTAGGTACGCTAAGTACAGCGCCGATTTTGAAAAATCCGCCATTTTGTCAAGTCCCATCCAAAAATTCTTGATCACTGCACTGCGGAAGGTCCCTGGGAACCCGTGTGCAGAATTTGAAACGAATCAATCCATTTTTGTGGCCTGTAGGCGCGTGAGACTGCCGTATATACACTAAGTCCAATGCCAATTTTTAAAAGTCCGCCATTCTGTCAATTTTTGTCGAATCCGGAAAATTCCTGGTCACTGCACTGCGGAAGGGTCTAGAGAAGCCGTGTACAAAATTTGAAACGAATCTGTCTATTAATGTGGCCTGTAGACGCGTGAGACTGCCGTATATACGCTAAGTCCAGTGCCAATTTTCAAAAGTCCGCCATTTTGTCAATTTTTGTCCAATCCGGAAAATTCTTGATCACTGCACTGCGGAAGGGTACAGAGAAGCCGTGTACAAAATTTGAAACGAAATCATCTATTAATGTGGCCTGTAGGCGCGTGAGACTGCCGTATATACGCTAAGTCCAGTGCCAATTTTCAAAAGTCCGCCATTTTGTCAATTTTTGTCCAATCCGGAAAATTCTTGATCACTGCACTGCGGAAGGGTACAGAGAAGCCGTGTACAAAATTTGAAACGAAATCATCTATTAATGTGGCTTGTAGGCGCGTGAGACTGAAGCGTGACAGACGGACAGACTGAAAAGTTCAAAACTATATCCCTCCGTTCCACGGGGGATAATTACAGATCCAGGTGGGCTTCGATCCGACCAAAACCCTCAAAGGCACATTTAGATGTCTTGGTTGTTACGCATACCAAATATGAACTAGATCCGCCCACTAGTTTCGGAGATATTGTCTGGAAACAAAACTGGCGACTGACGGAGGACAGACGGACGGACGGACACAGTGCGTTTCTATATACCCCGCCTCCGGTAGGACGGCGGGGATAAATAAAAGTAGCCTTTGCTGATTTCAAATTTTGCAAGCAGCACAAGAGCGATAAACAAACTTGCCTCCATCTCGAGAAGTACGTCTATCTTCCATGGGGGATATCGTGTGTGTAAGGCTGTTGCGTGTTGACTACACAAAATTTAAAAGTGGAAGGATAGGTAGACGTAGTGTCTAACACTTAAACGAATCAATCCATTGACCGATAGGCGCGTGAGACTGCCGTAGGTACGCTAAGTACAGCGCCGGTTTTTAAAAGTCCGCATTTTGTCAATTTTTTTTTCGGATCCGAGAAATTCTTAGTCACTGCACTGCGAAAGGGTCCAGAGAAGCAGTGTACAAAATTTGAAAAGAATCCATCTATTAATGTGGCCTGTGTCGTTCTTCTAGTATCGAAAACATCACGCTGTGCACTAATGAAAGTGTGTACTTGACATTGTCATAACAAGCAACTAGGTCAAAGAAAGCATCGCAAACCAGTACAAAAATATCTAATTCACAAGGGAATATATTTGAATAAAAAATCATGAAATAAGCATAACAAGTTTGTCCAAGGACAAAGTCCCAGCTTACGAAAAACAATAAGACCAATTCCAGCGTGCATGAGCCAGGGAATTTCTTGAAAAAATGAGCTTCAAAAGATGAGACGGTAAAGAGCTAGCTCAATAATTAATTTAGCACCGGACCAGAACATAGACCAATAAATGTATACAAAGATTTCTTTCCCAGAAGAATGGGAAACAGATTTTTTGTATCTCTGGTAGACTGGATACTCTGCTATAGATACCTTCAAACAACGCTCGCATTTCGGACCAGTGCGCATATTTATGTAACTTGCTTCGATGCGCGGTTCTTATTCAGACAAGTGCGCATGTTTATTTAATTTGCGTTGATGCGCGGCTCTCATTTTGGAACAGTGTACACGTTTATTTAACTTGCGTTGATGTGCGATTCGAATTTCGGACCAGCGCCCATGTTTTTTTTTTACCTTGTGTTGATGTGCGGTTCTTATTTCGGATCAGTGCGCATGTTTATTTACCTTGTGTAGATGTGCGGTTGTTATTTCGGATCAATGCGCATGTTTATTCACCTTGTGTTGATGTGCGGTTCTTATTTCGGATCAATGCGCATGTTTATTTAGCTTGTGTTGATGTGCGGTTCTTATTTCGGATCAGTACGCATGTTTATTTAACTTGCATCGATGCGCGGTTCTCATTCCAGACCAATGCGCATGTTTATTTAACTTGCATCGATGCGCGGTTCTCATTCCAGACCAATGCGCATGTTTATTTAACTTGCATTGATAGCGGTACTTATTTTGGACAAGTGCACAAGTTTCCTTAGGTTGCCTTGATGCGCAGTTCGCACTTCGGACCAGTTTGCATGTTTATTTTACTTGCGTTAATGGGTGGTGTTTATTGGAACTGTGCATATGTTTATTTAACTTGCGTTGGTGCGCGGTGTGCATTCTGGACCAGTGCGCATGTTTATTCAACTTGCGCTGATGAGCAGTTCGAATTTCGGACCATTGCGCATGTTTATTTAACTTGCTTTGATGCGCGGTTCGAATTCCGGACCAGTGCGCATGTTTTTTTAACTTGCGTTGATGCGCGGTTCGCATTTCGAACCACTGCGCATGTTTATTCAACTTGCGTGGATGTGCGGTTCGAATTTCGGACCACTGCGCATGTTTATTTAACTTGCGTTGATGCGCGGTTCGAATTTCGGACCACTGCGCATGTTTATTTTAACTTGCGTTGATGCGCGGTTCTCATTTCAGACCACTGCGCATGTCTATTCAACTTGCGTCGATGCGTGGTTCTTTTTGTCGGACCAGTGCGCATGTTTATTTAACTTTGCGTTGATGCCTGGTGCTTATTTTGGACCAGTTCGCATGTTTATTTATCTTCCGTCGATGCGCGGTTCGCATTTCCGGCCATTGTCTATGTTTATTTAACTTGTGTTGATGCGCGGTTCTCATTTCAGACCAGTGTGCATGTTTCTTTGGGTTGTGTTGATGCGCGGTTCTTTTTTCGGACCAGTGCGCATGTTTATTTAACTTGCTTCGATGTACGGTTCGAATTTCGGACCACTGCGCATGTCAATTCAACTTGCGTCGATGCGCAGTTCTTTTTTTCGGACCAGTGCGCATGTTTACTTAACTTGTGTTGATGCGCGGTGCTTATTTTGGACCAGTTCGCATGATTATTTATCTTCCGTCGATGCGCGGTTCGCATTTCCAGCCATTGCCCATGTTTATTTAACTTGTGTTGATGCGTGGTTCTCATTTCAGACCAGTGCGCATGTTTCTTTGGGTTTTCAAACACTAACTAAAAATACAAAAAAAAAATTGTCCGATCGACTAAAAGGCACATCCCTTCAGGGTGCCTCATACCAAAAAAAAAAAAAAAAAGAAAGACATCGGATCAAAAATGTAGGAGATACATTTTAAAATTTTTTCTTCAAAAATTCTCCAAAAATTAAAAAAATCATCCGATCGACTAAAAAAGCACAAGCCGTATGCATGACCGCTTAGAGATGCCTCACACCAAAACTAAATGACATCGAATCATAATTGTAGTAGTAGATGCATTTTGAATTATTTTTGAACTTTTTACTTAAAAATTCCCCAAAAATACAAAAACTGTCCGAGTGACTAAAAAAGCACAAGCCGTAAGCACGACCCTTTAGGGGTGCCTCATACCAAAAATAAATCACATCGGGTCAAAAATGTAGGAGGAGATACATTTTAATTTTTTTCCTTCAAAAATTCCCCAAAAATTAAAAAATCACCCGATCGACTAAAAAAGCACAAGCCGTATGCACGACCCTTTAGGGGTGTCTCACACCAAAAATAAATGACATCGCGTCAAAAATGTAAGAGGAGATACATTTTAAAATTTCCTTAAAAAATCCCCAAAAATTAAAAAATCACCCGATCGACGAAAAAAGCACAAGCCGTATGCACGACCGCTTAGGAATGCCTCACACCAAAAATAAATGACATCGAATCATAATTGTAGTAGTAGATGCATTTTGAATTAGTTTTGAACTTTTTACTTAAAAAATTCCCCAAAAATACAAAAACTGTCCAAGTGACTAAAAAAGCACAAGCCGTAAGCACGACCCTTTAGGGGTGCCTCATACCAAAAATAAATCACATCGGGTCAAAAATGTAGGAGGAGATACATTTTAATTTTTTTCCTTCAAAAATTCCCCAAAAATTAAAAAATCACCCGATCGACTAAAAAAGCCGGGGCCGTATGCACGACCCTTTAGGGGTGTCTCACACCAAAAATAAATGACATCGCGTCAAAAATGTAAGAGGAGATACATTTTAAAATTTCCTTAAAAAATCCCCAAAAATTCAAAAATCACCCGATCGACGAAAAAAGCACAAGCCGTATGCACGACCGCTTAGGAATGCCTCACACCAAAAATAAATGACATCGAATCAAAATTGTAGGAGTAGATGCATTTTTTTCAAAAATTTTGCTTAAAAAATCTCCAAAAATACAAAAATTGTCCGATCGACTAAAAAAGCACAAGCCGTATGCACGACCCTTTCGGGGTGCCTCATACCCAAAATAAATGACATCGGGTCAAAAATGTAGGAGGAGATACATTTTAAATTTTTTCTTTAAAAATTCGCCAAAAATTCAAAAATCGCCCGATCGACTAGAAAAACACAAGCCGTATGCACGACCCCTTAGGGATGCCTCACACCAAAAATAAATGACATCGGATCAAAATTGTAGGAGGAGATGCATTTTGAAACAAAGTTTACAGCGAACTAACTAACTAACTAACGGACGCCATATGCAGACCGATAGGAATACCCCAGCTTACGTGTAACGTAAGCTGGGCTAAAAAGACTTGGCTTGGTTTCCGGGCAGAAAAGCTGATGGCGATTTGCAGAGCGAGTCTTCTCTCGTCAATACACTTTCTGTACGTAAATGGCATCAGTTTTATGCCATTGCACTTTCCACATTGCCACGAGGCGCAATTGGAAGCCTCTTGCACGGCGTCACTACCTTGGTTTAAAAAAGTATTCTCCGGTGATCAAAGCCTGTTCGATCAGTAAGCAGTGTTTAGCAATCAGGGATGTCCGCGCAATGAGAAAGGCAGAGCTGGGCGCCTTGTCACACCTCTTTATCCCCAAATTCCGAGACGAACCATTAGCCATTAGCTAACCCGCACAATTATGCAATATACTTAATACACACACTTATGATAGTTAATACTTGGCATCTATTACTTGCATATACCATTTTATATATATATATATATAATTTAAAAAATCTGTGGCCAGTAAAAATGATTGCCCTCGCCACTTACATATTAACATGCTGCACACGAAATGTATATGTTACAGGGAACCTGTGAAATTAAGGATTTCATGAAATCCCTAGTGGATTCGTGTAATAACGTGCTTAATCAATTTCGATGTTTTCATTGAGAATTTTCATGTTTGCAATGTAGTATTTTACCGAAATTAATAGTAGACTTTGGATTAATATACTCAAAGCACTCGATTGTCAAACTATCATTCATGAGATACTTCAGTACCTGAATTTAGCGATATTTTTTATCCTATGTAACTTATGTCAAATTTCACACCAAATTCTGTTATTTTGGATGGTAATGTTATAAATTCCAATTCCTTTCGATGTGAACAGGGATACACAGTTTTGAAGAACCACTAAACAGCCTTCCTGAATGGACCATTTTTCAAAATAGTTTTATGATCGATATGAGCTGATTCATTATACAAATTCCCTAGGGATTTCATGAAATCCCTAATTACACAGATTCCCTGTAGCATATACAGTTTCAGCTTACATCTGTTATTAAAACAGATTACTCTGGTGAATTATTTTAGAAATTATAAGTTGGACAACTCACTTTGGGAAATACTGAAAACATTCAACATATATAAGAACATATAGTCATGTTCACATAACAACAGCTTGGACGCACAAAATTTGATATTCGATATATAGATACACTTTTTCCCTTTTTAAAGTTGCACATGATTTGTAAACGACTGAAAAATTTAAGTGCAAGTAATGAAAAAAGAAAGAAAGAAAAGAAATATAAATAAATAAACAAAACAAAGTAAAATAAAATACTATATCGTTCAACTTCTGTTCAACTTTCTAAAACAGTCGTTTTTTAAACTTTGTTTCTTAAATGATTTTGATAAAATAAAATACTATATCGTTCAACTTCTGTTCAACTTTCTAAAACAGTCGTTTTTTAAACTTTGCTTCTTAAATGATTTCGTTAATATGGATTTACCTTCTTACACAACACAAGTTTAAATTCAAATGTTTTTTAATGTACCTCCGTTTTACAATCCTCTACACACCAGTAGCTTTTTTAACATGATCGGTCAAAAGACCGCTTGAGTGGCATGGAAGTACCGAACTTCTGGCAAACTTGGCACAAAATTACATTTAACTTTGAACAGATATAAACCATAAACATATAAGCTTATCCACGGCTAAAACACAAAAAAAAAAAAAAAAAAAAACAACAAGGGGCGGATCTGCCTTTATCTACAGGCAACCCTTCTTAGCAGCTACTTTTGTTAACGTTGAAACTGGTTAAAAAAATGAGTGCTAATCAACAAGTGTCAGTTCTCTAACAGTGAATATGTATAAGCATGTGACACAAATCGGTCACGTCTTAGCAATACATAAACCATAAAAAAGACTAGCATTTTAGGCGTTCAGTATTCCTCGAACTGCTTCAAGTATGACCTGTGTAAAATAAATCAAACAGGTCAAACTAGAGATTGCTTACACTGAGGTAAAATAGCAAGATGTGGCCGTTGAAACGTTTATTGCCCCGTGGGCTGGTGGTCATATCTGATATAAACTCACTATACAGATCTACACTATAAGGCACCTTAAACACAAAACACAAGTTCTACTTCAAAACAAAAGCAGCTACACTTTAACGACACTATGCTCTTTCAAATCCCTTCCCTTCCCCGCATATAAAAAATAATGAAACTCAAACAGGAAAATGTCTCTTTGAATCGCGAAAGTCTTAAATCTAGTTGAAAATGTTGGTATCTTTCCTACTAACTGCTGTCCATTGATACCGTAACACCAACACTGCTCTCATTTGATTGTTTCCGATAACGCTATATGAACTTCATGTTTTAGCCACAAGATCACACTTAAGCATAAAATGGCACCTGTTGTACTTGCGTGGTACTGTAAGTACTGTGAGTACCTCGCCTAGTATCGCCCTCGGCTCATTAAGGAGCAGCAGCCAATGTTTCTGCTTCCATCGCTGTGTCTTCGTCTTTTTCCGACTCATCCGAACTGGGTTCGCGAAATGTTTCCAGACCGCCCCTGGATAGCTCTCGCGACCATGACCTGTCTTTCTCTTTCTTCAGCATCAACACAACCTGGTCTTTTTTAACCTAAAAATAGCGAAGCGTTCATTTTATGTTCTAAGCGGTACTTTCATTAATCTATGAATAGCGCATAGTTGATAAGCCGAGGTTTGCTACACACCACGAACAAGATCAGAAGTATGAGATATGATTTATATTTCACGTATCCTATATGACAGCTCGAACATTCAAGGTCTCGAACAGTTAATTTTGTTTGTATTTCCGAATACCTAGCACAGTATCTACATATATAATACACAAATATTTTCATAAATAAAAAATCAACGCTGAAGGACAGACCAAGGCAAAGAAAAACGGCAGAGGACTATTGGCGAAAAGCGGCAGACATTTTTACGTTTGTGGGGCACGTGGACGAATGCGAACGTGTGATGTTCATTGTGAGCTAGTCAGCACCCATGCCGACGCCATTACCTTGTAGTGGCACGCGCTTGGAACAATGGAATCCGGCAGCTGCTTCACTTGATACCTGAATTTTTCCATCTTCGTTCTCCCATTTTTGTCTTTCTCATTGAGATCCAGCTCGATGATAATGTCTAATGTTCTGAAACAGGATAAGAGATATAACCGAATGCAACCCCACCTCTTGACATGCTTTCCAAAATCAAGTGGATACAACCTAAAAATAAGCGGAAATAAAATCGTATTCATAATAAATTACAACCAAGAAGTTTTTCTCACTTGCACTTTCCAAGCTACAAAATTTTTAAGCATACTGTTT
Source organism: Protula sp. h YS-2021 (assembly GCA_949752745.1). NCBI lineage: Eukaryota > Metazoa > Annelida > Polychaeta > Sabellida > Serpulidae > Protula > Protula sp. h YS-2021. The sequence continues at coordinate 34,124,822 of OX457025.1, forward strand.
CAATTTAACCAACCACAATCTTCAGTATTAAAAAATTTACTCCATTTCCAAGAATCGATATTCAGTATCTCTTTGTCAATGTAACAACAGCAAGCTATCACAGCCCATGCTATACAAAATGTATACCTTTCTTTGATATCCACTTTCAAATTCCCATTTGAAGGTTTGGTTTTGTCACCAAAAGCGCCTGGCTTTTTGATTCCTCGCACAACGACACACACCCGAACATAGTCATCAACTTCGTCCGATGTCACTGTAAAAGTAAACATATAAAAATATTGAACTAAAAACAAGCAATTATTGCTATAAATTGTACTTACTCTTCTGTATTAGAACAAGCATGTCTAGGGAGTATTGTGATCAGTTGTTTCAAAAGGCTTTCGGGATCAACAGAAAAATTCTTATTTTTCAAAAGGGGGCAAATGAGGATGACTCATAAGAAGTTTGAAAGCGATCCGATTAAACCGTGGTTTGAACATAAGTTCCTAAATATATTCTTATACCGGCACGTCCCCGGTCATTGGCAAATCATCAAATAAAAATAATACTAAGTATTCAAGCGAAGGCTTGCCTTGGACCACTCCTATAAAATTTCGAAAATAAAACTTAGCCCGACAGTCAGTCACTACTTCAGACCCTAAAGTAGGCGTTAAAGTTGACAGTAATGCGCCATCCGGGCTGGTATGTAATATTTGAAATGAAATATTTCTTGAAATACATGATGACATATTTCAAGCCAAAAATTTTGAAATTTTAATTTCATGGAATTTCAATCTATATTTCAAAATCAAAATGTTTATGTTTTCTTCTCACATTTACAGCGTTGTTCAGACTTTACTTATCAATGTACCCATGTCATGACGGCGAGGCTTATCACTAAAACACCTTATATCACCAGTGTGCCGTCTTTATTTCCCGTTTGTTTAATCTCTGCTTAGTTCAGGTCCACCCGCTGCCAAAGGCACCGTTTCTTATAGGCTCTTTAATTTTTTAATTTAAATAAACAGTTATCTGGAAACAGGTGGCCCCAGCATCTACAGAAGTATCCCAAACATTTTACTGACCTTTCACTTGCACATGGTTTTGCGCTTACGTTCGTTGGTTTTAATATTTTTAAATGAAAGAATTGCATGCAGTCAAGATGTGGCTTCACCTTACCTCAGACTGACGTCACATCAAATATTAAAATTTCTGAAATATTTAAACACGGATTGCATGCGGTCAAGATGTGGCTTCACCTTACCTCAGACTGACGTCACATCAAATATTTTAAAAATTTAAATTTCTGAAATATTTAAACACGGATGTGCGTGGAAATCGTGCACAGCCGTAAAACTGAAGACATTACAAAGGGGAAAGTAGAAACTGACCAAACATGCCTATTATACACACATATATATATATATATATATATATATATATATATATATATATATATCCACAAAAAATATGACACTTGGCAAGCGGCAACGCTAACCACAAGACCAATCTCGCCTCTACAGCTTACGAACAGAAAAAGTACAGAAAGGAGAAGAAAAAATGATCTTCTAACTGCTTTTTCATCATGACTTTATTTTCACTTTATGGTAAACTGAAAAAATGTTTGAACGAATTATGTGAATTGGTCAGATTCTGTTTTTAACAAGTGGTATAATATGATCGGGCAATATTTTAAACAAATCAGATCACCTGCTCAAAATCTTTCCCGAAACTATAAATCTGAAATCTTAACAGGGTTGTAGAGTTTTTGACGGTGAGGTTTTTGACGGTGGACATTACTATGTTTAATCTGTCATATCAAAAACACTTTTTAACAAAAAAATTGTCAAGAACTCAATATTGTGAGACATTTTGGACAGGGTTGGGTTTCTCCCAGGGAGAAAGGTATTTCTCCCCTCCCCATGGGAGAAATAGGGGAAAAACTCGGGATTTAGGGTTTCTGCCGGGGAGAAATGTTTCTCCCGGGGATAAATGGGGGAGAAACAGGGGAGAAACGTCGGGCATAAAAATTCTTTCAACGTTTTTTTTTTTTTTTTTTTTTTTGCATTTTATTCCAAATTATTTAATAAACTGTCGTGTCATCGACTTTTGGCACATTTCTCTCACGTTTAGTGCATTTAGATGGGGATTCTTTTGCAATATGAGCTTTTGCCAGCTGCTCGTTCCCGCAGTAAATGCATTTAGCATATGATTTTTTATCCTTCACAGACAAACTGAAGTGCTCCCAAACGTTATCTTTAGGTCTCCCTCCTTTGAATACTTTGAGTTGATAATTTAACGGCAGCACAAAGACAACAATCGTAATTTGTTTGTAATGATAATGCCGTACATTTTTACAACCCTTCTGTAGCTGTTGAGTATTACTTACACCCTTAATCTCTACATTTCCTGATATATAAGGATTAAGACGTTTTTATTTAGGCGTAGCTCGGAGAGTAACTGAAAGATAAGCAGGTCAGTACTTTGACACAGGCTGACAGAGAACGGATTTTTCTTTGATCATGAGTAGAATAGTAAGGCATCTGCCTTGTAGTAAAAGAAAGAGGGTGAAAGCCTGAATAACAAATGTCGATCATACATTTGTGTATTCTAACGTGTACCTTAAGCAAGACAAAACAAAAGAATAAACAAGAGGGGAGAAACTACGGGAGAAACTGCTTGAGAAACGTATTTCTCCCCTGGGGTAAAAACCCGGTTTAAACCCAGGGTAAAAACCCTAATGGGAGAAACCTGCCAACCCTGATTTTGGACTGTTTTGTTGCTCTTACTATTTGTATACAATCTATTGCTTCGAACTTCACTTAGCGTCAGCTCCGGAGTTCCATCACGCTGCCTCAGATAAAAAATATCCGTTTAACGTCAGCTAGTGTCTTAATCTACGGAGTTCCTGTGCCCACGAAGCCACCCCCTCCCCCACGCGAGTCGCTAATAATCTCCTGCTGAATCTCTTGATGCTTGATGCTTCGATGTCAAAAACTTTCGTATATAATGGGGGCTGTTTTTGCTAAAACATCACAATTCAACTTCATTTGTGAATGAGAAATTGGACAACATGCACAAAGGCGGTAGAACAAAGGACTTGATTTGGATAGTGCAAGATCAATGAATGCTGTTGTCTGGTAGAAAGTATTGGGCATGTACTCTGTACCGGACAGTTCCATAAATCTAGCAGTATGGTTACTAGGATCCCCATCATCGTCGGCATCTATCGAACGTGTGTTTTTCAGTTTCGGAATAATCCACACAAAGGTTAGAAACCGACTCGGAAATAACTTGTGTTTTGCTACAGAATGCTGCGAGGAAAAGAAGAAATAGACTATTGACATTTAACCTACTTGTCATGTCATTTTGTACAAAGTGATGATTGTAAATATGTGCAGTAATAAATGTAATCACTAACGAGTGGTAGTTGTCGACAGCATTTGACAGTTTTAACCAGTTTTTGACGGTTAATGACAGGTGTAATGTCAAAAATAGTTTTTGACAGTCAAAAACACAACCCTGAATCTTAATGCCAAAAAGCTATTTGTTAAGAAAAGTTTACGCTCGGGTTCGAAACTGCTTTCTCCAAAGCTTCAAATAATTTGATCTTTTTTGCTTAACCAGGTATTGCGGGTGTTTCGAAGAATTTGAAACTCGTTTGCAATTTTGACTTCTATTTTTAACCCTTTCAATCACTTTAATTGCTTTGTACTTAATGTCCAAAGAATATCCTGTTCTTTTCCCCTTTTCCGCCGTTTCAACCACTGTTTTTGATTTGCAGCTCTCATCGCCTTTTATACTGGCCGGTTTTAAACTGTAACGCGCAGGCATGGGTTCCCCCGGGTAAGATTATTTGCGAGTGATTAATAAGTCGGAAGACGCCAGCCTTTTGTTAGTGACGTGGGGAGCCCAGATGCCAACAATATAAATTGTACTTCACACTCAGCAGTGGGTATTAGTGGTAAGTAGGGGTGGGGGATGCCTCTATTTGCCTTATCGGCGCGGCGACGAATCCCCAAGGAATAGGGGAGTAAGACGTGTCAATGGAATTCTACAGCATGCAGTTTAAGATTCTTTTGCGCTTTCAGTAAACAAATAAATAAATAAAAATCGCTGGTGACCGTGAAAATATGTTCGTATTAACCGATCATCGGATAATACGAAACTTTTACAGTGTAGTCTTTGGCAGAACAATTGGGGCCAGCGATTTTGTTCATATCAGCTGATTTCGTACTTAACGTGTCCCACTTTACACACACATACACACATATATGTTTGGGTCAAGCCAGCTGCACCAATGTTATCATTACTTAAATTTTCTGCTCAATCTTATCAAAATATTTCCCGTTATTTCATGCTTACTGATAGGTTTGGGTTAAGGCAGTTGAAGAGCGATATAATTTGTTGTGCTATGTTTGACCCATTCTTGTCAGGTTCATGCAGAGCTTCGTTTTTTTGTTTGTTTTTGTTTTTTTTTTTTTTTGTTTTTGTTTTGTTTGTTTTTTGTTTTTTTTGTTTTTTTTTTTTTTGTTTTTTTTTTTTTTGTTTTTTGTTTTTGCATTTGTTGTGCTGATAACACTGATGTTTCGCGCAGGAAGTCAGTTTGTTTATATGATAGGTTTCGTTTGGATGGTACATACTTGAATCGATATTGTTTAAAAAAATCACTTGAACTAATGATATGATTGGCAGAGACAAATTGACCCATGGCTCCAAGAAGAAGCATGCTATAAGGTTTCCACGCACCGCTCTAACTGAGAGATATACGACGTTATACAAGTCAGAGCTGACTCGGAGCTATCTGACCCGATTGTATCACTGGGACAATAAGCAAAATCACACTTGTATTGTCGTTCCGTAACCAGGAATGCAGAAGACAATAAGAGATAGTTCATAATGCAGTATTAAAATAAAGGTACGCCAGTTCAAACCGCACTTACATACGTATTGTGCCGCGCGCAATCTCCGGTTGGCTCTACCCCGGGGCTTCACCGTGCTCGTCTTAACTACGGCTGCCAGGTTTTGTTGCTGGCTTGCGGTCAAGAGGGGAGAGAGCCCCAGAGCAGGGCACAGGGTTTTATAGGGGTCGGTGGCGAAGCTACGAGTACAGGCACAGGCGGGTTCAATCTAGGTTACTGGTATTTTTAAAATAGCATACTCGTACGGGTTGTTAAAACCAACGATTTATCTTTAGCGAAAGAGAAATTTGACATTAAGGCGAAACCTCTCTATCATTTCTTTCATTTTCACTTTCATTAGTTTGTATTCGAAAAGCAGAATTCTTGCGCATTTTATTCGGAACGCCCAAAGTGTCATTGGCTTATGACAGGAATTGGTTGCAAAAGCTCGTCATGGTACCTCGATTATGACACTTTTTAACCACATTTTCAGTTAACATGGATTTTTCTTATTGCTGCCGAAAAGTAACACTTACCTCCGAGAGGGAACCGATATTTGTCATCGCTTTCAACAGTTGAGCCGGCCGCCATTTCACTTCCTGTTTACACTGGGCAATGGCTAAGTACTGAGTATGCTGAGTTTGCTGCAGACGAAGCCAAACCTGGGAGGATGCTCTCACCGCGGTCGTTCAATAAATTTAATTGTTTTGTTATTTATTGACATTGGTGTCGAATACAACCCTAGAGTGATTTAATACCACGTTGTTCAACGTTGTTATAAAATAATCTACCTCATGAAAGATCTCTCTATGATTACACACACAGGGCTAATGGATACTAGTATCTGTTGGATACCTGGAAATCTAATGGATACCTGGAGCAGCATAGCGCATCTAAGATTCATTTCATTTCCTAACACAGCCTATATAAGATAAGATAAGATATCATTTTATTTCGAAACTTGCAACCGTTAAGGTTGAATTGCGTTCCAAAATACAGGGTAAATATGCGACGAATATTGTGATCACTTATCAAATATTTCGAAATATCTATTGTTATCTGTTGTTCTTGCTGTTAGTTGTTCGGTATTCATTATTTTTTTTAGCTTCAGAATTTCGCGCTGTCTTTTCCATCGAGATTTCTATAGGTTAAAATATAAAATCACTGAAAGTTGAACAGCGAGAAGGGGATGAAAGAATTTTTGTATCGTCTTGTGTTTACATTTTGGGATTTGGTATTGTTTGACTGTCCTCAATGTGTACGACGACTGTCTAGGACTTGGTAGAAGTTTGTTTATTTTGTCGGTGCACGCTTGAATTTTCCTGAAGAACTTTTTGCAGATGTCTCTTCTTCTTTCCTCAAGTGTTGCAAGGTTGAGTAGTAGCAATGACTGGTCATATGTTAGTTGTGGCTTGATATTTTGTAGGAGTCTTTTCTGTATATGTTCTAGATTATTCGTCTGTTCTTTTGTAATACTTGTTCCCCATGCAGGTACCGCGTATTCCAGCTAGGATAGGGTTTGTACAAGTTGAGTAAGTTGTCTTTGTCTGCCCCTGATCTCTTCAGGTGCGTTAGGAAGAACAATTTGCTTCGCGATTTATTCGTTATGGATTCTATATGGCTATCCCATTTGAGGTCGTTTGCATGTGTTTTCTTCTGAACAATTCTATTTGAATTCTGGCATCTTGTGTTGGTGATGTTAGCCAAAGGTTAAAAACCCGTTAATGTTTTTTAAAGTGCTATAACAAGCATTGTCCGTGAAAAAATGTTTGTGTCACTGAGACTGAAAAAAACAATCCGCAGTTGATTAAGGTCTTCTAAAAGTATGCGTTAATGTTTTTAAAAGTGCTATGACAAGCATTGTCCGTGAAAAAAGATTTGTGTCACTGAGACTGAAATAACAATCCGTAGTTGATTAAGGGTCTTCTAAAAGTATGCGTAAAAATAATTTGTGTGAAAAATTGACCTTAACAGGTGCGTTGAAAATTAATTGAAATACAAAGCATAAAATCGTCCAACTAACGCTTTTGTGAATAGCGATACTATAGTAAATTGTTTCAGAAGAATAGCTCGAACATTAAAGAAGCATGACATATTCAAATAAAATTGTTAAGAAGAACACATGCTACTCGAGTATTCCGGAACAAGAATGATAATAAAATAAATGGTAAAGAGATATTGCAGATAATTTTAACAGCTTCTTTGTGGACAGGTCCTAAATTGACAGAAAGTATAGAAACATTTTCTGACTTAAATATGTTTAACTTTATGAATAAATCCAATGGTAAATCAAATGTTTACAGCAGCTACTAATAATGTCGAAGTGTTAAATGTAGTTAAAATGTTTGAAGATAAAAAGTCGCAGGCCGGGTGAAGATTCGGACATGTCAATTGCAACTTACACCTCATGTTATTATCATTTTATCTACATCTGTAACTTATCTTTTAGATCCGATATATTTCCTGACAGAATGAAAATAAGTAAATTTGTGCCATTGTTTTATCAGGTAATAGAGAATACTTTAATAACTATAGAGCAGTCTGGCTTCTGGGATTGATGTACAAGTATTATGTGATAAGCTAAAAATGATTTGGAAAAATTAATAAATTTTTAGGACTCAGTAAATTTTTAGGAGTATCCATATGGATAGCAAACTTACATGAAAACAACATATTATTATGTATGAAGCAGTATGTATATTATTTCTACATTGCATAAAGCAAATCAGTTCTTAAATACCGATTCATTGCTGTATGAAATGTGTTATAGATAGTTACGATCTTAGAAACAAAAATACCTTTAACCCATGTGCGCATTAAGTTAAAATCAAAATGCATAAGTGTTGTTGGTGAACAATTACTCAATAGTATTCCAAAGATATTCTAGAAGTTGAAAGATAGCATTTTTTAACGTAAAACTTAAAAGGTAATTGCCAGCAAAGTAAGTCCCGGTATAAATAATATCTTGGTCCATGAACAAACAAAGATAACATAACTAAATATGAACTGGGAAATTTTTGTTTATATGTTGTTTATATGTAGTAGTGTTGTATCAATAACAGTATTATTTTGCATAATTCCTTAGAACTAGCGGCCTTAGACGCTGATTCTTGAAAACATTACTTGAGCAAGCCACCAAAAAACGTTTATGCTTAATTTGGATAATATATCTTCAAATTAATATCTTTGTTGAAACATTCATTTAATTTACGAAAATCTTAGGTTTATTTAGGTATTTTTTATCAATACAGCATAATGCAATTCTGATCCTGACCTTACGTTTGCTTAAAAGTTTTTCAACATGGAAATATTGTCTGGATTAATGAAAATACAACCTGACACATATTTACTCTACAGATGACACAGGCGGCAAAGCGTTTGTGACATCGAGTCATGATAGGTTTAGCCCAGAGCAAGACACAATCGTAGTCCCACCTTTCCTGAACAGCACAGAAAGAGGCATTCAGTCTCTAGGCGCCAAAGCAATTTCAATCGCCGTCTCACAAGGAGATCGCTCTAAGCTGCCAAGTAGTATTTAATCAAACTCTTTCCTTCATCCAATACGTTCCTTCTTCCTTCAGGTAAAGCAGAAGAGTTGGTGTAAGAAGAACAGAAATTGCAGGAGGGTGCCTGCTTTCTTATGATAAGCTTAGCAAAACATTTTGGTTTCCAAAATGGTTGTGAAATGGTTCCTGGATGGGTTCCCACTCTCTTGTCAGCGGGATTCCAGATGCCGACTTGTCAAGTCCCAGCACCAGACACCAACTTTGTTGCTTCTTACTGAGATCGGACAAAGTAGTCGACTTAAGTGGAATGGTAAACGAGTTGTTGAGCGAATATGTCGGCAGGGCCGTCTCACCAGACCAGCTTGGGTTTTACAGCAATTTCTTTCTGACATCCTTTAAGTCCATAGGTAAAGCATATACCTTCGATACTCAACTGCTTTCTGCTTGTACACGTCCAAGATGTTATAGAATGCCCTAACCCCAGGGATCTTCACTGACGCCTACCTCCACATCAATCAGCGTGCAGGTATCTGTGCTTTTACATGGGTTTCGGTTTTGGCTGTCATCACCCCTTACATAGGTGATGATATTTCCAAGGAGATGAGAGCACTGGTGCATATGGTTTTCGTTTCCCTACCCGGACAATTGACTACTGGTTTACACAGACTTCCTGGGGGTGTAGCGATGAACGATGCAGCTTATAGTCATTGCCTGGCTCTAGGCCTGTTGTTAAATCTTGGCAAGTCAGCTCCAATTCACGCAGAGCATCACGCTTTGAGCAAAAAACTCGACTTCATACAAGGATATACGTTTCTGAGCGCTAGGAAAAGATAACCACCTTGACAAAAAACTAGATCAGCTCACCGTCTCCAATTCCTACTGAAGTCGCTGAGGAGGTTACAAGTTGCCAGTAGAAGGGTTAATTGAGGCCTGTAGCACGCCCTGGTAAGCCGCGTAGTCGGCTGGTAAGCCAGTCCGTTCAGCAAAGTCCTAATGGGCCCTGACCTGATTCAGAGAATGTCTTTTTTATCGGCCGACCCCACTGGCGTAAGTACAAACAGAAGTTCAATCATATGCTCCTGGTGTACATGTCGCCTTGTTTCGACATGGTGGTGCTGGTAATGGGTCTCCCAGTATGCGATTGGCCGAGCAATTCTGATGTAGATTCTCGTCGACCTGAAAAAATGACCATGCAACGCTCCGATGGTTATATCACTTCGCCGTATGAATGAACCTCCCGGTATCAAACACAACCTCACACGAATCTATTAAATTGTCACATCCACGTCTGGAAGATAGCATAGATTCTTCAGAGCATGAAGATTTAATTTTTTTCAGAGAGTGATTCAGCGAGCATGGACTATACTAACAAGGTGTGTTCGAGACCTGGTATCTGGAACCGGTAGAAACTGTGTTGGTGGCTGTACTCATCTTGTTATTAGAGGAGCATCGCTTACAGGTGCGGTCGATAAACTCCTGTACCCTAACCTCATTCTAGATTGTGGATTAACTGGACCAGTGGCAGTACTGCAGTTCCCAATTTCAGCAATGTTTGCTTTTCAAGTCATTTCAGATAAGCTACTTTTGCTAAAATATATATTTCTTATAGCGCTGACTGTGACCAAGTGGTGGGAAGGGAACCCATGCTCTGCAGAAGCAAAACAAGCCAGGAAGGGTGGCAATCGACAGTGTTGGTGTTTTTCCCTGCGTTCCCGGGTACCGTCTCCAAAATTGTAATCCCGGAATTGTAATGACGGACGTTTACCGCTGTCTGGTAGAAAATCGCCTTTTCATTTCATCAGTTGACATCAATAAGGCAATGATCCCATGATATTTTCCAGGATATATATATATATATATATATATATATATATATATATATATATATATATATATATATATATATATATATATATATATATATATATATATATATATATATATATATATATATATTACCTTATGAAAGTATATCGCAATAGAATGAAAATGAAAAATAAACTTAAGCTCAAAGCTTATTAAGAACGGCATGTGGCACACTTGCTAAAACTGTTGGGGACCGGTACCCTCCCAGACCCTTTGTTTGTTTTTAAGGTTTGGCCGAAAGACCTAATGAGCGATAATTGATATTCTTAATAGGTTATCATCATTGTATTTCCCCAACTGAAGCAACCGGCGCGAACGTTAATCCCCTGCTTACCTATGACGATTCAAATCAGACACCTTGTTATTACTAAACCTACGCTCTACCCAAACTTGGTGTCGTATTCTTTGCAATATGTTTTTTACAATTACCTACTCTTTAATTTCTTAATACTCATTTTTATTAGCTAAATATCTATAAAACATGGAAGTCACCATTCAGAGTGTTCATCTAACCCTACAGTTAACCGGTCAACATTGTTATTTCGGTAACGGGGGAAAGGGGTCAAGGAAAGTGTCAAATGACACTTTGACGAACTCTGATTGGTTGAAACCATATGTAAACGATGCAACGTATTTCACTGAAACCTTGTTTCGCAGATCGCGATTGGCAATACGGCGCACCGAGTACTTGTAGTAATTGATTCTATGCTTACCTGATGGTTTTAATTATAAAATAAATATTAATAAATTAATACTTCAAACATGGATGTTGACTGCAAGGTCTCAGTCAAGGAATTTGTAATTTATAAAATGAAAAAGAAGTTGATGTATTAATTCTGTCTGACGTAATGGTTATTTATTGCTTGCTTAATTTCCCATATTAGTGTGTCACCAAACCGTTCAAAGTTTCTTGAAAAAGTTCAAGTACTCTTTCAAACCTTCTGGGTTCCCTAACATTGGGCATATCTGTTAGCGTTAAACTTCATAATACACAGCACACCAACAATCACAATGGAAAAAAGTGCCCAGACAACTATAAATATTCGCATTATCTGCAGCCAAAGGTTTACACACATTCTCACAAAATAAATAATGAAGATTCACACTTGTTGTTCAGTCTTCTTTAATAAGCTTAAAATCCTACATTGACCGAAATAAAAAATTAGAACACGAAGGTAAGAGGTGCAAGAATCGAATTATCGACCACATATTAACCACATATTCGATCCACACGATAAAAAGGCTCGAAAATGTAAAACCTTAATTTGGAGCCGCAAATTCTTTATTTCTTAATCTTGTTCTTGTTCTTCTTCTTCTTCTTTTTCTTCTTCTCCTCCTTTTTCTTTCTTTCGTTTCTGCATCTTCTTTTGATTGTAGTTTTTTCTCCCACCTTGCTTATTTTCTCATAAAATAATGCGCAATAATTTTGGTTTATAATATTTCTTATGATTTTACAGTTGCGAATACATTAATTTCATTATACAATAATAGTCTTATCCATCGGCTTTATCACCTTTCATCAAATTGTGTTTCCTTGCTTTAAAATTTCCGCTTTCAAAAAGCTTACACAACAGAGAAGGTGGTTTGAGTTGTGAGTGTGGATGGGATTTAATAATTAAACAAAGAATCTTGTAATTTAAAGCACACCAATCTACTTTTCCAATCGCCCCTCTTCACTGCAGTAATGAATATTAGTTACAAACACCGAAACAAAACACACTTGTAAATAACTACTACGTGGCAGTATTAAAAATGGCTGGTAATAATAATAATACAATTATAGTTATCAATATTATCATTATCATTATTATTATTATTAATATTATTATTATTATTATTATTATTATTATTATTATTATTATTATTATTATCAAGACTTGGAGTCATATGAAACAACAAGAACACTTAATTAATACTATTTATTTAATCTCATGTTTTAACTTAGCAGTCAGGAAGGTGGCTTCAAATAAATCTACATTTTCTTGAAAAACACAAAGGTTATTTCAAACAATAAAATTCAATGAAACTACAATTATCATACACAAAAAAATTGAAATTAATATTAAACTAATTCATAATTTTAGTTATGGGAGTCATTTTTTAGTATTTTTATACCGCTAATACGACAACAGATTCAAAAATTTGCATTCTTCTGTAATTTTGTAATGTAATTTTCATCGTTTTCATATCTCAACACAGAAGAAAGTGTATGCTATTTTTCAAGTAACATTAAACAAATAGGGACGCTTTCTTCTTTGAAAACTAAGCAAACTTGTGGTGTAATGAGAATAAACATGTGCAAATGGTCACATAGGTATATCTTCTATAATACGATATCTTATCTTCTCTGTCTATCCACATGTATGTTCCGTTATATTTGAAAATCACTACAGAACTGACTGTTCATTTGAGCATAAAACAGACGAGCACAGCATGACTTTGCTTTTCTGTTTCTGTCTGTGCTTTTTAGACTTTGCCAGTAGCCAGGATGAAAATCCTGTTGTAGAAACACTGTACGGCCCAGTCCGTGGACAACGAATAGCAACTCATTATGGTATTTATGTAAACAGTTTCTATGGAATTCCATATGCGGCTGATCCAGTTGGAGACCTTCGATTCGAGGTAGAAACAGATGATTGAAATTTTTCAATCATTTGCTCAGTTTTTCCTTCACAGATTTAAAACTGACACTTTGTAAACGCGTAACACGTATTTTCTCAATATATAAAGTCAGTGACCACAAGTGTGATGATATTTTTTACAGCTTATAATCGATGTAATATCTATTGTCTGAATGTTTTAGCGCCCGTTGCCGCCCGAGCCCTGGGAAGATCCCATTAGAGCGAACGGGCTAACACGAGCATGCATGCAAGGTGTTGGAGGTTTGATGTGGCTCACTCATCCAGGCTTTAATAACTATGGAGAGGATTGCCTTAACCTTAACGTTTTTACTCCGGAGGTAGGTAATTAAATCTTAGTTCACTTTTCAGCTGTAGTCATTTTCACAAATTCTACAAAGAAAAAATTGCTAAAATATGCTCTGCCAGAAAACTGCAGCTAAACTGGCAATTGTTTTTTTTCAAAATTTTAATCTAAACATGCTCTGCCAGAAAACTGTAGCTAAATTGGCATTTTTTTTTCAAAATTTTAATTTAACTTATTGCGGTACTTTAGTGCTAAAATTCAGCTTTTAAGTTAGCATTAAAATATTATTCATATCGCTGTGCACAGAATATGTCACCAGAGGAACTGTATCCCGTCATGGTGTTTTTTCACGGAGGTGGTTATGAGGGCGGAAGCAACATGCAATATCCGGGTCATTTTATCGCAGCAAGAGATGTAGTTGTTGTCGTCGTCAACTACAGGCTAGGATTCTTCGGTAAGCTTACTCGTTATAAATGGATGAAACCGTTCATTTTTGGCACCAGTCGCCGTATTCACGAGAGTTAGCTCTTTGGTTTAACTGACTGAGTTAACCCACTGGTTAAACCAGAAAATTGGATTAGCTAAAGCAATGGTTTAACCCACATTAACAAATGGAGTTTAACCCTGGTTTAACTAAGCCACTAATTAACTCAAGTTAAATCTCAGTTAATCCAGATTTGTCATCATTATTGAGGAGAACACAAGGGATTTCCCAAGAGATAAGCACTCACCTGAATGAAAAAAATTAATTGAAGGGCTCCATTCATAAACTTGATAACTGCAGTTATCAGCAGTGGAGAAAAACGCCTTTAAAGTTTGAAATTTTAGTAAACATAGGTTTTTCCCATCGCATTTTTCTCAAAAATGCCCACTTCTAATCGGTTTTGAGGTGTAAGACTTACATATGTGATAGAACAGAGGCCAAGAAATACCGTGGTGGTAATAGTGCATATTTCTGATAAGTGGAGTTATCAAGTTTATGCATGGACCCCTTCAATTGTGTTTTGTTTATTTTCACTTCGAAAACCCTTTTAGGACTGGATCGCCTAATCTTAACCCGGGGGTGGTAGACGATATTATGACTTCGCAAAACAAGCTTTTTTTGCCAAAATTGCGAACTGATCCGCATTGAATGTCTAAATGACGTTCGTAAATTAAAGTTGTTTCATAGCAAAATGTCTTCATAGCAGCAAAAGTACCTGCTTTTTTTTTTTTTTTTTTTTTTTTTTTTTTTTTTTTTTGCAAAATGAATGCAATACATGTTTGAATGACGTAACAAATTTGAGGTGTTTTGGCAGGAACCGTAGTCAAAAAAGCTGTTTGAAAGTATATGGATACTCAGTATGTGTATTGGGACAGGACAGGGGTGGGAGAGAGAGAGAGAGAGAGAGAGAGATAGAGAGAGAGAAGAAGAAGAAGAAGAAGAAGAAGAAGAAGAAGAAGAAGAAGAAGAAGAAGAAGAAGAAGAAGAAGAAGAAGAAGAAGGAAAGGAGACAGAGTCAACTTTAAAAAATCACCTAAAGTAGTGAGGTTTCACAGTCCATATAGGGGAGGTGGGATGGCGGGGTTGGTGGGAGCATTACAACCCATGACCTGCCATCATCCCCTTCCTCGGATCTGTCACTGGCAGCCATATAACGGAAGCTTGTATTTAAAAGCCTTTTGCTACAGAAATCTAAAATTAATCTAAAAAATAATATTTAAATTAATCATTAAAAAATCTTCATTTAAGGGTTTCTTTCTACCGAAGACGATTATAACACCGGCAATGTCGGTCTGTACGATCAGCGCGAATCTATGGTATGGGTGAGGGATAATATTGCGCAGTTTGGAGGTGATGCCGGACGAGTCACAATATTTGGGCAAAGTGCGGGAGCCAGCAGTGTAGCTTTGCACACGGTTTCTCCTGGATCCGATGGTAAGCGTATGTGGTCATGTAGAAGTCATCAATTATTGTTAAAGCATTTAAAATATTTGAAACATATGGAACCAATCATCAGATATTTAAAAATGACAGAAATTAGGATTAGAAAGTATCTAATATTTGAAAGTTTGTTTGCACCTTTGATACACTCTTAACTGGAACAAACATTTGATCGACTTCTGTAATGCATGTAACTGTCATCCTATGCAAATAGAAAAATATTAAACATGACATTTAAAATCCCATTGCCATGGAATTGATCAGCATATAATACAAAACTAATATCTATACACACCTATTAATTGAAATTGAGTTCAATATTTGAGTTCCTGCATAACTTGAAAGCTGTGTTTTATTTTGTTTTCAAGGTCTTTTTCATGCTGTTATCGAAGAAAGTGGGTGTGACACAACATTTTGGGCCATAAACTGGCCTGGGCAAGAACCGTGGAATTATACACAACAAGTTGCCGTCAAAGTGAACTGTCCGACTGAGCCTAGTGACGTCATGGTGGAATGCCTCAAATCCATCGATGCCAGGGAGCTTGAAGATAATTCAAGCATAACATGCAAGGTAATAAATCACGTTTCTTAATTTGCGTTTATTTCATTTGTTGAATCATGAACCAAATTTTACAAGAACCATTAGAAAGTGTTTATTGCATAAGTTAAAACATAATGAAAGCAAAACAGTCGGCAAAACAGGTTAAAATAAAACAAACATTTGAATGATTCTACTGTCTGTGCTTTTTTAGCCAGGGCATTTCTGTCAAGGCCATGCACCAATTATTGACGGACCTGGTAATTTTCTTCCCAGCCATCCCCTGACACAGCGTGAAAATGGGGAATACAGTCAAGTGCCCTTGCTTGGCGGCTACAATTCAGAAGACGGCTCCCCCTATGTCATAGGATGTAAGCTCAATATTCCATAGCATGTCTGTTTAAATATGTCAGCGTTCATGCTACACTTTATAGTTTCTGGCCTTTGCAATCCCATTATAGTTGAAACTGCAGGAGCAGTAAAAGCCCATGCCTCGAAATTCATGGCCAAATAAAAGAAATGTTGCAAATCCAAAATTTTGACGTAAAATGAAGTTACAAATTTCATCACAAAATATAAGAGCCTTTTCTAATTTAAAAACTTTGTACATGCATTTACAGCTGTGTTGAATGGTGAATTTTAAAATCTGTCAAGTGAAAGTTTTGGCAGAAAATTAAAAAGTTAACAATCGTTGCAAATTTTCACATTTATTTAAAAATATTGCAGCTGCAGTGGTGAACTTTAATGTAATGTTTTATTTAAAAGATTTTAAGTTGTTTTTCTAAGAAATAAATGTATTGCATTTTAACTGCGAAATTTGACAGTTTACTTGGGATGTCAATGCTTGAAGGTATTGACTAAAGCTTAGAAATTTTAGTAGACCTATAGTTAAGTCATGATTTGAACCTTTTATGAGGAGAAATCACAATAAATTCATTCAATTACAAATTATAAACGGTCATCCTGCATCTGCCATATTTTCTAAATGAAAACTCTTAGTCCTGTAGATACGTCTGTTTTTAAGATATGCCGGAATCTCTAGAAGGTGGATTCAATCGATCTGAATTCGAATATTTACTGTATGAGCGGTATGTAAAGATTTGGGAGGCTTCAATGACAGAACAACAAACAGAGGATGCTTACTACGCAGTTAACTTTCAGTATACGCCATGGCCGTATCTAGAGGATGAAGAGCTTAACAGAGACGCCTTTGTTGATGTGAGATACAGTCAGTTTTAGACTTCAGATAGATGGTAACAAAGTCTTGGCTTCTGGATCTCAAGAAGCTCGTTAAATGCATTCTCTCATAGCATAAGAACGCATTAATAAAATGTATTTTTACTGCTTAGAAAAGGAAGTTTGCCAGTGCACATGTTATATGGAATATTTGCAATCAGAGATTTCACGAAATCCCCGCAAAATTTTATCGTTTCTTTTAACTGCAACAGCCGTCTCTCAAGTAATCCCTAAGGTTTCTGGCGATGTCCTGAAATTGCTGGTTTATTGGGCCAGGAATTTCATGAAATTTCTCATTACACAGGTTTGCTATGACATTCATAAGCTCTTGATTTTAAATAAATACTTCGAGCATGAAGTCTGCATCTATTATTCTGCTTAGTAAGGACTCCAAAGTATCTACGCAAATCTACATATGTAGATACGCGGTAAACATTGAAATATAGCAAAAGACGATTTGCTAAATGTTTCACTTTGCTCGTTAGATGACGACGGATGCTGCATGGGGGTATCCACAGGACCGCCAGTATAAGCTCCAGTCCCTGGTTGCACCCACATATTCTTATATATTTGGCTACCGGAGTACCAACACAAGTGAGGGTATTTATGAAGACACAGAATGGGCAGGTCGGTACATCTTTGTAAAAGTTAGTTCCGTTTAAAAGTTATGCATGTTTTCATAGATGTAAAATGGTGTCAATAATGAAAGAATGTAGTGGCTCTTTCTGTGACCGTTAATCTGGCTCAAAACTGTTCTGTCCATTATCAGGAACATTATTAGAGGAGCTGGTCTTCTCGCCCCTATTCATACGCACATATTAATTGGTGTATTAGATAACTTTTGAACGCTAGAGTGAAATGACATTGGCTATTAAAATCGGTTACCATAAAGGCCAAACGCTGAAAGACAATCTTATTTGAAGTCAAATGAAACGAGTGGGATGCTATCTTACTAGGTGTTCCACACGCCGGTGAAATTCCATACGTATTTGGATGGCCTTTGTTGGAACTATCGCCAGACGTTCGCCGTGATTGTCTCATTCCTATAGATGTCGTGCCATGGAATGAAGAGGATTTTGAATACAGCGATTTTACTATTGATTTATTTGCTAATTTTGCCAAATACTAGTAAGGCATTATACATTCCTAACTCCTGACTGCTTAGTTATTTAATAACTGCTTGATATGTTCAGACAAGTTAGAATGGCTCTATAAGAAACAGAAACAGTCTAAATTTATATAACTGAGTTTCAGAGCCAGCTGCTATATTTATTGTTACCGAAGAGCTGCGACAAGCGAGCATTATGTAATCGATAGGAAGAGATATGGAACAGACAAAGTGGCATTAGGATAATAATCTAATCGTTAACATTTCTGGAAATAATAGTCATATTTAAAAACTTTCTTCATTAATATTTGATAGTAAAATAATTGATATAAGATATTTTCGAAATGAACTGCAGTGAAGCAAAGCATTCCATTACTATATCCATGGGCACTATTTATAGAAAATGCCTTAAACTATGACAGATTTTTATTTGCAATATTTATAGCAATCCTACACCGGAGCCAGTAGAAGGACCAATAGGACATGGTCCGATAACTTGGCCAGCTTTGACAACCGAGGAGTTAAATTATTTGTGGATCCACCGAGATGACATTGAGCCAAGGATAAACTATAAACAGAAAGAGGCTGCCTTTTGGAGAGAATATATATCGTATGTAGTTGATAGAGATCTTTACACAGGTTTGTTATTATTTAATTAACCACATAGTTAAGATATTATTATGTATTAAGTTTATGAAGTGTCCTCCTGTTTCTGCCAACAAATTGTTAAGTGCAGTTAATTTCAGTTATGTAACCAATGTAATGCATTCATTATTACGCATTAAACAAGATTAAATTTATTATGATCATTAATATGTACATTATATAATTTCTATTTAGAAACGCCTAACGTCCATTAAAAATCTTTTTAAGCGTTAATTGCAATTAGGGGGAACATAATTATATACACACATATGCTATATATATATAGCATATTTTTTAAATTTTCTTATGCATATATTTAAATTTTTGAGCAATTTTGATTGAAAGTCAATATTTAAGATACAAAATCACGTATAAAATAAAAAAAATAATCTTTGGATATATAATATTAGTTGCGAAGTCGAAATTTTAAGGCGGTCCCGATAATGCCTATTTTATACTATATATAATATATAAAGAGAAAAATGATAAAACTAAAAATCTATCAAAATAACAAAACGCTCACAAAATATTGGAGTGCAAATGATGTACCGATATTAATTCTTTACAACAACAGCAAAATTTTATGTTTTCAACAATTATATTACATGTGGCACCGACGTCAAAATTATCGAGACCGGCTTTTGGTCCCGATAATTTCGCGGTCCTGATAATGCCTATTTTAAAGGACATTCGGTCTCGATAATGCCTAAATAAAAGATCTGACTGTAGCTATATCTGACTCAGTGAAATATATATTGTTTATCTGGTCATTTATGAGAAATAATCTGTCAAGCTGATAGACACACATTTATTTCAGGTGGCACTAAAGTGGCGTTTTCGAGTACCCAAGGCTTAGAAAGTGATGTGATGGAAAAAATGATTCAAAGTCAAGTGATGAAGTTTTTATCTTCACAACTATCGGATCTAGATTTCCAGGAATTAAAAGATATTAGTGGCTATGACGAAGATTTTAATATCTTCTTTTAACTTCAGGCTCAAGTTCAGTAGACTGTTTGCCTAATATTTGTCTTTTGTCAATGAAGCATATTTTTTGCTAAAGGTATTTTGGCTAAAAAAAATATTGAAGTGCTAGTTAGTTCCTCATCTTTTACTCTGGAATCAGAATGGCATCGCTTTCCTTAAATGCAGCTAGGTTTACGAGGTTTTATGCAGTTTTAAAAACATCAAAATATAAATAGGAAATGGTATCTGATTTACCTATTATTGTAAAAGTATAATACATCATTTTTAGAGCACAGTTTGAAGTTAATAAAGTTGAACCGTTTCATAGATCTTTTTACAGCATTTTAAAAATTAAGAAATTATTTTAAGGCCTTTTCAACAGATATAAATATAATTGAACTATTATTTATTTGCCTTGCCGCTATGTTCATTAATGCAGTGAATTTGCTCACCAGAGTCTAAATCACAGTGGGTTACCACTGTTTTATCTAAGAGAGGTCTAATAGTAACTCTGTTTCGATCTATTAGTTTAGCTTGATTTATCAGTTATCCATTGGACGAAATAGTGAATCATAATCTTCCTTCGTTTTACACATTTGTCGCTTGATTACTATATCGCTCCGTACCTACTGAACTTTATAATTAAACGTGGATGTGGATGGCCTCGGCAGAGGTCCCTTGATTCTAATTGCTACAATTTATATTAATTTCCTTATGAAGGGCTTGTCCCTGTTCTATTTCAGTCGCAATTGATTGCTGTGAAGTTAGTATCATCATGTCATTTGTTCTTTTGATTGTCTTTATCTCCTATTGTTTCTTTTATTTTGAACATTTCAAATTTGCATCTGTCGAGCTGTCAAAATTAATATTTTCC
Source organism: Protula sp. h YS-2021 (assembly GCA_949752745.1). Classification (NCBI taxonomy): domain Eukaryota; kingdom Metazoa; phylum Annelida; class Polychaeta; order Sabellida; family Serpulidae; genus Protula; species Protula sp. h YS-2021. The sequence goes on from OX457025.1 coordinate 34,145,287, forward strand.
TGGAATATTTCAAAGTTTTATTTACAAAGATATAAGATTATTTGCCAAGCTGGAACATAACATTTTTGCAAAGCATTTAACAGTATACACGATATAAGACAAAGTACTTCCGAACACATCTTTCACTTTCTCTAAGCTTAATGAAGCACATCTTGTAGGACTTAAAATTGTGTTATTGTCCAGTTATTTATAGCAGAATAAGGAAACTCCTTTTGTCCAATTTGAATAGTATCATTTTCAATATTTCTTTAGACTTGAAAGGTTTTTCTGAAGAAGAAAAGAAAATTATAATAATAATCATAATATTATAATAATTAGTTAAAATAATAACTACTGATTCAATTTGGAGTAGGGTGATGGTGTATTTCAGGTTTATCTCATACTTCATGAACCAGAAACAACCTAATCAATAGTCAATTTACCAACACACACGTCGTAATATCTTACATCACATGCCACACATCCGAACAAAAGGTTCATTTAGAATTACATATACAAAACGGCATTATACATTAAACCGCATAAAATTACAGAGAACAAACACTTACAGTCCCAAGGAATTAAAGGATATTGAGAGCAGAAACAGAAGAAATCTTTCCAAACGTGATTGATTTTGGCAAGCGTAGTACTTTTAATTTGAGTTTCCTGTCTTATATTGTTAATTCAATGTCTTATACTTGTTATGCAAACACTAAGGTTACATAACTATTTCTTTGTTTGTATATGTTTGCGCCATTCTATGCGCATATAATCCGTGAAGTGTGATCAAAGCTGTCAAATGTAATACCAATTCCTGTAAGATACTACGTATATCTCGTTAAAAAGTAATATCACACGATGCCAAATGCATCATAATTTTAGATATCATAGCTTCTGATATGCTATATGAATTAAATATTACAACGTCATAAGTCATTATTTATGCCACGTCATAGCGCAACAATTATTGGCTACTTTTCTTGTATGCAAAAGGTTATTTCGCTGTCCTATTTAAAGCCATAAAAGCACTTTTTAATATCACAAACAGTAGAGCGAAGAATCAATGCAACTGGTTGAAATGCAAAAAAAAAAAAAATGGCGAGACAAAGAATCCAGTTCAAAATGAGGGTGTGATGAGTCAATGCGGCGGAAATCATCTAAGAGGCCACATTCATGGCATTTTATGAAACTGATATGTATCATATAACGCACAACATAACCTTGGAAGACGCAAAGCAGATTAAAGACACTGAACTCGCTGTGTACTGCTTAGAAGAAACAACGACTTTGTCTTGTTTTAACAGCGAACTTTGTGTTCTGTGGATTTGAGGTTGGTATTGGGAATATGGCAGGGCATTTATCTTAAATTTCTTGCAATGCTTAAAGCAGCATTGAAACTTGCATGTTTACAAAAATTGATAATAAAATGACGATATAATTGTTTGCAAAAAAGTAGTCTCATAATATATCTCATGAGGGAAACCATTTTCGAGACATTCATCTTTAAAAACTTCATGAGTTCATAGGACGCGAGTGATTTCACTTGAATCTAGAGGCCATCATATGTGTCCATAGTCATAGCCGTTACGAAGGAGATGTATGCATATAAAGGAAAGGAAAAGAAAGCAAAAAATGAAATTAGAGAGTATTTGCTACCAAGTAGAAAAAATTACACCTGGAAGCACAAAAAATCGCAAGAATAAAATATAAACAATTAGGAGCCCGCATGAAACATGGCAAAATCAAATCTCACTATGCGAGTTGTATGACCAAATGTTCTAAAGAAGTGTTTTACCAAATCATATCGATTCAGCAAGTTTATCTTTTAAATGTTATATATTCAAGCTACTCAATATGTATAGATTCACTTCATTATCTGTTTATCAATTGAATAGAATGTATTATATTACATATTCAGTTATCTATTTCCATAGTACATTGGTGTATAGTACCTGGTATTGCCCTATTGTTTCCGGGAAAACGATGAGGTAGATGACATATGTAACCTAATAAAAACCCCAAAACTTCCATGTGGCCAGTGTAAAATGTTAAAAAAATAAAGTTTTTGAAAATATCGGAACACAATTACCCTATTGTTGTTTTAAATTAATAAAAACAGACGACTAGCAAAAAACTCAATGCCAGGGGTCGCATGAAATCAAACCTATGGCAAAATAAGCATGCCCTAAAAGACATTGTATCTTTTATTATTTAATTATTTACTTATTTTTTCAATCACTCAAGAGGTACCAGTCGTTCTATAAATATGTGACAGATTTGAATAGGATATGAGAAACTTTAAATGAATACACATTGTTCAAATCTATATCTTCCTGAATTACTTTGTATTACTTAACCATATGCATATGCTTAGTGTCAGTGCAAAAGTACACATGTTCAACTTGAGGTTGTTTCTTTAAAACATTTTTGACATTTAATCTTCCAATTGTAGTTCTTTTTTATTTATAACAAAATAACATTTCAACAAGTTTAATGCTACTTCACATACTACATTCAGTATTATTCATTTATTTCAAATTAATATATGCATTTTTATATAATTTCTGAACGAATCTGCCAAACTTGTCATAAATTCTATTACTGCGTTAAGTTAATTACTTCTTATTTGAGCAAATATCAGCCAGCATTCCAGCACAGAACTTTATATTTTGCATAAGAATACACAAGCTTTTAATATTTTTGCAACTCACAAGCGATTGTTTTTCGATCTCATGTGATTGACATAGTCAAAATGTTTAACTGGAATTCATCATAAGGTACTAAGTAACTTATATATGCATGAATATATCAAAACAACATATCGAATTGGCTTTGTTATTTACCGTCATATAAGCGATAAATAGACGGTCATAATGTCGACGCCTTCCCTGGATTTGCAGGTATTGGAGGGAAACTTAATATTCACACAATCATAGAATAATGCTAACCTCGGAAGTAGGCAGTTCAAAATAAACTTAGAAAAAGAAATATAATTGGAAAATATATGTTCTAGATTATACAATCGTAGCATCTTATTACTTACTACTACCTAATAGACTCATATATATATATATATATATATATATATATATATATATATATATATATATATATATATATATATATATATATATATATATATATATATATATATATATATATATATATATATATAATTGGTCTAAAAGTACTGTATGTAGTTATACACGGCATACTTTGTTGTAAACATTTGATCCTCAGTTGAAAGTCACGTTAATGTGTTAAATATGACTGTGAATCCGTTTTAAGAGAGGATGTTTAGGAACCAGTGGTGAAATGCGGACGTTTTTGTGCTTAGCAATCCATAATGACACATACTTATTTTGAGATAGGAAATGCAAATTAGTCATTTGTTTATTGCTAAATGAGCGGCATTATGAAACTACCACTAAAACATTTGTGTCGAGTTTGTCAAAAAATCGTTTCGCGATATTTTCCAGCGCGTTTTTAAAATTTGTTATAGTTTTAGCCCTATCAGTGAGATTGCTCTGCGCTAATGCAAATGTTTCAGCAAATTCAGCATACAACACGCCCATATTTAAAGATAGCTTACACGTTGATAGCAGCTTATATTTTGCAGCTATCTGAGATGCTCTAAAATAATAAGACGCCATGATAAGTGATACCTCAGCTTTTAAAGGCAAAGTTGTATCTAAAGGTAGGGTTTGTTTAATGACATGAATTGCATTATACGCTGCTTTTAAATCACCCATTGTGACTACAAATCTTTTCATTCCAACACAGCTTTCTGGAAAATCAAGAGCAACTTTTGCAGAAATCAAAAGTGGGATGCAGGTATTTTCTGGAGAATGATTCCATGAGCGGTTAGTGGAAACATATTGTTGTACATAACTTATCTCAAACATAATTCCCTCACGATGCTTTTTTGAACTCGAAAAATATTTATCAAGTACTTTTTCACCAAACACAGACTCACGTATTGAGTTTTTCGCAAGATAATGATAGTGCAGTTCCACTGTTTTCTTTGGTATAAGATATCGGCCGACTTTTTCTGGATTTAGGATGTTGGTTTCTTCTTTATCCGAACTTACAGTGTCCTGGCGCTGTCCTAGAGATGAATCTGTTGCAGATGAAACATAGTTGGATATTGGTTCTGGAGGGGAGAAAACCGGATACGTGCATGGTTGTGAATCTCTTTGACCTCGGAAATTACTTGCAGTACTCGAAGTGGATCCAAAAGAATTTTCAAGATTAGTCCCACTAGAGGAATTTGTTGAAGAATCAGAGGAAAATTTTCGAGACAGATGTTCTATTTCTATCTTAATTAATATGTCAGTTTCTGTTGTAAGAAAAGGTTTAGCTGTGCTGACTTCTGAATCCAAAGAGACTGATGAAAGGGTTGTAGATGACGTCAGTGGTGAACTTGAAAAGTATCCATCTATTGACTGAGCATGCCGCACTGTTCGTGTTCGTCGTTTGCGAGTTTTATTCGTAGAATGAACTGGATTCCCAAAATCATCACTTGTAAAGCCCTCACTTTCTGGGGCTTCCAACTCATGGTCGGATTCTCTACTCTTATATTGGTCAAGCCCATACGTCCCTGTCATTGGGCTAAAATGATTATGTAAAAAGATGTGTTGATTTTTTTGACGGAGATATTCTATGAATTCGGTAATAATTCCTTTTTCTTCATACGGTGAATCCGCACTTAGCAATGAGGCACATTCGAGAAATATTATGGCATCGGTAAAATCACGTCGAGCTGAAGTGTCATTTTCGTCTTTTGCATTCCTTTGACCTCGCCTATAATAAAGACCGGCAAATGTTATAAACAGGCGAAGCTTAAATCGATGAACCATTTTGACGAAAGGATAATCTGTACATATGACTTGCAAAAGACTCTGTGCATTCATTATGTTGTCGTGTGTTACTTTAGTATCTTCTCGTTTTGTTTTGTGTTCGGGTAGATCTAGCAATAGTTTAGCTGACATAACCAAGGCAAAGAAATGATCTTGCATGTCATATGTCTGACCTTTGCTTTCACCATCACTTATTGCGTCCCTACATTTTTTAAACTGTTCAACTCCAGGTAGGACGACGCGATCATTTTTGATGTTGCAAGTTTTTAGTCTTGCCAAGTAATTTGTTCCCATGTTGTAGTGCAACCTCCAGTGATCTTCTGAGTTTTCTGATTCCTTTATTTGATTCTTGATCTCCTGAAGCATTCCCCAAGCGCGACCTAATTTGTTTTGTCGACTGTAAACAGAGCACTGGACAAACTTTCCAACCAGTTGCAGCTGGAAAGCCTCATCTTGCGATTTCAGTTTATAAGTTTCATCAAGGGCACTCGCAGATAACTCTAGAGCTTTATCAAAATCTAATCCAAAGTGCGCCACAACTGATTTATCTAAAAGTAGTCTAATGGCAATAGTTTCTTGACCTATTTGCTTAGCTTGGATAATCCAGTTGTCAATTTGATGAAACAGTGACTCGAACTCTGCCTTTGATTTACACATTTGTCGCCTTGATATAATGTCACGTCGCACCTTCTCGACTTTGCAACCAAATAGCAGGCGTTTGGGGGTCGGTGGTCTGGGTAATGGTCCTTCTACTGTAGCTGCACAAGTTGCTGTAACAGCTATGTCTCCACTTTTGTCACGATGTATTTCATCTACTTTGTGTAGGGCACCCAATGATTGGTCCGATAAAGACTGGAACTTGATATGATCCTTACTTCTGTTTTCCTCATCTTTGTTTTTTATTGTTTTGAGCAGGTCGCATTCAGGATCTGACTCGCTATTAAAGTTAGATGAAATGATATTTTCGGTTTCATTGTTTTCGTCTGAAGTTAGATCATCCATGTCTCAGGAAGATGTAAAATTGCGTTTTTTAATAACTCTTAATTGTAACTTTCGAAAATATCACTGTTGGAAGATTCAAACTGGAACAAAAAAAGAGTGTAATAATAATACAAAATTATTAACCCCAAGTTTCTATTCCACCAAGTCTACTTTCCACAAGGAGTATTATGACAGCTATTCATTGCTTTTTAAGGGATATTGGTTATTTAAGCTTAATTGAATTGTAATTTTTCATATCTCTAATTAATTCAGTTCCAATCGACACTTTTGCTTCCACATTCCAGGGACTGCCTTCTCTTTAAATCTTTTTGAACCCATAAGAATACAACAATAATGCTTAGATGGTGCATTCTCGGAAGGAAAACAGAATTTATTGCATTGGGCAGCAAGTTATTAATTTTTGAATTAAATTTTCCCAGTTTTAATAATTTTGCCGTTCATTTGCCGATATCCTCTTGAATAATGTGAGGCCTTATTTTAGCATTGTATCTAATAAAAAAACTAATGAAAATATTTTACTTTTAGGTTTGGAGAAGGTCTTTTTAGAATAAGGCCTCACATTTTTCCCGAGGATATCGGCAAGTGAACGGCAAATGTTCCACCAATAATTTTGCTACGTGAACATTTTGTCTGCATTATACATTGATATCTCAATTCATACTTACCTCAGTGACAGCAGCAATTTTTATTCAAAATAATCCAATATAAATCACTTCGTTTCGGCCATGGCTTGACGACCTCTGTGCTGAACAAGATATAAATAAAGGCTTCAAATGTAACTAAAAACTATTGCACATTGATAATTGTCATATCTTTTAACTCATGGTGAAAGCGTAAACAAAGAAACAAAATTTAATACTATGAGATGCGGAATGTTTATCTGATTCAAATTTACAAATTTATATCCAAGAAAACCAAACAGATCTTATTTTGTATGAAACCAGGAAATGCGCAGTGATGTGCAATGTTCATGACTTCAGTATTTGTACTTGTAAACGTACGGTGGCCCGGTAAAGTTTATAGACTGTGCATGATTCAGATACTGACTGCGTGTTGAGAAACAAAAACATCATTTAATGGTTAAACTTTGAATTGATTTTATGTCAACAATAATGTTAAGTTTTTGCCTTTTAGATATTTTTACAATATGTTTTAAATCTTTTGGCAGTATTAATGATGATGTTTCCAAGTTTCAAATAGTGTTACAGCTATGATTTTTCAGTTATTTACATTTTTATCCTGTGTGTGTGAAATATTATTTGTATGTAGCAAACTTGATGTGTAATACAACTTAATTCGCGATGTTTGCTGTGTTTGATAAAGCTTATAGTGTGCAATTAATCCAGAAGCAGTCACTTTCAGGCCCACGTATTTTATGAGGTGACGTTGGTTAGATAATCAATAGCCTGCAGCCACTGTGTTACTTGAAGCGGTACAGAAAGCACTTAAGTATCTTTTATTCTAGCTATCACCAGAGAGTGTTTATTGAGCTATTCATTTATAATCAAAGAAGTGAGTTTGTGTGATTATACCGCAATCCAAGCTACGATCATACCGGAATTAAGAATGCCATTGAAATAAAAGTGCTTGTTATCATTCTTTCTTTCAATGCACTCTAATGATAAAGACCTCCGGAAACAAAATCCACCCAGAATTAAAACCACTTTTGGTTATTTCCAAACCCTGTTTTCAGATTTTACACCAGCATGAGTGTAAACTGTGAAACGTTCTTAAGATCTAAACTTAAATTTTGCTGAGACATACTTATGTATGACATAAATAATAGTATCTAAACGAGTGGACGGTGTAAGAATAAGTGTCGCAAAAATCGGTTGCTTATGCATATGACTTAAGCTTCTTGCTTCTTCGAAACGGTGTACTCCCATTAGTGAGTATTTGCAGGGTTTTACAGTACATATATGTCTGGATGTGAGTGCATTTGCTGTTTTGCTTTCATATATATATATATATATATATATATATATATATATATATATATATATATATATATATATATATATATATATATATATATATGCATGTATGTATGTATGCAGTACAGTTACATAACAGCACAGATGCATAACAAATTTGGTTTTTTAAAGTATAGATCATGATATGGATGACTCAGTGAAAGACCTTAGCAACAATAGTTTCCTTGACCTACCACAAGTGCCTTTACTTTATTGAGAGACCGATATATTACTATTATAAATAAAGACTACATGTCGCTACGCCGGCGTTAAAATCACTAAAACCACTTCACATCTAAAAGAAGGTGTAACAGTAAGCCAATAAGTAAGTCAGTTAGTAATCAGTAGATCATTTAGTGTGGCAAACTACCTATGAGGAATGGGAAATGCGCCATATGTTTTTACATGAGGATTTATATATTTTTCTTTTCTCCGAAGCCGAATAGCGGCCTAAATATGAGTTAATTGCGCAGTCGCTTCTTGCTCGCTATTTTTTTCCCACATTGCTACTTTGAAATTTGAAACTTTTTGTTGTATGTTTTTGTGCTAGAAAATAATCTACTATTTCAGCGTGCGAAGCGCATAAGGTTTACGATGGGAGAAATATTTGATTGAATCAACAATTCTATTCTCTAACTTTGTCACTTTACCTTTGGCAAAAAGATTTACCAAAAAGATTAATCTGTACTTTTTCGTGTTGTTAGTTTTGGAGCCGTTTTTTTTCTTTTTTTTGGTCAAGTTACTTATTTTAGTCAATGATGTTGTCTCGCCGTTGCTTTTACCACCTTCCTTTTTGGTAGTGTTGCGATGTCTAAACCACGTTGCCTTTGGATTTGCTGCGATGTCATTTCTCTGTTTCCAACTAAATAACGTATAGGGAACATACAAGACCGACGAAATATCCAAACCGATCAAATAGATTAACACCAATATACTAACAAGAGAATCCATATTAATGAGGAATACAATGAATTCAAGGAGTAATTTTGTGCTTAAGTAGCTGGTTAGGCAACTTAAACACAATAAATGTTTGCCTGGGGTTTATCAAAGCATTGTTTTATTTTTCAGAAATATAAACGCAAACATGTTATGGAGGAATACAAAGAAATCGATGAAAAATTTGTTGTTTAAACAGCTGTTTATGGAATTGAAACACATAAACATTTACCGGGGGTTTATCGTACATTGACAGATATGTTACAACATGGAAATACGTATTCGCAAATTGTTAAGTTTTTTCATAACTGCAAGCATATTTTAACTTAATTAGAATGACCACGTGTAAAATTATCTGAAAACGCGTCAAGTAACATCTTGTTTAAAAACAATAACATACAGCATTCATTTCTGATTCTCACTTTTCTTTCATTTTTCCTTTCTGATTTTTCCTTTCCCTTTTAGAGCTTTACAACTAAAGATTTCAAATTAATTTTAAATCACTTTGCGTGTTTTAAATAAAAGCACTAATATAGTTTTCTACTAAATCTCATTGGCTGCCTAATAATGCTGTCACAATTACTCATAGAATTACATTGATTTCATTGTTATAATTGTTATAATATTCTACTTTTGAAGTATAAAACACTTAAGAAACTAAATGTAAAGTCCGACCATGTAGCAGTTAGTTTTGTTAACCTTATTCATCAGATTTTTCAATCATCTCTCGACCACTCAGAACGTAGCTGCTTATGTATAAATGCAACAATCTACCTAAGTTAATCCTAAAATCGTCACAGGCTTCGCTTGTCATTGCTTGTGACAAAAGATTTAAGCGAACAAATAATACTTATTCTTAAAACCGCCTATAATAATTTCTAACATTTTAATATTAGCATCCGGGAATAGACAATAGATACATGGATGCATGTTGCTGCAAGTAATATATTGCAAGGGATTTATCACCATAATATAAAGGGCTATATGTCAGTTACAAAGTATTATCACTAATTGTTAAAATTTATAATATTTGAAAAGAAGAACCCGTCCACAACGAAACTACTGGAAAATATATGGCAGATTTATGCAAGCACCCAGTTAAAACAATATATTTCTCAAATACCATACTTGTAATCTTTTACTTGTGTGTTTTTCCAAGCTGATATATATAATAAGCAACCTTCGCTTACAATATCAAAACATTTCTTATTCATATTGCAATAATAATAGGAAACTGTTTACTGTTCGTCTAGATGTGCCATAAGGCATGCTGCATCAACATTACTATGCAGCTGAAGAATATCCACGGTAGGTGGCTGATCTTAAATTGTAAAATTGATGTAATTATGCTTTATTTTTATAACCATGATATTACTGGTAAATAATTTTTCAAGGTAATAGTTGTTTATTTTTTTATTTCAAATGAAATTTAAATATATAATAATAGAGAAGTTTCATACTCAGCGGAAAATATTGGGTAATATTGTGTTCTTCTCTGAAAGCGTTAATAGCAGTCTTTGTAGCAAACATGATGGCTGGCAACGACACAATCAGCAGCTCACCAACAGTTTTAAGACTTGTTTTTTGCTTACAAATGCAATGTTTAAAATTGTACGTTTTCGTTTAAATGTGTTGTTTAACTTAAACTGAGTTGACACCAATAATAAAATACGAGTAGTTTTCAGATTAAATGTGTCTTTGGCAGTTTTGTTTGAATATGATCTAAGAAAAAAATTAAAATCAGGAGTAAGCTTGAAACAAAATAGGACAGTGAAAAAATCTACGTTTGGCAAAGGTTTTGGGATTATCAGCAATGTACCGTGATCGAGTATTGCCAATCCCTTACGAACAAAAAAGAATGATTCCAATAAATCTTTGGTAACGATTTATACAGAATAAAACTAAAAGCTTTTCAGCAAACTGAGTCTGCTAATGGATTCAACGGCTCAATATTGTGTTTGTTGCGAAGAAACAGAAGTTCAGAGGAGTATGCTTAGCAAATCTACACAATACCGATTATGAAGTTTTTTGACGCATAAAAGAAGTAACGGCAACACGTTTTGAACCTGTCAATGTTAATTTTGTGATAATTTATTACCCAAATTTAGTTTCTTAATTGTAGAACAATTTGCATCAGTTACAATAGCGGTTTATGTAAATATATCAAGAAATACTAAAGATTACTATTTGTTGATAATTTTGTACCTTTAGAAGGCATATCATCAAATGCATTCGGTGTGTTCTTCGTCAAAGGAACGTTCATGACTCGAGGAATTGCTTGGGCTGGCGGTGGTTTATATTCCTGAAACAATCAATACTTACTCTATAATTACAAGAAATTTTCTACACCTACTCAAAGTGACAGGTATGTCTCTTTATCAATTCAATGAATCGAGTCGATTTATCAATTCAATTAATTATGATACAAACCCATGTACCTGTGGTATGGATCTGGCCTATAATTGCATCATATGTCTCCCTTTCATGGATACAGTAGCCATTCACATCATACATGAGCCTTCTACTTGTCCTACGTCTAAAAGAGGATTGAAACTGAAAGAAAAACAGTTTTATCTAATCAAAGAAAATATTAACAAAGCTTTAAATATTTCATTTTGATGCATGTATTTTTTTTTCAGTAAAGATATCCTGCTGACATTCTCTTCATGGATAAAACTTCGTAGCTAATGCAGTTTTATTTAAAATTTTGTAATTTTATGATTTTTAAATCATACGCATGCGAAGTTATCGCTGTCTTCATTATAATATTGCCTAACCTCTTGCCCACATCGAAAACTCCGTCAAATTGAATAATAGCACTCTCTCCTCTAAGAAGATCAACTTCTGTCAGAGCCGCAGCAGCACCCAAGATAGAGTAAGCATATTTCCCTCCTTGGGAATTCCTCGCAATCTGCTAATCTAATACACTTATATATGTTTTGTTATCGTCCCACACGTAAGCACTAATAGTTTATTAAAAATTCAGCCAAGTTTGATAAATTTATTGTTCCAAGCAAAGTTCAGGTAAACATAGACCTATAGCTGTACTTAGCAGATAAAATTAACTTCAGAAAGCAAAGCCATTTGCAGCAGTTCAGTACAATCTTAATTGCTGCCAGATTTTACTGTGTCTAACCGTTCTCTGAGCCCCTTCAACACTCGGGGCACTCAACAGCAAAGAAAATGAAGAAATTTTAGAAAGCAATATTCCATCATTAAATTTATAAATAGACTGGAATGTGCTTGAAAGTTTGATTTTTTTAATATTTTATGTGTTTCTTTAATAAGCCAGAAATTTTAGCAGCCGAAATCTCCAACTGCCTAAACTTCCACCAGTAAGGGCAATTTAAACACGAAGCATGAAGAGCAATATTTAGTTGAAAAGCAGCGCGATGGCCCTAACTATTTTTATACAAGGCATTGGAAACACTTAAGAAATACAAAAAGCGGTGATATTCGATGTCAGAGCAAATTTCAAAACCATAGCAGCCTGTGTATGCCAGTTGAATTACATAATAAAAATTTACCTATTTCTCAAAGGCAAAATTTAAGCACCTATTTCTCAAAGGCAAAATTTAAGAACTTGGAGAAAATAATAATTTAATAATTTTTTCTTCCCTTCAAGTATACTTTTAACAACGTTTCAGCCTGATTTTGACTTTCGTTTCCTTTAAAGACAAGAAAACTTTTTAAAGATTCCGAAACCTTTCTAAAACGGCCTTGTCAGTTTGAAACCTTTCTAAAACACGTACCGTTTAACGGTATCCACAGAACCACCTTCTGCCCCACACTATCAGGAGTAGTGCGTAACTGAAGCTGGAAATTTAAATTAACATTCAGTCTATTTAAAATGACTAGGAAGGACTTTACATCCATGAGTTCTTCTTACATAACCAAAACAATTTGCTACTTTGCTAACGCAAATAAAGCAAAAGCATTTATGTGATACATAGTCAGCAGATGCGACTTGCATGCACATGCTGTTGCAAACCTTATGCCGACCTTACGCGTGACACTTCTTCATAAACAAGTCATTGATTCTTTGCTTCACATCCTTATCTTGAAAATTAAAACAAAACCAAAAGCAAAAGCGAGTTGCAACCGCCAGATCAAGCACTACTAGTGTGTAAAATTTGTCTAGGGCCAGTTTATTCAGTCAATATATAATAAACAAAGATTTCTAAAACTGTTTGAAACACTACAGACAACAGCAGCTAAAGCTTCAACATCATTAGAGCTTGCTTACTTTCCACCAAAAGCTCAACCAAGACGAGAAATGTTTACATTACACTGTATAAGATATTCAAATTCATGACATTTTTATTGCTTTAAACTAACTAGAACTGCATTTTGCAAGCGAAATTTTCAACACTTGACAAACATTAAAAGCTAAAAAGTAAAACTCATTTGGCATGCGCTCCTCAATGACTCTTAAGCGACCCCCACCTCCCGAGGACGCCACCTGGACGAATCCGCCATGCCCCCCATTGGATTTATTAGTATGCCAATTGTTTTATTTGGACAAGTTTTTTCTAATGAAATTGTCATGCCATTGATATATTAGTAAACACCACAGCTTAAATCCGTTTATAAACCTTGTACATCTGCTTGGTTATGTTGGCTCAACAGCTTTTATGATTGAACGGACTGGCACTTTCTCTATGCAGGTAGAGCTCGCGAAACACCAATAGGCTGTGCTGTTTTGCTCAACCGTTACTTTGCTTTTAAATGCGCTGTATTTATTCTAAAATCAGCTGTGTTCGCATGGAGTTTTAAGCATGAAAACGAAAAAGGCGAGATGCACAATCTCAGATCAAGTTCTACATAAGTACAAAGTTTTGTGGTGCTAGGGCCTGTAGTGTCAGAGAAGAAGCTGAGACAAGAAAATGAATTTTACTATCAAGAAGAAAAAAGCACCACTGGCTGCCCGTACAAATTCATTTAAGCCTTGACCAAGTCAAAGACTTGTCAAGTGTTAATCATTCGGTGGTATCACAGTAAACAGAAAAAGTTGTGTTATAGAAAAACTAAAATATTTTTTGTAATTTATTTAGGATGTCATGCAAACTGAACTTTCCCATCAGCTAACAGCTATACTATATTGCTCCTATGCTTCTGTGTTACATTTTTGCTTGAGATATCTTTGACTGTCAGTGCATACCTAACTCCTTGGATGCTTTGTGCACAAAATTTATATGAAACAAAACTCCTTTGTGAAATTAGGCGTTTGTTTAAAGCTTTTTAACATTTGCTGGCCTATCAACTATAGAACATTAATCACAAATCCATTTTTATATTTTCTTCTTTATATTTGTAGCATTAAATATAATATTTTTTCGAATATATTTAGTTAACACTCCGAATTCATTTCTTTTAAATTACCAATGCCTTGCTGATGTCAACATTGTCTATGGTAGCACTGGCATATTCACTAGTACAAGAGACGCCTGTAACTCTTCATGCAAAAACGACGTATGATCTGTTTCACCACAGGTCTGGTGCATATTTTTTACATTGTAGTTTTGTTTTAAGTGGGGATGGCCAATGCACTTTAATACCATAACATATTTCATTCAAAGCGCAAGTAATCGTGTAGAATCATATCATCATGTCTTTTTCAAAGGTTCTATTTAAATGGTCTCTTTACGTAACGAGCTATTTCAATAATAAAATAACATTGAATCTTAATCACATGGCATGAAGAATTTACGATATCAATGTAAATCTGATTTACGACAGAAATTAGAAATGCAACATTTGTCGTTCCGTAACCTGAAGAACAGCATTTAGTTTCGTATTGGTTCATTATAGGCAATTTTATCGTCTGAGTGTTTAAATGCGTAGCTAGGCTGATTCAATGAGGTTGGTAAAAAAACATTCTCATAAAATTCTTCGCTGTCTTTTGCAGTTAAAACACTCGTCACAAACTATAATATAATAATAAAAAAGTAATACAACAAAACATTCAAGCAATTGAGGAATAATTGATGACAATTTTCCACCTGAACAGATTAAAATATTCTTGTCCTCTCAAATTCCAATTTGTTTCTAAAGTTCGTGACACAAATTCCTCAGTGTAACTCAAATATTTCGGGTACGAGTTTGACATTATTAGACGAGTTTTATTCTAATTTAATTACCTTTATATTAATATCATAGAAGTTGAAAAGCACTCAGTGAAAGGTTAAGTTAGGCCAAGAATAAATCTGACAAGTGTTGAAGAGTCCTAGCTTGGAACCCATAATCTGTTGTTCGATTCAAGTCTTGCCGACTCGTCAGAATTGTGTGCCATTACAGAGTTGCAATTACCTATACAGTTTTAGTTAGCAAAATACTTCGTATAAAAGTGCCATGATTAACTGCTGCTATAAAGCGCAAGGTGGATTCTATTATTACAGTCAAATAAGTTTATTACACCAAATGTTTATCGACTGACAGAAAATCGCAAGCATTAGGGTCAGTTTTATGTACGTGTATATTTTTGCATATTCTTGCTGTACAGATTGTGGGAAAAGAAGAGTGACCCTGGTGAAAGGGTCCGAGAGACAAGAGCTACGGACAAGGTCTCCCGAGGGCAAGCGTCTCTTAGAACAAAGGCCTCCGGGATCGCTGTTTAATATTTTTAAATATTTGTTATTTAAGAATCTCAAATATACTGACTGAAAAAAAGAAGTATCCAGACGTACAGCCAAATAAACAGTTTTATTTTTAAGAATCAAGTTTTCATTCTTGCACAACTCATATATTAGGTCATATTTATGTCTATGCATTTTTTGAGAAATTAATTTAATACCCAGGTAGGTGCGAAACAATGTAATTGCTACCATAGGTACTGTCATAGCGTGTTTGTGTTGGAGTGTAAGTACCGTTTATTGATACGTACAGTTTGGTGAATGATAGTCCTGTGTTTGAACAATTTTGTTCCAAAACCACGGATAAAAATGCCACGGCTCTCTGAATCAAAAAACGAGCAATCAGCATGTTGAGTGTGGGAGCATCCACGAGACAGGTGGCCAGACGCTTTGGGTGCACTCTAGCAACAATTAATCGTTTACGACGGTGCTATAAAGTGTCCAGAGCACAGACCGCGTAACTGGAGACCTCGTGTAACGACAAGATCAATGTATTCGCATACAGCATCTGTCCGACCGCTTTCAAACTGCTGTTATGACTGCAAACAATATTCCTGGCACTCACAACCCACTCAAATCCAACCAAATGGTAATCAATCGCCTCTGTGAGCATGGAATTCAATGTCGCCGGCCACTGGTTGATATCGTGTGCAACGCCCACCGACGTCAAAATCGCACTAACTGGGGCCGAAATCATAGCCAAGGAACGTGGAGACACCGCAGCTGGAGACGTGTGATATTTAGTGATGAGTCTTGATATCACCTGTATCGTGCAGACAGTCGTGCACGAGTATGCAGGCCTGTAACAGAACGTTACACCACATCCTGCGTACGACAAGTTCATCGGTTTCGCGGTTGCTCCTTGTTATTGATGGTAACCTGACCTCTAATCGCTACATTGACGCCGTATTAAATGCTCAAGTTATCCCCTATGTACAGCAGAATCCAGATGCCATTTTATGTACGATAATGAACGTGCCAACAGTACCTTATGACAAACAACCTTCAGCTGCTGCCATGACCGCCATATTCAACGAACCTTTATCCTATTGAATATTTATGGGATCATCTGTATCGCCAAATACGGGCCAGAAAACTACCTCCACGAAATCACACAGAACTCCGCCAAGCACTTATTGAGGAGTGGCATCGTTATCCCAAATACAAGATTAACACATTGGTGACGTCAGTTCTCAGAAGAATCCAAGCTATGCTCAGTGCTAATGGTGGACATATGCCATATTGAGAAAAAGAGAAAAAGTAAATGAAAATTGACACTCAAGATGCTGTGATTGCGCACTTAACTGATCGAATTCATTGTTTTCCATGACAACCTACGGAACTGATGTTGTACTTTAATATGTGAAACATTTACTTGGATTGATTGAGTAGTTTCAGAAATAATAGAGTTTAAAATTGCTGGTTGGGTCAGTATATTTACTTATGAAATGACACTGTTTTACTGATTTTTATTTATTTTCAAGTTGGACCTGATTACTGTAGCAATGCGCAAAATATAAAGCTATTCATTTTTGTTACAATAGGAATTATCAATAGCAACTTTTGAAAACATAATTACAAAAACACGATTGCAAGTGCTGATTTTTTAGCATATTTGCTGGGTGTATAATTGCAATTATCAATTGTAAAGGATTTTGTTGGCTATTACGTACTCTGAAACAGCTTATGTATTGCTTAAAGAACACTACTCTCTGTCATGGAGACCGCACTAATTGCAGAAACATGCTCCAAAAGCTACAATATCAATTGTCTAAATTTTGTATTGTTCAACATCAAATTTCAATAATGAAGCTCAGCACTTGTAAATGGATGAAACTTTCATGACCGTGTCAAAAATTTCATATCCGCTCTATACGATTCATGCATCCACAGAGTCAAATAATACGTTGCCCTTTCATTCTGCTGCCATACACTCCAAACAGGGAAACAACAGGTTGTTTCTACCATCAATACCAAAACCTTTATCGCAATATAATATTATAATATTGTAAAGGACCAAAGGGTAAGAAATCAGCTTGAAATCTCTAGCCGTTTTCGAAATAATGATCTTTCATGCAAAGCGGAGACTTGCGTCGTACATAATAACAACATAGCTTACCACTTTTAACACTAATCGTTTTATTTAAAAATGATAGTAGCGATTATTTAAGCGCCATGGGGCTGGAGACACTTTGTGTGATATGTGTTACCACTCGTGTCCAATAAACGAGGAGATAGAGATAATTTTGAGGGCAGACGCGGTTCGCATGGAGTGCAAATTTCATCAAAAAAGGTAGGGGGCTAATTTTCGTTAAAAAGGTTGTGTTATTTCAAAATATGCATTCCGCGATTAGAGGTTAAGTAAAAAAGTCGTGGGCATACATGGTAACCAGTTTTTAGTTTAGTGTCCTCCCGGGTTTAAGCATAATCGTTTAAGTTAGCTTTTCCGCGAAAGTCTGTTGATGATGCTTTTATGTCTTATAGGCGATCACTTTTTGATCATAACTAATTTTCAAATATGTTTTTCTTCTATGCAGTGTTCTGTTTTGGTCCGGTTTGACTTATTCATATTTTGTCGTTGAATAACACAAAGCATGTTAGCAAGTAAATGATTAATTTTCCTTGTCTCGGTGTGGAATTATATGTAATTTACAAAGTAAAACTCTACTTTAGAACACCGTTTAAGATGGAGAATGGCAATGATAATGTCCTGTCTGTTAACACCGCATCCCAGCAATCTATCGATAACTCTTTCAGCAGAAGTATAGTTCTATTGCATTAACCCGTGTGTAGCTTGCCATTCATGTAAATGTCCATCTTAATGCGTTCCTTACAACAGAACAGTATTAACAAATTTGAAGAAAATCACTGAAAATTCAGAAAAGATCATCACATTTGCTGATGTGGGAAATGCCAAAGTTATTTAAATTTATGTGTTTCATTCACCTTTTTTAAGTTTAAAACAAACTGGTATGTGATCTCTGTTACATCATGACATGCGAGATGCACCTGACGGGCACCGCATACAGTCGTAGCATTCAGAGGCTTAGGCACAGGCATAAGCCAAAGTGACACCACTGATACGTTTGTGACGAAAATCTTTTTTGTTTTGTGTAACGAAAACGATGGCTGCATAGCACAGTTAAGTATCTGATAGTAAAAAACAGGAGATTCTAGTGCTATTTGGCTATCTAGGGCACGGTTGTTTGTGGGTTTCTGCGTGGAGTGCCAGTTACATTAAAAACGTGGGTAATTTTCACTTAGTACTCTGCGTTCCCAACAAAATGTAATTATTTTGGAATTATACTCTGCGTTTGGTAAAAGGGGGTATTATTTCAAAACTCTCTTCGCGATCCTAGAGTCGCCCCCTAGGGATCTGCAGCAATTAATATCATTTTCTAATTACTTCTTTATTCGAAATGCTAAGATAAAAACAAGAATATCCAGGGACATTGTGACCAGCGGAGATATAGTGAATCATAGATCAATATGCTTGTATGGTCCGCGAAATGTGGTAGCGATATTGTAAAAACCGGTTGGTAAGAGTTGAAAATTCCTACAAATTTTAACGGAATCCGGTTAGAACTGTAGGGGAAGCATTTTGACAATTGGATGCTAAATATTTTTAAATGCTCCCATTTAGCCAATTTTGCTTATTACCAGAAAAGTAACTTTATCCCCTAATGAACTGTGCGAAAAAATGAAGATCAAAACTTTGAAAGAAGAAGGGCTTGGCTATCAATTTTGCTACCAAAAAAATTTGCACTCCTTATTTTTCCAATTTTTGGTGGATCATGTAACATTTCAAGGGATGAAACAATCCAAATTTGGGGAAAAACATTTGGAAAATTGGCGGATTTACAGATAAGTATTTTTTTATTAGAGAACCATCTAGGGAACAACCGTTCGAAATTAGAAAGACAACCGATCAAAATTGTGTTGTGGAAGAAGTATTTTGAAAATTGGCTACTAAATTTTTTAACCCTCAAATTAGACAATTTTTTGCCTATCGCCAAAAAAGTTACTGAACACTGATGGAAAATCAGAACGCAATCCTATCTAAATTGTGAAAGACGAAACATTTTGCAAACTGGCAACCAACAAATTTTAAATGCTCCGTTTTTCGTTAATCGCCATGAAAAGAAGGACTGTCTAGAAAACAGGTAAAATTTAAAGGCATCCCATAAAAATGGTGAAAGGACAAACAACCAAAATTTCGCTGCAAGAAAAAATAAAATGCCCCTTATTTGGCTAAATTTGGTAGACCGCCAAAAAAATTCAAGAAAAGCTCATTCAGTGAAATTTCGTATAACATTTAAATATAACCTCATCCAAATTGCGAGAGTAGAAGAATAAATTGATAACCATAAAATTTTACTTGTCCCCATCCCGTTCTGCCAATATTTACTGAATCAACGAAAAAGTAAATTCTCAATAAAGAACTATGCAGGTAACAATCGTATAAAATTGCAAAGAGATCCCATCAAAATTGTGAGAGAAGAAACATTTTGAAAACTGGCTACTAAATATTTTTAAATGTCCTCATTTAGCAAATTTTTGGCGTATTGCCAGAAAAGTAACTTTTTAAAAGACGGGACGTCTAGTTAACATTTATCAACAATTTGAAGGCAATCCGATCAAAATTGTAGAAGAAAAAGGGCTTTGAAATTTTTTCAAGAGGCCTGCCATAGCATTCGTACAAATGTACATAATTTAGAAAGGAATCCGATGAAAACTGAGGGGGAAGGACTATTTCAGGCAAAATTTTAAGCAAAATTTAAATACGTACGTACGCACACACCTACATACGTACATACTGACGACGGATATCCGTCTACTGATGTGATAAGACCAGCCCGACGCAGTAGGCTGGTCTAGAAACTGTTACCTCGATTTGTATAACGCTACACGGAGCATCGAATCAGCTAGAAATCAGGTACCGACCAATAGTTGTGACGCCGTCTATTGTCTATTAGGTGTCACATCCTCGAAAACTACTTTAATAAAAATGCAATTGCGAGTAAATTCTGTCTGCACTATACAGGTAATTCTTTATGTTTTATAATAACATTTATGACTATGCAAACAACTCTTTGTATTGCAGCTTATCAAACAGATCAAGCATTACAGATTTTTATGCTTGGCGTTTTCATTTCCCTGATTTATTGAATTCGTACGATTCAGTGAAGTGTTTCCGTATCATTCCTTTTCCCGCCATAGCCTTTTCTCGCCAACTGTTCTGAGACGGGTAGGGTTAGAACAACCAAATTTGACTGAGGCATAATATAACATGTACAGTTCATGCTCAGTTGATTCACACTGAGATATTTAATTAATTTCAATCTATGATGAAATTCTGTCATCAGAATTATTAATTTCAAAAGCATCCGTAGTAGATAGACTTTCATCGTGTTTCAAGTGTAACCTGCTAAAATTCTAAAAACTCATGACTAAAACCTTCTTGTAGTTTCAATCAAAGTTTTTGTGTTTCTGTTTTTCTTCGAGATTTTTCCAGCTTTTTGACAGTATTTGAGACAGTGTGGACTTAACAAAATTAACAAAACATATGACGAAATAATACAGCCTACAGTTCCGTTGAAGAACAACCTGGAATATTTATTATTAAATTTTGAAACGATTCAACTACGACTGCCATACAAGTAAGACTGTGGTTTTGGTCTTTTATTGGCTCATGCTTTGGTCAATTTCAACGAAATCTTCAAACGAAATGCAAAACTCGTACCATAGCCTCTTGGGTACATTTCTGTAACAATTTAAAGCAAGTTTACGTGTCACGAGAGAACTTCCCCTAAGATGAAGATCATGCATTCATTTGCGCAATGTCATAAGTAATGGTGCTTAAGTTATTAAAATAAATTATAATGTAGATTATAGGAGCAGAAAGAATGCGTTTTCTGGAATTTGACCGTTTTCGGTTAAATCACCTGACAAACTACAAATCTGATGAAAGAACTTTAGGCGAACATTCCTTTCCAAATTAAACCCGAAGGATCAGGTCTGTAAGAAAAACATCCTTTTGTCGCCAAGTCGCCAACGAAATACACTTCTAATGGAGGTACTTTTTGGGAACATGTCAATTTTCTTAGCAGTCGGGCCCGAATTGAAGGAAGAATAGTATTTTTATCATGTCCTTACAATGTGCCATTTAATACTAATATTTTGGACATTCCAGGCACAATTTAAAAAAAACGGATAAGAAATATCGGAAGGACATAGTTTAAAAAATTATATGCACGATATATGAACGAATAAGTGATGGGAATAGCCCATCGAAGAAAGTCGGCTGGCCTAAAATGTAAAATATTGGGTGTTTTTTTTTCAGGATCAAAGCTTTTGCTTCCCTTTCGTCATAGAAAAATTGCAAAAATATGAAAAATAGTGAAGCATTAAGATCCATATATAACACGGCAATTTTAGTAGCCCAAGTTTGAAGAGGAAGTTGACCTCGAAACCCTAAACAAAGCGGGTCTTAGAGAATTCTGCCATGTGCCTTTTCCAAAAACAGAGAAGCTTTAAGCACAGGTCGTTTCTTGGTTGAGAAACTACGAGTGACGTCACGAGTTCCTTTTAGCCAGGAAACCATCTGTGTGAGAAGCTTGTCAGTTTTTAACCATAGTTGCACTGGAATATTAACTTCGTATCAAGTAAGCAAAACTTCGCAGACTGCAATGATGCGCATTAGTGACGAGCGTAGGTCAAAAGCCCATGCATATCGAGTATTTAAGAAAAAATTGTCAAAATCAGAAAACATAATGATGAAGTAAAAGGAATATCTGTCAGGCTTTTAGCTAGAAAATTCAGAAGAAAGATAACTGTGATTATAAGACAAACCCGATCTCATCAAGATAAAATACCAAAATTTGTATATATTATTTATATGAATGCAAAATACCGGAATATGTATATATTGATGTATATATTTAATGGGGAAGTTTGTTTTGAATGGTAGTTTTGCCATCAACATTTTGCACGTTAAATTAGCCAGGGATGGTGCAGCTGACAAGGACCATTTAGAGGTATTCTTGGAAGAAAAGATGCATTATTACTGTGCAAAGGCAAATGCAGAGAGTGATGAGCATTTTCAATATAAAATGGTTAGACTAGGGAGAGACATACATGAACATGTTGCTGAGGAACTACATGAGCGAACTGGGGAACCAGTGGGACAGTGTAGTATAGAAAAGTTATGAAGTTCCAGTCAATGCTAAAGGGCTATCAAATCTTCATAGTGTCAAAGGAACAGTTCAATAGCATTTTATATATATATATATATATATATATATATATATATATATATATATATATATATATATATATATATATATATATATATATATATATATATATTTATATATATATATATATATCCTCCAAGCAAACCCTGCTACCTTGTGGGTCACATAGTGGATATGATTGTCTAAGCTAGTCAACCCTAACAGAAAACTGCAACCGAACCGGCTCCGGACGCATTAGCAAGGTCGAGATACTGGGCAAATTTGTGTCTTCCATCTGCTCATGCTATCCGTAATGTAAGGAGAGGTCACTCCAGCCTTGTTGCTCACCCCAGCAAGGAAACAACGCGGGAGACGTCAGTTACGGGTTATAAGTTATAATCTTGCATGTCATACGTCTGACCTCTACTTTTATCACTTATTGCATCCCTACATTTTTTAACTGCTCAACTCCAACCAGGCAGACGCGATCGGTTTTGATGTTGCAAGTTTTTAGTCTTGCCAGGAGAGTTTTCCATGTTCTAATGCATCCTCCAGTGATAAGCTAATTTTTCTGATTTTTTTTATTTTTGATCTTCTGAAGCACCCCCCCCCCCCCAATTTGTTTTGCTGACTGTCAACAGAGCGCTGGTCAAACTTTCCAACCATCTGCAACTGGAAAGCCTTGTCTTGTGATTCCAGTTTATAAGTTTCATCAAGATAACACTACAGCTTTATCAAAATCTAGTCCAAAGTGCGCCACAACTGATTAATCTAAGAGCAGTCTCATGGCAATAGTATTTTGACCTATTTGCTTAGCTTGGATAATCCAACTGTCAGTTTTACCAAATAGTGAATTGTACACTGCGTTCGATTTACACATTTGCGCTTTAATATAATGTCACGTCGTGCCTTCTCAATTCTGCAACAAATATGAGCCGTTTGCGGGTCGTTGGCCTGGATAATGGTCCTTCTATTGTGGCTGCACAAATTGCTGTAACATGTAAGTCTGCGCTCTCGTCACGATGTGTTTCGCCATGTATAACCCCAATTATTGCTCCGATAAATGCTCAAAGTTGATATGATCATTGCATTTCTTTATGATCATTTTGATCTTTTATTGTTTTAGCAAGTCACATTCTGAATCAGACATGCTATCAAAATGAGATGAAATGATATTTTCGGCTTCATTGTTTACGTCTGAAATTACGTCATCAATGCCTCTGCGCTTCAAAAAGATGAGTTTTTAAATCTTAATTGCAATATCAGTTTATCCTAACCTCAGCGATAACAGTCTTGAATATATTTTATTGAGAAAGTGATGAAGTAAAACCTGTTAAAACCAGACACCGTTGGGACCGAGCTAATTTGTCCGATTTAAGGAGGTGTGCAGTATATCGAGGGTCAAGATGAGGTCTTATATTGCATAAAAATAAATCACCAAAAACTTCAAGATCAACACTTGCATCCTTTCCGCACATTGCTTGAAATTTGATGCAAAACCTTCTACGAAAATTTTTGAGGCACCTGTTTTATACTTTAAGGCCAAAGTTTAATCTTTTTGCAAATATTTAGCTTTTTGGCGACAATGGTCGAGAAACATTCTGGCCTCTTACCCTCAAAACCATGAATAACAGTTATTTTTTTTTATTTTGTCAACGTCCCTACACGAGTCTAGATTATTTGCTGAGGAGTTCTGTGCCGAATCCCATGTTTAGTTTTTAAAATCTACGCTCTCCCATTATTTGCCATTATCTCGGGTATTCCAGACAACAACACGACATTATTCCGAGATTTTCACATTCCTCAGTCTCTTTCAAATTATAATCCATCTTCTTTAAATCATCTGCAACAGTATTTCTTGTCTAAGGCAAATTCTCCTACTAATCTGAAGACTGACTTTTCATTATTCATTTTTATCCTCGGGTTTTACTGTATATTGCTAGTATAAATAGGACAATATGCCGACCTCAACCACTTCATATCTAAAACAAGGTGTAACAGTAAGCCAATCAGTAAGCCAGTCAGTGATAAGCATGTGACGTGAACCGTGTGTGGTGAAACGTGTTTTACAAAATTCTATCATTATAAGCTTTTTTCTAAGGACATTGATTACCTATGATAATAATTTTTAGATGCATTTGAACCAAGTTTATGGGCTTTTGGAAATATATGTGTAGTTAAGGAATAATTATTTTAACATTGACTTTGATAGACATTTTGCTTGGAACTTTGCTTTGAACTAGAGCTAAGGTACTTAATTAGATTAACCCTTAAACAATAGAAATCATGTTAGTACATTATTTATATTAGTGTTTACGTACCTCGTTCGTTCAATCTCGGCGCATTACTTTGATTTTGATTCTTATATTATAATGTGTCAAGGCATTTAAACAAGAATTACTATCGCTCGGAATACAAGACACAAAATAGAAAAGTGAATAGATGTAACCTGAGCGGTACTCGCCAAATTTCAGTTTTGGATAGTAAAGATCAGCTGATAGAAACACGAGCAAGCATTTGAAAGTGAATATCTATAATTTGATTGATGTTAACCTCGTAAATAGAAATAATAAGGATACCAACAAAAATACCAAATTTGCTATTGAAAATGCTAGATCCATCGGAAGTTCTCACGAGTCTATAAAGGATTTCTTCAGTGATATTTTTGCCATAACCTAGACACAGCTAGGTGACAGCGAATCGGATAACTGGTTTCTTAGTGAAGTCAACCCATCGGGATATGGGATTGAAGTCGTGAATTGAAAAAAAACTCGTGGTGGGGGCTTTGCTATCATTTCAAGAAGAGATTTTACAACACTACTTCCCGCAAAGGATTATTCATCATTGGAATTTCTTTTAGCCAGAGTAAAATCATAAAAAAGGAGCATTTTGAATTGCCGTGGTATACCGAATACAATCATGTTCTATGGAACTATTGCTATGGGAATTTCGCCCTTTCATTGAAGCATCCTGTTTCAATGGTCCTGCTTTAATCTTCGTCGGTGATTTCAACATTGATGTTTATGTCGCAAAAAATCGAGCTACACTTAACTTTCTCGAGTTGTTAGACTCCTTTGACATGACCCAACATGACCGAACATGCTCCAACCATGAGCAGATCCACAAATTAGACTTGGTGCTTAGCAGAGATGACGATCGCACAAAAATACTTGATCTAGAGATAAAAGATCAAATCTCAGACCATTTCATTGTAAGTGTTAGCTTCTCCTTTTTAAGACCAGAAATTATGAAAAAATCGATAAGCTTCCAAAAAATAAAGGCTATTCAATATCACGCACTGATGAAAGATATGTCAAAAATGGAAATATTTTCAAATTTTGAACAAGTTACTGATCTAAAGACTTTAATTGGAACCTACAACCGTGCGCTTCAATCACCAGCACCAAGTCGCGCCTCTTTGGCACCAGAGTCACTTACTGGAAGTGACTACGAAGTATGGAAAGACTGGCTTTGTGGTAGACAAAGTAGCTTACCAAACTAAGCTAAATCTTTATGGTAAAGCAAAGACGCTGCAAAAAAGATTATTATAACAGTAAACTATTAAACTTCAGAGCAGACTCTGGTGCTGTATTTAAAATCTCCAATCAATTACTTCATTGTCAGAAATCGAACCCTTTACCAGAATATTTAGGTTCCACTGAACTTTGCAACGATTGTGCTTCATATTCAAATCCAAAAATTGACAATGTAAGAGATAAATTCCATGATCTCGACCTGACTGTTGCACGAGCACTTGACGCTGAACCCAACTGCACTGGCTTGCATGAATTTCGCCCGCTAGCTTTAGAGGAGGTTGAGTTAATCATATCTAGCTCAGCTGAAAACCTGCAGTCTCGATCCATTCCCAACTACCCTCCTGAAGCAATGCATTATTATTGCTGCACCATTGATTAGGCATATCATAGGCAATTGACTGCAACAAGGAATTGCCTCAAACTTACCATTTTTCTAAGCTAATCAAAAAGGCGTCTCAGTAATGAGTTTAAAGTAATCTGGAAAATTTGACCATACCTTACCCTCGATGCCGCTAAGACAATTGTCTATGCATTAGTGACAAGTAGGCTGGACTATTATAATACGCTTCTTGTCGGCTTACCCGATAGATCATTGCAAAAGCTACAGAAAGTGCAAAATTACTGTACTGTATTACGGTACTATATTTTAATCAATAATATCGTCAAGTCGCTGTTTTTGTCAAGTCCTGTTTGGTAGTTTTGAGAGTCTAAATAACGTTGCCTTTGGATTGTTTCGTTACAAGATCTTTAGCGACGACGTCATTTCCCTGTTTCAGACTAAATGACGAAAAGGGACATATAAGACCGACGAAATAGATTATCACCAAAAGATTGACAAAATGATATACATTATTGAGGAATACAAAGAAATCGAAGAGAATTTTGTGCTTAAGCAGCTATCTAAGCAACTGAAACATAGTAAATATTTGCCTCGAGTTTACCGAAGCATTGTTTTATTTTCAAAAATGTAAACGCAAACATGTTATCGAGGAATACAAAGAAAAAGAAAACGGAGAAATTTGTTGTTGAAACACATGGAAGTTCGCCGGAGGGCTATCGTACAATGAAACACATGTAACAACGTGGAAATGCGTATTCGCAAATTGTAAAGTTTTTGTATTGCACGCACATGTTAACTTAATAAGACAGACCACATGTGAAGTTTTTGGAAACGCGTAAAGTAACATCTTGTTTAAAAGCCAGAGCATACAGTATTCCCTCTGACTTTCTTTTTCCTTACTTTAGATCTTTTAAACTAAAGATATCAAATCAATTTACGTTTCTGAAATAAAACTATCAAAATAAAGCTCTACTAAATCTCAATTGGTCGCTTGATAATGCCAGCAGAATATCCAATCAAACATAGAATTACATTAATTTCATTGTTACAATTGTTTTAATATTTTAATTTTGATGAACAAAAACACTTAAGAAATTGAGTGCAAAGTATATTACAAGATGAGAAAAGATATTATTTAATATTAAACAGTAAAGTACATTCATGACCATCTCCATGAAATCAGCCAACCTTTATGGGACTGACAACTAACAATTGCCTTAAATAACATTATACAATTGTCATATAGTTACGGTACGTCTAACCATGTAGCAGGTAGTTTTGCTTACTTTGTTAATCAGATTTGTAAATCTCCTGTGGACTAATCAGAAAGTAGTTTTTCCTGTACAAGTGCAACAATCTGTGTTAGCTAATTCTTAAAATCGCCACATGCTTGTTTGAATTTGTTGGTGACAAACGTTTTAAGCGAACGAATAACAATACTTCATAACAGCCTATATTAAATTCTAACATCATGGACAATAGATACATGGGCATATTATATGTTGCTACCTGTAAAATATTGTAGTGGATATATCACCATTATAAGAGTCAATTTCAAAGTATTATCACTATTTGTTAAAATGTATAATAACTGAAAAGTGGAACTCGTCCAATGTGAAACTACTGGAAAATATGTGACACGATTATGCTAAAAACCCAATAAAGACAATA
The DNA here is from genome assembly GCA_949752745.1 of Protula sp. h YS-2021. Classification (NCBI taxonomy): domain Eukaryota; kingdom Metazoa; phylum Annelida; class Polychaeta; order Sabellida; family Serpulidae; genus Protula; species Protula sp. h YS-2021. The sequence continues at coordinate 34,173,450 of OX457025.1, forward strand.
AATTTCTCAAATACGATACTTGTGATCTTTTACTTATATGTATATATATATATATATATATATATATATATATATATATATATATATATATATATATATATATATATATATATATATATATATATATATATATATATATATATATATATATATATATAAGCAGTCTTGGCTAACAATAAACTTTTCTTCTTCATATTGCAATAATAATGGTAATAAACTGCTTATTGTTCGCCTAGATGTGCCATAAGACATGCTGTATCAACTTGGCAATGCTGCTGAAGAATGTCCATGGTAGCTGGCTGATCTGAAATTGCAAATTCGATATAATTAAGCCTTTTCTTTATAACCATGATCTACCATGGTAAATCATTTTTAACAGTAATGGCTGTTTAGTTTTTATTCTAATGAAGCTTAAATATATAAAGCTTAAATATAAAATAACATGGAGGTTTCATACTCAGCGGAAAATATTGTGTAACATTGTGTTCTGCTCTAAAGGCGTTGATAGCATTCTTCGCAGCAAACAAGAAGGCTGGAGACGACAGCATCGGTGGTTCACCAACAGCTGTAAATACCGTTTTAAAGCTTGTTTGTTTGCTTATTACTACACTATTTGCTTACAATGCACTGTTTTCGCTCGTTTGAAACTTTTTCGCTTTAAATTCTAATTTCAACCAGGTTTGACACAAAAAAATACAATACGAGGTTTGGATAAAAGTGTCCAGGGCAGTTTTATTTCCATTTGGTCCAAGAAAAAATTCAAAATCAGCAGTCAACTCGAAACAAAACAAAAAATAAATCAATATACGTTTAGCAAAGGTTTTGTGGGGTGGAGGCAACCTCATGAACAATATCATGTTGTCGACTGAGTATTATCAATCCCTTAAGAACACAAGAATAATTTCAATATATCTTTAGAAGCATAGTAAAGATGAATAATTTTTAATTACTGCTTCAATTTTTGATGTATGAAAGAAGTAACAGCAAAACGTCTTTAATCTGTCAATGTGTTTTGTGATAATTAATTATCCAAATTTAATTTATTAATTGTGGAACAATTTGCACGAATTACGATAGCGGTTTATGTTAATAAATCAAGAAGTGCTAAAAATATTATATTTTGTTCATAATTTTGTACCTTTAGAAGGCATGACACCAAATGCATTTGGTGTGTTCTTCGTCAAAGTCACATTCATAACTCGAGGAATGTCTTGGGCTGACGGTGGTTTATATTCCTGAAAAAAAAAACAAATAGTCTGTAATTACAAGTAAATTTACTACACCTACTCAAATTAACAGGTATGTCTCTTTATCTCTGAATCGAGGCGGTCCATCATTTTAATTAATTATGATACAAACCCATGTGCCTGTGGTAAGAATTTGGCCTGTAATTGCATCGTATATCTCCTTTTCATGCATATAGTAGCCCAGTCCCATTATAAGGGAGCCTTCTATTTGCCCTACGTCTAAAAGAGGATTTAAACTGAAAGAAAAACAATCTTATGGTATCAAAGAATAAACTAACAAAATGTTAAAGTGTTTCATTTGATGCGTGTATTTATTTCAGTAAAGAGGAGTAATGTAACAAAATTTATTACATTTTCTTTTATAGGTACTTTGGTGACATTCTGTTCATGGATATAAAGTTAACGTATAACGCAGTTTCATCTTTTAAATTTTGTAATTATACGATATTTAAATCACAAGGTTGCGAAATTATCGCTGTCTTTTTTATTAAATTATCTAACCTTTCCCCCACATCGAAAACTCCGTCAAATTGAATTGCAGTACTCTCTCCTGTAAGAATATCAACTTCTGCCAGAGCCGCAGCAGCACCAAATATAGAATAAGCGTATTTTCCTCCATGGGCATTCTCGTAATCTGCAAATCTAATACAGATATATTTGTTTTATCACCTGACACGTAAAAGGTTATAGTTTATTGAAAATTCAGCCACATCGTTGTTTTGTAAGTTTATTGTTGCGAGTTAGGTGAATGTAGGCATAGATCTATACCTGTACTGAGCAGATAAATCAACTCCAGAAAGCATAGCTTTTTGCAGCAGTTCCCTCCAGTTTAAATTGCCACCAGACTGCAACTGTACTTTGTTCAACCGTTCCCTAAGCACTTTGCAACACTCAATTACACTCTGAAGGAAGCAAAGAAAACAAAGAAATTAAAAAAAATCAGTTATTAAACATATAAATTGACTAGAATATGGATGTGCTAGCGAACGAGAACTTGATTTTTTTAAAATATTTTATGTGTTTCTTAAACAAGCCAGAAATGTGAGTAGAAGAAATCTCAAACTGTCTAAAACACGACCAGTAAAAACCATTTAACCATGAAACATAAGTATTTGCTAAGGAGCAATATAAAGCTGAAAAGTAGCATCCTGAAAAGTAAATTGACGGCTGATTCCAGCTTAATTAATGGCTGTTTAATCCTGCAGTTGCCTTTCCTGGCTTATCATAGTGCGGGATTTTTATCTGCTGTTTGAAGACTGTGTACCATGTAATAAGCTCTTTGGGCTTATTAAACATACGATGGAACCAAAACAACTACCTGCTACTGCAGTAGATAAGCCACCTAAAAATCTAAAGTCTGTAAGATTGACAGGTTAATGTCTATTGTGGAGTCGCTGGAAGCCAGAATTACAACTTTTAAGAAACGTCTCTATACCACGCCAGATCATACTCCAATCGAAGCAGTCCAGACGCCACAGGAGGACATTAGTCTATATGACTGGGTGACTACATTCAGCCACAACGTCCAAACCGGAGCTTTCTACAGCCGGAACTTCAAGTAAGACTAATAAAAACCGCATGTCCGCTGCTCGCTTGGTTCGTATATCTATTCTTTGGCCCCATCAGATGGTACATCGCACAGGGGCCAAAGATCTGGCCTTTGACGATATCACACTTGCTGAATATGACGCGGGAACCTGTAACATTATTCAACTTCCGGAGATCTCCCAACTAGAAAAATACTGTAGAATAGACCATATCAAATATTTGATGTCTCTCGTTGCTGTCTTTCCATGGCCCAGGGTTCGTTATGTATGCGCTCTGTATGCGGCAGCGCTTGAAGAGAATCAATGTGGTATGAGGCAATGGACGAACTCACTGTCCTCCCTGAAAGAAACCATGTTGCTGTCTCACCAGCCCAACAGCCCATCCAGAAGAAGCGCCAGTCCTCAGTTTTGCCGCAAGTATAACTTTGATACTAGAATACTACAAGTTTCATCACGCCTGCATCCATTGCTGGAACGAGTCCGGATCCCTGCTCTCTCATCCAGTGCGCGACTGTCCTCAAGAGAAGATCAACACCCACAGACCGGCAAAAAACGGAGAAGACAATCCGAAAACAACCTACATTCGATAGACAACACGTCGGTGGATAATGCTGCATTCATGCCTCTCCTTTATGATGTCGGTAACATGCTTTCGATTTATAATCAAGTTTTCAGTGTAAATACGCGTAATGTCGTTGGGATTTGTATTTCTGTACCCAGTAATCATAACGTATCACCATGGCAATCTTTACTAGTAGACTATAGTGATAAGCGGGTATGTGATTATTTGCAATTTGGGCGGCCAAAGGGATTTTGCCCCACAGGGAGTAGAATTTAATTATAATCACAGCTCAGCAATCAGGCACGCTTATCGAGTTGATGAAGTGATAAACAGTGCATTAGCTGCGGGGGCATTAATTGGTCCGTTTCAACAACCCCCTCTGGGAACAACATTAACTTGCTCCCCGTTAGAAGTGGTATCGAAGGACCCCTCTAAATTAAGGATGATAGTGGGTGCTAGTTTTCTCGTAGAATTATCTCTTAATAATGGAATTCCCACAGACGACTTCTTAGTGCAACCATTTAAGTTATCGTATCCATCAGTGGAAACATTTGCAGAAATGGTTCGAAAAGGGGCAGGGGCTGTCTGATGTTTACAACGGATTTGTCAAATGTTTATAAGCAGATTCCTATCTGCCCAAAAGACTGGAGTTTGTGTGGAATTACGTGGCCTTTCTTATATAACCTTTATGTGCGTCAGTTTTTTGGCCTATGGTCCAGTGCGTTGGAGTGCCAGCGCATATCGTTGTGTGTTAAGAATATAATGGGTCGAAAAGGGTATGATATCTGTACTTATCTCGATGATTACGGTGGTGTCGAGGTACCCCGCAAGGCACTTATGGCGTTTCAAAAAGGCAGTTGTTGCAAAATCTTTGTTTGGCTGAGAATGAGCAAAACGCTTGTTTTCCTAGCACACGAATGGTTTTCCTAGGAATCCGGTTCGATCCCTATGCGCTTACGCGAACAACTCCACCTCCACCAGCTGCAGGTGTGTTGCCGGGTACTAAAGGAGTGGCTTGCATTTGCATTTTGCACCAAACGGCAGTTACAAAACTTGGTTGGCAAATTGTTGCACGTTTCGGTATGCATACGTCATCGCAAAATATTTATTAACAAGATGCTGAATTTGCTGAACTTGAATGGTCGGTTCCCGGGGGGAATATTTGCCAGTGATGCTAGTAAGGCGGGTATTGCAGCCATTAACTATTGCGAGAAAGTTATTTCAGAATTACGTTAAAAGAAGAACATAAATCTTTTTCTATTCACGCATTAGAAATGCTGGAGCTAATAGCAGCAGTTAATGTGTTCGGTGGTCGGTGGGTGGCAAGAAAATAAAGGCGTACTGCGATAATCAATATACGGTCACCGGTAAATCCACAGATATCATGATGCAGGCTTGTTAAAGGAACTGTTTTACTGACTATCTATCTATTCGTTTGAGGTACAGTGTGTTTACAGAAATATTTTCCCTGGCATTTTGAGCAGACATTGCGATGATAGTTATAAATGCCAGTTGCGAAAACTAACACGGGATGGAGACTGGAAAAGTTCCTGCTCAGTATCAGTTACTGAGTTTCATCCACAGCTGGTGAAAGAAGTGATAAGTGTCACAGGCCTACTGTGTTTTTTCTTTGTATAGAGCTAAACCAGGCGGTGATGAAGTCCTTGGATCGCGAAATTTACCAGATCAAAGGGGATGCGTATGCCCTGGGAACCAACAAAAACAGAAATTGTCAGAAAAAGGCATTCTTGTTCGCCCTCTTTTGTAATTTTACTCCAGTTCCTGTCGAGTGATAATTTACAGCATCATTCAATGTTTTTTGGTACGATCTGTGAAAGCATTTCAGGCACTGAAAAATTACATCGATGGAGTTCGTTTTACCACTGTCAGCTTGGATATCAATTTAACGTCGCCAATGACTCTAAAGTGCAGCTGTTGTTAAGGGGGTTAAGAAAAACATTGTCAGCGTATGAGAGCCGTAAATTATCAATTACTATCAACATGCTTAGGCATATTTACTTCTGTGTAGATCTTACCAATAAACTACATGTCACCCTGTGGGCATCATTTTAGTAGCATTTTTTGGGTTTATTAGGAAATCAGATGTGGTACCACAGAATGCCCAAGCTTTTTGTTTAAATAAATATCTGTCTCGTAATTCTTTCGTTAAAACGTCATTTGTATACTTAGTCAGCACTGATCAATTTCACCAGGCAAGTCACAAAATTTCTCTTCCTTAAATACCCCAGTCACCCCTTTGCCCGGTTACGGCATTGAAAAATATGTTTCAACTAATACCTGCCCCAGATAACTCTCCAGCTTTTGTCGTTCCATTTTAAGGAAGAGTGTTAGCCCTGACTCATTGTTCATTTGTAAGTTTTTTACGTAAATTCTTACAACTGTGTTGGTATGACACCTCCCGTTTTTCTGGTCATAATTTCAGGTCAGCGGGTTACAGGAACGGACCAGATGTTCTAACATACTTTCTATTGTGGTTCGAAAAAAGTGAGCTTATCGCTTAAAGAGAGGGTATTGAAATCAGCATGAACGACGGCACATTTGCCATTAGAAGTAATGTTCTAAATGCTCTATTTTACAATTATAACCATAATACTAATGACACACTTGGTACTGGACAATACTACACTTAAGGGTCTTTTGGTAATTAGGGGCACCAGTGTTAAATCATTCTTTTCATATTATGTTATTAATGCGGAAAAGCATTGTGAATAAAAGCCAGCCAAAATAACGACTGCTTAATTATTGGTTCACAGTTTACAACACCATTTAGGTAATTATTTAGTAATAAACATACTTTTAGTGAAACCAAATGCTGGTTTTCTGTATGGAGATAGAAGAGAGTTAATTTAATTAAGGTGTTTGTGCAACCCAAAATCTAACCGTTTATCTTACTTATCTGTTGAAAAACTTGAAGGAGCTTTTTTTGAAAAACAACACGCCCATTTTATAGCATTTAATAAGCAAATTAATTGCCAAATATTTCTCACAATTGAAATAATGACAAGTTGAGTATTTTTCTTAAAATACTTCGAGATGAATTTTCAAAAAGATGAATAGTTGCAATTAAAATAAGGAAGAGAGTTTAGTGTTCAATTCAAATGAGGGCTAAGTGGAAAAGTGATCAAAACTAATGTTGTTCAAATTAGATAACAAAGTTAATATCACTTATTTGGGGAAATAGGAATAAAATTTAATGGACTCTCTGAGTACATCTGAATGTAATGAACGCAAAACTATTGAATACTAACGGCGAAAGGTTAGTAATTGAAATTTTCAGCTCAGCTTTAACTTTGGAATATCAGGAAAAACTCTATGTGACTGACGAAATGTGCGGCCAAAAGAATTCTGTTGTTAACAACGATTAGACACGGCTGATGTCACAAAACAATTCCCTTCTTGAAATTTAAGCTTTATTAATATGAATTCACATTAGATACAAAAAGAATTAATGCTGAAGTAATTAAGCCTCTCTTCTATGCTACTCTAATTATTTTAAACCGTTATTTTGAAAATAATAAATGGCATGACACACAGATGATAACTATTGCCAAAACAATATTACTAGCCAAAACAGTTCTTAAACTTAAAGGCTTTTTTCCAAGACTTTGGTTTGGGAATCTCCATTAATGCAGATCTAAGCGTAAGATATCTGAATGAATCGTGTACAGTGAAAAACTAGTTTTTTTTTTACCAAATACAAAACAAAACAGAAAGTAAGATATACAAAACAAAACAGAGTGTGAGATATTGCTCTCACAATAACAAAATCTGTAGTCCATTGAATGACTCGCCTTTCTTGCTTTCACCAATTAAATCTACGATTAGCTGATATGTAAGTGCAGGGTATCACCATGCACTACTATGATGCGGTAAAATTCATGAAACAGTTTTTAGTTTCAGTAAATAAGCTTATAGTATCCTAACATATTTTGGCCCAAACTTGTTTTGTTACCAAGCGCTTTTCTATGGGCGAGTGTAAAAGGTTAAATTAAATTACCCTACTTACCCTGCTAACCATTTCTGTTCCGATGCTGCCCGCTGTAACATAGTTGTTCGCACAAGTGGCAGTACTCACCGGTCGTACTTTAATCAACTCCATGGCTACATCAAGTGTTTTAGCTGCCACTTGAACAACCTACAACAAACTATTCGAGTATCAGAAAACTGCCTTAAGGATATAGATTTAAATAGGTCATGTAATAGAACATCTATGATTTTGAATTGTGTGTACTACAAGTTCGTATGACAGCAAAGACTGCACTAGTTCTTTGCACAAGTCAAAAACATTAAATCACCTTGGTAGTGAGTCCTTGTCCCATCTCAACGCCGCCTTGCTGGATAACGACGGTGCCATCTCTAGGATAAATGGATACAAACGCTGATTTTTCCATGAAGAAATTATAAGCAATTAAAAACTTGCTTGGTACAACTGCAAACCCTCGTTTCTTCCATTTGTTGAGCTGCAAAAACAATGTGTGCCCTAAAATAAAACATGCACAAAAGAATGGAACTAATGATGATTTGCTTAAGCCTTATGTTTCACAAAACATTTATGAACTTAATGTTACCTTATTATACTCTGTAATAGACCTCTGAGTTTGAATCGGGTTCACTTTTTCCATAAGCAGTTCCCATGTGTGTCCAAGTGTGACATCCATATATGGCACGCCCTTGAGATTTAACTGTCAAGAAATGACACGTCAATAAGCCAAATTGAGTTAAAAACCATTATCATCATCATTATCATCACCATCATTATCATTATCATTATCATCATCATCATCATTATCATCATCATTATCATCGTCAACGTCATTACCACCACCTGGCAATTCTTTGTCACTGCCAAATTAAAAAGTTTTGTAGCGCATTTAATACGTTCATCGGTTGCCTCTGTTGAAGGCCTGTTAAATTAAATCTGCTTGCTTCTTGATCAATGTACTACCTTACGCCAAACTCTGGTTTCTAGCATTTTGTCCTTTTTATTAAATTTGACAGCACAGTTAAAGCATAAAAATAAGTAGATATTGCAAACACCTAAGAGAATGATATTGATGTCTCTAGGACACACCTAGCCTATCTGTCTTAACTTAAAACAAACATTACAATTTGATAGTAGATTCTGTACTCAATCATGTTTATAGTACTTTCATGTCGAAGTAGAAAGTGAAATGATAGTTAGACTTGTTCAATCTATTGCAATAAATAAGCAAATGTCCAAACCATATCTCTTCCATTTCAGTAAAAATGTCTAAATTCTAAGTCTGCAAATGGGCTTTGCTAGTTTTGTTATGGTAATTTATTGCTCATTAATGTAAAGTACATTCTTAATACCCTCAACAGATAAGTCTGTTTTAATTACAGTATTATTTTTCTATTAACTGGGTAAATTTAATATATATTTTCGGTAAATATCTAGTTACATAACATAAAAGGCGTTAATGGTATCCTTAATTACATTTCTATAATAATTAAGTTTCACTTATCCGGATTATTGTTTAAAAGATGAAAACCGTTTTGAGCATGTCATTGATGTATATACCTACAATTATTGTGTCAACCTTGCAGTTACTTCTTTATGGATATTTAATTGTAACTGAAAAATGATCAATTAATATAGCTATTATAATACAGTTTAAACGCACATCACCGTTTTGGACAAAGTGTCTCTCCTTAAGACTGATCGCATCTGTTCCCACTTCGAAAGCAACATGCTCCATAATTGTCTCCATGATGAAAGCAGGTGGTGTCTGATCTAATAGCTCAAACAGCAAAGGTATGAATGAAGAAAACGGAAATAAATAAGTAAAAATTTTTATAAAAATTACATAATTTACCGAATAATTAAGCAGTTGTTGTTGTTTTGAGCTTTTAACCAATAACCGTGTGTTTGTCCCGCCTTCTTTGTAATTGTAATTTGTTTTATATTTTTACTCCTAGCTTAGCTTATTTAATATATTTAAACTAATTATGGCATTGCAATTTTGGATAATCAGAGTTGCGATTTTGAATGATTGATCATAACGCAGAAAGTTATCATGACCCATAGGGATCCTTCGTGAAGTGTTTCAGTCTAAAGTACAGCTTCTAACTTGTTTCCTGCTTTTAGAGCACATCACATTTTGCTTGCTTATACGCAACACTTGAATTACTTTGACAAATGCGAGGAAAGTCTGTTTTAAATCAGCGCCACTGGTCTTTTAATAACAACAACGAGTTGGAACATACTTCTCTTTATTTAACAGAAGCAGTGATAAAGCAATATATATATATATATATTGTTTTAATGCTTTAACTTCTCCAAGATACTACACATCACCATCTTTTATACTATTGTGGCAACAAATTAAACTACAATTACATGCTCAAGCAAAGATTACTTAACAGGAAAACTGGGTGAAGGAGGAGTGATGAGAATTTGAAATATAAGCTGCAGCACTCTTCACGCCCTATCACTGGCGAACTTGTGAAATGGGGTCAGCTCTTGGCTAATGCATACAGAGTAGGCAGGGGATTAAAAATGCGGCATGTCGGGGGGCAACAACAAAAGTCACACTAGAGGCTCGATTGAGATAAATACTGTTGCATTCTTCACGCTCTGTCATTATGGAGCTTGCGAAAGGGGATCAACTCTTGCCTAATATACACAATGGAGTAGGCAGTGGATTAAAAACGAGGCGTGCCTAGGCCAAGAAACAAAACAGTTACACAGAAGGCTCCAGTGTGTCTGGGATCGTGCCCCCAAGAAAGCAAAGAAATGTGCTATTTCACACGCTGTCGAAAAAATTCAACAATTTTGCAAAAAAATTGCAGCAGAACATTTCACAATAGCTGCTTGTGGGCGAAGTGGTTACCTTTACTAAATTAGTAAATAATGCTTGATCGCACAAAGTGAATGATAAAATTATTCTTACCTCTTACAGCCAATACGCTGAGCATTTCTACCGAAATATAGTAAATTGAAAATTTTCTTTTAAAATTCCAGATCTGTAACTTTTTTTATTGTGGTAATTTATTAAAATATTTTGAGCAACTCTAAGTCTTCATGAAGTTTATAGGATTTAGGTTGCAGAACTTAGTGAGTTTGATCTATGTCAAGACAACCTTTTGTGTCCATTGTTTTTCCGTCATGCCTTTGTTACCGTAAGTTGGTTTAAGTTGTGCTGTTTCATTTAACAAAAAAGGAAGTCATTCACACTTCTACATTTGTACTTACACGGTGCCCTCGTAGGTGAGGCATACACTTTGTCAGTTTTCACTGCAAAACCTGTTATTTTCCAGTTCGCTACATTGTAGGCTGAAAACAATCACCACAATAGCATACCGTGAAATTTATTGAAGTTAAGTTATTGTAACTTAATTGCCCAGACTAACACATTTTAAAATGCATTTTTACAAAGACTGCAGACACATTTTGACGTAAAATAAATTTCACAGTTAACAAGCAACTTTATTCACTTTATAACTTCGTCGTGAAAATAAAGCATTTGGACTATAAGATTAATTAAAATTGTAAAATAAATGTCTAGTAAAACATTGTCCATTTGATTTGTGCCAATGTTTGCACCATATCCTTAAGCGTCTTTCAGTTTTACTATTATATGTGAAATTATTGTATACGCTGTTCTGTATAGAAAGAAGTTTATATATTCACTCAAATTATCCTAAAAACGCAGTGAAATAAAAAAATATTGCAGTGAAATATACAAATATTTACATGAATTTACTGTGACAACAGAGAGAGAGAAAGAGAGAGAGAGAGAGAGAGAGAGAGAGAGAGAGAGAGAGAGAGAGAGAGAGAGAGAGAGAGAGAGAGAGAGAGGGGAAATTCATGTAAATAGGGAATACGCGTATTCCTTGAAAATTTTCGGGGAATTCACGTATTCGCTGCAACCGCCAGGGAATACTTGCTTTCCCCCCAAAATACCAAGGAATTTCCTGGATGGAAGAGCCAGGGAGTACGTGAATTCCCTGATTTGTTCCTATAAATACAAAAGAAGTGAAAATTTAACAATAAAATCTGGGGACTAAAATGCCATTTTGTGGCTTTTTTATGAATTAAGCTTCTTTCTCCTTAATCTGAAATTTTCTTTGTAGGTACATGTATCTATTGCAAAGCAAAAATCACTTTTGAGAGAATAACTACTAGGGGCAATTCAAAATCAAATGTGTGAGAGAAATAATAAAATCAAAACTGTGGCAGAAATATTTTGAATTAAGTTTACCTGCGTATATTAGCATATTCGACGGGTGGACAGGGCATAGAGCCGCCCTTAGTATTAATTCCAAGTTTAACCCGAAGGCTTGCTCTTGGTAGATTACCTCCAGAATTAAAAGGCAAACATTCGGCTTGTGCAATTGGGGGCTAGTGAAATTTTCAGAGCTGAAAATTCCGAGTATGTAATTAAGACATTGCAACCATGTAACCCTAACCGAGCATGCAGTAGGATAATTAGTTCCTCTGACTAAGAGTTCATAATCCATCTGCCCTCTTCCCTTCACCAATTAGAAAGAATGTGTAAAGGTATTCAGTATTCAGTATTTTTGGTTTTCAGTTTACAAAGAAAACCTTTATAATATCTTTTTTCAATTACTGCTCAATCAATGATAATGAATAGGCCAGATGTTTCCTATAAGCTTATGAGGGGTGATAGCCGTTTTACGACATATCGGGGGGGGGGGGGCGGTAAATCAGCTGTTTGCTGTTACAGATAGATATTCTTTTTTCAATGACAATATTAAATTTTCTGCATTCACAGCCGCTTTTAGTTTTCTATATTACACCAAAATCTCAAGCGTTCCAAAAATTTTCATAGTGAAGCACCATCAATTTCAAGCATTACGTATATATATATATATATATATATATATATATATATATATATATATATATATATATATATATATATATATATATATATATATATATATATATATATATATATATATATATATATATATATATATATATATATATATATATATATTCATGTCGGCATCGATAATTTTGGTGACATATTTTGTGTCGACCTATTGTCTTGAAGAGAACAAAGTTAATGATTAACGGAAACTCTAAGAAAAGTTAATACATTTGTACTAGTATGTTTTATCGCTATTCCAATTTCTAACTTGAGTAATTTTACCAGCACAAAATTTTGCCCATTGTTTTATACCAATTCGAAACTGGTATATATCTTATTATTAAGACAATGTTTTACATTTTAATGGTTTACAGTATAAGCCACATCAGAAACAAACATAAGTTAATATAAATTAATATAGGGGGAAAAGATATATATCAAAATTGTTAGTTTATATTAATTTCGTAATGGAGTTTATTTATCAATTTAGTTATTAATTGCAGACATACTGCTACTCTGACGACTTTATATATATGGGTTACGTGTGTTTATATATATATATATATATATATATATATATATATATATATATATATATATATATATATATATATATATATATATATATATATATATATATATATATATATATATATATTCGTGGGTTGCAGCGGCTTTTAGGTCTTTAATGATTGAGTAAAACTCCTGTTTTGATATGAAGTGTTTCTTGATAACTTGATTTCTTAGTAATTCTTCAGTTGAGCTATCCATGTCAGTCTCGAAAAACAATGGTTTTTATACCGTGACATCATTACTCCCGTAGCAAAATAATTGGTTGATTCAATTACTCAGAATTTTAGCTAATCTGATCCTTAAAATGATTGGGTTGTCTTACCTACGACATTTGTATTTTTTTTTCTCCGGGGATCATAACCTACTCTGAAATTAATTCGCTAAAAATTATGGTTGTTCTAAACATTACTGTAAAATACCATTTTTATCAGAGAATTTGTGACGTCTCCAATTAATGAGTACAATTTTTGAGGGTCTGAATAAAAAGCAAAAATCAAAACAGTCGAATGACTATTAATGAAATACCTTTGAGCAAGTCAACTCTATTTGTTTTTTTACAATAATTTAATGCAAATTTTCATGTTAGAAAAATTTTGTGAGGTTTAATGATTTGTCAGTTCATTCCATGAACATTACAATTTATGAAAAGCGATCAAAATTAGTTAGCTATACAGTAATATTAAGCATTCTATACATTCTAGATTGCTTTAAAATTTATATCTAGAATTATAGATGAATGCATATTTCAATTTTCAGATTTTATTTTAAATTTGCTGCCTTTCTGTTGGAAAGTTTTCAGTGCATCTGACAACATGGAGAATGATGAAACTGTTGTGCTGTGGTGATTAATTTCTTTTAGAAATCAGCCGACTTTATGTCAGTATTGAAAGAAATCCGTTCTTGAAAGTAAACACATAGTTAGAAAATATGAACACAACGATCTGAGAATTTCATATTCTTAATAATTGTTGGCAAATACACCTGTGCATAGCATTCAAAGTTTAAATATGCAAAAAACTTACAATTATCGAAATAAGTTGGCATGTCGTTGAAAAACGACATCATTAGGTTCTCGGGAAGGTAACCAATATCCATGTAGTATTCGAGAATGATGGATTTTATGACGCCATCCTTGTTCACGCCAACCTGTCATTTGAAGAGTCAAAGTGATGCATTTAAACAATTTCGAGCTATTTGTCAATGATTATCACTGCCCTGTTCCAGTGAATTTTGCCCTCACAACATGCATTTCAAATGTTATCAGCATCATTTTGAAATCGCTTAAAATGATTTCAAGGCACTGTTTATTTTAACATTACATGCCATTATCATTATTTCATGCATCTATCCCAATTTGCTTTACTACAGTTCTAATGGTTATTTTTTCTCTAACTGAAATTAATCATTCAATGATTATGAGGCGTCGTTTTCTCTCCAAAACGGAATATCAGTTTTTTTTCAAAAAAGCTTATTTGTCAATTTATGTCTGAAACTCCCAAGCAAAAAGTTTTAAAGCTAAATGCTCCTTTCGGAGTAATTCCATATATTAAAACACATTTTATATTTGGTTTCAGCGTCAAATAATATGAAATAATCTATTTACGACTTCAAATTCTTCAATACTAAATATTATGCAAGTTAACCTTGTATCTCCCAAGAAATGGAAATCGTTTTGATGTCATTTTCATGCAATCTTCTAAACCAACAACCAGTCTTACGGGTCTAAAAACAGAAAACTCATTTAAAATGTATAAAATTAAATATAAAATTGTACGTAGACTGAATAATTAGAGTGCAAACTCCCTTGTGTTGCGTATGTATGTCTTCAAATTTAGAATAAAATTTATTTAACAAGGAAAAGAATGTTTTGGAAATTGTTTGATCTGCAGTACGGAACAGATTTTAAAACAACACTGGAATGACATAAATGATGTACGAAAATCATGTACATTTTTTAAAGTCTACATGCCACACTTAAATAAAGACTGCTGCTCAGTTTTAACTTAAGGTCTTTCCTTTTAATGGAAGTAAAACGTTAATGTCAACGTTTCTATAAAAAAATTATTCGAAATAGAAAGAAAAATTTATAAACCTGTTAGCAACAATACAGGCAACAGCAGCCAAAGCTCCAATGGCATTTGAGCTTACAGACTTCCCACCAAAAGCTCCACCAAGACGAGAAATGTTTACATGTATACTGTAAAGATATTCCAACTGGTTACATATTTATTGCTTTAAACTAATTATTTGATGGTATGACAATAACACTGTAAAAGTCATGATATATATGAACTAAAATGTTTGTTAAAATTTAGTTTTATAATACTCAAAAGTTTTAAATTGCTGAATTTTTAATTTTAAAGACAAAATTGAGTAAATGTACAATTTTTTAAAATCGAACCCACTTTGCCATTGGCTTTCCTGTTACCAAGTGCAAGTGTTCATGAAGCATTCCTGGGGCCTGTGTTGTTGCCCACATTTCTAATCGATCCTCTTCCATTTTGCATAGGTAAGACTTACAATTCAACATTAATCCACATGTAAATATCAGTTTTATTCTGTGTTTTCAAAAGTGTAAAAATGTATCAAATCTAAAGACCTAATAATAAAAGTTCCCTAATCAAATATTGACATTAGCAAAGAAAGATTTAATATGCACAATACGCATCATGCGAATATTACACTTTTAAAAATATTGTTCCATCACATGATATCAGTTGTTGTATATAAGTAAAAAAGGTTTAAAACATATTACGAAAATACTGATATCAGAATGAAATAGATTTGATATGCACAATATTTACCATATTCCAGGTTAGATTTACTTTTAAAGGTTTTTAAGATTATTGTTCCCTTACATGAGTTTCTAAGTAGAAGTGATATTGTGTGTCTAAAGACACTTCGCCTTCGATCCTTTGTTCGCAAGTATCGAATACAGTCTGGGCATCTCCAACTTCTAAAACCGGCTGCTCTACTTCATGGAAATAATTGCTTTTAATAGCTTCGGGAATTGTCAATATTGGACGCCGAATGCTGGAATATCTCACATCAACTAACTTCGCTGCTTGTTCAGCAAGCAATCTGGTATCTAGGCAAAGTGAAAAATCTTAAATCGATTCATGTAGAAAAGTAGCATGTTTAATTATCGCCATTAAATATATTACTATGTTTTAATTTAAATGTTGGAATTAAGTATATTACTATGCAACAATTAAGTGTTATATTATTTTACAGCTTGTTGTGTATGTTTCTCTTATGAATAACTGTCACTCTTTCTTTAATTTATTTTCGTCTTCTCTTGGTTATTAAAAATGTCACTTTCAACTGAATAGCCTGAAGAAATTACAATTTACAGCGAAATGGATCTGACCCTAAATAATCGTTATTTTATCTCAAATGTCAAGACTAATCTTTTTAATAAAATGAATCCACTTTCCCAAAGTGGTGTCCGTTTTCATATTTTAACCGAATATTTGTAAGATTCTATGTAATCTTTCGAGATCTTTCTGTGTTCTTTTAAAAATAATTTTCTATTATTTGTTAGTTAATTATTTGTTCTAACGAACTCTTGTCTTTGCGTAACTGTAGAAAGAACGCCACTGTTTCTGCTATGTCAAGATTAAGTGCGTTGTGATGTTTGGAACATGATATCGGAACACAGTTACCGGCTAAAACAATGGCAATTGGTTGTCCTGCAAACTGAACTTTCCCATCAGCTAACACCTGTGCTGTATTGCTACTTTGCTTCTGTGTTACATTTTCGCCTGGGATATCTTTCGCTGTCAACACAAACCTAACTCCTTGGATGCCCTGTACACAAAATTTATATCAAAGAAACTCATTTGTAACACTTAGCGTTTGCTCAACATTTTTTACATTTGTTGTCCTTTCAACATCATAACATTAATCATATATCCATTTTTATGTTTTCTGCTTGATATTAGTATCATATGTTATAAATATTTCCTCGGTAATATTAAGTAACCATTGCAAAATAATTTCTTTAAAGTACATTATAAATTACCAATGCCTTGCTGGTGTCAACATTGTCTATAGCAGCACTGGCATATTCACTGAGTACAACAGACGCCTGTAACTCTCCATGCAAAAACGGCCTATCAGCTGTATACTCTGCTTCTCCACAGGCCTGGTTCAAATTTATTTGACATTTGACTTTTGTTCTAAGCATCAGAATGAAGTAGTGCTGGATCCAATACTGGACATTTCATCTTTTAAGAATGGGTCATATAAACTTCGTCCCCCTAATATTGGCTTTAAATTTTCAATTATCTATGTGTGTGTGTGGGGGGGGGGGGGTGCGGGCGCGTGGTAAGGTACTTTAATACCATAATATCATTTCATTAAAAGCGCAAGAAATTGTTAAATCGTGCGCATTCATATCATTGTTTTTTTTTTCAAAAGGCTCTTTTAAATCGTCTCGTTAAGTAACGAGCTATTCCAGCAATAAAATAACATTGAGCTCTAAGCGCATAGCATAATGAATTCACGTTATGAATGTAAAAAGCTTTAAGTTGGAAATGAAACAAAGATGTGCCATTTCGTAACCTGTAGCATAGCATCTAGTTTTGGTATTGGTTCATTGTAGATAAATTCATCCTCGGAGTTTTCAAATGCGTAGCTAGACTGATTCAATGATGGTTTTGAAAAGACATTCTCATAAAATTCTTCGCTGTCTTTTGCAGTCAAAACATTTGTCAGAAACTATAATAATATAAAAAATAAAACAAAACATTCAAAAAACTGTAGAACAATTGATGACATAGTTTCTTATTGAACAGATGAAAATAATCTTCCCCTCTCAGCTTTCAAATTCCAATTTGTTCCTAAAGTTTATGGTACAAATATTTGGGGCACTTGTTTGACATTATTAGACAAATTTTATTCTAATTTTAAAATCAATTAATTTAATACCGAAAAGTTGAAAAGTACTCAGCGAAGGGTAAATTAGGCCAAGAATTCAAGAATTTTGAAGATTAAAAAAAAGTTATCGCATGAAACAGAATTTGATGCCATATGTAATGCTACTTTTTGTCCATTTGGCCTTAACGGTGGAACTTTAAGCATGCTTTTAAACAAAAACCCGAATTTAGGGAAACATAAGCACTTTGTATAGCAGGTTTCTTGCTGCAGATAATCTGTAACTAGTTGATGTCTGAAGTGGATTGTCATCCACTTCCAGTTCATTTTCCAACGATGTTAGAGCCTTTGCAATTAATCTGCCATTAAGTGTCTTTCCAGGGAGCATTGCCTCAGTTTTTGCGGCCCTAATCTAGAATAAATATGTGCATTGCTTATTTCTGTGAGGTATGTTTTTTGTCATCACACATTTTATTTCCAGTTTTAAGTGCATTTCTCTGCTAGTGAAATAATCATTTATCACAGTTATTTTTTCAAGAAAATGGCTGCATATTTGCAATTATATTTAATGCTCACTTCAGTAATGTCAGGTTTCATAATTAACATTAAAAAGTTACATACAAAATCCTTGCTCATTCCACCATATACAATTCTCACGGTTTCGATTGTTTTCACTCCATTGTCAATCCCCATCTTTGTGTGGAAGCTACAGTTTATATACGCGTGGGCGTTCTAAAATGTTGAAAAGAAAGCTTTGCATGATTTTTTAAACATTTGTGTATAAGTAAAAGAAACAAATTTTTAATGAAAATTTCATTTTATACTTCAAGTAAAAAAATAAAAATAACTTTAAAATTCTTTTAAAAACCGAAAATATTACCAAATTACTAACACTTACTTAAAATGTGAAAGCATAATACATGATATCAAGGTGATATGGTTTATATAATTTCATCGACTTTCATTCTCATGAACATGAAATTTACAGCAGCAAAGAGATTAGAGTGTGTTAGATCTCATAAACAATTAGTCTAAAAAAAAATAGCCGTGTTTCCCATCTCATTTTTCTTCAATTTTTAATCCGGCACAGGTGTATATTTCATTTGGTTCTGAAAATTTAGATAACCCTGCTTTGGCCAAAATTATTGTTTCTTTTATTTTATTCGAAAATATTTATATATAAAATATTTATATAAGAAATGACCGTTATTTTCTCAATTTACAAAATTTTAGAATAAATTCCTCCTCTGAAAGACCATCGTAGGTTCTTTGAGGTAATTCTTTACTATAAAAATACACACGACCAACCGGATGATTTCCCTTTTCTAACTTTTCAAACCTAATCAGTTATTTTTATTTGCGATTTTAGTGACGGGTGAATACAAATAAGATTATCTTTTCTCGCCTTGCTTAGCGTTTTCAGTTTAAACAGTCATTTAACCGATTTCTGTTAATGGAACTGTCGTGCTGGATGGAGAAGTCATTGGCATTATACAGATCACACATACAAGACTATGGGGAAATTGTCAATGGAAACGTCTAGTCCCTTCACGGAAAATCTAAAGTATCTCGAAAGTTTGTTTATTTCTTTAAATACATGTCCTATGTTTTGATGATTTAATTTCGTTATTTACAGAATCGATAACAAGAAACTGGAATTTATCAATGTCCTATTCCTATTTACTTTTACTGCACTTACCACCTTCCTGGGCATGATTTTGAAAGCAGCGTACCTTTCCTGTTCTACAACAGCGGGTAATACCAGACTTACAATAACTGCTTGTTTCATGTTTTTCTTTAACAGTTCACTTGGAGTTGTGATAGAAAAACCGCCAGGTTGTGCTGCAGAAATATAGATAGCTTTACAATTGATGTTATTCACACCGTTAAATAGTCACAAAACATTGTTCTGGCAACAACAGAACAGAACGGGTAGGAAAATTTGATAAAGCAGCCTATAATGTTGACTAGTGCTAAGATATAGACATCCTGAATCAGGTTAAGAATTTGTAAGCCCATACTAAATAAGCTATTCAACTCCTATTCCTAGAGTGTGTTTGATAGAATCACATGTCAAAAATAAAGAACGAAGTGACAGATTTAACCATATACAAAACCGTTTTACCTTACCTATATGTATATTGGCTCCTAATCCTTCTAAAGCTGTAAACAGATCGGAAGGAAAATCCTTTTGACGGTGTTTCATCATTAAGTTGCCAGCCCATGTTCCTTTCTGGGGGAAACATTAATTCATAATTCTTAATAACAGTTCAAAAATATACATGCCTGTGTATGCGTATATATAATTGTATACATTGTCATTGTCTATATTGTATGATTTACTTACGTTTCTGACAGGTGTACTTGCGATCTTCCGCAGTAAAGGGCATAAGATCTTGGCTAGATACATAAATTGGCCCCTATCGTTTATCTGTTTGTTCTTGAAAGTCTTTTCTAGCTCATCCATCAAGTCTTGAAGTGTCACCAGAGCTCCTACAACAATCTGTTCCTTGGTGTGCTAAAAGAAAGACAGTCTATAGAGTAAGCGATTTAACGTTGCATAGAATACGCAGACCCCTTCACAAAAACTTACACTACTTTTTGAACATTTCATGAAATCAGTTATCAATCCATATTGAAAGTTATTTGCCGCAATTAAGAAAACTTAATACTTCATTCCTTGTTTGCAAAATCCTACATAAATATTAATCGCAATGTTCACTACATGTGCCATAAAGAGTGCTATGCTTACATAAGTAACATGTAATAAATTATATGTTTCTAAATCGTAAGATAAGAAGCATCTGGTATGAATGCTTTGAGGTTTAAAACACATACGCTACCTCATATTTTTGCAGTTCTTGAATCTCTGATATGTTTATTGTTATATCACAAAGTGAATTGTTCTTAAATATACCTAAAATTGAGATATCGTTTCTGTTATTCTATATGTCTAAATTCAGAAAATATTTTTGTTATAAAACTGTTGCATTTATCATTCATTAAATTTGAAAACTTACAGTGCATATTATAGCAAAGGGCCATTTTGCAAACACATTACTACATAAATCAAAATAACGAAGCGTTCATACCACTTGATGTGTTTCCAGCTACAAGTCTAACATTTCGATCAGCGTACTTTTGCTGTATGCTTAACAAGTGTTGAAGAGTGCTAGGTCGGAACCATAATCTCCTGTTCCATTCAAGTCTCCCCGACTCGTCAAAATTTTGTGCCGTTACAAAGGTACAATGCTCTGTAGCAAGGTCCTAAAAAGAGTTAGCTCATCAAAGTCTTTGCATTCGAGAACTACTTTCCTAAACAAAATATTCAGTGTCATAATTAATACCAGAAGAGTAATGGTAGGGTTCACACCCCAGTCCTGGTAGAAAGTGATTTCATGGTGTCGACTTAAATAATGGAGACAAAGAATCAATTATGTAGCGAAGAAGTATTGCACTTACTTCAATGTCAATAAGCTTGTCTTTGCACGCGAATGATTTAGCTGTATCTAGTATCGGTCTATAGCCTGTACATCTACATAAGTTTCCATCTAAACATGATTCCAGTTCTTCAGGAGAAGTTCTTTTTTGACAAAGAGTTCTACAATGAACTGAAATCCTTCAAAACAATCTCAACACGAGAATTAATCACAATATTTTTTCTTCAATCGCGATATCATTCAGCGTTCAAACAAAATACTTAATATAACAGTGCCATGTTTAACTGCTGTTATTAGGCGCATGAAGAATTCTATTATTACAGTCACATAAGTCTATTGCTGTCACGTAATCCAAATGTTTGTCGGCTAGCAGAAAATCGTAAGCATTAGGGTCTGTTTTATATACGTATGAACGTAACATTTGCGCCACACACTAAATAGTGCGTTTTGTGTTACATCAATACAATACTTACACATTAGATATGGACTAAGTATTACCAATACAAGAATGTGTTAATTACTTTGTTTTCATTTCTTAGTATGACTCTTTCTTTCTCAAAGTATATATTTTTTGCATGTTCATACTGTACAGATTGTGCGAACAGGGCAGGGTCCCCGATACAACAGACAAAAAGACAAGGGTCCCAGAAAAGGTCCCCTGAGGGCAAGCATCCTTTAGCACAAGGGCGCCCGAGACAAGGGCTCGCTGTTTAACATTTTAAAATATTAATTTATTTAAGAATCTCAAATATATACGACATGAAATGACAATGTTGTTTTACTGATTTTTATTTATCTTCCGGTAGGGCCTGATTAATGTGGCAATTTGCAATATTTAAGGCCATTAATTTCTATCTCAATAGGAATTAAAACTGCAATTTCTTAATTTTTATAACGTAATTACAAAGACACGATTGCAAGTGCTGATTTCCTCAGTATATGTGTTCGGTGTAATATGGACTATTTGAACCGTTTCAGTCTGCTTACAAAGCACAGCATAGATGTGAAACCGCTATGCTACGAACAGTGAACCATATGTTAAAAGCCAAAGACAATAACGAAGTGATTCTTTTAGCACTTTTGATGTCGTCGACCACGAAATCTTATTGACTTGCTTGCAGACTCAAGGTCTAACAGGTGATGACCTGATGTTGCTGACGTCCTATTTTTCGCAGCGCACACAACAGGTCTGTGTTGATGAAGAAATGTCGAATATCAAGCAGTTGGACTGTGGAATGCCCCAGGGAAGTGCATTCAGTCCACAAGAGTACAAAAAATTTACAGAGCCTCTTGGTACGCATATACAACTTCTAATGGTTTTATTTCACTTCTATGCGGATGACAGTCAGTTATGGAAGTCTATATGTCCCTCATCCCAGTCTAAAGTGAATAAAGCAGTTAATCATCTGGAAACTGCACTTGATCAGGTTTTTTGTGGATGAAGTCAAATAGACTGAAACAAAATAGTGGAAAGACAGAATTCTTTGTTATAAGTACAAGCAGAAATCGTGAAAAATCCTCAGTTAACAGTATCAATGTTGTTGTTCCTAAATCCCCGTTCTCTAGAAATTTGGGTATTTTGATAGGCGAGTGACTGAGCTTCAAAGATCAAGTAAATGAAATTGTAAAGAACTGCAGATTTGTAATGCGTGAACTGTGGCAGATAACAGAGTATTTGACACAAGAAACCACCAAAACTATTGTGCATGGGTGGTAATATCCCGATTGGATTTCTGTAATTGCCTATACATCAACATGCCCAGTGTAAACATTCAGAAGCTGCAGAAAATTGTGAATGAGACTGACAGATTGGTGACACTAACCCCTCGCAAAGATCATATCACATCTGTTAGCGGAAATATTCACTGGTTACCAGTTGAAGAGCAAATAGACTAAGAAGTCCTTATCACAGTATTCAAGGGTCTGAACCATGCATTATTTGCGGGAGTTGTTGATGCCATACCAGCCACAGCGAGCTCTGAGATCTTTTGATCGTTTACTGCCAGTTGAACCTCGATACAGACTTGTCTCGGCTGGCTATCGCTGTTTTTAAGTAGCTGCCTCAAGACTGTGGAATGCACTTCCGATAGAAATACGTGCCATTAAATCTCTTGATTCAGTCAAACGATGTGTGAAAACCTGAAAATCTTTTTAAAAAAGCATATGATCTTTGATATAGTTGTTATTTTAGCTTGGAATTTAGACATTCAGTATTAAATAGATACAGAATTATTTCAAAAGATGACTATATTTATTTTAGTGAAGTATCGCATTAAGTAATTGTTTTATAATTGTAGTATTGTAGCATTGCAATGTTTGCACAGTTTATGATGTAGCGCTTTTATATTTACTTTAAAGAGCGCATTATAAAAAATACGGTAATAATAATAATATTTCAATTATCACCAATGAAGGCCTTTTTATTGGTTATTGCATACTCTGAGACAGTTTATGTACTGGTTAAAATAAAATATAGTCTGTCATTGTTCAACATCAAAGTTCAATAATGAAGTTCTTCTACAGTGTTTAAGGCCACCCCAAATTGCTCTACGACGGACATTTGTATGTGAGAAACAAGGGATTAGTGAGGGAAGACTTTGAATGTAAAAATCGTCTCAGTAGAGGGTGCAAGGAGAAAGAAAATGTAAAAGAAAATTTATAAAAGATTACATCACTGAAATATACCCGTGGCCTGATACAAAATGCACAGCACTTGAAAATGGATGGAATTTACATGACCGTGTCAGAAATTTCATATCAGCTCTATACGATTCATGCATCCGCAGAGCCTGGCCATATAATACCCTGCACTTTCATTCTGCTGCCATACACACCAAACAGGGAAACAACTGGCTGTTTCTACTATCTCTCGCAAAGTTCAGAACTAGGGTCTGCAAAGACTATTCGAATGAGTAAGAGATACGCATGTTTGTGAAAATACTAGATGCTATTGCCTTTGTTCCGTTAGATCACATTGTGCGAGCATTGGAAATTATCCAGGATGAATGTCCAGAGAAGCTCAATCCTATGGTTGTTTATTTCGAAGATATATGAAAGTCCCAGAAGCGCAATAGAGCGGAGCCGAGTATCAAGCAGTTAGACTGCGGAATGCCCCAGGGAAGTAAATTTCGCTGTGTTTTAGACGATCTTCCGTGAGAAAAACTACTGTCGCCGGTCCAATCATTCAAAGGTTCTGCCACATACTGAAGAGAGAACAGGCACTTACCAACAAGCTGCAGACCCAGCAACTCGGAGATTTGGAAGCGGCAGAACCAAAGTGGGTGTTTCAGGAAACATCGCAGTGAATAGCCAACATCGTTGCTTACTACCAAGATCGTACCGTGATGTGGTAAAGCGATTAGGACAGTAGCTACTTGTAATTGTGTTCTTGTACGCAGTAATATAAAGAAATCAATTGTAACTTTGTTTTGCAATCATGGAATGGTGAAGTTAAAAATTGCAATTAGAATGTAAAATTTTTATACATTACAATTTTGAACAAAAAAATTGCAAGAGTAATTTGTCGCTGTAGTTGCTAATAGAATAAGGTCAACTGAAATTGTGTTCTTATAATCATGTGATGAAAAGCTAAGCAAAACCCCATGTGATTTCGTATCGTAAAAATTTGAAATATCGTCAATATCGTCAAATCTTAAATAAGAGTACAAATAAGTCAGTTGGAATAGGATGCCCCGACCGAATTGCCATATGGTTTATAAAATAGGGATTCCTAGAACAAGAATTGCCCATATATGTCCTTTTCAACAACAAAAAGTAATACTTAATGTATTAGGCCTCCTACATAAAGGCATAATAAAAACTCGGTATGGAAAATCCAAAAAAAATCCCAAAGTGATTTTGAACAACGACGCAAGGTCACCGAAACCTAATCAGCTCTAGAGCATTATATATAACAGCTACATACGAGGTTTGATTTCAATCCACCTAGTTGAACTTAAGATATGGTATTCGCAAACCACTTGGTATAGGAAGTCCCATTTATTCCGGCGGTGACCTTGAACAACGACGCAAGGTCACCAAAACTAATGAGCTCTATAACATTATATATGAAAGCTATCTGCCGTTTTTAACTGAAATCCACTGAGTAAAAACTTGAAATATGGAGTTCACAATCACAACTTGACGCACTGATGCACGGACAGACGGACGACTCCAAGGACGGACTGGTCAAAAACATAACGCCCCTCCTGACGATAGTCATGCCGGTGCTCAAAAAGAGAGCAGTAGATAGATTTTGATAATAATAGGAATCTCACCCATACAGGCTCATAACCATGCCAGGAGTACAGAATCCACACTGACTGCCATTATAAGCTGCGATTCGCTTTTGTATCTCATGAAAGCCATATTTCTGTCCACCCAAGCCTTCCACAGTTAACACGTGGGAATCTCGCACACTCTCAGTTGTAGTCAGACACTAAAAAATATATTTACGAAATAATTAATTATAACATAATACTTGTTTTTCTCCATATCGAAAGCAGATTTTCTTATTCAATCCCTAGTTTTGAACTATTCTGTTGTGTATAATTATATCTAAAGGATCTATATTTATTTAGCGAAGTCGATAAATAAACAATAATGTGGGAATATAGCGGGCTTAAAAAGATTTTACGTCTTATAACACGAAAAAAGTAAATGTTTCATATTTGAAAAGCTTTTTGAATTGCAAAGATGTAATATGACTTTCCTCAACTCCAAATCGATTACTTAAAGGCCACAGACCGATCAGCCAATCTAAATTGATTTAAAAAATTCATCAAAATTACAATATGTATTGTTGTTGTATTTTGCAATTTAAAAATTTCTAAAACGGATGCCATAAATTGGGATGAAGTCTGGCTTCTTGATTAAAATGAAAAACGTTTGCAACTGCTCATACAGTAACTTGAATGCAAAATATACGGATCTTGTTTGACAAACAGAAACTTTATATACTGTTTAAACATTTATTACCTGTTTTACCAAAGCCCACTATCAAGGCTTGACACCAAGCCTGAAATAAACTCTGGTTAGCTGTAGGTTTACACTAGTTAAAACAACTTTGTTTGCACTGAAACCTAATATACTATAGATTGTGAAGTATATCCTTGAAACGTGCAGTGAAAGTAGATCGAATTTGCTAGATAGCGAAATGACCCACTTGCAGAAAAAGAAAACCTCAAAGTCAAACAGGCACCCCTTCTTTGTTGTCGTTTAGGCCAAAAGGGTGGAAATGAGCCCAAAGTCGCTTTATTTCGAACCGTTTTCGAGATAATGGTGAATTTCCGGTTTCTGCTCAAAATCCTTGAAACGTGCAGTGAAAGTAGATCGAATTTGCTAGATAGCGAAATGATCCACTTGCAGAAAAAGAAAACCTCAAAGTCAAACAGGCACCCCTTCTTTGTTGTCGTTTTGGCCAAAAGGGTGGAAAATGAGCCCAAAGTCGCTTTTTTCGAACCGTTTTCGAGATAATGGTGAATTTCCGGTTTCTGCTCAAAATCGCTCTATCTCTAACCGCTCAAAATCGCTCTATCTCTAACCGTTTTCGAGATAATAGTCAATTTCTGGTTTTTGAGCTTGACTATGACCAAGGAGGCAAAGATCACCGAGGTACCGCTTATTAACTTTTTCTTAGTCCAAAGGTTCGAAAATAAGTTCAAAATCGTTATGTCTCTAACCGTTTTCGAGATAATGGGCACCCGTTCTCTAACCATTTTCAATATACAAAGGTCTCTTTACATTACCTTGCCCCTGAATTTCGAGATTCTGATCGCGAGGCCACTCTGTACTAAAATCTGCAGGCGTTTAAACGAGGATTTGAACTTTATTTCCAGCCATTTTTGTGACAAATAACTGTTTAAATATATTTTAACATCAGCTTGACCTTTACCTTGGAGATCAAGCTTTAAAAGCAGGATTTTACGAGGACTCATTACCGTCCATACCTTTGCCAAATAGCGTCTTCCTACATCAAACCTTGCAGGAAGAATTTTCTGAAAAACTTTAAGATAAAACATTTTAACCTCAATTTGACCTTGACCTTGAACGTCAAGGTAAAAATGCGGATTTCACGATAACTCATCATCCTCTATCTGTGAGCCAACTTTTCTCTTCCTCAATCAAAGCTAAAAATATTTTAAAAATAAAAAAATGCCTAAAAATGAGGTAAACCAACTAAACATGCTCTACCAAATTTTGGTCATTCTAGCCCTAGCCGTTTCAAAGGAGTTCGCGTGACAAGGTTATGGCGGAGAAAAGCAGTAATCATACTTAAATCCATTACCGAATCTTAAGAATTCAATAAACTAGGGAATTGAAAATTAGGGAAGTTAAAATCACAATGTTCGTAACAGAGTATTAAGTGTAATAGTTACCGAATTTATTGTTTTTGTTGTACGTTTGCCACTTGCACTTGTCTTTGTAATAGCTATGGCACAGCTACCGCATCCACCCTCCCTGCACATTACCTTTGTCCCTTTGAGTCCCAGCTCATCGCGTATGTAATCACATAGAAGTGTGTCTGGGCTTAAAGTGTCTGGCACTGCATGAATAATATGCAAAAAATGTATCATAGCTACAAAGGGTATGTTTAATTTAAAACATTGCCATCTCTTTGACTAATACCTCAAAGAATGCGCAAGTATTCAACGATTTGCGAACTTTTAGACCATATTGCAATTGATACAATAATAGAAAAAATAACAGTTTATCTAAGACCATTGCAATAGTTTATGCCAGAATGACGTAAAAAAGGATACAGTCAATGTGAAGGTCTTTCTTGCAAAGCGGACACTTATGTTTCAAACAATACCAACATGTTTTCTTTTGTTATTATCACTTCTTTCCAATGTATGCTTTTAACGCATACATAATAAGCCACAACAACGCAAGTGTAGTGACAATTTTTTACTGCTGTTTGGGAGAAACCTATACACTGATCAAATAAGTACTGATAAACTAATCTCAATATTACCATATCAGTTGACAATAACAGTAAAAGTTATGCTACAGAATTTATCAGTATTGGGATGAGAACAAAGATAGAAAAGAAAGAAAACAAAAGGAATTTAGATAAATTCCTTTTGCTTAGGATACGTTCGAAATATACTTTCGATTTTAAAAATGTAAGGTATTCAATAAAGGACACTTCTCTACTTTTAATTTTGCAGCGATGAATAAATAGTCTTGCTTGGAGAAGAATGAAATCAACCATATCACTTAACCATATAACAATACCAACATGTTTGTGAATTCATAGCTTAGCTCTTTTGGCACATTAAAAATGATTGAAGCGAATGTTTAATAGCCGTGGAAGCCACTTGGCATAAAATATGTTACCATGAGTGTCCGAAAAAAACCCGGAGAAATGAGGGCAGAGTAATTTTGAGGCCAGACGCCGTTCCTGCTGAGTGCTAATTTCTTTGTAAAACGGGGAGTAATTTTCGTTGAGTACTCTCGCGTTCAAAGAGGAGGTGTTATTCAAAATCAGCATTCCGAATTTAGGGGTTGTTTTTTAAGTCCTGGACACGTATGGTAACCAGTTTGTACGTGAGTCCCAACCCTCCCCCCCCCCCCAGGGTTTAAGCACAACTTTTTAGGTTAGCCTTTCCGTGAAGGAATGTTGGTGATGCCTTTCTGTCTTATAGGCCATCACTTTTTACTATAATTTATTTTCAAGTTTGTCGCAAGCAAGTTTTTTTCTTCTGTGCACTGTTTTTTTGGGCCTTGCATGACTTATTTTTATTTTGTGGTTGAATGACACAAAGAATGTCAGCAAGTAAATGGCTGATTTTTCTTGCGTTTATGTGACAGTACGTGTAATTTATAAAGTAAGCCTCTAGGACAGCGTTTAAGATGAAGAATGGTAACATCTTGTCTTTGAACACCGCATCCCAGCAATATATTCATTACTGTTTCAGCAGAAATGTAGTTTCATTGCACTAACCTTTGTGTGCCTTGCCATTTATGTAAATGTCCATCTTAATGCGTTCCTTTCCACGGTATGTCCAAATCATTCATTGTAACAGCAGAACAGCAGTAGCAAATTTGAAGAAGATCACTGAAACTTAAGAACAGGTAATCACATTTGCGGATCAAAGAAATACTTCCAGAAGTTTGTTAAATTTATACGTTTTATTCCCCCATTTTTAACGCGTCATGTTGTGAATGTAGTTCAAAGAAAATTGGTCTTTGATCTCTGTTACATAAAAGACATGAGAGATGCACTTGGAAGACGTGGGGGGGCGCATACAAAATTTCACTGGCCGCATTCAGACGCACACGATAGACATAAGCCAACATGACACCTTTGCGACGAAAGCTATTTTTACTACATAACAATGCTACATAGTACAGTAAAGTATTTGAAAGCATAAAACAGGATAATTTCAGCATTATTTGCTTATCTAGGTACACAGTTGTTTGTGTTTTTGACTGCCAATTTTGTGTAAAAAGCTGGTAGTTTTTATTTAGTACTCCGCGTTCTCCACAAAATGGGACTATTTTGGAATTATATCCCCCGTCTAGTAAAAAGTGTGGTCGTTAAATGTGATACTGATGTTGTAAAAACCGGTTTTTGAAACTTGAAGATTCCTACAAATTTTTAAATGAATCCAGTCATAATTGTGGGAGACGAAGCATTTTGAAAATTGGATACTAAATATTTAAAAAAAGAAGCTCCCCATTTAGCCAATTTTTCGCCGATCGTCAGAAAAGCAAATTTACAAAAGCGGTCCCCTAGTGAACATTAATGGAAATTTGAAGACAATCCGATCAAAACTGTAGAAGAAAGGCTTTGAAAACTGGCCACCGAAAAATCCTAACCCCCACTCCCCCATCCCATTTGGCTAACAGACGATAAATACTCCTCTTCTGTGGTAAGATTAGACCGACGAAATCGGCTGATCTAAAAACAGTAAGCTCGATTTCTATAACGCTGTAGTGTTTTCGCCCCTGCTATCTAAACTAGTTTACTTTATGGGCAGGTCACTGTACTTGCGAACATACTTCACTTCATTTTAAGACCTCTTAAATCACTAAAGTATAGGCCAGCTATCGAACAATAGTTGTGACGATATCTATTATTTGTCAGGTGTCACAGTCACAAAAACCCCTTTAGTAAAAATAGAATTACGTGTAAATTCTGTCTGCACTACACAGTTATTTCTTTATTTTTTAGAAATATTCATTGCTGTGCAATCAATTCTTTTTATTCCAGTTTGGTTTATCAAACAGGACAAACATTACAGATATTTACACTTGTGGATTTTCATTCCTTATTTATTGAATTCGTACGATCGGTAAGGTGTTTCCGTATGGTTCTTTTTTTCGCCGCAACCTTTGTCACGCAAACTCCTCTGAGGCGACTAAGGTTAGGACAACGAAATTTGGCAAAAACCAAAAGGACAGCCAAAAAATTCTGTATCAAGTATCTGTATCAAGTTTCAGTCGAAATCCATTTTGCATTAATTTTAAAATCAAAATCCCGTGGACTATTTTAGAATCCTGGAAAAAGATACATAGTCATTTTTGAATTCACACGTTATAGGATGGATTTCTTATGTAAAGTCAATATATTCCTCTGAATCCAGATGTCTAAGGCATGATCCAAATGTTATCCAGACTATTTTATTGGATGTGGTGGGAAAATTCAAAAGGACCCGATGGTTCATTAATATATATATATATATATATATATATATATATATATATATATATATATATATATATATATATATATATATATATATATATATATATATATATATATATATATATATATATATATATATATATATATATATATATATATATATATATATATACCAGTATTTTATCCTAGTACCATCAAGACTGAGATCTCGAACTTGTTTTCTCTAAGGTTTGTCCAATTATCACAGGTTTTTTTTTTGAAATTTCTAAATACATTTCTGCATAGTTATGTCCTATTATGTCATAACAGTGTTTTCTAATTTGGTATTTTCCATTTAATAATCAATATTCATGGGCTCTTAAACTAAGCTGGTAAGCAGATGCAGTTTGCGAAATTGGACTATAATGCACACATTTTATATTTCAGTGGAACTATGATTATAACTGACAAACGTCAATCACAGTACTTCTCCAGCGCCTAAGTGTCTCTGATTTGATAAATTATGTTTTGCGTGGTTGGTTTCTGTACAGTCTTACCAGGGTCCTTATTGTCGAAATCTTTAGTTTTGGATTTAAGGGAGATCCATAGAACTAGATAGATTGGAAAGCTGTCTTTGTGTGAAGTGCAGACGCGCCCTATCCAACTCACTCATTTTTTTAATTAGGAACAGAAAACAAAATTCTGTTTTAGATATTCCCTTCTGGCCAAAGATCTTTATCTAGGGAATATTGAGGCCATAAATCATCACCTCAATCCCTATCAACTCTCACCTCTGCAAAAATCCGGCCGCAAAATATTGACTTCTGAGATCGGGATGTCTAGGAAAAGGTTTAACTGTTAAGCTCCGGGGTTTCAAGAGCCTTGACCACTCCCGTACACCCTCTGCCTGTCATTTTTAATGAATGTTTCTTAAAATCACATGCAACCATTACTTTTAAGTATTGCACATTAATTCCTAATTAAACATTTAGTTTACGGATTTGTGTGATTTACGCGCGTCTTCAATTCAATTGGCCATTTAACCCAACCGACTTTTGTTTGAGTGACCTGTATCACCTATGTGTAAATGTAAGTTTTATTGATGGTTCAATTGCAATTTAATAAGTGGTTTAATTTAGTTGTTTATGATATCAAAGATATAGCAAGAAAGCGTAGACACATGAACGGAGAAAGCTAACAAATTTTGATAAAATATAAGTGCAAAAGAATAACTCCTGGGAAAAAAATGCTTTAACATTTAAAAGCAATGAATGTGTGCGACGAGAAGCATTGTTTATGTTTTTTTTCGAAATTTATCTAGCTTCATAACAATATTTTAGACAATTTGGACTTGACCTATACCAAAATACCACAGTCCCGTTGCAGAGCTATCTGGAATTAATTCTGTTAAATTTTGAAACGATTAAATCACAACTTTAAATTGATTGGACCAGATTTGTAGGAAGAACATCACTTTTTGTGTTTTGTGCTTTTTAGTTTAACCGTTTGCACCCAAATCCCCAAACGAAAGACGCTTCTAATGGAGTTGCTTCTGGGGAACATTTCTGTCAATTTTAAAGAAAAGAAGCATTTTGTCATGTTCTTACAATAGGCGTTTAATGCCACTGTTTTGGGCATTCCAGGCACAATTCAAAAGAGTATGATGAGAAGCTTATACACACGAAGGATAATCTAGTAAGTGGTAGAAATAGGTCAGAAGAAACTCGGCTGGGTTTAAAAAGTAAAATATGGGATTCCCTTTCAGGATCCAAACAAGTGCTGCGTTTTGATCGCATAAAAATTGCAAAATGTGAAAAATAGTGAAGTAGTTAGCTCTATATGCAAAGCGGCAGTTTTTAATAGCTCATAAACCATCTGTGCGAGAAGTTTGTCAATTTTCAACCGTAGTTCCACTGAAGTATTAAATATGTGTCAAGTAAGCAAAATTTTGCAGACTGCAATGATGCGCATTAGTGACCAGCTTAGGTCAAGAGTCCATGCATATTAAATAAAAGGTATCAAAATTCGAAAACGTAATGATGACGTAAATGGAATATCTGCACAGAGTTTTTTTCTGTATAGAGTTTTAGTTTTGTTTTGTTAACTTTGTTCGTCAGATCACTTCTCGATCAATCAGAAAGTAGCTTTTTATGTACAAGCAACACAACACACTCTGTATTATTTAATCCTTAAAATCGTTACATGCTTCAATTGAATTTGTTTGTGCAAAAGTCTTGTGACAAAAGTGAACGGGTAATACGTATTCATAATGGCCTATAATAATTTCAAATATTTTAATATTAGCATCCGCACATAGACCACAGTTGCACGGATCCATTATTTGTTGTTGTAAGTAAAATATTGATTTATCACCATAATAAAAAGAGCTACATGTCAGTTACAAAGTATTATCACCAATTGTTGAAATATATAATAACTGAAAAGTAGCACGCGTCCATAGTTAAACTACTGGAAAATATGTGACACGTTTATGCTGAAGGCCCAATTAAGACAATATATTTCTCATATACCATAGCTGTGATCTTTTACTCTAAGCTGATATACATTATAAGCAGCCTTTGCTAACAATATTCAAACTTTTGTCATTCATATTGCGATAATAAAAAACTGTTTATTGTTCCTCTAGATATGCAATAAGACATGCTACATCAACTTTACAATGCTGCTGAAGAATGTCCACGGTAGCCGGCTGATCTACAATGGTAAAATTGATGCAATTAAACCTTAGCTTTATCACCATGATATTACTGGCAAATCACTTTTCAAAGTAATACTTGTTTACTTTTTTAAAAATAAAAGTTAATTATATAATAAAAGAGAACTTTCATACGCAGCGGAAAATATTGTGTAATATTGTGTGCTTTTCTGAAGGCGTTGATAGCATTCTTTGCAGCAAACAGGAAGGCTGGCGATGACAGAATCGGCGGTTCACCAACAGCTGTAAATACCGTTTTAAAGCTTCTTTTTTGCTTACAATTGCACTGTCTTCGCTTGTTTGCAACTGCACTATTGCTTTAAATTTTCGCTTAACCTCAACCGGGTTTGACACCAAATAATACAATACGAGTGGTTTTCGGATTACAAGTGTCTTGGGCAGCTTCTTTGGATTTGATCCAAGAAAAAATCAAAATCAGTAGTCAACTCGAAACAAGACATATAAATAAATATACGTTTAGCAAAGGTTTTGTGGAGGGGGCTTTAGACAAGGTACTATTGTCGACCGACTGTTGTCAATCGATTAAGAACACAAAGTATGCTTCTAATAGATCTTCGGTATCAATAATAATTTATACAAAATAAATGCTATTCTAAAATCTTTTCAGCAAATTGAATCTATTAATAGATTCAACGGCTCAGTTTTTTGTTTGTTGCTAAGAATCATAAGTTCAGAGCGTATGAGCGTATGCAAATCTATACAGTACAAATTATTAATTTTATTTTGCTGATTCCATTTGTAATGCATGACAGAAGTATCAGCAAAATGTCTTTAACCTGTCAATATTATTTTTGTGATAATTTATAATCAAAATTTAGTTTCTTAATTGCAGAACAATTTGCACGAATTATGATAGCGGTTTATGTTAATAAATCAAGAAGTGCTAAAATGTTATATTTTGTTCATAATTTTGTACCTTTAGAAGGCATGACACCAAATGCATTTGGTGTGTTCTTCGTCAAAGTCACGTTCATGACTCGAGGAATGTCTTGAGCTGACGGTGGTTTATATTCCTAAAACAATAAATACTTAGTCTTTTATTACATGTAAATTTACTATTCGTACTCAAAGTGACAGGTATGTCTCTTTATCGATTCTCTGAATGGATTAGATTAATCAGTTTAATTAATTATCATACAAACCCATGTGCCTGTGGTAAGGATTTGACCTGTAACTGCATCATATATCTCTTTTTCATGCATAAAGTAGCCCATTCCCATTACAAGGGAGCCTTCTATTTGTCCTATGTCTAAAAGAGGATTTAAACTGAAATAAAAACAACTTTTTGAAAATATTTAAGTATTTCATTTGAGGTGTGTACTTCTTTCAATAAAGATGAGTAAATTAACAAAATTTACTACACGTTCTTTTACAGATATTCTGCTGATGTTTTGTTCATGGACATAAACGTAACGTTTAAAGCAGTTTTATTTTACAAATTTTGTAATTTTATCATTTTTAGATCATAAGTATGTAAAATTATCGCTGTTTTATCATAATATTGTCTAACCTCTTGCCCACATCGAAAACCCCGTCAAATTGAATAGTAGTGCTCTCTCCTGTAAGAATATCAACTTCAGCCAGAGCCGCAGCAGCACCAAATATAGAATAAGCATATTTCCCTCCTTGGGCATTTTCGTAATCTGCAAATCTAGAAGTTATTTTGGTTTT
This sequence comes from Protula sp. h YS-2021, assembly GCA_949752745.1. NCBI lineage: Eukaryota > Metazoa > Annelida > Polychaeta > Sabellida > Serpulidae > Protula > Protula sp. h YS-2021. The sequence goes on from OX457025.1 coordinate 34,208,621, forward strand.
GTTATCTCCTCACACACATAACGTAAAAGGTGATAGCTTGTTGAAAATTCCGCCATATTGTTGTTTTGTAAGTTTATTGTTGCAAGCAAGGTGGATGAAAGCATATACCTATACCTATACCTGTACTGAGCAGATAAATCAACTCCAGAATGCAAAGCTTTTTGCAGTAGTTCACTCCAATTTAAACTGCCACCAGACTGAAGCTGTACTTTGTCTAGCCTTTCTCTGAGCACTTTGCAACACTCGATTACACTCTGAAGGAGAAAAATGAAGAAATTTCAAAAAGAGATATGCAATAATTAAATATGTAAAGGCTCGAATATGAATGTGCTAGACAGCGAGCAAGAACTTGAGTTTTATAAAATTTTATGTGTTTCTTTAACAAGTCAGAAATTTTAGCAGCCGAAATCTAGACGTAGACGTTGCCAAAACACCACCATTAAAAATCATTTCAACATGAAACATAAGTATTTATTAAAGAGCAATATTTATTTGAAAAGTAGTACGGTAGTCTTAACTATTTTTCCTACGAAATTTATACCAGACATTGAGAACATTTAATACACAGAAAGAAATAGTGTTCGATGTGATTACATATTTCAAAACCATGGGATACATAACTAAACGAAAACATATTTCGCAAAGGCGAAATATTAAACATTTAACAAAAAAATAAAATTTTAAAAATCATTTCTTTTTTCTAGTAGAATTTTAACAACTTTTCAGTCTGATTTTAATTTTCTTTTCCTTTGCAGAGGAGACAATTTTAAAGGTCCCAAAAACATTCTAAGAAACTTTTTTGGGCAGTTGAAAACCTTTCTAGAAAAAAAACACATACCGTTGCAACCTCTCTAACTCTTTGAAACAGCATTCCCACCCATTCCCTTTTCCTCACTAAGAAAAGTTCGTAACTAAAGCTGGTACTTTGTATAAAGTTTCAATGTATTTAAAATGACCAAGTAAGATTTGAAAGCCTTGCTCACATAAAACCAACAGAAGCATTTATTTATGTTAAGCTATTTTGTTTATACACATGAAGCACACATCATTTACGAAACGCACAGTGTGGCTGTTGGCAGAAGCGAGAGGCTTGTGAGCAAATGCTTCTGCAAACATTACCAAAACCTTGCGCGTTGCAATTCGTGATAAAAATAAGTTTTTTTATCATGAAAATGAAAACAAAGGCAACAGCAAAAAGTTAGGGGAAAGCTTAAGATTAAGTACAACATATGGGCAAGACTTGGTAGTCTTAGTGTCACTGTGGTCAGAGCAGTAGTACAGATAAAATGACGGACCATAAAGAAAAAATATAGCCCTGTACAATTCAATAAACTTTTTGTAAGTCTTCAATTTGCCAAGTGTTAATGAGCAATTACTTGTAAAATGTTTTTTTTATAATTTTTTTTTTCATTTGGGAAAAATAAACTGAGCGACAACTTTCATCCCCATTCCTAAGATCAATTGATTGTCACTCACAGGCAAACAGATAACAAACTACTTGGTGTCGCAGCTCCCAATTTCTTACAATATTTGAGTTAAAACATAGTTAAATAGACATAAAATTTTCATTCTGAATAAAATTTCTACAGAGGCTTGAACAGAACTCCTAACACTGGGAATTAGCGCCAGAGAATAATAGTTAGGAACACCCGCGACTATCCCTGTTGATATTACATGTCGTGGTCACGAGATCATGAGATATGATGTATATTATTGTTATTATTATTGTTATTATTATTACATTACTCCATAATTAATAATATAGGTAAACTATTCATAATATTTGATGAAGCGTTCTTTGATTTCAAACTTATACTCAGACACACCAACACACATACTCTGACAAGGCATCTGTAATTAAAGGTGTTGATTTTATAGCAATTCCAATAGTACAAACCACGTTCATATTTTAAAAAAAAATACTTAAAGCTATGCAGTTTTCATGTACATCTGCTAAGTCCTGAATATATATAATACTCCTTTCGAAGCAACTTTTGATAAACAAACTCTGGCTTCCGACCGGAATGTGTTTGTTATTCCATACAATATATTCATATTTATGCGAAAAAATTACTTAAGCTGCAAAACCAAATATATATATATATATTTTTAAAACAGAGATATTACATTTTCTAACTACTGTGGTTACGCCACAAAAAATTCTTGTCCACCCATTGCAAAAAATTGCTCAACTACAAAATCGTTCCAACGTATAGCAGAGCTAATACGACCTATCCAGTCCATACGCAAAGCCATGGTCTGAGTCTTTACATCAACACATCGTAATCCAACTTGGTCATAGTCTGCAATCATTGATTTAGGCCTAACCTTCGGTCTTTTTGGACTTTTTGTTGGGTGCTAGTACTAATTTCTGTTATAGACATTGGATGAACAAATTTTGATATGCCAAATGTTTTCTTGTTGTAGATCTTTCCACTCAGTTCATGTTGCAATTCGAAGGCAGGAAATCATCTTTTCAAATTAGTAGTCAAAGTTAATGTTGTGTTTTTCTTCTTTGTTTCTGCCAATCTTTACCCCTAGCATATTAAATGAATTTCTCTCAACCGTCATATTTTGAATTTCAAATTTTCATACATCTAAGGCCTAAAAAGCCAAGACTGATTTTTTCGGTTTTGAGTTTCATACCAGAAAGTTTCGAAAAACCCTAATAGTTTCCATGAGCGTGGGTATAAACGGAATTTGCTCGAACACACACATCAAGTCATCAGCAAATTGTTTAATTTAAGATAAGCTAAATCGATACGTAGTCCTCCAATATTCACATTTTATCTAATCAAAATTACCATTTTATCAGCGCATATCACAAGGGCTACGCATGAAATACATTATAAAATCTCATTTAAAATCAACCAAAAGGGCATTCAAGCTAAAAAAAATCACAAGATTTCTTTAGGTGTACTTTAAGAGAAAATGTGTAGAACAAGAACATACCTTTACCTTCAACAAAGCGAATCTCGGACATAGTCCACATATAATACGAATTAGCAAATCAGTTCGTATATATAATAAATATTGACTAATCAACATACTTTTTGTGAAACCAAATGCTGATTTTCTGTAGAGAGACCATTGTACGAAGATTTAATTAAGGTGCTTGTGTAGCCCAAAATGTAATAATTTTTTACTTGAGTAATATTTGTTGACAAACTCGAAGAACCTTTTTTGAACAACAACCGTTTATTTCACAGCATTCAATTTATGAATTCATTGACAAAACGTTATTGAAAAGAATGACAAGTTAAGCTGTTTTTCTTAAAATACTTTGAGAAGAATTTTCAAAAATATGAAGAATTGTAGTTTAAATAAAGAAGATAGTTTGGTGTTCAATGCAAAGCATATTCTTGATTAGTTTTTGATGACAAATGAGGACGAAGTGGAAAAGTGATCAGAACTGAGGTTGTTCAAAGCTAATATCATTTATTTGCGCAAATTGGAATAAAACTAACTGTGTTTCTCACTGAGTACGTCTGAAAGTAATGAATACTATTGAATATTAACGTGTGCCTAAAGGAATTCTGTTGTTAAGAACGATTTTTCACAGACTAATGTCACAAAATAATTCCCTTCCTAAAATTTGAGCTTTATTCATATGAATTGACATTAGAGGTCAAAATGAAAGAGTTAAAGTTGTAAAGTCTTTTTACATATGATAATCTAATTATTTTAAATCGTTATTTTGAAAAAATAATAAATGGCCTGAGACAGAGCTGGTAAATATTGCCAAAACGACATCACTTGCCTTAACAGTTCTTAATGTTAAAGATTCATCATGGCTTTGGGAATTTGCATTGATGCGGATCTATGTGGAATGTCTCTGAATGAATCGGGAATAGTGAAAACTTTAGTTTTTACCAAATACAAACCACAACAGAAAGTGAGATATATGAAACGAAACAGAGTGTGAGATATTGCTCTCAAAATACATCAAACCTTTGCTCTAATGAATGGCTCGCCTTTCTTGCTTTCACCAATTAAATCTACGATTAAATGATATGAAAGTACAATTCATGAAACAGTTTTTAGTTTCAGTAAATAAGTTGATAATATCCTTACATGTATTTTCTTTTATATGGGCGAGTGTAAAAGGTTAATTTTTGTGAATCCTACTTACCCTGCTTACCATTTCTGTTCCGATGCTGCTCGCTGTAACATAGTTGTTTGCACACGTGGCAGTACTCACCGGTCGTACTTTAATCATTTTCATGGCTACACCAAGAGTTTTAGCTGCCACTTGAACAACCTACAATAAAATAATTGAGCAGTAAAAAACTGCCTTCAAAGGAATAGATTTTAATAGATCATGCAATAGAAAATTTATGTTTCTCAGTTGTGTTTACTACAAATTCGTATGGCAACAAAGACCGCAGTAGTTCTCAAAAGCATTAAATCACCTTGGTAGTGAGTCCTTGTCCCATCTCAACGCCGCCTTGCTGGATAACGACGGTGCCATCTCTAGGATAAATGGATACAAACGCTGATTTTTCCTTGAAGAAATTATAAGCAATTAAAAACTTGCTTGGTACAACTGCAAACCCTCGTTTCTTCCATTTGTTGAGCTGCAAAAACAATGTGTGCCCTAAAATAAAACATGTACAAAAAGAGTGGAACTAATGATGATCTGTTTAAGCCTTATGTTTTACAAAAACATTTATAAACTTAATATTACCTTATTATATTCTGTACTAGACCTCTGAGTTTGAATCGGATCCACTTTTTGCATAAGCAGTTCCCATATGTTTCCAAGTGTGACATCCTTATACGGCACGCCCTTAAGATTTAGCTGTACAGAAATGACACGTTAATAAGCAAAGTGGTGTTGAAAGACATCATCATTATTATCATCATCGGTATCGCCATCGTTATCATCACCACTTTACAATTCTGTGTCACTACCAAATTGATTAGTTCAGTAGTGTATTTTACATGCACATTGGTTGCTTCTGCTGGAGGCAGAACTATAAATATAGCCTGTTAAATATTCGCTCCTTGACCAAAGGCACTATCTTACGCCAAACTCTCATTTCTAGTAGTAGTATTTTGTCCTTTTCTAGCCAAGCTTACGTCACACGTAAACTGGGGTACACCTATTGGTTTGCACATGGCGTCCCTTAATTAATTGTTTATTTAGTAAACTTTTGTTTCAAAATGTATCCCCTCCTACATTTTTGACTCGATGTCATTTATTTTTGGCATGAAGCACCCCTAAGGTCCCAAAGTTGAACGGACAACGTTTCTGTTTTTGGGAATTTTTGAAAACAAAACAAAAAATTATTCAAAATACATCTCTTCCTGAATGTGTGATCCGATGTCATTTATTTTGATAGGAGCCATTCCTCGGGGGTCTTGCTTATGGCTTGTGCTTTTTAGTCGATCGGACAATTTGGGGATTTGGGGGAAATTTTTTAGGAAAAAATATCAAAAAATGGATTTCTTCCTACACGGTTTTGTTTATTTTTGGTATGAGGAATTTTGATTTTGGGAAATTTTTAAATACAGGTTGCGCATTTTTAGTCTATCAGTTAATCTTCGAAAAAAGAAGTCAAAATGCATCTCTTTCTATTGAAAATTTAAAAGAAATTCGGAATTTTTGAAAAAAATCCAAAATGAATCTCTTCCTACAGTTTTGATCCAATGTCATTCACTTTCGGTCTGAGACATTCTTAGAGGCTTATGCGTAGGGTTTGTGATTTTTCAATCGATTTGAAAATTTTTAAATTTTTGGGAAATTTTTGAGAAAAAAACTCATAATGTATCTTTTCCTACATAATTGATCTGACATCATTTCTTTTCGTTGTGAGGCATGCTAAGAAGGTCCTGCTTCGAGTCGATCGGAGAATTTCAAATTTTTTTAAGAAAAAAACTTCGAATGCATTTCCTCCTACAGCTTTTATTCGATGTCTTTGGTTTTTTTGGTAAGAAACATACGGCCTGTGCTTTTTCAAATGATCGGGAAATGTTTGAATTTTTGAAGAGTTTTTGAAAATAACATCAAAGTGCATTTCTTCCTACAGTTTTCATTTTTGGTATGAGGCATCGCAAAAGAGTCGTGCATACGGGTTGTGCTTTTCAACTGAACTTGGGAATTTTTATCCTTCCCAACAAAAGTATATAACGTGTAGTTGTGAAACGTCAGGATATTTTTCGATTTCTTCCAAAAAGGTAATGTTGGCGATTTTTTTTAAATTGGACTTTGTCGTTTTTCAGACAAGTTTGTCCAGGCTGTATCTTTGTTACTATTCACCGCAGATAAATAAAACCTTACAATAAAACCCTCTAAAGTGTAGTTGTGCAATGTTAGGTTATCTTTTTATCTTTTCAAAAATGCAATTTTGGTGATTTTTTACAATTTAAACTTTGTTGTATTTCAGACAAGTTTGTCCAGGCTGTATCTTTGTTACTGTTCACCATACACCAATACAACCCTACAGGTAGAACGTATATAATGTGTAGTTATGAAAAGTCAGGTAATTTTTATTTTTTAAATGTAATTTTGGCGATTTTTCACAATTTAGACTGTTGTTTTACAGAAAAATTTGTCCAGGCTGTATCTTTTTTGCTACTATTCACCGTAGACTAAAAACACAGATAGAAAGTGTATAATGTGTAATTGTGCATCGTCAGGTTATTTTTTGATTTCTTCAAAAAAAAGTAATTTTGGCGATTTTGCACAATTTCGTCTTTGTTGTTTTCAGACAAATTTGTCCAGGCTATACCTTTGTTACTATTCACCGTAGACCAATAAAACAGTACAGCTGGAAAGTATGTAAAGTGTAACTATGCAATGTTAGATTATTTTTTATTTCTTCAAAACGTCTAATTTTGGTGATTTTTTGGACAATTTAGACTTTGTCGTAGATGAGCGAGGTGGAGGATGTGCAATCTACGATTGCCTTGTTTATTAGGGGTATTTTTAGAGAATCCCTCAAGACGCATCTTCTACAGTTTTAATTCATATTCATTTATTTTGTTGTGAGGCATGCTAAAAGGGTCGAGAATACGGTTTGTCCTTTTTGAGTCGAACATTTTGAGAGAATGGCATTAGTTTCTCTAGGACCCACCCTGCCTACTGTTTTAACTAAAAGCAAACATTAAATATCAATATTAGGCTCTGCAACAAACGGGACAACTCGAATTAAATATTGTTTAGGTGAAGTAGAAAATTGAAATGATTGCTCCCTAACATCGCTAATTATAATTGCAAAAAATGTACCAATAAAGACTGAGACCAATGCGACTCAAAAGAAATAGTTCACCTCGACTTTTAGAAATGCAAAATCGACAGATATCAACTGAATCGCGATAATATCCTTTCATTTTCTTTTTGCGGCAACAAATATTCCTTATATAATTCCCAACATAACCTGTGAGTCTTCAGAACTAACCTTCTCAATGTAAAAATAAAAGAACAAGTATTTAATATTGTTGTTACACCTCCATTGCTCTGGTAAAGATTATTTAACTGACACTACCTTTGAATTAAATCCACTGGGAATTGCAAAGAAACCTTTATTGTAAGATCAGTTTAGTTTCAGACATTGACAGGGACACATTGCAATATATTTGTCGCGATTAAATTTAGACCTGTTCGATCTATTGAAAAAAAAAGCAAATGTCTAAACCATGCTTCTTTCATTTCAGTAAAAAATGTCTAAACTCTAAGTCTGCAAATGGGCTTTGCTAATTTTGATACGCAAATTTATTGCCCATTAACTCTGTTTTAATTATTTTTCTATTTTTTTCTATTTACTGGGTAAATTTAATATGTAAATTGTAGGTAAATATGTAATTACAGAACATGAAAAGCGTTAGTGGTACCTATTAGTTCAAGTTCAATAATTAATAAGTTTCACTTATCCAGAAAATTGTATGAAAGATGGCAAACGTCTTAAGCACGTCCCTGCTGTATATATCTGCAATTAATGTGTCAGCGCTACAGTTATTTCTTCATAGATATTTAATTGCAAGTGAAGAATGACCCATTAACATAACCATTAAACCAAAGCTAAAACGCACATCACCATTTTGGACAAAGTGTCTCTGCCTAAGACTGACAGAATCTGTTCCGATTTCGAAAGCAACATGCTCCATTATTGTCTCCATGATGAAAGCGGTTGGTGTCTGATCTTAGAATACAAGCAGTAAAAGTATGAATTAAGAAAACTGAATTAAAGTGCACATCATCATTTCTGATTTCAATAAATAATATCACAAGATGATGAGCAGAAAATGGTTTCAGATTAATCTACGTGTTATGTACGAGAACCACTACAATCAGACAGAATGCAAAAAATATTTAAAAAACTAACATTGTGTCCCTAAAATTAAGCGGTTATAATAGTTTTGAGCTTTTATTCCTGTATTTGTTGCGCCTTCTTTGTAATTTCTTTTTGCTGTTTAAACTAATTATGACATTGTCAATTTGCTTGATCAAGATGAAATTTGGAATCCTTAATCATAACGCAGAAACCTTTCATGACCCATTGGGATCCTTTGTAAACTGTTTCAGTCAAAAGTACAGCTTTTAACTTGTTAATGCTTTTAGATTACATCGCATATTATTTGCTTAAAACACAACACTTGAATTACTTTGGCAAGAGCGAAGAAAGTCTAGTTTTACATCAATAAATCAGCGCCTCTAGTCTTTTAATAATAAGAGCGAGTTGGGACATAATTGTCTTTATTTACCAGAAGCAGTGATAAAAGCAGCCTATAATAATTTAATGCTTCAGCTTGTCTAAGATACTGCTCATTACTATCTTTTATATTATTGTGGCAATATTGCAGTAAAATTTTGTACAGTGGGTATAAGCTTGAGCGATAAAGGGAAAAAGGTGGTGAAGCGGGTGTAGTGAGAATTTGAAAAATAAGCTGTTACATTCTTCACGCTCTGTTACTAGTGAGCATTTGAAAGGGAGTCAATTCCTGGCTAATACATACAGAGTAGGCAGAGGATTTAAACGAGGCAATAAACAAAAAAGTGGCCCAAGAAGCTCCGGGGTGTCTGGGATCGTACCCCTAAGGTAGCAAATCAATGCGCTCATTTTACACAATTCTACAAAAAATGCAACGGAACATTTTAGAGTAGCTGCTTTTTGTGAGAAGTAATTACCTGTACCAAATTCCCACAAAATGCCTAATGAAATTTCTTCCAAAATGTGTCAAATTAGAAATCTGTTTGTTTTTTTTTTTCAAATCCTAGATCAATAACTTTGTTTACTATGGCAAATTTTTAAAACTATTTGAGCCGTTCGAAGTCTTCAGGAAGAGTTAAGGATTTGGGTTGTAGTATTTAAAAAGTTTGCGATATTAGTCTAAGTCACTGCCATCTTTCACGTCCAGTGTGTTCTGTGATGTGCTCGCTACCTTTTCTTCGAGGATTAAGTTGTTTTACTTACCTAAAAAGGAATTCAATCACACTTCTACATTTGTACTTACACGGTGCCCTCATAGGTGAGCCATATACTTTGTCAGTTTTCACCGCAAAACCTTTTATTTTCCAGTTCGCTATGTTGTAGGCTGAAAGCAATCACCACAACATAATTATTAAGTTAAGCTATTGGAGCCCAACCGCTCAGACTGATACGTCTTAAAATGTATTTTTAAAGAGAAACTGTAAACAAATTGTAGTAAATTAAATTTCACACTTAGCAAGCAACGTGCAATTAAGGTTGTGAAAATCACTGTTTAGTAAGATATTGTCTATTTGGTTTGTACCAGTGTTATGTCAAATAGTTAAGCGTCTTTCATTTTAAGCTATTGTACGTGAAATTACTATATACGCTATTTAGAGAAACAAGTGAATAACATTCACTTAAGGTATCATAAAAAGAACCGTTATAGCCAACAAATACAGCAGCTTAACCTTGCATTGAAATAAACTTATTATTTCGCAACCTATTATTTCTCATAGAAATAAGTTAATGAGTACAATTTTTGAGCCTTAATAAAAAACAAACATACTAACTGTCAAATGACTAATACACGCCAAAAAATTTTAAGTAATTAAACCCTATTTGGTAATTAAACAATATTTGGTGATAATAATTAAATGCGAATTTTCAAGAAAGATTTTAGAAGGTTCAATTATTGTCAGCTCATTCCACCAACATCACAATTCATGAAAAGCGATCAAAAGTAGTTAGTTACATAGTATCATTTTTCGCATAAAATATAGCTTTTAAATTTACAACGTCTAGAATTGCGGATGACTGCATATTTCAATTTTCAGGTTTTATTCTAATCTGTTGACCTTGCGTTGCAAAGTTTTAGTGCGTCTGACAACATGGAAATTTAAGAAACTGTAGCGCTGTTGTAATTGATTTCCTTCAGAAACTTTAAGACTTGATGCCAGTACTGAAAGAAACCCCTTTCTTGAAAGAAAACACATAGTTAGAAAATATGTTTTATCCAGAACACAACGATATGGAAATTTTTTATATTCTTTATAATTGTAGGCAAATACGCTTGGTAAGAGCGTTTAAAAAATTAAATATCACATGCGAAAAACTTACAGTTATCGAAGTAAGTTGGCATGGCGTTGAAAAACGAAATAATTAGGTTCTCGGGAAAGTAACCAATATCCATGTAGTATTCTAGAATAATGGATTTTATGATGTCATCCTTGTTCACGCCAACCTAAAGAGTCAAAGGGATGTATTTTAATGATTGCAGGCTATTTTCCAACCGATTATCACTGACATATTCAAATGATTTGTTCTCCTCAAAACATGCATTTGAAATGAAATGCACTCTGTAGTTTAAACAGGAAATAATATATTACCTGTCATTATCATTATTTTATACAACTATTCTATTTGGTTGTACTACGGTTCTAATGATTATTCCAAAATGGAACATTAGTTTTCGCAAAAAAGGTCCTTTTTCAAATAACGTCTGAAATCCAATCAAATCGTTTAAAAGCTAAATGCGCCTGTGTCCTTTTGAAAATCCATATCTTAAAATACATTTTAAATTTGAAACAAAATCCCAATTCGTCTCAGCATCAAATAATATCAAATAATCCATTTAAAATTTAAATTTATTCAACATCAAACATTATCGAAGTTGACCTTGTATCGTCCAAGAACTGGAAATCGTTTTGATGTTATTTTCATGCAATCTTCTAAACCAACAACCAATCTCACGGGTCTAAAAACAGAGAACTGTTTCAAAATGTACAAAATTAAATATTCCCTTGTGCTATGTATGCCTGCCTTCAATTTTGGAGTAAAATATATTTAACAAACAAAAAATATTTCTGAAATTGTTTGATCTGCGGAAGAAAAGTAGATTTTAAAACAACATTGGAGCGACATATACATTTTTAAAATTTAACATGACAAATTGCCACAATCAGATAAAGAATGCAGCTTAATTTAAACTTAAAGCCTTTCCTTTTAATACAAGTTAAACTTTGCTTTCTACGTTTCTATTATTCTATCATTTTAATCAAGAAAAAGAAACAAAAATTTAACCTGTTTGTAACAATACAGGCAACAGCAGCCAAAGCACCAATAGCATTTGAGCTTATTGACTTCCCACCAAAGGCTCCACCAAGACGTGAAATGTTTACATGTATACTGTACAAGATATTAAAACTTGTTGCATCTGTATTGCTTCAGGCAATATTTGGTGGTATCATTTTTTCGTAATACTTAAAAGTCCTTAATAGCACAGTAACTGCATTAAAAAGCTACTTCTGTAATGTTAGAGGCATAAGAAACAGTAAATATGATGTCAAGGTGCCGTTTTGGATTTCACGAAAAGTTAATAACATATCATCATTATAAATATTAAAATGTGTGTGAAAAACATACAACAGCTGATTCACATCCTCACGCAAAACACTTTGAGCCTAAATTTAAATGCCACTACAGTCTAATACGATTCGGGGTAATCATCTTAAACTTTAGCATATGATCTAAGATTGAAGCTTATTTGTGGTGGAAACTTATCGAATAATTCTTCTCATATGAAGTTATGGACATAAACAGTTATACAAAAATGTACAATATTTTTAAAAGGACCCACTTCGCCATTGGCTTTCCTGTTACCAAGTGCAAGTGTTCATGAAGCATTCCTGGGGCCTGTGTTGTTGCCCACATTTCTAATCGATCCTCTTCCATTTTGCATAAGTAAGCCTTGCAATTCAACATTAATCCACTGTGTTTTTAAAAGTGTGAAAATGTAACAAGTTTAAATACATAATAATAACAGTTCCTCTTATTAAATAATGGCATCAGCAATGAAAGATTTTATTGCACAGAATTTATCATACAAATATTACACTTGTAGAAATATTGTTCCATTATACGATATCAGTTTTATTATATACATAAAAACGATCTAAAACATATTACGTAATACTAAAAGTGCTCTTATTAACTACTGACATCAGAATGAAATTGATTTGATATGTGCAATATTTACCATAAGGAATATTCCAGTTTATATTTACTTTTAAAATGTTTTTTAAGATTATTGTTTCCTTACATGCGTTTCCAAGTAGAAATGATACTGTGTGTCTAAAGACACTTCGCCTTCAATCCTTTGGTCGCAATCATCGAGCACAGTCTGGGCATCTCCCACTTCTAAAACCGGCTTCTCTATTTCGTGGAAAGAATTGCTTTTAATAGCTTCGGAAATTGTTAATATTGGGCGTCGAATGCAGGAATAGCTCACATCAACTAGTTTCGCTGCTTGTTCAGCAAGCAATCTGGTATCTAGGCAAAATGAAAATTAAAAAATCTTGAAAAGTCAAGGTCACAAACATTGTTAGATATATATCATTAAATCAATTTATGTGTAAATTAGTATTTTTAATTATGTCATTAAATATGTTACTATGTTTTAATTTAAATGTTCTGATTAAGTATATTACTATGTTATAGTTTAGTGTTATGTTTTTACGGTTTGTTGTGTATGTTTCCCTTATGACTAACTGTCACTCTTTCTTGGATTTATTTACTCCTTCTCTTGATTATTGAGAATGTCACTTTCAACCAAATAGCCTGAATAAATTAGTTTACGGTGAAAGATGTTCTAACCAACTGATCTGAACCCAAATAATCGTTATTTTACCTTTAACTACTAATCTTTTTAAATAAGTGGATCAACCTTCAAAAATGATATTCGTTTTCATAAGGACTTTAACCGAATATTTGTCAGATCTTATGAAAAAGTTCGAGGTTTTCTATGTTCTTTCAAAACTAATTTTCTTTTATTTTAATGACAGATGCATAAGCTCGTACTCGTGTGTTTGCTCATCTGCCGAAACAACGCTACGGTTTCGTCTATGTAAATATTAAGTTTGTTATAATATTTGGAACATGATATCGGAACACAGTTACCGGCTAAAACAATGGCAATTGGTTGTCCTGCAAACTGAACTTTCCCATCCGCTAACACCTGTGCTGTATTGTTCCTGTGCTTTTGTGTTGCATTCTCACCAGGGATATCTTTCGCTGTCAGTATAAACCTAACTCCCTGGATGCCCTGTGTATGAAATTTATATGAAAGAAAACTCATTTTTGAAATTAAGCGTTTGTTCAAAACTGTTTAACATTTGTTGCCTTTTTAACATTGTAACATGAATCACAAAAATCATTTTTAGTTTTGTATCTGCTTTTATATTAGTATTATTAAATATAAATATTTTTTCGATTTTATTTAGTAATCGTTCTTTTAAAAGTGCTTTATAAAGTACCAATGCCTGGCTGGTGTCAACATGGTCTATAGAAGCACTGGCATATTCACTAAGAACCAGAGACGCCTGTAACTCTCCATGCACAAATGGCCTGTCAGCTGTATACACTGCTTCTCCACACGCCTGGTTCATATTTATTTGACCTTTTACTTTTGTTCTAGGTATCAGAATGAAGTAACTGGATCCAATATTGCGGAGGTGGGGAAGTGGTATGTGTGAGACGGGGTGGGGAAGTGGCAAAAGATACTTTAATACCATAATAGTACTTCATTCAAATCGCAAGAAACTATTCAATCGTGTAGAATATATCATTATGTCTTTTTCAAAAGACTCTATTTAAAGCATCTCTTTACGTAAACAGTTATAAAATAGCATTGAGTTCTATGCACATGACATAATGAATTCACTTTATCTATGTAAATCTGATTAACGAAAGTTTAAAGTTGGAAATGCAACATAGATGCGTCGTTTCTTAACCTGAAGAATAGCATCTAGTTTTGGTATTGGTTCATTGTAGACAAATTCATCCTCTGAGTGTTCAAATGCGTAGCTGGACTGATTCAGTGGTGTTGGTGAAAAGACATTCTCATAAAATTCCTCGCTGTCTTTTGCAGTCAAAACATTTGTCAGAAACTATAACAACATAACAATACAAGACATTCCAGCAATTGTAGAGCAATTGATAACACACTTTTCTATTGAACAGGTAGAAAACCTGTCTACTCTGTTTTCAAATTCCAATTTCTTTCGTGGTACAAATCCCTCAGCATAACTAAAATATTTGGAGTACCAGTTTGACATATTAGACGAGTTTTATTCTAATTATATCATTATTTTACTGTCATAGATGTTGAAAAGTTCTTGGTGAAAAGTTAAAATAGGTCAAGAATCTAAGAATTTGGAAAATTTAAAAAATGAATTATAACAGGAAAGAGAATCAACTTTGATGCCATATTTGACGTTTTTTCGTCAATTTTGCCGTAACGTTGGAACTCTATGCATGGTTTTAAACAACAACGAGAGAAATGTAAACACTTTGTATAGCAGGTTTCTTGCTGCAGATAATCTGAAAATGATCGATGTCTGCAGAGGATTGTCATCTACTACCAATTCATTTTCCAAAGATGTTAGAGCCTTTGCAATTAATCTGCCATTAAGTGTCTTTCCAGTCAGCATTATCTCAGTTTTTGTCGCCCTAGTCTAGAATAACAAGTACATTGTTTATTTCTATGAGGTATTTTTGTCATTCACACAATTTTTTTCAATTTTAATTGTATTTCTCTGTTAGTGAAATAATAATTTATTACAATTATTTTTTTCAAGAAAATCTATGCATATTTACAATTATATTTAATGCTCACTTCACTAATGTCAGGTTTCATAATTAACATTACAAATTTACATACAAAATCCTTGCTCATTCCACCATATGCAATTCTCACGGTTTCGATTGTTTTCACTCCATTGTCAATCCCCATCTTTGTGTAGAAGCTACAGTTTATATACGCGTGGGCGTTCTAAGAAGTTCAAAAAAAGCTTTGCGTGAAGTTTAAAACATTTGTGTATAGGTATAGGAAAAAATCTTTTAATAAAAATATCATCTTTTAGTTTAATTCAATAAAACTAACTTAAAAAAATAAAAATATTACCAAATTATTTCACCTTAAAAGGTAATAGCAAAATGCAAAACATTAAGGTAATACTCTTTATATAATTTAATCGGCCTTCATTACATAAAACATTAAATTTACAGTAGCAAACAGATTTTAGTGTGGTGGATATAAAGGCCAGAAATAAAAATAGTTTTCATCTCATTTTTCTTTTAATTTCGATCCGGTAGAGGCATAACTTCCATTTAGTTTTGCAAAATTTTAGAATAAATGGATGCTCTGAAAGGCTATTTTAGGTACTATTTTGTCTTACAGGTAAAATATTTTACTATAACATTTTGTATAGCCGGTCAGTTGTTTTTGTTTTATTTACGGTTTAGTGACCCTACCGCATAAATAGAAATAACAAGATTTTTCTCGCCTGATGTAGCTTTTCCATTTTAAACAATCATGTAATCGATTTCTGCTAATGCAACAATCGTGTGGGGTGGCGAAATAATTAACATTATGTGTAGAATACACATACAAGGCAGTGGGAAGAAAAGTGACCTTTGCTTCAAGGAAAATCTGAAATATTTCGCAAACTTATCTTTTTGTTTAAATACATGTCCTTTAAGCTATATTTTAATAATTTTATTTCATCATTTAAAGAATTGATGACAGGAAACTGGAATTAATCAACTTCCTGTTTACTTTTAAAACACTTACCACTTTTCTGGGCATGATTTTGAAAGCAGCGTACCTTTCCTGTTCTACAACAGCGGGTAATACCAGACTTACTATAACTGCTTGCTTCATGTTTTTCTTTAACAGTTCACTTGGAGTTGTGATAGAAAAACCGCCAGGGTGTGCTGCAGAAATATAGATAGCTTTACAATTGAAGTTATCCACACCGTTAAACAGTCATAAAACGATATTGTACATTGTTCTAACAACAGAGCAGAACGGGTAGGAAAATGCGATAAGGCGGCCGATAATGTTGATTTATGCTAAGACATAGACATATTCTGAATCAGATTAAGAATTTGTAAGCCTATACTTAAGAAGCTATTCAGCTCATATTCCTAGTCTATTTGATAGAATAATGCCAAAAATAACGAACGAAATTACAGGTTAAAATATCAATAGAAAGTTTTTTTTACCTTACCTATATATATATTTGCTCTTAATCCTTCTAAAACTGTAAACAGATCGGAAGGAAAATCCTTCTGACGGTGTTTCATCATCAAGTTGCCAGCCCATGTTCCTTTCTGGGGAAATATTAATTAATAAT
The DNA here is from genome assembly GCA_949752745.1 of Protula sp. h YS-2021. Lineage (NCBI taxonomy): Eukaryota > Metazoa > Annelida > Polychaeta > Sabellida > Serpulidae > Protula > Protula sp. h YS-2021. The sequence continues at coordinate 34,225,230 of OX457025.1, forward strand.
ACATAACAATTTAAAACTAAGCATACCTGTGTATGAAAGCTGTCTAAGAATAACATTTCGCTTGCTTAAAATAATTTCTAGAAAATGTCACCATAAAGCCAGTGGTAGAATATATAAGTCTTCTATTTTGCAATTTATACATTTGCTTTGTTGTAGCAGTAACTAAAAATGTCAGACTTATCATACTGCGACACACGTCTTATCTAAAATGTAAAGTGCACATATTTTCTTCATTAGAAAACTTCCTAGGCTGACTATGTGCGTAGAAAATATGTAAAAAAGATCTCCTTAACTTTAAAAATAAAATTGAACTGACAACACATAATCTTAGGTAACAATTCATTTGACCTGAGTCTTGAGATGAGAAAGGTTTTTAACCTCCGTATACTTATAGTGCCATAAACTATACTTATAGAAATAAATTAAACAAAAAATGTTGATTTGATTTAAAGGGAGGAACAGGCTGCTGCGTAGACAAAAGTTAACATCTTAATATGATTTTTCTTGAAGTATTTATAGAACTGATTCAGTGAAATATTAGATTCCAAGAAAACGACTTCAAGCTGTTTAAGACGCTTTAACATGGCAACCACCCTTCGTAAGAAGTTTGATACCGTGCAAACATGAATATATTGCTTGAAAAGCTAAAATGCAACACCGCACCCGAAGACTGCTCCGCTTGCTTAATGCATCAAAACCTAAAAACAACTTTAAAGTTACATTTTTGCATATATCATTTGTATATATTGCCTCATTTATTTTCAATGCATAACTTACGTTCCTGACAGGTGTACTTGCGATCTTTCGCAGAAAAGGGCATAAGATCTTGGCTAGATACATAAATTGTCCCTTATCATTTATCTGTTTGTTCTTGAAAGTCTTATCCAGCTCAACAATCAAGTCTTGGAGTGTCATCAGAGCTCCTACAACAATCTGTTCCTTGGTGTGCTAAAACAAAATATTCTATAGAGTAAGTTATGTAACATTTCGTAGATTACACAGGATCCTTTCTCATAAGCTGCACTGTTGTTTGATCATTTCATGCAATAAGTTGTTAATCTATGTCGAAAGTTATTTGTCGCAATAAAGAAAACTTAACAATTCATACCTTGTTTGCAAAATCCTGTATAAATATTGATTGCAATATTCACTACATGTAATATACTTATATCAGTAACATGCAAAACACTAATATGTTTATAAATCGTAAGATAGGAAGTACCTGATATGGATGTTTAAAGCTTTAGAACACAAACCTTACCTGATATTTTTGCAGCTCTTGAATCTCTGATATGTTTATTGCTATATCAGGAGGTGAATCGCTCTTAAATATGCCTAAAATTAAAAATCTTCTTTATTATTCTTGCTGACTGAATTAAGAAAATAGTTTTATTATAAAACTGTTGCATTTTATGTTCATTAAATTTAAAACCTTACAGCACATATTTTAGTACAGGAAAACTTTTACAAGCGTATTATTACATTGACCAAACAGTATGAAGTCTTCATACCACTTGATGTGTTACCAGCCACAAGTCTAACATTTCGATCGGCGTACTTTTGCTGTAAGTCTAACAAGTGTTGAACAGTGCTAGGTCGGAACCATAATCTCTTGTTCCATTCAAGTCTCGCAGGTCTTACAGAGGTGTAATGCTCTGTAGCAAGGTCCTAAAAGAGTTTTAGTTAGCTTCTCTAACTATTTGCAATCTAGAACTACTTTCTTACACAAAGTATTTAGTGTCGTAATTAAGACTAGAAGATTAACGGTATGATTCAAAGAATACTCCTGGTAAGAAGTTTAATGGAGATAGAAAATCGGTGATGTGGCGGAGAACTATTGCACTTACTTCAATGTCAACAAGCTTGTCTTTGCATGCAAATGATTTGGCTGCGTCTAGTATTTGTCTATAGCCTGTACATCTACATAAGTTTCCGTCTAAACATGATTCTAGTTCTTCAGGAGAAGTTATTTTTTGACAAAGAGTCCTACAAGGAACTGAAAGCTTTAAATACAATCCCTGCACAAGAATTAATATAACAGTACTTTTTGTTCAATCAGGGTGTCATCCAGTGCTGCAGCAAGATATTTCAACACAGTGTCATGCTTAACTGCTGTTATTCTATTATTACATTCACATAAGTCAAATGTTTCTCGACTGGCAGAAAATCGTAAGTATTAGGATCTGTTTTATATACGTATGAACGCAACATTTAAAGCAAACAGTAAATAATGTGTTGCTCAACACAATACTTACACATTGAATGCGGACTAGGTAGTAGCAATATAAGAAAATTTATAGTGTTGATGACATTTGTTTTCATTTGGTAGTATAACTCTTTCTTAAATATAACGGTATACTTGATGGATAATAAACGAAATGCATATTCATACTATATAGACTGTGATAACAGGAAAGGATTTGCCAATACAGGGGCCCAAGAGACAAGATCCCCGGACAAGGTCCCCTGAAGGCAAGGGTCTTTTACGACAAGGGCTCCCATAATAGGGACTGACGGTTTAATATTTTTAAATATTTTTTAATATAACAATCTCAAACTTTATGATTCGAAATGACACCGTTATTTACTGAATTCATTTATTGTGAAATAGGACTGATTACCGTGGCAATTTATAGCATTCAAAACTATTAATTTCTGTTATAATCAGAATTATGAATTGCAATTTAAGCTTTTCATAACAAGATTACAAAAACACGACTGCAAGTGCTGATTTCCTGAATATATGTGCTGGGTGTATGATTGCAATTATCAACTCAAAAGGACATTTATTGGTTATTAACTACTCTGCAACAGTATATGTAGTGGTCAAATTTCAAGACCCTCAGTTATACAGACCCCATATTAATTACAGAAACATGCTCCGAAAGCTACAGTATAAATTGTCTAAAATTTGTATTGTTAAATATCAACTTTCAATAATGAAGTTCATTATTAAGTAATGAAGTTTAGTATTTAAGGCCACCCGAAATTGCTCTACAACGGACATTAGTATGTAGGAAAGAAGGACCTGGTAAACGGATGTGTTTCCTATGATTATGAAAACCGTCTCCAACAATGGGTGCAAAGAAAAAGTAAATGCAAAGAAAAAGTAAATGCAACCTAGAATGAACTAGATCATAACCATTGTTGTGATACAAAATGCACAGCACTTGTAAATGAATGAAACTTTCATGACCATGCCACAAATTTTCTGTCAGCTCTATTCGTGCATCCACAGAGCCTGGCCAAATTAATTCCCTGCACTTTTAGTCTGTTGCTAAACAAAAAGAAAACATTCAAATGTTTGAACAGAAATCTCCGCGGAAACACATGCCACCAAGAAAAATTTTGCTTGACTTTGAGTTGGTCGCACTTCTGCCACAGAGGCGTTTCTTGATGCGACTTTAGTCGGTTGTTTCTACAATCTCTCGCAAAGCATTTATCGCAAAGTTCAGTCCGAGGGTCTGCAAAATGAGCACTCGAATGACGACGAGATGCTCATGTTTGTGAAAATGCTAGCTGCTATTGCCTTTTTTCCACAAGACCACATTGTGCCAACATTGAAAACCATCCAGGATAAAGGTCCAGAGGAGTTTAATCCTCAAAACATTGAATGTACACCACTGCTAGGTTTTAGACGATCTTCCAAGCACGGATAACTTCTTTGAGGAAAACTGCTGTCGTCCGTTACCGCCCACCATCCAAACATTTAGAGAATACAGGCAGTTACCAACGTGTTGCAGATCCATTAACTTGGAAATTGGGAAGCGGCAGAACCTAGGCCGGTGTTTCGCGGGACCGCAGAGAACAGCCAGACTTGTTCTTACTATCCGAACCTTAAAACCTTGTATTAACTATGCGGAATTGCATATGATGATGTAGTAAAAGCGATCAAGACAGTACTGATTTGTAATTGTGTTCTTGTAAGCAGAAATATAAAGAAATCAATTGCAACTGCGTTTTGTAACTATGGAATGAAAAGTTAAAAATTGCAATTGGAAATTAATATCTTTAAACATTAGAATTTGGAATAGAAAATGAATTGTAATTGTAATTCCTCTTCGTGATTAGTAATATAAAGAAATCAACTGCGATTGTGTTCTTGTAATCATGTGATGAAAAGTCAAGCAAAAAACGGTGTGATTTCGTATCGTAAATAGTTGAAAATCTCAAATATATCTTTTAAATGTAAAACGACTGGCCCTTGTCCCGAGGACCCTTGCAATTGCAAATCCTTTGGTATCGTCAACGTCACTTATTAAATATTCACACTTTACAGAAAAATGCACTGATCATCGAAAATAAGATCAGTTACCAAATTTTGATAATAATTTGGAATCTTACCCATTGCAAATCCTTTGATATAATCAATATAACTTATGAAATCTTCAAAGAGACTAGAGATATGTCTGTTGGAACACGGATACCACGACCGAACTGCTATATGGTTTGGGGAATAGGGATTTCTAGAAAGCCTACTCAGCTCTTGAACATTATATATAACAGCTATATACCAGGTTTTATTGCAATGCGACCACTGGAACTTGAGATATGGTATTCACAGACTACATGGTATAGGGAATTCCATGTAATATTCCAACAGTGACCTTGAAACACGATGCAAGGTCACCGACGCTTAATCGGCTCTAGCAGATTTTTATAACAGCTACAAACCAGGTGCCGAATAAAACCCAACCAGTGAAACTTGAGATATGGTGTTCGCAATCATAGCGTGATGCACAGAATGATGGACAGGCGGATGGGTCAACGCACTGACCAGTCACAAACATAATCCCCCTCCTGACGTTAGTCAGGTCGGGGCATCAAAATAAGACTAGTAGGGAGATTTTGATAATAAGTTGGAATCTCACCCATACAAGCTCATAACCATGCCAGGAGTACAGAATCCACACTGACTGCCATTATAAGCTGCAATTCGCTTCTGTATCTCATGAAAGCCCTGTTTCTGTCCACCCAAGCCTTCCACAGTTAACACGTGGGAATCTCGCACACTCTCAATTGTAGCCAAACACTGAACAAGGTATTTACGAAATAACTAAATACAACAGAATACTTGTTTTCTTCATGTGGAAAGCAGATGTTCTTACTCAAACCTTAGTTTTGAACTATTTTGCTGTATATACTTTATCCAATTGTTAAACTAAAGCGATAAATAAACACCAATGTGAGAATATAGCAAGTTCAAAAAGATGTCTTATATAATGTAAAGATAAATGTTTCATTTTTAAACAGCTTTCTTAATTGTAAAGAAGTAATATGACTTTGCCCCTCTCCTCCACCAACCCCAAATCGATTACATAAAAGCCAAAGACCAATCAGCCAATTCAAACTGATTTAAAAAATTCATCAATATTATACGCGCTGTTGTTATTTTTTCCAAGTTAAAAATTTCTAAATTGTATATCATAAATCACAATGAAGTCTAGTTTCTTAATTAAATTGACAAACTTTTACAACTTCTCATACAGTAACTTGAAGGAAAAATTCATAGATATTGATTGGCTAGCAGGAACGTTGTAGTATTTAAATATTTTTTCGTGTTTCACCGAAGTTCACTTTCGAGGCTTGACACTAAGGCTGCGACTGACTCTGATTAGCTGTAGATTTATAATAGGTAAAATATAAATTTGTCTGCACTAATAAAGCAATATGCTATAGATTATGAAGTGTATGCTTGAAACGTGTAGTTAAATCATGCCAAATTGCACTAGATAGCGGAATGACCCACTTGCAGAAACCAAAAAGAAAATGTCAAAGTCACCCAGGTACCCCTTCTATGTCATGATTTTGGCCCAAAGGGTGAAAATGAGCCCAAAATTCTAACCGTTTTCGAGATAACGGTCAGTCTGTGGTTTCTGACCCAGGCTGTAGCCGGAGGCAAGATCACCGAAGTACCTCTTGTGTAATCTTGTTTAGGACCAAAGGGTAAAAAATCAGCTCGAAATCTAACCGTTTTTGAGATAATGGTCAACATTCGGATTTTGACCCCGACCTTAAACGAGAAGGTCAAGATCACTGCGGTACCTTTTATGTAACGTTGTTTATGCCCAAAAGATCGAAACTGAGCTCAAAATCGTTATACACTACCTGTTATGTGACGCTGTTTAGGCCCAAATTGTCGACCAAAAGGCCACGGTAACTGAGGTACCTCTTATGTGACATCGTTTAGGCCCAAGGGGTAAAAAATGAACTCAAAATCGCTCTTTCTCTAACCGTTTTCGAGATAAGTCGTTATCATTAACGGTACACAAGGTCGCATTACCTTTAACCTTGACAGTCAAAGTCAAGATTCATAATTCCGGATTTAGTCCTACTGAGTGGGTTTATGCATTCAAACTAGGATTCGAGAGCTTTTTCTAGCCACTTTTCGTGATTAATAGGGGTTTTGGTAAATATTTTGACATCACTGTGACCTTGATTTTTGAGGTAAAGGTCAAAGTTAGTTGCAGTTTCGCCGAAACCTTATGGTTGTCTATAAGAGTGCAGAAAATGAAGTTGCTCTGACTCAGAGGCTAAGAAGGGGTTCCTGGAAACCACTTTTCAGAAAAAATGACCCCAATTTGACCTTGACCTTGATCGTTGAGGCCAAAAAAATCGTATTTACCGCGATTTAATCATTCTCTACAAGTGCACTTAATTTTGTCTTCCTCTGTCAAATAGTGAAGGAGGAATTTTCTGGAAACCATCCAAGGGAAAAAAGAGAATTAAAAAAGGAAAAAAAAAGATAGTAATTTTCAGAATAACTATAAGCTTATTTATTATTAAGTGGAAAGTATTATTTTATTTATCATTTATAAATTATAAATGAATATACTGAAGGACAAAAGAAAGTTTGCACCTAAAAACTGAATGTTTCTTCAAACTGTTATTTTTATGAAATTTTGACAAGTGGAGCCTAACAAAATTTTACACCACAGGTAGTTGTTTCATTTGTTTACATCTCAATGCCCAAGGTGTTTCTGAAGGGTTTCATATGTGGCATATTACTCGATGTAAATCCATGTTATTTAATTTTTCTTTGTCTTGAGCTCTCTTAGTCAAGATTTATTTACAGTTTGGGATTTTCAATACCAATTGTTCATTAATATTTTACAACATCTTCACTATCGACAATAAGTGAGCAAATACTGCGTGTGTGTATTTTGAGTTCTATCTTGCCGTCCCGCTGAACAGCAAATATCTCGGCAGGGATGCTTATCTTCCATATTTCGGTAATGCTCACTTCCACAATTGCTGCCAAGTTGTATTCACATTATGAGTGAAAGTTATGAATATTTGGTCTGCAAGCTATCTCCTTTTTGTCTTTTATTTATTTTTATTTATTGTTATTATTCTTATTATTATAATTTGAAAATTTTGTGGTTTTATCATCGTCGGATTTTCGTTGAATATGGAAGTCTACATGAAAAAAGTAGTGTACGATAAAAACTAGAGGGTAGGGTCTTTTTTTTTTTTTTTTTTGCAGTTGCGTAAATTTCTTGGCAACACCGATTTATCGTTTTTACAAAACGGTTGTTAAAGACGTTACGTAAGCGTTGATCTATGGTGACAAAATTGCAACCAGATTTAATATTGCGAAAGTGATTTTTGCGAGCAAAATCAGAGTCTACACATTGCTGCTAATTCAACGTCTATTCAACGCCGTGTCAAAGATGTTGCTCTATGGCCGCTAAACCAAATTGCAACCAGTTTTAACGTTGTAATGTGGCGGGGTCATTGACGCAACCTGCAACACGTTTTGACGATGTCAAAATGTTTACAGGACGTAGTTCTGATGCAGCTGACATTGCAATTTGGCATGACTTTTAACCAGATTTTTACATAATTCTGCAGTTTATATATTCAGAATTGTTATTTTTTGTGGCTCCAATTGTAATTTTTCTGTACTCTGCAGCGAAAACGGTGTAGTTACACTTGTGCATGTAGCGGACGTTATTATGCCACAACTTCATATTGGAACTTGAAGTTGGTACTTCAATGCCATTGGTGGCTTGACACTTTGGGTTGGCCATCATAGTTTTCCATTTTCGATAAAACTTTTGGCAAGCAAACGCCATAACTTGGCTCTCATAACTTTTCATTGTCGATGAAAATTGTGCTTTTGGCAAGCAAACGTACTAGAGCGAGACTGTAAGACACCAAAATTCTACGAACGGTAAAATGTGACACCTGTTTCAGCTGAATTTTGTTGAGCTGTGGCAATAAATTAAATTTGCTTTGAATGAAAAGTTCCTCTGTTGAAACTTTCAAAAGAATGATCAATCAGGTTACTGACAAATAATAATCTCTTTTCACTTGTCCTTCAGTATATTTTAGTTGTCGCTATATTTTTTGTGAGTTAGCACATAGATGTGTGTGTGTTTTGAGAAAAATCGACTCATTAATTTCACAAGAACTCACTGCGGACAGACGGATGGACGGGCAGGCGACACACCAAATACTATATATGTCTCCCTTAGGGGGAGACATATAAAAGATCACAATGTGGGTAACAGAGTATTAAGTGTAATAGTTACCGAATTTATAGTCTTTGTTGTACGTTTGCCACTTGTACTGATCTTTGTAATAGCTATGACACAGCTACCGCATCCGCCTTCTCTGCACATTACCTTTGTCCCTTTGAGTCCCAGCTCATCGCGTATGTAATCACACAGAAGTGTGTCTGGGCTTAGAGTGACTGGCACTGCATGAATAGCATACAAAAAATGTACTTTAGCTGCATAGGACATGTTTAATTCAAAACATTGTCATCTGTCGCCCTAATACGTTGTTAAAGAATTCGCAAGTATACAACGATCTGCAAATCTTTAGACCAAATTGCATTGATATAATTATAGCAAAAACAAGCCATCGTCGAAGGCGCAGACCCCAACCGGACACAACAAGTCGCCATTTTGGCAATTTTTTACCAATTTGAAAAATAACACGACGTTGCAAACTTCAATATATATATATTTTTACTGTGCAAGGTTGCATATGCCTAGGGTAAATAGTTTCGGAGAACTTGCGTATAAACAAAACAGCATCCAAAGTGTGACACACGGACGGACGGACGGACAGAGGGCAATACTTTAGACCCCACCTCCCGGGCTAGCCCGGTTGGGGTCTAATAAAGCAGCTTATCTAAGACCATTGCAACAGGGAATAACGTACAGAAGGAGACTACTTTAAGTGAAACAAAGCAAAACAGAGACGATTGAAACTGAATTAGCATTCGTTAACAATATCAACATGTTTGTGAATTCATAGCTTACGCTTGTGATATTAATTGTGCCAGTGGCGTTAAAAAAGAAGGGGGGGGGGGGAAGTTTCATTAAGTACTCCGCGTTTCCCACAAAAAGGGCAGTTATTTCTGAATTTTACCCCGCAATTGGTTAAGAAAGGGGATGTTATCTCAAAATCAGCACTCTGCGTTTAGGGGTTGTTTTAAAAATCCGTGGAAAGGCATGGTCCCCAGTTGGTACGTGAGTGCATCACCCCCACCCCCTCCCGCCTTCCAGGGTTTAAGCAACACTTTTTTATCAGAAATTATTTTCAAGTATGTCCCAAGCGGAATTTTTCTTTTGTGTAGTGTTTTGTTTGGGCCCGTTTTTACTTATTCTTATTCTGAATGACACAAAAAAGGTTAGCAAGTAAACGGTTAATTTTCCTGTCTTGATGTATATTATGTGTAATTTATGAGGTAAAACTCTACTTGAGGGCAGCGTTTAAGATGAAGAATAGCAATGGCAACATCTTGTCTTTTTTGACACCGCATCCCCACAATCTAATGGCAGCTCTTACAGCATAAATGTAGTTTTATTACACTAACCTTTGTGTAGCTTGTCATTAATGTGAACGTCCATCTTAATGCGTTCCTTTCCACAGCATGTCCAAATCATTCACTGCTGAAACATTTGTCACAGCAGAACAGCATTAGCAAATTTTAAGACTAGAACCTCACTTCGCTAGCGAAATGTTAAACACTTGACAAAAATTAAATGCAACTAGAAGCTCATTCCGCTAGCGAAATGTTAAACACTTGACAAAACTTAAAACGCAAAAATACTGGCTTCAATGGGTTATTTCTTGAATAATATATTGCAAACAACACAGCTTGAATACGTCTTATAAGCCGAGTAGTGTTTAGTTTCTGTTGACTTAAGGTTTTATTGACTGATCTAGCATGCACAGTGAGAGCTCGCACAAAGCTCACTGAGCAACTGTGTGTGATGTGGCTTAAATGCTACGCATTTACTTGCAAAAAATACACTCTTTTCACATGGCGTTTTAACAAAGAAAACGAAATTAAAGACGAAAATAAAAAGTGACATGCACATGTTCAGATCAAGCTCTTCATAAGTCCCAAGTTTCATGGACGTAGGGCCCATAGTGTCAGAGAGGAAGAAGACACAAAAAATCGGAAAAAGTGTCAAGAAAAAAAAAAGGACGAATTTTGCTCGCACAAATTCATATAACCCTTGCAAGCCAAAGGCATGTGAAAAGAGTGCATTTTTTGCAAGTAAATGCGTAGCATTTAAGCCACATCACACACAGTTGCACAGTGAGCTTTGTGCGAGCTCTCACTGCGTAAATAGCTAACACGGCGTATGCTAGATCAGTCAATAAAACCTTAAGTCAACAGAAACCAAACACTACTCGGCTTATAAGACATATTCAAGCTGTGTTGTTTGCAATATATTATTCAAGAAATAACCCATTGAAGGAAGTATTTTTGCGTTTTAATTTTTGTCAAGTGTTTAACATTTCGCTAGCGAAGTGAGGTTCTAGTTTTGCAAGTAAATGCGTAGCATTTAACGACAGCACAGAATACACATTTGCTCAGTGAGCTTTGTGCCATGTGAAAAGAGTGCATTTTTTGCAAGTAAATGCGTAGCATTTAAGCCACATCACACACAGTTGCACAGTGAGCTTTGTGCGAGCTCTCACTGCGTAAATAGCTAACACGGCGTATGCTAGATCAGTCAATAAAACCTTAAGTCAACAGAAACCAAACACTACTCGGCTTATAAGACATATTCAAGCTGTGTTGTGTGCAATATATTATTCAAGAAATAACCCATTGAAGGAAGTATTTTTGCGTTTTAATTTTTGTCAAGTGTTTAACATTTCGCTAGCGAAGTGAGGTTCTAGTTTTGCAAGTAAATGCGTAGCATTTAACGACAGCACAGAATACACATTTGCTCAGTGAGCTTTGTGCGAGCTCTCACTGCGTAAATAGACAACAAGGCGTATTCCTGATCAGTCAGTAAAGCTTTAAGTCAACAACAACCAAACACTACTCGGCTTATAAGACGTATTCAAGCTGTGTTGTTTGCAATATATTATTCAAGAAATAACCCATTGAAGGAAGTATTTTTGCGTTTTAATTTTTGTCAAGTGTTTAACATTTCGCTAGCGGAATGAGCTTCTAGTTAAATTTATACGTTTCAATTCCCGATAGACTATAGAGTTGATGTGCTTTATATTGAATTAAACCACTTGTGGAAGGCCAACGAATACACATGTGGGCGATTCCTTCATTGGCTCATGCCCAAATCCAATGCAGATTGCCCAGCCCTATGATCCATCCCCCGGGCGAAGGAGGGAGGGAGGCTTAGTATCATGTGTTACCATGCGTGCCTAAAAAACGCAGAGAAAGGGGATGATTTGGGAGCCAGGCGCGGTCTGTGAGGAGTGCCAATTTCGCTTAAAAACGAGGGTAAATTTTGACTGAGTACTCCGCGTTCCGTAAAAAGGGGCTATTATTTCAAAACTCACTTTTAAAATTCATGGACACACATATTATTTCCTTCTACTGATAACGAATGCCTTTTTCTAGTTTACACTTGAGGATTTTAGTCCCCTACTTTACTGAATTCGTAAGATTCACTTAAGTCTTACATAAGATGTACCACGGTGATCTTGACCTTACATTGACCATTATTTCGAAAGCGGTTAGAGATAGAACGATTTTTGGGCTGATTTAAAACCCTTTCTGCCTAAGCAACATTACTTAAGAAGTACATCAGTGACCTTGACCTCGGTTAAGGTCACAGTCAAAAATCGGAAGTTGAAAACGGTTAGAGATAAATCGATTTGGGATTCATTTTAAACCCGACTGGCCAACACTTCGAAGGGGTACTGTATGACTTCGACCTTCTCAGTCATAATATAATGCAAATATTTTCTTTAGTGGTTTCAGCAAGTTAATGATTCCGCTATCTAGCGGAATTCAGTTCAGTTCATTACTAAAACCATATTGTAACTTATCCAAAAGTTTGCATCAAGTTTCCAAAAAAATCTTCGTAAAATTAATTCTGTATTAATCGTTCCAGCATTCTGGAAAAAGATACTTAGCCATTTTTTTTTAAAATTTACACGATAGAGTATGGTTTCTGTGTAAAATCAATATATTTCTCAGAATCCAGATGTTTAAGGCTTGATCCCAATGTTATCCAGAATATCTTTGGGATATGGTGGGATCCTGATAGTGCATATCCCGAAATTTCAACAAGACCCAATGGTTTTCCATTAATAAATACAAATTCCGTTTTTTTTATCTTGGTGCCATCAAGATTGAGATCTCGGGCTTGTTTTCTCTAAGGTTTGCCCAATCATCACAGTTTGTTTTATTCTGAATTTTCCAACTGAAAGTCTGCATAGTTATTATCTTTTACGTCATCAAAAGGGTTTTCGAATTGTGACACTTTTTATTTAATTGTCAATATGTATGGGCTCTTTTAACCTGAACGGTAAACATAGCAGTCTGCGAAATTTATACATACATTTGATATTTCAGTGGAACTATGGTTTAAACTGACAAACTCCTTTCACAATGCTTCTCCCGTACTTTAAGTTTCTCTATTTTGATCAATTATGTTATGCGTCCTTGCTTTCTGCACAGTCTTACCGGGGCCCGTATTCTCAAAATCTCAAGTTTTGTTTATTAAGGGGAGATCCATAGAATTAGAGCCGTTGGAAAGCCGTGTTAGGTGGCATGTTTTATTGACCAATCAGTTTAAATTCCTGCTTTACTTGGTTTTACTTATATCACACATTTATATTAAGTAAAAATGATCTTACAAACACTATGCGGTGACAGCTCGTCTCTCAGCCATTTTTTGTTGGGGGTGAGGAGGTTGTAGGGGTATGAGGGGGAGGTTGCAGGAAGGGTACCCGTTTGTATAAAGTGCCCTGTCACTTATTTTTTTAAATCAGGAAGAGAGAACAGAATTTTTTTCAATATTCCCTTCTGGCCAAACAGGAACTTTATCTAGGGTATATTGAGGCCATAAACCAGCTCTACCCCATCCCAATCAACTCCCTCCTCTGCAAAAATTCGGAAAAGATTGACTGTCGAGCTCGGGATAGCAGGGAAACAATGGGGTTGGAAAACACTTTCCGGAAGAAGGTATGAAAGCATTTTCCGGAAGTGACAATGCCACTTTCGGAAACTGTTTTCATAACCGCTTCCGGAAACTGTTTTCATACTCCCCTTTCTGGGTCTTAACCTAAAATAAATAAACAAATAAACAAATAAAAAAATAAATAAACAAATAAACAATGAAAAATAATAAACAAGTCAAAAAATGAACAAATAAAACAAATAAAAAAAGAAAAATAAATTAAAAGATAAAAAAATATATAGACAAGTGAAAGAAATTTGAAAAACAAACAAATGAAAAAATAAATGTGCTGATCAGCGTATAAAACGTAGGTATGAAAGCAGTTTCAGGAAATGATATGAAAACAGTGGCACCTTGCATTGAGGGTAAGACCTTGACATGATTCAAGGACACTGGATGTCAAGGACACTGCATATATAACATGGGTTTGAAAACAGTTTCCGGTGTTAGATGCTCTATTTAGTCTCATGCACAGTTGATCCTGCGCAATAGTGCATGCACCTCTAAGAATGCGCCTCATTTCTTTCATGTCTTTGGGATGTTTGCATTGAGTAAACCTTTACGGTCAGCAAAAGTTAATCCTTATACAAACAAATGAAAACATCACGCTCTTTTTTTTATATAAACACATTATATGAAACTAGACCGAATTTCGCTACACGTAGCGAAATGACACCCACTTGCAATGGTACAATCTATCTGGTCAAAGACACATTTTTTCAGTCTTTAAACATAATTGTCACCTTCAGAATTATTATCATGAACAAGGACATCGAAGTAAATATAATGTAATCTCAAATAATCAAATTCAGTTTTCTAACCATTTTTCAGATAATGGACAACTTCCGGTTCTTGACCTTCACCATGATGGAGGAGGTCAAGATCACCGAGGTACCTCTTATATAACGGTTTTTAGGCCCAAAGGGTCGAAAATAAGCTCAAAATCGCTCTATCTCTAACCGTTTTCGAGATAATGTTCAACTTCCGGTTTATGACCTTGACCTTGACGGAGGAGGTCAAGGCCATTGAGGTACCTCTTATATAACGTCTTTTAGGCCCAAAGAGTCGAAAAAAGCTCAAAATCGCTCTACCTCTAACCGTTTTCCAGATACTGGTCAACTTCCGGTTTTTGACCTTGACCATGACGGAGGAGGTCAAGGTCACCGAGGTACCTGTTATACAACGTCTTTTAGGCCCAAAGGGTCGAAAATCAGCTCAAAATCGCTTTATCTCTAACCGTTTTCGAGATAATAGTCAACTTCCGATTTTTGACCTTGACCGTGACCCAGAAGGTCGAGGTCATCGAGGTACCTCCTATGTTACGTTGAATCCTCATGAGGATTCTATGCCACCTGATGATGATAGAGCGCGCGCCCGTGCCAATGACTTCATAATGACATCATGATGACGTCATGTGATTAGTCATGTTATTTGGTCACATAGTCATATAGTATGGTCTAGGGTAGTATGGTCTAGGGCCCATAGTTGGACTCGAAGCACCAAACCCTCAGGCCATGAGTCCTACGCTCTACCGACTGAGCTGTTCCGGACTTAACCAAAATGTTCGTGAAAACATGCCATATAGGGTCATAACGCACACAATCATAGCGCATTCATATCTGTTCCAAAACTCTCATGACAATTCTACACCACCTTTCTGACGTCGTTATGACGTCATAGGTACTCCAGAACTGTCTTGGTCACATAGTCACATAGTATGGTCTACGGTTAGGCCGCCCATACCTGGGCTCGAACCACCAATTTTCTGAGCCATATGAGGTCATAATGCACACATTCATATCTGTTCCAGAACTGTAATGGCAGTTCAAGAACACCCTATCACGTCATTATGACTTCATTATGACCCCCTCCCATGACATACTATGTGACAGGCCATTTACACATGTGGCTGTAAGCATAATGTTTACTTGAGTAACTTTTAAAAAAGTAGATAATTTTCACAATGTTCAAGCGATTTGAATGAAAATTTTACCGTTTGATCCAGTTTTGTGTCTAGTTTTAACATAAAATAGTCACAGACTATTTGCCTATGTGTCTGTAAGCATAATGTTTATTTTAGTAACTTTAAAAAAGATAACTTTCACCATGTTCAACAGATTTGAATGAAAATTTTACCGTTTGATCCAGTTTTGTTTCTAGTTTTAACATACAGTAGTCACAGGCTATTTGCCCATGTGGCTGTAAGCATGATGTTTTTTAGTAACTTTTAAAAAAGTAGATAACTTTCACCATGTTTAACCGATTTGAAAGAAAATTTTACCGTTTGATCCAGTTTTATTTCTAGTTTTGGCAAAAAGTGGTCACAGGCTGTAAGCACTTCATGGGTAAGAAGAGCACGCCATTCAAAGATGTGTTCGAATGGCAAGCCCCATTCAAACATGTGTTCGAATGACAAGCCCATTCAAAGACGTGTTCGAACTATTTTTCGGAACATATTACATCATGGAATTGTTCAACAAGTTGTTTAACAGTTGTTCAACAAATTTAACAAGTTGCTCAACAAGTTCAACATGTTGTTCAACAAGTTAAACATGCTCAACATGTTGTTCAACATG
Organism: Protula sp. h YS-2021; assembly: GCA_949752745.1. Taxonomy (NCBI): domain Eukaryota; kingdom Metazoa; phylum Annelida; class Polychaeta; order Sabellida; family Serpulidae; genus Protula; species Protula sp. h YS-2021. The sequence continues at coordinate 34,241,215 of OX457025.1, forward strand.
TTCAACACGTTGTTCAGCATGTTCAACATGTTCAACACGTTGTTCAGCATGTTCAACATGTTCAACGCGTTGTTCAACATGTTGCTTAACATGTTCAACATGTTGCTCAATATGTTCAACATGCTCAACATGTTGTTTAACATGTTTTGTATATAAAGCTATGCTTAAATACTTTCTCATTTGAAAAGTGTATGTTGAACGGAAAGGATGTATTAATGCAGCATTTGTTTGAAATCTTACAATTGGCCACAAAGTCTTAAAAGGCACTTAAAGGATGCTCACACTTCAGAAGGAGAATTGGAGATAGATATGGAAAACCCTGTAAAACCACCTTTCACGGAAACTTTAGATGAGTCTTCTATGGAAAGTCAAAGCGTCAACATGGCTGAAAAGAGTGCACATGCTTGTACAGAATGTAGTGCATTATACAGCAACGAAATAAATAAACATTATGCTTACAGCCACCTGTGTAAATAGCCTGTCACATAGTATGTCATGGGAGGGGGTCATACTGACGTCATAATGACGTCATAATGACGTGATAGGGTGTTCTGGAACTGTCATGAATGCGTCAATTATCACCTCATATGGCTCAGAAAGTTAGTGGTTCGAGCCCAGGTATGGGCGGCCTAACCGTAGACCATACTATGTGACTATGTGATCAAGACAGTTCTGGAGTACCTATGACGTCATTATGACGTTAGAAAGGTGGCGTAGAATTGTCATGAGAATTTTGGAACAGATATGAGTGCGTTATGAATGTGTGCCATGAATGTTTTATAAATGTGTGTTATGAATATGTGTTATGAATATGTGCATTATAAATGTGTGCGCTATGAATATGTGCGTTATGACCTTATATGGCATGTTTTCACGAACATTTTGGTTAAGTTCAGAACAGCTCAGTCGGTAGAGCGTAGGACTCATGGCCGGAGGTTTAGTAGTTCGAGCCCAACTATGGGCGACCTAACTCTAGACCATACTATATGACCATGTGACCAAATAACATGACTAATCACATGACGTCATTATGACGTCATTACGATGTCACTATGACGTCAATGGCACGGGCGCGCGCTCTATCATCATCAGTTGGCATAGAATCCTCACGAGGGTTCTACGCCAACCTCGTCACGTCATTATGACGTCAGTGATTGCGTAGAATCGTCATGGGGGCTCTACGACAGCCTTCTGACGTCATTATGACGTCACTACATGGCGTAAAATCCTCATTTCTACACTACTGAGAGCACAGTTCACACAAAAATCTATCCGTCGGGTCAGTGGCATAGGTCGGGTGGAAACGTCCCTGGCACGTGTTGCAAACGATAGTTGCGTCCCAGATATCTGGCTGACGACACAAGCAGACAATGGTGATTTTCTGTGTAACAGAAGGTCCAACAGGAGGCTCCTAATAGTGTCGTACTGGAAATGGAAGAATGGCCTGTTGATGAAAACACTTTAACATGTGATCCCTGATCTTATCCTGGTGATAGGCAATTCTCATTGGATAAGAAAGGTTAATTAACCCCCAATGATGATGGTGTGCTCCTGTTTATTTAAAGGATTTCGCATTTTCCTACATATTTTCCCTATGCACAGTTGCATCCTCCCTGTCTGAGAACCCGTCTCTCGTTACAAAGGGATATATAGCAAAAGGACGCATCTGTGCATGGACTCAACTGTGCATACCATACCGGAAGTGGGATTTAAAAACACTTCTGGTTTGTGCTTTCAAATCCCTAGAGGTATGAAAACAGTTTCCGGAAGTGGACGTCAATGATTTCCTCACGGCATCGAGGGACGTTCGTCAAAGTACGCATGTACTTGTGTCATCCATCCGAGCACGTTCGGACGTCACTGATGACGCCATTTACTCAAAATGTCAAACGCGCATATCTTTAAAATTACTAGGTCGATTTCAACCATTTTTCACCGTAGTACTCAGAACAACTTAGCGTTTTTTTTTGATGACGTCACTGATGACGTCATTGATGACGTCATTTTCTAAAAATGTCAATCGAGCATAAGTTTAAAACTACTTGGTCAATTTCAACCATCTCTTCACCATGGTATTCAGAAAGACTTTAAGTTTTTATTGATGACGTCATGTACTCAAAATTTTAAACGAGCATATTTTAAAACTATTTGGTCGATTTTGGCCCTCTTTTCACCATAGTATTAACAAAAGCTTGCTTTTTATTGATGATGTCACTGATGATGTCATTGATGATGTCATTTACTCAAATTTTCAAACGCCCACATCTTTAAAACTACCCGGTCGATTTCAGCCATCTTTCCACCAAAGTATTCAGTAAGATTTAAGTTTTTATTGATGGCGTCGTTGATAAAGTCATATACCAAAAATTTCAAACGCACATATCTTATAAACTACTGGCTTGATTTCAATCATCTTTTCACCATAGTATTCAGTAAGACATGAAGTTTGTATTGATGACGACATTGATGACGTCAAATACTAAAACTTTTAATCGAAAATAGCTTTAAAACTATCGGATCGATTTCGACCATCTTTTAACCATGGCATTCAGGAAAACTTAAAGTTTTTATTGATGAAGTTACTGATGACCTCATGGATGGCGGCTTTTTTTTCCAAAATTTTGAAGCGGGTTAAACACACTCTTAGCCTCTAGACCTCTAGAGAGACAATGTTGTTTATCATTCCATGTATTTTGGTGTATGAATTAAATTATGAATTATGTCACACACAACGAAAACAAATTCTAGCTGAAGTGGATGAATTGTTACAATGGATGACTATTTAGCTGAAATTAATCGATTAATTAATTAATTGATTGCTATTGGTGTAACAGCACAGGAGGATTTTATTAGTATTGAGAATGCTGTCAACAAGCTAAAGGATGACATTAGTTGGTCTCCCTTGTCCATCAATGAACATGAACTTGATGAGATAGAGCGTGCAGCAAAGGAGCATAATCCTTATCAATTACTGAGGATGAGCTTAATGACAAAGAGCGTGCCGTACAGGCTGACACTTCATCAATTGAAGAAATAGAGCATGCAACGCAACCTGAATCATATGATAAACGACGCACGTATCAAGAGCCAGGTGGAACATCGCATTACAAAGAAAATACAGACGACGAGATGGATGCCACGCAGACAAGCAAAAGTATCAAGAGTAAAGGTGTGATGAAACAGCATTGCTCCATATGCAGTCGACACTTAAGCTCTAGTCAGAAGCTACATCAGCATTATAGAGCTAATCACCAATGCCTTACCCTCATATGCACCGATTGTGGTAAAACATTTAGCGGCATCAAGCTTCTCCGACGTCATCCATTAGAATGTAGTATCAGGAACAAAAAGCAACACGTCTCACAAATGGGTCACGGGTATCGAAAAGGTATGTAAGACCATGTGAGGGAAAAGGTGTTTAAGCCTAAACATAGTCAAGACATTTTAATGGCTTTGAATGAATTTGAACCTGACATTTGAACATCACTCAAATGAATAGATTAAAGGAGGTTGATATGGTATATCACCCTACACACAGTATATACCAAAATGGTGCAAAATGAAGAAGGGAATGTGTTAGAAAAAACGTATGAAACTACCAAGATAGTAAAACTTATACTAAATTGCAACCAGAGGATATTCAATTATTACTCGAAGTGTTTCAAACAAGACATACAAAGTTTCAAGAATCGGAGCGTGAGGGTTCGGGTTGGCATGTGGGTAAAGTGAACAATATTGAAGTGCATGCCGCTATATACGAACCACTGGCAGGTACTTCTTATTTGCCTTTACCTAGACCAATAGCGGGAACAGGAGCAATTATGACTATACAACTATACATGAAGTACCAACCTTTGAGAAGTACAACAGCTTATCCACAATTAATTTATTACTCAGTAAGAAGGAATGCACAACCATTATTATTATTTGATTCGGGATTTTAATAGGCTTATGTATAGACATACGAAACATGAAGGACGCATGTATCACTGTTTCAACTGCCGCCATGCATTTAGTCGAGAAAATTTGAGCATAAACTGGTCTGCATGGTGTGAAGTACCAGCATCATAAAGCAAACAGTTTTGCTTACGCTGTTGTCAGTACATATGCCCAATATTGAACAAAACAAATGCTGTATCTAGGAGACAATATTATTGATGTATTCTTACAAAAATTGATGGAAGAAAAGATCGAATCACAGATATTTTAATGAAGGCTAAACCATGACACCGAAAAACACCCATGATTTTGAAGCTGCAACCACTTGTTTTATTTGTAATACTAAGATCCTTAAGATCTGACAGAGTACGAGATCATGACCATGTCAAAGGGCTGTACCGGGGTGCTGCTCACAGTAACTGTAATTTACAATACGTTTCATGAAAAAGAGGCAGGATAAGGAGGATTTCTTTATCATTCAATTTAACAATTTAAGGGAAGTAAACTACGTATTATTTCAAACACCATTGAAAAGTACATATCATTTTAATTTGATAATTTGCGGTTCATTGGCCCTTTTCAGTTTATTGCAGCATCTCTACAAAGGCTGGTAAATAACTTAGTAAACGAAGGAAAAACAAAATTCCAAATCATGGCATCAACCGCTGAAAACATTAAAGAAGATTTGCGGATCAGAAAGATTGTATACTCATATGATTTTGTGGATGAACTTGATAAATTTCATGTCCAGCATTCCTCCACAGGAAGTATTTTACAGTACATTGACTGAGGAAGGTATCAGTGAGAAGACTAAAAACATGTATGAAATGTATGGGAGACATTTAATTGTCACATAATAGGAAACTATCACGATTCATACTTAGAAACAAACGTCATGTTATAAGCTAACGTGTTTGAAAATTTTCGACAAGGGTGTTTAACCACTTATGAATTGGACCCAGCACATTATAATAATAAATATTTAAGTACTTATGATCCCACCCAGACAGACAGCTACAGTATGCATCTTGACGCCAATAATTTATGCGATTGGGCAATGAGTCAGTTCCTTCGAGAAGGAAATTTTACATGGCTAGAAGACTTGGATTCTATTGATGTCATGTCTATCCCCGGGACATAGGTTATATATTGGAAGTGGACTTAGACTATCCAGATCACCTTTATGCTCTTCAAAGTGACTACTCAATAGCTGTAGAGCGACGACGTGTTGAAGAACAGGAACTGTCTCCTTACAGTAAAGAACCCAAGAACGAATTAAACTTTAAGGGGAAACCATATGAGAAACTGGTCTCTACTCTATATTCCAAAACGAGATATGTTGCAGATTACAGGAATTTACAGCAGTATTTATCATTAGGTTTCACATCAAAAATTCATCGAGCTGTTATGTTCAGACAGAGTAAATGGTTAGACCGAATACAGAAAAGCGTAAAGGGGCCAAAAATCCGTTTGAGAAAGATTTTTACAAACCCATGAACGATTCAATATTTGGGAAGACAATGACAAATATGCGGAGGCGTATTCAGTTAGAATTGGTGAATAATGAGAAACTCTCTAAGAAGCTCGTAACAAAACCAACATTCCCTCGTTTCACAATTTTTAATGAGCATTTAACAGCAGTTCACTTGTAGCAGGCTGAACTGTTAAACACACCGATTTATGTTGGATTCAGCATCTTAGATCTCAGCGAAACGTTAATGTATGACTTTCAGTATTTGTGTATAAAATCAAGTAGCCCAAAGCAAAACTGTTGTTACTGATACAGACAGCTTGTGTTACTGTATTGAAACAACTGAGTTGTATGTGTTATTTCGATACAAGTGATTACCCTACAATCCACTTCCTTATTTCCACAGCAAACAAAAAAGTGATTGGAAAGATGGATGAAACTGCACGTCTTCCTATTGAAGAGCATGTAGGTCTACGATCCAAAATGTACAGTTTTTATATAATGAAATAAAAAAGAAAACCGCGAAAGGTATCTGTCGGGCACAGAAAAATTGAGACATGAAGGCTACAGAACGACTCTTTTTGAGAAAAAAAACAGACCACACCGACAAGCACTATATTATGAAGTCATGAGCATACAGTTTATGTAGAACGAGTTGTAAAGGTAGCACTGTCTCCATTTGACGATAAGAGGTATGTGTTGATTGATGGTCTTAGTACATTGGCTTACGGATATAATGGAAGGGTGTGAACTGATACTGAGTGATGAAAAGAATGTGAAAGCCACCAGATTTGTGGACCCTCAGTTTGTAACTTTCCACAGAATTCATCCAGTAAGTGATAACGCGTGCAACATGTACACCAGTCTGAATGAAGACGAGTGGACATTATTAATGAACACAATGCCATTTATAGATGATGCGATTGATTCAGAATTTGAAGTGAGAAAACTATGTGAAAAGTATTACATGAAAAAAACCCAAGCTGAACTATAATAAAAATGTAAAGCACGAACATAATTTGGTGTTTGGCTACTGTGGCTGTTTGGCGGTAAAATGTGTCACTGTCACCGTTACCATTATGTACTAAATTTATTATTGTTGATGTAATTGTTTAATATAGTTAAATGGTATATTTAATGTTTTCATTGATATGTTAAAATATGTGTAAAATAAAATTGAATGTATATTTGAATCTATTTTATTTATATGTGTTTGAAATAAAAGTATACGTTTTATTTTATTAACCAACAAACACTTGAATCGCACTTCATTTTAACAATACTTAGCTAACAATATTTTTATCAAATATTTAACTAACAATACTTAATTAATACTTAACTAACATTACTTAATAAAAGAAGGGTTTATAGCAATCATCAATCATGTGTTTTACAATTAAGTCACTGTTTCTAAGTACCTCTGAAATGTCTATTAGACTTACACCTCGAGCCTATTGTAAAATATAATACACACAGTAAAACCCACATGCATTTGGCAATGGTTGCTGTAATGGTATGCTATTCATTACAAAGATTTTTCCTAAAAATTGAACTAGTTTATCTGTAGGTGCTATACCATATGAGTCAAAATACTCTATATTATACACCGCCAAACAATGTTGCCCAGGCTTATCCTGTTCATCAGTGTTAATATCATAAGCCCCGGGTGGCCATGTTAGTAACTGATCAGTAGCAAATATACCATGAAAAATATCTTTAGTCATACAGTCAAGTTTTAAACTAGCTTTTATCTGCGAAGTATTCATTATGTATGGTCAAACTGTATATTCCGACCACCCGTGATTTCAACAATATTGTCAAACTCTGCATAAATGATAATATTTGTCGGATGCCGCAGTCCTTCACCAAAATTCATTTCCAGCCTTAAATTTCCATGTTTATAATACCATAGTGGTCACTGTCATCATAGCCTGGTGTTAAGTCAAAGGCAGAGAACGAATAGCCTTTATCCCAGTCATCGCGCTTGAATATACAGCTCTTGCCTCCATCTAGTCTAGCAAATCCTCGAAACAACGTTTCATAGCATTGTAAATAAGCCTTTTCAACGATATTCGGTTAGGGAGCTTTGGTAGCTACAGGCTCACCATCTGTGCACAGTTGAATGAAGTCCATGTTGCTAAGAAGAAAATTGCAAGGATACTTATCTCCTGCTCCAGAAAAAGCTGAACTTGCCACCTTACCTATCAGAACTCGTTTCGGTAATTGTCCAAGAAATATGTTACCTTTCACAAATGTGCGAAACTCATCAGGTACAGCAACTACTTTACATTCTTTACATTTTACTGAAAATATTTCGCCAACATGTTCGCCGATTTTTGTACAATCACCAAGAAAAGTAACAATCAGGTAGGGAGTTATGCTTGCTACTCTCACTTACAATTTCACGACAGTAAGACTTTTTTTCCTGGAGTTCATAAGATTTTACTTTTTCTTTGAGGTCTACGCCAATTTATTGGCCTTTGGCCTTTGGCCAATCACCAAAGAAGTAATAGCGAGTAGATTAACATGCCTGCTACCTCTATCTCTATTGAGGTTTTACTGAAATTTTTTTGTTTTTTTGTGACGAAATTGTCGCCAATGTTTGGCCAATCACCAGAAAAAAAGCAATAGCCAGATAGGTAGTAACGCTTCCTACTCTCACGTAAAATTACGAGGTAGTAAGACTATTTTCCTGGAGATAGTTAAGATTTTACCCAAAAAATTGGTTTTTTGCCAAAATTTTCGCCAATTTTTGGCGAATCACTAAAAAAGTAATGACCAGGTAGGTAGTTACGCATGCTATCTTCGTCTAAATTTCAAGGCAGTAAGATTATTTTCCAGCAGTAAGTTACGATTCTACTGTTTCCGCGAATTTTTGGCCAATCACCAAAAAAGTAATAGCTAGGTAAGGTAGTAACGCTTGCTTCTCTTACTTAAAATATCAAGAAAGTAAGATTACCTTCCTAGAAGTAATTCAGATTTTACGAAAATAAATTGTTCTTTTTTTTCGCCATTATTTTCGGGTTTTGTCGCGAGTTCTCGGTACTACGGAGGCCACCCTCTCACCCACACACATAAGGGACGACTGATGCCTCACAAGTGATGAGTATAGCCCACTGACCACAGTCGGCTGGGCCAGCAATATAGCAGGCAAGCAAAACACAAGCCAGCATAAAAAAATAATAATAATAAAATAAATAAATCGATTCCTGCCTTGTGCTTGAACCCATAACCTCTTGCAGGCGACAACGTAAACCACTGGTTTTATGGGAGGCAGAACTATAATATTGCCTTTAAAACCGAAAAAGGAAGACAATGAAAAAATTCGCCTTCAGCGGGGCATGAACTCACGACCCCGTGATTGTCACTCAATCACCATATCGACTGGCTGTTGAGGCAAATGGCGATTGGTAAAGGTGCATCAAGAAGGGGATTTTTTTTTTTTTTTTTTTTTTGCAATTTTACAGTTTTAGACAATATTTGGGCCAATTTTGGTCAAATCGCCAAACAAAATACAAGTCGATGCTGGAGCCTGAGGGAACGTTCCTGTCAACTTTCAATGCAATCAGGCCAGATTTACAGGAAGAGTAGCATTTCTTGTGTATTCCAAACCTGGCCAATATTTTGACCAATTTTAGCCAAATCGCAAAAAATAATTAAAAAAATAAATAAATAAAATAAATTGCATGGAGTATTACAATCATGCCAGAAATGTAGGGACAGTAGCAATTTGAAAAATTGTTCACACGCACACACACACACATAACGGGCAACCAACTCCCCACAAGTGACACGTATAGCTGAGTGATGATGCTTTAATATATTTTCTAAAGGTAGAACCATCGAAATTTCATATAGCTGGTTGTTTTGTTTATTTAAGTGCATTCTGAAATCCACATATAGGCCTCCCAGCCCACTGTACATTTTCCAACCGATTTTCAACAGGCCCCCCTCACCCTCCGTTCTATTCTCTTTTTAGTCGATTCGGTATGTTAGGATATACTGACCTATAGGTCGTAGATTTTTTCAGCCAAATATAATCCGCGAACTTCTCGAATGGTCATACTTAAGTTTGTTAGTTTATAGTACCTGAGCTTTTCAAAGCGATTTGACAATCAGGGAGCCCGTGGGAATCAAAGGATACACCTGCAAGGGGCACGCATTTTCCCTGTGACGCGGAACACAACTGTTGTGAAGGAGCATAAACCTAAATATTTAATTTCTTTAATTTCCGTCATGTGGGTGGGTACGGGCCATTCGCGAACTTTCTCAGCTTTAAGGAACACGTGACCACCACCTTCCTCCGACCATCCTATGACAAAAAAAATACAGATTTCTGAAACAGAATACATTTTGACTTAAAATTTAGACTTTAAAATTAACCTTTTGAGAAGCCCGAGTACGGGATTACAAAACAGTTTTATAAAGAAACAATGATAGCAGCTTTTTTTTATCTTTTTATTTCATCGCAGTATTGTGTTTAATTATAGCAAAACAGCTCACCACTTTCGTCGTACATAATAACAGCGAACCAATAACAGAAAGCCTTCTACTACTCTACTGCTTAGCTTACTTTGACGCAAAGGCAATATATTCATTCGACGATGGGACACCTGCATTTTTTTTTCAAAATAATTAAAGAGACACAAAACAGATTTACTATATACGTTTACATATTTTCACGTTATTGTCCATTATACTGTCAAAACAGAAACTCTCCTGTAACTGTTTTAACATTCAAACTCACTCAGCTTCCTCACCTAAGACAATTACTTGACTGAACACATTGGTAATTCATTAGGAAAGGCAGGTTTTGGCACCAATAGCAATTGACAGGCATACAGATACCACTCAGTGTCAATGCTCTACTTTGCAGACAGTAACACATGTACTACATTAGAAGTGATATCACAAAATAAACTTTGAATATGGCCCGATGACTGCAGCATATCTGCGGTGACATTTATAACAAACAAAACAAGAAGAAACGATTATGACATCACAAAGACTTCCTAACTGTGACGCCACAAAGACTTGCGCACATTGACAAGTTAGTCACTAAATGCGTCACTGTCACCCCGATCACTGCTCAGACTGTTGTCATCCTCGTCGCTGAAATCATCACTGCTGTCGCCGCGCTTAGCCTTTGCTGCTCGCTGACTAGCCGCATCGTCGCCGGACACAGGCGCATTCGGGTTACTACAACCAACACAAAAACTTACACAAAGAGGGCCCATAAAAGACAGACTACAAACCCACACTCCCTGCCAGCAAAAGTAAAAAAACACACAAAACAAATTCACCTACTATTAAATAGACAACAGTCCCAAGACTGAACGCTTTCGAACTGAACAGAAATATGACGACAAAAACAGACTAGCTACACACACCGTGCAACACACATCACCTGCGAAATAAGTGCGTCGGTGAAGATCGTTATCACACAACCTAGTGTGTGCAACTGTTTGTATTTTTCTTTCTTTTGTTTTGTTTTTTTTTTTTTTTTTTTGCTTAAGATTGAGTGGAGGAAAAAAACAACTGCTATAAAACAACGACAATTTATTTGCTTAAAAATCCCCATCCCCAACACCATAGGCTCTAAATACCAACACGATAACTATTAACAAGCAAGTCACTACTTACTCCAAAATATCCGGGTCGAGGCCTTCCATGGACATCTTCTGTTTTATGGCCATTTCAGGAACACCCTAACGACGCACAGAAAGCATGGAATGTTTACACAAACTACACCACAGTTAGGTTTGTAATAATCAAACCAAATGTAGCAATGCATATTCCACTTTTTACACTGGTTTTTATGGGTTCCGGGACGATTCGGTTTGATACCAATCCGGCCCTAAAACAGGTACGACTCGGAATAGGGACGATTCCTACCTAATTCGGCCAAAGTCAATTCGGCCCAATTTTCAGAAACTTGTAGTGAGATCTAAAACTTAAAAAAAAAAAAAAAAAACGATTTTATTAACTTAATCTTATTTCTCTCACACATTTTGTGTTGTATTACCAATGGCTACATCTTCTTTTGCTACTTTATTCTCAGTCATTTCTTTACGCTATCAGTTCATCACTAAACCATTTGCAAAGCTTAAAAGACACTTTGAACTACTTTATATTTATCAAACAAACATAAATTAATCCTACAGTTACACTAATTACAATTCGTCACAGTTCACTTCAGTCCATTAACTCGTTGTGATTTTATACTTATTTGTTGAAAGTGGTGTTAAAGATAATTATATAAAATTAGGCCGAATCGACCTTCTTTTTAGGCCGAATTGACCAGTCCCATACCAATTTCATTTTTAGGCCGAATTGTTCCAGGTCCGAATTGGTATTAGGCCGAATGGTCCCGCTCTCTTTTTATGTACTGAACGCTGACATGACAAAAAATAAATAAATAAATAAAATCAAGCGTTACATCTTTATTGAATTCTGAAAGGACCATGATTTTAAAGCTATGCTACCACATCTCTGACTTACTAAAGCGATCATTTTAAAATACTGCGCATATCTGGGATGTTGTGATACTGTCATCTGGGGTACTGCTGGTTGAGTCGCCTCCTTGCCTTCCTACATAACATTAATCAGGAATACAGATGAACTATTGATTACGTTGTAATAGTAACATCATACAACAATTAGATACCTCTGACAGTTGATAAATATCTCGCACCTTCTCACTGTGCGATCATCTGACCCGTGATAAAGAAATCAATGTTTTAATTACCAGGAATAAAGACCATATCCCACGAGCGAGCTCCAAAAGGAATGTCGTTGATCCCCTCCCACCCCCACCCCCCCCCCCCCACTCCGCAAGGGCAATAACAGAACCACCCTCGTACCGTTTCAGCGGCTGTATCACCAGATGCTTGCTGCTCGGCCTGCCGGCTCGCCGTTGTAGTTTCTTCTGAAGTAGCATTTGTAGCCACAGTACTGTCTTTTGTCGTGGACACAGTAACGTTGTCTAAACCAGGGATAGACGACAACTGAAATTAAAGACACAGGAATGGCTGAGAACTACGGAACCTTAATATTACATATATATATAAAACAGGGTTCGCGTTGGCGGGGTTTTGTCCACCTTTTGGGCATTTTTTTACGAAATGACTCACTTTTTTGGAACCCACCGAGTCTTTCTGTACCCAACTGAGTCACACTTTCCTTTTTTGACTCACTTTCCTGAGAACCCAGCGCGAACGCTGTATATATATATATATATATATATATATATATATATATATATATATATATATATATATATAAAGTTTCGACTTCGACTGCTGGGTTAATGCAAATTGGTTCGATTAACCGGGGGGGGGGGGGCACGAATTAAGCCGGGACGAATTAACGATGGGCTACTGTACTTCTTATGTATATATATATAAGTAAATAGCTTTTCTATTAATATTCTGTCCTCTGATACATAAGAAACTCATTTATTCTCGAATGTCCGGTTTGACGGACTTACCTTTGCTTCCAGGATATTCATTGTTGTCTCTAGCCGTTGTATTTTAATGGTGAGATCAGTTAATTTTTCTTCACATACGCACGAGAAGCGGTTCAAGTATTGTACCGTGTTGGTCAAGAAGTGATTCAGAAATGCCAGGATTCTTCTCTGATTGATAGCACTGACCTAGAACCAAAAAGAAGCATTACATGCAAATAATACCATGACCTTTTCCAGAAAAAATCTAAAGATAACAGAACTGTGGGAGGGGGGGGGGGGGGGGGTGGAGGCGGGTGCTTTTGATATGACGCTGATTGTTTTTTTTGTTTTTTTTTTTTCAAAATACACCAACGAGCAACGCATAATTATCAAGAAAAGACGTAGGAAATACTAAAAATCAAATTCAATCCTTGATATTACGGTCGAGGCTCGAATGTGGATCCGTGACACAATACTCGCCCCGAACTAGCGGTGCCGAACTTCTGGCATTGCCCGTATGGATCACTATTACACCTGCCTGATTCCCTGTACGGTCCTGACGTGATTATGTCACCGTTAACAGATGAAAAACATGTGTTCTGTTGTCAGAAAATCCCCGAGTCGCGTTGAAACCAATGGTTTTATGACAACAGAATACACTGTTTTGAATTTTTTAACTACTTAAAACGGCGTTCTATGGGAAAATCAGCGTTTTCTTAGTTACAAATCCACGCTAAATATTTTACGAATCCACGTTAAATATAACACCAAAATGCTCATAAACTGACAGTCTTATAATGTGTCACAACAAGCTCCTATTGTTATGTCATGCGGTTCATAACAAAGTATTGTGCGTAAAAAATCTCCTAATCTGAGAACATGTCCCATGAAAAGATTAATGAACATTTCAAGGCTGGTAAAATCAGATTTGAAGAAAAAAACATGACTTTTTAATATTTTTTTATATATTTAAATCGATTTTTTTTGGTATGTTTTAAAACATCAAATAAAAAATCACTGGTATAATGAATTATACCAAACACCCGTTTTGATTCCTATACCTGTCACACAAAAATTATCACTTTGAATAAAAAACAATTGCACCGAGTGGCCACTTGTTGACTGTTAGTTATTACCGTATTACATATCTCACAAAACTGTAGGTTTCAGTTTTTTGGCTGAGAATGCAGCACAAAGGTTAATTGCGAATTGTTTATTCCGTCATCTGTTGCACGTTTAACGAAAAATTGTTTAAGCGACATAACACAAGCATGTCCAAGGACATGACCCAGCCGAGTTTCTAAACAAAGAAAGAGAGAAAAATTCTGAAACGAATATTGTTAGGCCAAATAATGAAGCATGTAAAATGCATTTAATTCGAATTTGGAAGCTACCCGAAATGGGATGTTGGAGAGGTTGGGTTTTGACGATTCACGTATCTACCGACATTTACAAAATTTTACAAAATTGTTAAAATTCCACCATTACGGCACTTTTTTTGTCATGGGCAAAAAAATCAAAGTCCAGGATCAGAAGCACCTAAGAAACTTTCGATTAAATTTTTATCACTATTTGAAAAAGACTGAGAGAAATGAATGGTTTGACAATTCAGTTATTTACTACACTGTACCATTTATTTCAATTTTTGCCAAACCTCACAGTTCCGCCATTTGGGCAATTTTTGGCGAACCGCGAAAAAAAGTCTGGTAGGCGAACCCCTGGAGAACATCCCTGCGTAACATCTAAACGATTGGTGTGAAACTGTAGGAGGAGTAGCATTTTAAAAATGAGTCAAAAGGGACACAAAAAGTGCCGCCATTTTGTCGTCAATTTTCGTCAATCGCCAAAAAGTAATAGCCAGGTAGGGGACAACCCAGGGAACATTCCAGCGTAATATCAAAACGATTGGAGCAAAACTGTAGCAGGAATAGCCTTTTAAAGAAAAAGTTTAATATACGCACACACGCACACCCGTACAAGCCCCCTATATGTGATACGACTAACCAGTCCGACAAAGTCGGCTGCGTTAAAAATGGTATCAGGCAAGGGGGAGTTACCGTCTTTCTTTATTCTTTCACATGGTCACTGTTTACTTATCAGACAGCTATATACTACCGGTAATGCAGCTTTGTTTAAATATGCATAAACACGTAACAATAATTTACATACAATAACGGAAAGAAACACTGGTTTCATTACATAGTG
This sequence comes from Protula sp. h YS-2021, assembly GCA_949752745.1. NCBI lineage: Eukaryota > Metazoa > Annelida > Polychaeta > Sabellida > Serpulidae > Protula > Protula sp. h YS-2021. The sequence goes on from OX457025.1 coordinate 34,256,277, forward strand.
AGAGGGCGCAGGCGTGTTTCTAACGTTTGTTAAAGGGTTTCTGTTAAGTTAGATAATCAGTTATATTATTTGTTTAATGACTAGTTAAGTGTGCATTTGTCAGTTGACGACTGTTGTGCATCATAACTGTGCAACATATGACTCACCTCGACTTTTTTTTGGGGGGGGGGGGAAGGGTGGGGGTATTTTGGTGCCAAAATGGTGAGCTGCCCGTTATAACATAAGATATCAGATGACCCACTTTAAGTGAAAAATACTTCCAATTACTGCAAGCATTGCTAACCTTCACATAATTAATCCGAAATATGGAACTGATTGGCAACAAAATAAAAACAAGTTTGCGGGGAAAGAAAAAACAAATAGTTAACCCTGCTGAGGCCTCTAAATATGATCATATTCATATCCCTCCCTCATGCCCCCAAACCCTCTGACTAAAACGTAAGGGGAACAGTGAGTAAGGGGGGAGGTGTTACCTCAAACACCTCCCTGAATGGAATGCGTCATGTTTCTCAGGATAAATATACAACTCAGGTGTTCTGCTTTCATACATTCTATCCTGTTATAGCAGATAACGACCTCATAATGCGTTGCATCTTAAACTGACCTCTGAGTGACATGTTACGTAATAGCTGTAGGTGAGTAACGCACAAAAAGAACTACACGAAATGTACGAAACAGCATTGGGTCGACAGTTGTGTTGCCAATGTATTTAAGTATGTCTGAAGAATGCAGGAACATTGGTTACTACGCTTAGTTAGTAAGAGAGCAGACAAAACCGGAAATATGCGGGATGTTAGATTCAGCGACTGCAAAATATGTAACGCAATACTTTTATGAAATGGCGTCTTTCTTAATTTTCCACGAGTGTCATGCTTATCATAAAACGTACGACTTATTCAAGAAATAACTACACCAAGTTTGAAGTCGATCTGACTGTTCACTATCGAGATATTTTTCACCTAACTTTTTTGCCCAATGATGTCACAAAATTTGACAGAATCTATTGGGCATATCAAGAAACATACCTACCAAGTTTCAACTTTCTCCGATGCTCAGCGGCTGAGAAACATCACATACAATATTTTAACATAATGACGTCACACGCCTTTCTTAATTTGCGACACGCGTTGGTTGGTATGTGAGAAAGTTGATAGAACCGTCCGACTTAACCTAGGAAAATCCATATAAAATTTGAAGTCGATACGCTTTTCTATTTCCGAGGTATCTGCCACACAAGATCTTGATGAAAATATGTACATATTTTATGTGATGACGTTCTACTCCCCATCACAAACTGTCAGAATCTGTCGGATCTATCAAGCAACATTCCCACGAAGTTCAACTCGCTCCGATGTTCAGTGGCTGAGAAATGTTACCCACAAGATTTTCAAGTAATGACGTCATATGTCTTTCTTTGGCGACAGCCGTCAAAAGTTAAAAGAACAGTCCGACTGACCCAAGAAATAGGAAGATGAAATTTGAAGTCGAGATGACCTTCTGCTATTTTGCACACCAGATCTTGTTCAAATATATATCCTACATAGTTTACGTGATGACGTCATACGCCGCTCTTGTTCATTCTACTCTTTTCTAATTCTAAGTTAAATATCACTTTGTACATAAAAAATTTATGCCTAATTCGGCATCTATAAATTATTTAAGTATATATTTTACAAAAATTTCATAACCTCTTCATTAAAATTTTTGATTTTGGTCACATGGCATGGAACAATATCAACATGGAACGTGACATGACAAATGCGTCCCAAAGCGGCATACTTAAAAACAAAAATTTTCAAAGTTTGAGCCTGCCCATGACTATTGTTTGCTAAGCTAACTTATTTTTGTATGCATCATTTTGGAGTATGAATGGCATGTAATCAACAGCAAATTTGCAAAGTACCCATCTCGTAGCTTAAATTAATTTTTAAGGTAAAAATGCCAAAATTGACATTTTGACTTTAAGATTTTTTTAGCACAATAAATTTTTCATTACTTTGATAAAACTTCAATGCGTCGAAAATAGTATATGTCTACACTGCATCATCCCCTAAATAGATACTAATAGAAACTAAATTCCTAACACATACAACAATATTTTTAAAATAATTTTAATAAAGCTAGTCCTGCCTTATTTGGAAGAAAATCGCACTTTACCGACACTAATAATTTAATAATTTTTTCTCCAATAATGTGTAAAATTAGGATTTCTCTCTATTATTATAAACTACAAGTACTGCGACTTTCTATAGAATACATTTTAATTTCAGGTTGCATAAGAACTTCAGACAATATTGAAGAAATCTAAAAAAATTGGCATTTTCTGCATTTTTTAACGTTATTTTTTTATACTCTTATGATTTTATAAAAATTCAAATCGTCCAAAGTTTACGGTTTACGGAGATCTTGTAGTGTAATGTGTACTAATATGAAAAATAAATCACATAAAGTGCGCTAAATTTATTTAGGAATTTTTTAGAAAAATATTCTTTATCTTTTTCTACTTATGTGCAATAAATGATAACGTTTTTTAATTTTATAATCTGGGTGCAGTATAAGTGTTTATTTATGTAAAATGACCCTTTGCAACTATAACTGACTGAAAACGTGGGGACCCTGAGCATAAAAATTCCTTAAAAAATACATGTCGTTCATTGGAGCGCAAGTATAATTAAGATTCGGGCATTTTTTTAAATTATATTTAAAAAATTCTATTTAAGTATTCATACTTTTTATTTTAAACACTATTTTTGCAAGGCAAACAGAAATATTTTCTAAAATCTTATTCCCACTTGGCATTGAAAATTCCCACTTGGCATTGGGGATGGATTGCCTCGAATTCTTCATCTATTTTTTTTTTTCCACCCTTTTTCAAATTTTTTTTCCTTCTTCCACCGAATCGGTTTCCAGACATCTCTTCCAAGACCGCTGAAGCTAGACCAACCAAACTTAGCATATGTATGGAGGGTCATCTGAAGTGGTGCACCTGATAAAAATTTTTGACCTTGACCTTACTGGTCAAAGTCAAATCGCGAAAAAGGTCACTCGAGTTCCAGACATCTACTGCAAGGCCGTTGAAGCTAGAAAAGCCAAACTTGGCACATATATAAAGGACAATATGATCTGAGGCACCCGTTAAAAATTTTTGACCTTGACCTTGAAGGTCAAGGTCAAATCGCGAAAAACGTTATTTAAGAAAAACAATGATTTATCTCGAAAACGGTAAGAGATAGAGCAATGTTGACCTCATTTCCACCTCCACCCCCTATACGACGATACATAAGGTATAACTTTCGGTGTCCTTGACCTCCAGGTCACTTTCGAGCCCCAAACCGGAAGTTGGCCTTTATCTCGAAAACGGTAAGAGACAGAGCAATTTTGACCTCATTTTCCACCTCCACCCCCTATACGACGATACATAAGGTATAACTTTAGGTGTCCTTGACCTCCAGGTCACTTTCGAGTCCCAAACCGGAAGTTGGCCTTTATCTCGAAACAGTAAGAGATAGAGCAATCGGTTTCCAGACATCTGCTCCAAGACCGCTGAAGCTAGACCAACCAAACTACTCACGCGTATGGAGGGTCATCTGAAGTGGTGCACCTGATAAAAATTTTTGGCCTTGACCTTACCGGTATAGTTGGTAGTATTTAGGAGGATGTTCTACATTCAGACATGTGAAAATAGTTAACAAACAGCAATATCATCTACCTTCCATTTTAAGTTATCATTCCAAGTGGGGCTAATTCGCTGTGCGAATTTCGTTCTAGTTTATACCTGGGATTGGCTTATAAAGCAACTTTTCCAAACATGGCAGCCAGTTTTTTTATTACTTTCTAAACATACTTCAAATTAAGAAATAAATAATATTTTTAACCTCAGAGTAACAGAAAACGTAAATTTTACTAATTTTGAATTCTATAACCTATATGAACACTCATTTTAACGGAAATTGCAGTTCAAGATACTTGGTGTGGCGAAAAGAAGTGACACATTCGCGATTACGATATGCTGATGACACCCCTGTATAGAACATTCTTGCAAATTACTTCCCTAAATCTACATTTTAATTTACAAATGTGCAAAAATTAACTGATAGTGACAAGAAAAAAGAATTCAACATTAATAGTGCGCAATGGTATCCGAAAATGGTCTCCCGAGAACTCTGTGATGTCAACACATCACCTGATTTAACAAATGGCAAACATTTTAAAGCTAATATTTTGTGAAATTTTTGTTTTAGAAAAAATATTTTAAGCAGGATTACATATTGAAGTAGCATGCAAACACACAGTAAAATATTTAGAGTGTGTAAAAGGGAGCAAGACAACTCACCCAAAAACCAACTCACCCAAAAAATCCATGGACAACTCACCCAAAATCTTGGACGACTCACCCAAAATTTTGGACAACTCACCCAATAATTTTGGACGACTCACCCAAAATTTTGGACAACTCACCCAAAGTCTTGGACGACTCACCCAAAAAAAAAAAATTTTATCATTTAACCGCAAATAAGTGCTTTTCTTTCGATAATTAAACTTCCATCATTTTCGGTGAACAGATATTTAATTGCAATTTTTGCTAAATGCAAATCGCTCGGAGTCGCTCGTGTTAATCCTAATAGTGCGACACATAGAAGCTGAAAAGTAATTATAAAGTGTAATTAAATAAACAATGGCCTGTCACCACAGTTCAGTTCGGAGTCGCTTAACTCCTGAGGTGAACAGCTTATTAGTGATTCCCGGGGTCGTTCAGCCAAAGGGCCTCTTATTTGTCGGAATATTAATGAGATTTTTCCGGAGTCGTGCACCGAATGACATTATGACTCAATAAACTAACTTTGCTCGTATTAAATGCATTTGAGATCTGTATTGATATGTAGTTACACACTTTAATGAACGAATGTTTCACTTAAATAAAAGTTTTACTTAAATTTTAGTCATTTTGATGTTGTTACTAACTTCAAATACAAATTTAACTAGGGAAAAAGATGCACGCTGAATTGTAAACATCAATAAAATATTTTTAAAAGCCTCCTATAAACATTTCACACTGTCTTGTAAAATTGGGTGAGTCGTCCAAAGGCTTTGGGTGAGTCGTCCAAAACTTTTGGGTGAGTCGTCCAAAGGATTTGGGTGAGTTGGTCATGTTTTGGGTGAGTTGGTTTTTGGGTGAGTTGTCTGACATCCTGTGTAAAAGCCATAGAAAATCATTGAAAGTCATTCTCTTGCACACGCGTTAAGGAGGCAACAGGTGCTAGATTGGGCCGGAGGAGGGGGAGGGGGAGAGTCGGAGTATGTTACATCATACTAAGGCAGTCTGAGGTGATCTGAGTGATAATTATCCACGAACTACAACTTTTAGTCAGATCTCTTATACATCATATCAGGCCTCGGACCACATTTAATTTACTTGTATGTTTCTTTATAGCATATCAAAATCTGACACCTTCCCTACATCTGGAACAGCAAAGGTGACCATGTGCTATATACAGTGACCCTTCACATGAACAAAAATAGTAAGAAATATAGGGCATGACCATTTACTTTTCGAGATATTTTTGTATAAAGACAGGCACCCTCGAAAAGTGCCCCATAAACGCTATTTTGACAATTTTCATTTCTCTATTTTTTTCCAGGCCAATGAAGTTACAGTCTTCTATTTTTCTCGCGCATAAATTCCACCTCTCTGCTTTATAAATGTACCGGTAGTTTATTTCTATACACAAAAATAATAAAAAATCAGCACCATTTGGTGCGCAACTACCGTTTGCCAATCTTTCGTTTGTTCATGAACTACCAGAAGTAAAGAGTGCGGTCCAATTCCGTGGATTCACTGTTGTTATGGGCGATAATGAGGGATTCGATATCCTGAACTCAAGAAAACACTTATTTTTCTCAGTAAAAATTTTTTTATTTTACCATAAAACTTGTGCGCCATAATTTACAACTGCGCCATTAATGTAATGCACCCATTCTAAATAACGCCACTGGCCCCGGTCGTGTGCCGAGATCTTGAAATTGATATCAAGGACATTTCCTTTTATGGGAACTATGACTCTTGCTGTCATAGGAAGACCGCAAGCGTCATCTAGGACTAGGGTTCAGCTTACTACCTGAGAGACATAAGTCCTAGATGACTCTTGCTTCCATCCCAGCAAGAGTCATAGCTCCTATAACATAACATGTCATGGATCTCAATTTTGCCAATCTCGGCACACGACTGGGGCCAATGGCGTTATTTTAGAAAGGTGCATCACATAAATAAATCAATTATAAATTATGGCGCACAATTTTTATGATCAAATAACAATTTTGCAATGAGAAAAAAATAGAAGTTTTCTTTACATCCGGATATAGAATTCTCAATTGTCGCCCACAACAGTGAATCTACAGTTGCAAAACTACTCTTTACTCAAGTTTGGCAGTTTGGTCGAGGTCGAAAATAAAGCGCCAGAATACTTCTCAGCGTGCTTTTTAAGAAAAGGCCTGCTGGTCCGAACCTCGGTGTTCTGGAACGTGCGCCGAATGATCCAGAGCCTCGAAAATTGAGATCAATGGCAACTTCTATTACAGGAACTGTGACCCTTTCTGAAGACAGAAAGAGTAAACTGGGACTAGAGAGACATACGAAGTTATTTCAAGAAGAATGAGCTAATACGCACATTCGGGTCTTTCCTGTGGAGGTGTTGTTTCGACTGCAAATATTTTGGGATAAATTATATAGAAATGATAAGGGAGAAACATCAAAATTCTGTTTTTTTTTTCAACATTTTTAAATTTATAAAGCCACCATATGATCTTTAAAAACTATTTTATATATTATTCAGTCCCTCTAATAGCCAATGTATGAATATGTTTCTGGCAAAATGGAATTTTGTTGATTTTTGCCAGTTTCTTTCTATCATTTCTTTTTATCCTTGTCCCAACTGAATTCAGCCGAAACGCAAAAACTTTTCGGCAAAAGTCAAAGTGCGATTTAGCTCCAATTAGCGGTGCGCTAAAAAGTTTCCAGGCACCGCTTCAAAGCCTCGCTATATAACGATAAGCAAGTCAACTGCGCTCGCTTTGAGGCACGCCTGTGGCTACTTTGTGCGAGATTCAACGACCCATAGGTTTTTATTGGCATTTGCTAAAGGCCCTCAAAGTACAACGGTAATCATATACAACTTCTGCGTTACGCTTTCTTTAAAAGAAAATAATACGGAAATAACCCCAATCTCCCGCAATAATTGACATTCGTTTGTATACAGGGAGCATATCTTATTACGTGAAATAGTAACAATAATTTTCAAATTATCCACCAAAAAACTTTTAAATTGATATTTCAAAAAGAACGTAAAAATAAAAGGTCAAATATTGTGGGTATAAAAAATAAATTTATACCTAACTCTGCATCTATCAACTATTTTAGTATGTATTTTAGAAATAAACTATGACCCCTTTATTTAAATTTTCGGTCCCTTGACTTTGGTCACGTGACATTTAAAGGCCAGAATGTAAACAAACATTTGACACGTGGCTGCGGAAGCTAACTTTTCTGCACTTTTATGAACAAATAAAATATATACAGCTCACTAAAAACTGTGTCTGTTTTACAAAAAGGGCATTTTGAGCATGAACTTTCTGTAGATGTTTGAATAACAGGGGTTGGTATGCAGGATTTGTGCCTCAGAAAATATGAAATTGACCCCTATTAGTGGAGCAATGGAAGGCTTCGTAGCTCTGACAGAGAGATGTACGATGTTATACAAGTCAGAGCTACTCGGAGCTAAGTGCGATTTAGCTCCAAGAAGCCATCCGCCACTGAGGTTTATATTTCTGATAAAGAAATATATCAAGTATAAATAATGAAGAGCTGACTTGGAGCTAAGTGCGATTTGGCTTGTTGACTCTGGGCTGGGATTACATGGTGTTTTGCTGAAAGTATGCAGTTTTATTTTGCCACAACAGTTTAATTAAAAAGTTAGTTAAACCTTTGTAAGATCAAGACCAGGTCCGACGATTGGCAACCCATCGGAGTCCATTTTCAGAAAAAAAAAACTTTTCTTGTGCTTGCTTTTGTTTACTTCCTGGTTGGGTGAAGGCCAGAAGCATGAGCTAACTGCACAACTGGATAGTGAAGAAGAGAAGAGAGATGTTTAATGCTAAATGTGAAACGTCGATTTCCTTCGTAGTTGTTTTAAGTGCCAAAAGTACAGGTAGTTGACATTCAGTATCACATATTCGCTGATGAGCATGTTAGAAGCTAATTATCTACTCATTATCAGTGCTGTAGATGGGCGAGCAGTATTTTTCTTGATGCATCTGTTTCTTGATCAAATCTAGCCAGCAATAAAAGGAACGGGTAGTTCAGAACTATAAAAAATATAGTACTCTGGTCAGTTACCTGACAAATCTTAGGAACTGATCAGTATCAGCTAATTAACATCTGATTAATTTTGAAGAAGAGATTGTTCACAAGAATTGACTGATGCAAATAGATGGGAAAAGGAACCAATATATCACGCTCATATGGTTGATATTTCAAACTAACTGGCAAATGAGGAGTTATCTCTACAATGAAGCATGCAAATTGATGACTGGAAAAAGTCTTGTGTGATGTGTGCTTACTTCTACAATTACTACTCTCAATAAAAATAATAATAATAATAACAATAATAATAATAATAATAATAATAATAATAACAACAACAACAGCAACAACAATAATAACAATAACAATAATAACAGTAATAACAGTAATAACAATAATAACAATAATAGCAATAATAACAAAAAATAATAGCAATAATAAGAATAAAAACAATAAAAACAATAATAACAATAATAACAATAATAACAATAATAACAATAATAACAATAATAACAATAATGACAATAATAACAATAATAACAATAATAACAATAATAACAATAATAACAATAATAACAATAATAACAATAATAACAATAATAACAATAATAACAATAATAACAATAATAACAATAATAACAATAATAACAATAATAACAATAATAACAATAAGTACCCTATTCCTTTTTACCGATATGATTGGTTTCAAAAGATAAAAACTTGATGTGGAAGAATTAACCATTTCACTTGGGAGTTTAGAACTCGGTGAAAGCCTTTAAAATTCTAAGCAAGCTTTTCTAATTGCATTTGGTGTCATGTGGCAATTTTAATGATATTCAATGATTTTATTGTGCCTGTCTTAGATGCTGTTTGTGCTGAATTATGTTGTGTTGGTGGCTCCCTCTGTCTGGGTTCTAAATCTGCTGATAAGGCGTTCCACGACATTAAATACAAAACGAAAAGTTTTTATTAGTGGTGAAATATTAGGAGCAGTTTAATGTCCAAATACGTAGCATAACAGAGTTAGCATTTCATAACATTTATTACTAACTTAATTTCCAAATTGACTTGTCTGTCTATGCATCTATCTATGTATATGTGTTTATATGTATCTATGCATCTATGCATCTATGCATGTTTGCATGTATGTATGTATGTATGCATGCATGCATGCATGTGTGTATGTATGTATGTATGTATGTATGTATGTATGTATGTATGTATGTGTGTGTGTATGTATGTATGTATGTGTGTATGTATGTATGTATGTATGTATCCATCTATCTATCTATCTATCTATCTATCTATCTATCTATCTTTATTTCAAGTATTGCAAAAAAATAAAATATTCTTTGTAATTTCACTTGATCTAAAACAAAAGAGCTTTGCATTATTATAGACGAACAATGGTTTTTTGTTGGCTTCAAAGATCAATGGAATAATTTGTTCCATACCGACCAGCCTTATATTTACCAGTCTGTCGATCTGAATACCGGTTATGAAGGACAGACTGCAGAATGCAGTTTGATTGACAAACTCATTGATAATCTGTTTGACAAAGGGAAATGTAATAAAGCGCGGGACCCTCTCTTGGAGCAAACCAGTCCTCCCGCATATTGAGCGATCATGCTACCACTACGCCAAAACTGCAGCCAGTGGAAAGATTCAAAAGGCAGCATTATGTACGAAGTGAACGTACATGAGATTTGTGTCAATTTTACGACATGCCTCTCTGTTTAATGATTTTTTTACGAATAGACACACCAGATTTATAATGATTCATTATGGATTTACGCCAAGAATATATCGCAAGGATTGCAACACCACACTCCTGGTATCTATGTCATGAAAAAGCATTGGTTCCTTTCAAGTATTGATCTAGTGTTCTCTCGTATCTTAAGCGATCGTGTTGCAAGCTGCAGCCACTGAAAGGAGTCAGCGAACAGCGTTGTTGATGAAAAACAGACACACAGGACACCGGTACTAATTTTACGGCAGAAACATGCTGGAAGCATGGTGGAAGTAGTCTTTTCAAGCAATGTCTGCTACTTCCGGATTTCGAAGTGTGAAGTTTTGAGCGCCGCATTTTAAAAACTGAGAAGTAACAACACAGCATCCCTGCCTTGATGGATTCTCAGCCAACGCTTGAGACGGTTGTTCAGGCGCTCAACGCGCTTTATCATAATCCTGATGCGACAGGAAAGGAGAAGGCCTCTCTATGGCTTGGCGAGTTGCAGAAGTCGGTACGGTTAGAGACTTACTAGTAGTTAAATACACTAAATGCCATCACGCACTCAGTTGAGATCCGGTAATTAAAAAAATAACCAGGAAAGATGAATTATTGGAAGGGAGCTATAGGGTCATCAAAATGGGCTGCAGATTAACCAAAATCAAGAGTATTCTGAGTACAACAAATAGTCAAATCTCACGTTGGGCAATAAAATGCGCAAAAATTCTGCATTTCGAATGCAAACTAACCGGGTGAAAAATGAAAGAAATGATAGAGAGATTTTGTCTAAATATGGAATTTCTCTTACATCAAAGAGCCATCGTGTTTTTAACAACCCGTATTCTGTTAAAAAAAAAAATTATTTAAAGTTTTAACAAATAGTTTTAAGTTTCAATTTCTTTTATGTTCCGAGTATGACCTGTTTTTGCTATTTCTTCTATTTCTTTCTATAATTTCTTTTATTTTTTTTACCCGGTTCCCTTGCATTTGATATTCAAAATTCTTGCGCATTTTATTCAAAACACCCAAAGTATGTTAGGCTTAAGCATAATCGTTTAAGAAAAAAATACCCGGGCGATGGGCCCATTAATTAAGATATTTATTACCGGGCCTCTAATAAATGCCAGAGCGTAGAGTATGTCTGACTGGTAGTAATGTCATTAGGAATAAGTAATATGTTGCTGGCCCATAATGTTGTTTTCCAATAAATTTCACTGGGGCACATAGTGAAAAACAGATTTGGGCGTAATTTATTGGCTTACGCATCTTTCACAGTGGAGGCAATGAGAGGGAAGTGAGAAGCAATGAACACTGAATCGAAACGATTAAAATTTCTAATGTGTCAGCTGGCTTAAGCAACGCAGTAGATGTTTTAAAGGGTATTTTAAGTGAATGGTATACCTTCTCCAAATAACCTAAACAACAAACAGCAAATGGTCGTTTCTGTATGCTACAAGCAGAGGAAGGCGAGAAGCAATGGAACAGTAGATCGACATAGGTTAAAAATTCAAATTCGTGATTAGTCCTTTCTGTCTTCAGAATCTAATTATGTGGCTTCCCCGAACAGCTCAAACAACCAACGGCAAAAAAAAAAAAGAAAAACGTTTCCATAAGGAAGGTGGACATTTTAATTTTTAGCCAAATTTGGATTTACTGTTCAACTGCATTTCGTTTCCTTTGTAAGAGACCCAAAATCAGTAAGGACACAAGAATGAGAAGTTTGACCAAGATATATACATTACCTGGATGTATCGAAACCTACATGTTTCGATTGTATATCCTTAGCGCCAAAAAACTTGGGAGAGTATATTTCATAATATTGTTACAAAAAAATGGTATTGTCATGTGCTTTCAAAAAAAAAAAAAAGAAAGAAGTTAATAAAGCTGGCAAAAATAATATAATCAGCTTTTTTATTGTTTTCTGCGCAGTGTTGTGTCGTTGTTGGTGATTGGCTCACCTGTACACTGCCACTTTGTTTTTGAAGCATTAGTATTGTGAACTCTCGTAATGTATATTAGATCTGCTGTTCAGTTGCATTTTGCCTTCCTCGTAAGTAGATGCATAGAGAAAAGCAGTGGAACAGTACCAGTCAGACACAGTTGTTGCCTGGTTAATACAGATGTAGTATGATGTGTTGAGTGCTTTTTATAGTATATCTTAAAAATGCGTTTGTTTGTCTCACTATCTCACCAGTTAGAAAGCTAAATTTAGTGAGGAAGTGAATTTGACAGGGTTGACGGAGATAGCTATAAAATCCATAATTATGCGCCAGGTTATGTGTTTTATTAGGATTTGCCCTTCTACCCTAATGATCGCGATTATTAATTGCGAGGATTCCACATTTTAACTTAAATAATTTTGTTGTCAAGTTCGACCGTTGGTTTGGAAAATTTAGCACCAACGTGTATGATTTGTCACTTGGGTAGAGAACAAATCAGTCCAATAGCATGGCAGAAAAATACTGAGTTATCTGCCAATCCATCTTTGCCAATGCATCTTAACGCCCACCGCACAACGCAATGCTTACTGTAAAATGTGACTCAGTATTATATTCGTATGAAGAAGTGAGTACGAAGATGTTAGTTTTGTTTTGGGCTGTTCTCTTGGTTGGAGCTAAAATGATTGATAACTGTATAACCCAAAAGAAATCTTTGGAAACGTAAGGAAAAAAAACTGTCGTGTAATATGCACAAATAGATTAAACTTAACTCTTCTTTACTTCACTCAGGTGTACGCGTGGCAGATTTCGGATCAACTTTTACAAGTGAATCAGGACGTAGAATCTTGCTATTTTGCTGCTCAGACAATGCGAACAAAGGTAATATGTTCATGCCACAAATCCTCACTTGTTAAAGATGAGTAGTTAATTTAAAATTATTTAGAACTTCTTTAAGGAAGAATTGGTTTAAAACTTGCGTGAGACACAAAATGGAAGTCTTAAGATGAAATTTGTAAACGTTTGCTGTACAACATCATGTATGATACTTTATTAAAAAAAAGACACACAAAATTGTAGTACGTCAAGTAATATTCTTGCGCTATTGGCCCAATTTTGATAAGTGACTCGAAAGATAGTTCAGTATGGAGATAAGATAGTTCAGTTTCTTTTGAAGATCCAGTACGCATTCCACGAGCTGCCGCAAACGTCACACGAGAATTTGCGTGATTCTTTGCTAAATCACGTCACCAAAGTGACACCCCAGACTCCCCAAGCAATAGCCACCCAGGTAGGCCAGATTTTATTATTATTATTTTTTTTTTTTTGGCGTCTTGCTTTTTAATTTGAGAGATTTTTTAGTTTGGCCAATAAAGGAATAATGACGGTTTGTGCATGTGTAGAAAATCTTTAAAATCTTAAAAATTATCCTCGTGGCCATTCAATGTTTCTAAGTTCGGTGTTATTTACTATGTATCACACATATTTTATCAAGGTTAAATCGGTTTTTTTTATTTGATCTGCGATTTCTTATAATTGAAAGATCAAGAAAAATGCCAAGTACTTGTACTTAATGAACGGCGTAGGATTCGCTACCCGTGTGCTTGATCACGTCTTCTTTTTCCAGCTTTGCTTGGCGGTTGCGGATTTGGCTCTGCAAATGGCTACTTGGAAGAATGCCGCTGCGGAAATTATCAATAAGTATGTTTGAATTAGATCTTTATTATCATACTGCGTTGGTAAGAATGTTTCTTAAGCTCACATAACACACAGCAGAAAACGCGGAAAATTCACAGTACACTCGCCCTGCGTAATATTCTATTGGTGGGTGGGGGGGGGGGGGGGTTGGGCAAATACATACTGTAATAGGCGGTCAATTTTTTTTCTTGAGGGCGGCCGTCAGTCAATGATAAAGCATTGTCTGCGGTGGTACTAGTCTGTGAGGGAGTGAAAGAACGGTTAGTTTTATCAATTAGAAGAGTCTAACCCTGAATCTATGGTTTTTTTTCAGGTTTGGGGGAACTCCGCAGTACTGGCATTTTCTTATAGAGCTACTAACAGTGTTGCCGGAAGAGGTACCACTTACAAACGAACTGTTTTAAACGACTTATAAAGCTATCCGTCATGAAAGTCACTTCAAGAACATTGATCAGGTTATTTTCAGAGAACGGTATATATTAAATAATAGAAGTTGAGTCTACTCTTGGGTCATATTGAATGGTTTTGAATTTAAATTACCCTTAAAATATGTCAGTGTATAAGTCAGTAACATGTTTGCGTGTGTGTATTTGTTTATGGCAGATTAACAGCAGATCGCTAAGATTGGGGGCGAACAGAAGAAATGAAATAACAGAGGAGTTGGAGAAGACTTCTCCAGCTCTCGTGCAGTTACTGGTAATCATCTACATCCTCTCGTTTTATCAGTGTGTATGTAACCTGGCGGAGGGGGGGGGGGGGGCTGGGGTAGCAAAGGTCTTAATGGGAATTTAATGGGAGTTTCAGATTTACTGCCGCCAAATTTACTTCTATAGTTTTTGGGAAGGAAATAATGGTTAGTTTGTGCTGTTGTCACGGTTTTAATTATTATTATTATTATGAACAAAATAGTGATAAAATCTTGTATATCATGCTGTCCGCCCGTTGCGGATTTAAAGGCGGATATTCGTAAAAAAAAATTGATTGAAATAATTTCAAAAGATAAAGGTTAATGTAAGAAAGTGCCTTGAAAAAACGGTTAGACGTAAAATTATGGCTGAGTTACTGTGAGTTCACACGTTCAACGGTTGAATAACATAATGCTTTAGATCCTTGTGCGCCGCCGAAAAGACTGGCTACGATTTGCCTGGGTGTAACTGACTGGTGGCGTGATAACGTGCTCATATACGCTTCGTCAAACATAGTGAGTGTGGGGTCTCTTTGTAGGGAAGCGTGCTGCAAAGCTGTGGGGAGGACACACGCCTACAGGCCAAGGTCCTCAAGTGCCTCGGCAGCTGGTTCTGCGTCTACGCCGTGCCGCAGGATGTCATCTTGTCCTCCACCCTCCTGCAGGCACCTTTCCGTGCCCTGGTACTGTCCTCGCAAATGTCTCTCCTTCTGTAGTTTTGTATTATTTTTGCCTATCTCCATTGAACTAAAGATATTATTCTGTTTGATACTTAAGCTTTAGCACGCCAACTAATGTACACCAGGATATAAGTTTACTTAGAGATCAGTTAAAGGTAAAAATAATAAAGTGGATGATATAGCAAATGTGAGTGTTACTTTTATGTGAAATAAAAGCATGACTGTAGTTGAGACATATACTGGTAGTGAAAGCGAATTAGGCTAACACTTGTAACCAAAGGCTTTGATATGTTCAGACATGGAGGTTGTTGTATATGCGTCGTGTACGCTGTTGACAGATGGAGCCATCGTGCGCGTCACACCTTCACGAGGCGGCTAGCGACTGCGTGTGTTGGGCCTTGTACGCGGCCGAGGTAAGCTGCTCTATGTGTAAACACGCCTGCTAGTCATGTGTCGTAAAGTGAAATGTGAATCCACGGCAATTCATCTAGCAACGGTTCGTCTAAATGAGATGGGTACGACAATTAACCTACATTTTATTTGATTATTTTATACAGTGTCTGTAGTGGTTTGGGGCTGAGGTCAGGATCTAATCCCACCTTTCTTATATCGTCTAACTCACTAACAAAAGCTTACATAACAAATTCTGTCAATGCTAAGGCTGTCTGTATTGCTGGAGTTTGAATGCCTGTTGTGCACGCCTTAATCCTCGTGCACTGTGGAAAACCTTAATTCCCCTGAGTAGATGATGCCTGTGGAAAGATAGGTCTTTGGACATTTCGGCACCAGCAAATTCGGCACCACGGTTTACAAATCCTGCACCTTTTTTTTTCAAACTCGGCACCAAAAATGTAAAAGAAAATTCAATACAGATATTTCAGTTTAGGTCACTTTTTTGTTATAACAATAAACTTGGATTGATGTGGCGAGTTAACAAAGCAGTAAAAAGTCTGACTACATCCAATGCCACATTTGTTAAAAGCAGTTTAGCAGTTTAAATCTCACAAACATATAAACGTGTCGTAAAATTTGCTGTAATTATGCACAAGCATTTCCGTTGGATCCACTCGCCCGTAAAGCAAGCAGTGTCAATTGGATAAAAAAGAAATTTAGAAATTTACCCATCACTTTCAGATGAATTGTCGCTAGACGAATTGTCGCTAGACGAATTGTCGCTAAGTGAATTGTCGGGATACCGTGAAAAAGATGTGGTAAATCTTCGAGAGAGAGAAAACTATCACGCAACGAGTGGTTGAAACTGTATTAACTTCAAATTCGTGCTTTTACAAGTAGAATAAGGTGAACACATCGAGAAATTGCCGGATAAAAAATGGTGTCTTTTTAGTCGGTGCGAGATATGGAACGGTAGTCTGCCGCGAAGTCACCTCCAGTCGTAGTTTACATACTAGCCAGGAATTTCTAGTATTTAGTAATTCCTTTTAGTAAATCACTAGTATTTAGCTAGGAATTCATTGTGGCAAACCATTGTGATTGCCTGTTTGTATGAACTAGGTATATATTTATATATTTACTCTATTGTCGAATAATGAAGAGATACTACAACTTGTGTTAAAAAATTGTGTAAAAATTAATCCAGTGTTTCGATGAAATCAAAATCTCAGACAAAAAGAAGTAGCTAGTGAATTGTATAATGTATTTAGTAAGTTATGTTTTGTAGAAATGATATTGAAGTTGTATAAACAGGACATTGAGAAGAATATGGCACTGGCTCAGGGCTTGTTCCAAGGCGTGGTGTCGCTCCAGGAAGCCTACCATATGTCCGTTGCCATGGAGGATCTGGAGAAATCCATCAACTATTGCCGAGTCTTCACGGAAATGGCCGAGTCTTTCTTAGAAATGATCGTAGCTTATCCAAATCAAGTAACCCCTTGAGATGTTGTGTTGTGGATAATTTAGAATAAGCTCTTTGCTTAGAAAAATGACTGATCGTGTGAAATTGAAATCGTTTAAATAAATGAGTCTGGAGTTGCTTCTTTGGCTTTCTGCGTCATGTTCTTTAAACAAAATGTTCGTCACAGTTAAGGAATTGAAAGAATAAATTAAACAATGGAGATTTTACAGTACGCTGGCATGTAGACTATTTTTTGTTTCGTAAACAAATTCCGCAAACTAGCTGCCAGTACGATTTTTTTAAACAGGTTCAAAATCTGGTAGTCGGTTATAAGATTTCCCAGCCACAACAAAAATTGCCAGTAAAATATATGAAATAATTAAATTTTGTTAGAACTATTTATTTTGCATTGATAGTAAGGTTTTATTTTCGTGTGTTTTCTCCGTACCAGGGATTTGGAGATTTTAGAACGCTGGAGTTACTTCTCATGTGCATTGGACACCACCAGTACGAAGTACGTTACGAACTCTGATATTATATTCTATTCTAGTCACTAACCAGCTCTGACACCTGCAAAGGGTCGGCCGTGTCGTTACACAAAGTATGTAACTAACTAACCATAAAATTCGGCTTAAGTTAGAACTAGCACAGAACTATCACTCCTTCTTTGTAACTCGCAGTTTTTTCCATGTGGTGCAACTGATATTTCATTATGAATTTCACCTCGAAGTTATATGGGTACCTATAATAAAAACATCGTAATGAGGGTTAAAAAAGTATTGTTCTGCGCAAAAAGTGTAGAAAAATTAGTCCGGCACAAGTTAAATAGATATTGAATGCAGTGGGCACAAGACTTGACCGGGACGTAAAAGTTGTTAAGGGTTATATAAGAGGTTTTGTCACATTTCAATTTCGGGCCCATTTTCGCGACAGGTGGCGGATATCACGTTTAATTTCTGGTACCGCCTGTCGGAGCTCCTGTACAAGAAGGACAGCGATGACGTGAACGCGCTGTTCAAGCCCTTCATCACCAGGCTTATAATAGCGCTGTGTAGACACTGCCAGTTTGATGCTGATATGGTAACCGACTTAGCTCCTTTTTGCATCAAACAAAGAATGAAAATGACCTCGCTATTTGTGTCGCACGACTATCTTCTCGTTGAAATAAATATTTTTTCGTTTTTTGACTTTTTTAAATTAAAAGCAGTAGCCTACGCAGTATTTGTCAGAATTTGCTTAAAATGTTATTAAACGCTAGCTTCGTTAACACGCCTAGTTGTAACGCGCAATTTTCCTTCTCAAAATGGCACCAGTGCAGTCACAATCTAGCTTGTGGTGTGACAGCGTTGTTGTCCCCGAATATTATTTATATTGCTGATTTCCTCCAAATCTAACGTTAACTGTTTATACTGTGAAGTTTGATAGATTTACACCATACCTGCAGTCAACACACCCATCAACTCGCCAGTAACATTGTGTAAAGTCACCACAGGTTAAATGTAGTAAATAAAACACTAGTTATCAAACCCTGGGGAAGGGAGGGGGGAGGGGGGGCGGGGGTGGATGGTGAGTTGCGGATATGGCGACATGTCCTGATACCCTTGGGCACCAAGATGTCATTGCTAACGAACTGGCGCCGGTTCCGTTTTAAACTTTGCACCCATTGACAAAAATAGCCTCCAGCTTAAAGACTCCAAGATAAAAAGTAGAAATCAAAGAAAAGTTAAGATGTAAATAAGTCCTAACGAAGGTACCAGCTCAAGTATTAGAGGGGGCGTTCGGTGTGGTGTGTGTCGCTTGATCGCATTAGATGTTTGATCAGGAATGCTGCTGTCAGTTCATACGTGTAAACGAAAACGACCATTCTTCGGTTTGTATCTCGTGACAATTAGGCTCTACTGTGAGCTTCCGATTTCAAAAGTTTGATGATAGATCCGGCATAAAAAAGGGATGCACTATACCAAATTGTCTCCTCGTGACGTCATATTACTGAAATATATTACTGGCGAAAAGTGAATCAATGATCTCTTTCAGGAAGGTATACCAAACAGCGGCGACGAGTTCTCCGATTTCAGATATCGCGTTTCAGAATTGATTAAAGATGTAGTATTTATAGTCGGCTCGTCCGCTGTCTTTGCCCAGGTGAGCATGGATTAGTATGGGGTACCATATATTTAGGTTAAAGTATTATAATCAAAAAGTTAGGTAAGGAAATAAGTGTGTGGAAACCATAACATTGATGAAGATGATCATTTACATTCATTACTTGGTATTCTTTCTATTTTTATGTAATTTTTTTTTTTTTCAAAATATATAAACAAACCCGCCAAAATGTAAGTAATAAAAATAGTAGGGATGTGACTGAAGAATGATATTTGGAGAAGTGGAGAGGGACGGGTGTCAAAAGTACACATGCACCTCAGGTGGACTGTTCTGCTAGAGAACGTTGTGGTTACAGATGTTTTCACAGCTGTGCAGCCAGACTGTGACGTCATCGTGGGAGCAGTCGGAGGCCGCCCTCTACGTCATGACGGCAGTCGCCAGGAACATTCTACCGCAAGTTGCTTTACGTTTTTAAACTCGTCAGAAATTATCGAAATGTCAGGAGCATTCTACCGCAAGTCCAAACTCGTTACTTCACCAAGACTGATCAAAAGTCAGGAACATTCTATCGCAAGTCAAAATACTTTACTTCCTCTAAACTCGTCAAAACGGAGCAAAATATCAGGAACATTCTACCGCAAGTCCAAACTCGTTACTTACTCTGAATTCACCAAGACTGATCAAAAGTCAGGAACATTCTATCGCAAGTCAAAACACTTTACTTCCTCTAAACTCGTCAAAACGGAACAAAATGTCAGGAACATTCTACTGCAAGTCCAGACAGTTTGCTCCTCAAAGTGAATGAAAATTGTTCGTTTTAGATCCATAACAGGAAATAAAAAATGTACGTCTTCCACCACACAGAAAAACTGTACAACCTGCCCTATACACACCTGTAAATGCCTAATTAATGCGTTTTCATTAAGAGATATACGCAAAAGTTGCTTGTTCCTTAAAGTTCAGTGACTGGACGATTTCTGTAATCTTAAGAGGAAAAGGGAAAAGATCGTTATTTATTACTCTACATGAATTGTAACCAGTGACAAAGGACTGAAGATGTTATTTTGATCTTCTTGTTTGATGCCTGAAACCCTTTTTATTTTTATTTTCACAGACAGTCTTGAATAGTCTTATCTTGTGTTTGCCGTATCCTACAAGTTAATCTTACATTTAATCTTAATAATGGCGCCATAAGCATAAAATGCTTAACTGTCGACGCCATGTCACATAACAGGTGCCTCGATTACAGGTACTGTAGCGGAACATAGGAGCGATACAGGGATGCCATTTCTCTCTCTCTCTCTCTCTCTCTCTCTCTCTCTCTCTCTCTGTTTCTCTCTCTCTCTCACACACACACACGCTGTCCCTCACACTCTCTCTCTCTCCCACTCTCGATCTCTCTCTCCCCCACTCTCACTCTCTCTCTCGCTCGCTCTCTCACGCTCTCTCCCTCTCTCTCTCTCTCTCTCTCTCTCTCTCTCTCTCTCTTTCTCTCTCTCTCTCTTTCTCTCTCCTTCCCTCCCTCCCTCCCTTCATCTCTCTCTCTCTCTCTCTCTCTCTCTCTCCCCCTCCCTTCCTCTCTCTCTCCCCCTCCCCCTCTCTCTCTCCCTCCCTCCCTTCCCCTCTCTCTCCCTCCCCCTCTCTCTCTCTCTCTCTCGCTGTCGCTCTCGGCGATGACATCTTGACCTTGTGTCTTGTGCAGGGAGGAGGACGAGGTTGTGCCGCAGGTGTTCTCCGCTGTGCTTGGGCTGCCGCGCGCCAACACGCACGCCATGATGCGCTACACGGCCACGCAGATGACGGGCGAGCTGTGCGAGTGGATCGAGAAGCACCCGCAGCATTTAGGTACGGCCCCTCCTCCCCTTCCCTCCATGCCAACCATGCCCCCGGTTGTTATTCCTACAACTCAACACTCTCAGTACTAGCCCCCTGTTTCGTAACTTTCCCGTCTTGTTGCGAATTTCCCATGGAAAATATGTTTGAAATCTGAATCTTGGAAACGATTGAGGTGTTGCATATTTTTGAGCGTTACTTTAATCGCGAAGTGAAAACGTTTACATTGCTGCGTGTTATTATTGTTGATGAACCCGTACCGAGTTACGACTGTTTATACGAATAAGATCGCGGAATGACCGTGCGCTCAGTTGACGGTTATTTGGTACCTGCGACGGCCGGTATGGCCCGCTTGTTTGTCGGCCGTCCTCACCCCGTCAGTCTCCATGCCTACTGTGAGATATCCCCTACCAACCCGCTTTTGGCACTGTGATGGTGGCGGGGCCGCTTGTTTGCAGGGTAACAGTCAGGTAAGTATTTCATAAAGCCATTTCTTTTGTTTCTAGAAGTTCGCTGTTCGGCCGGTCCTGGCCGAGTACACATGTGGCTGTGCCATTTTTGCAAGTGCCTCTGACAACGTTTAATGCACCATTGTAGTAGAACAGCCTGCATTGTTTTCTTATGCAGTTTTATTCACGTTTCAGAGGGAATTCTTTCCTTTTATTTCCCCCTATACTTATGTATATTTATCCACTCTAACTCACAAATAACAGTCTTTAAGTACAGCACTAACTCTGTGGCACAGCATCTCTAATTGAGGAACAGCCTTGTGTCGAGGGACCTATCATAGAGGGATATTTTCCATGTGCGAAACAATGCATCTACATTACTTGTACTGCGCTGTGTTGACAATGCTATTCTTTAATTAATAACCCATTTTAGCTGACTAGTGTAGACTTTTTGTTTGGGTGTTTTGTTTACCGACGTATCGACATTTGAAATGTGCATGAACATCTGTAGCATGGTACCAGATTTAACTACTGAGCATCTTTTTTCAACAGCTATATCAGAACACGGCATTAATATATTGCGAATCAGGGAAATTGAAGCAAAGTGGGAACAGGAAAAAACATGAATTTGCTAACCGGAATCGATTCTGTCTCGCCAGAGGCACGACCATTGCACAAATATTTCACTATAAGAAACAAATCTGCCACAGACTTAAAATTGTAGGTAAATAATTTTGAAGTCTCAGTAAGTTTGAAAATATAAAAATGTGAAAGAAAAATGCGTTTTCAAAATGTCTGTATACAAAATGTGTGTTACCTTGAACGTAGCCCATGAGTTACAGCATTTAACAATTTACGCTTAAAATAATCGCCAGAATGACAGCAGTTCGATTGTGATTGAACATGGAAAAGCCAACATTTACTTATATCTGCAACCTGAAGTGATTGTTTTGTTCATTTTGTTGAAAGTTGGACCATTAAAGAGAATAAAAGGCTAAATCCGTATATGTCGTTTTAAACGTCCCGTTTAATTGGTGCTGTGTTTTATGTCTACAATTCCAGGCATTGTTTCTTGAAAGTATTAAACAGCCTGCGTCGACTGCTCCGTAATGGCCATTAACATCAAAAAAAAAAAAAAACAATGAAACACCATGGCTTTTCGCTGAGCTTTCAAACCCCATGCAAACACTCCACATTCCTACTTCCTGATACTTACGTGGCCCTTTGACAAAACAGGGACCTTGTTTGTTTTTTGTGCGGCTCTGATTTGGCTAATCAAGCTCTTGGCTCACTTTTTTTCCGCTAAAGCTCTCGCTTTAGGCCTTACCCAAAGAGAGGGCTGTTTCTGTAACAGAAAGTGGGCAGATTTGAAAACACACTTCATGTTGGGTTACCGACATGACAAGAAATAAAAATCACGTTTTGCCAGTCCCTTAGTTACAAAGCAAGTGTTTATAACCCAGCCCGCCCCCCCTTTTGCCGATGGAAGCTGTGATTGGGTGCCCTGGCGGCGACGTTGACGTTGTATTCAAGGTCCCACATTGTTCCCAGAATGGGTCTGATTTCGATCTAGAGAAGAGCCTGTTTACAGATTAGACTGAAGTCTGGATGTTTTCAAGGAACTTTGTGTGAAGACGCCTGATCAATCTAGACGCAGCGGGAATGCTTGTGTGAGTGGGCTATTGTTCTTAAATCCACTGCTGCGATTGCCCCCGTCTTGTGACACGTCTACACGCAACACTGGCGGTGCTCATTGGAATTTGTGCAACAACAGCAAGCGCCTTGGTGCTTGACACCGGGCCTGTTCTGTAGCACGCCAATCAGCGTGCTAGTTCATTCAGGTCACCGCTCAATGTCTGGGCAGTGCGAGAAAAAAAAAAAAAACATTGAGGAAAAAAACCTGGAAAACTATATCTGCATTGATGCTATTACAGTTTCTTATAATCACTGATGCAGTTTGTTGTCACCAGATTAAGTTTGTACTTCATCCAAATGTGTGAATAACGTGATTAGTGGAGAGCTAGAACTTGAACCTGAGACCTTTGTTTTTACTGCGGACATGTAAACAGGATTGGGAACCTTTTTGTGCTCTCCCAGCAGAACAACCTGGGCACTCGCCTACGGATGACTATTAAATAACATCCTAATGAATATTGATGCATATATCCATTTTATTTGAAATGAGGCCAATAATATATGAGAAGCTTTTAAGGACATTTGAATCGAGTTTTCTGGCGAACCATCAAAGTTAATTTCATTGCGACAGAAGAGAAATGACGATGCACTGACTGAATAAATTGGCGTTTTTACTTTTTTTTTTTTAGTTTTTAGGCGATAGGAGCAGAGGTTTCTTAGACGTCAGGAGGACGCCAAATAAACTAAGTACTCTTTCGGTGTAATACGACTTTAATATTGAGTAAAGTAGACTCGGGGAGGACATTGGTTTGGCTGTTGGCTGTGGTGAAGGGGGGTGATATGTGGTTTAAATGCGCTTTTAGAAGTAGTTCAAGGGGCTTGTAACAAGTGTGTGATTTCTCTCCAGACTGAAATGATCCCGTGTTTTACTCAGTGGAATGCTGTTGACAAATGCTCTGTTTTTCGATGGGAAAGGCACTTCACATTTAGCTACCGCGAGGTGTATTTGACATTTCATCATAGCCAAGATGCTAAACAGCCTTGGTCTGTTTTAATGACATTTATTGGTGACGTTACAAGCCTTAATGAACGCCACAAAACAGCACAGTCTACACTCAAAGAACAGTAATTCCCACGCAACTAAAAAGCAATAGAGAAAGCCGCGTAGAGTGTTGGCCAAGCTTTTCATTTCGTGAAAGCAGAAAGGAGTGTTTTCAATTGGTTCCTGTCTTGTAATTGAGTGCTGCACCAGTAGTAATGAAGACATTTGGCTGCATTTTGCGAACTTCCAGCATAATTGGCCTTCTGTTTGTGTTTCACTGTATGTTCTTTTTGTCTTCTCCGCTCGCACTGGCATCTCGAACGTTCCGAGTCAGTTTTGGTGGACGTGACACTGAATAATTCGCGTCGCCTATTCCATGTACTGTGCGCTTTTGACCACATGATTCGCATCCGTGAAAGAACACCGCTTACCTGGAATACGGTTTTCAAACCAGGTAACCGTTTTTTTTAGAGGAAAGTGCGTACCATTTTATGGCATTTTGATGTTAAAAAATTATTGTCGTTGCCTTTCGACTGACGATATTTGTTTAACTTCCAAACATTTAGTCTATCTGTTGCCATTTATTTACCTAATACTTATGTTGCTGTGTATATGCGAGTACAATAGTTTGGCTATATACGGTTAATGGCATGTAGGGATTACGCGCTCTGTACGCTGGGGTATACATTGTTGCGACTGGAGCGCGATGTACAGTGGACCTCACTGTAGCAGAGCCAAGAATTTCAAAACATTCCTCGATACCAAACGGTAACATTATAATATCAGTAATAACAATAATAATAATAATCATCATCATTATCATCACCATGCTCATCATCATCATCATCATCATCATCATCATCATCATCATCATCATCATCATCATCATTATCATCATCATCATCATCATCATCATCATCAATGCTACTCCTCCTACAGTTTTGCTCCAATCGTTTTGATGTTACGCAGGAATGTTCCCTGGGTGGTCCCCCACCTGGCTATTACTTTTTTTGACGATTAACGAAAGACTGACAAAATGGCGGCACCTTTTGTGCCCGTTTTGACCCATTTTTAAAATACTACTCTCCTCCTACAGTTTTACTCCAATCGTTTAGATGTTACACAGGGATGTTCCCAAGGTGTTCTCCTACCAGGCAATTATTTTTTTCGCGGTTCGCCAAAAACTGCCGAAATGGCGGGACTTTAAAGTTTGGCAAAAAACTGGAATAAATGGAAGTAAATAACTGAATTGTCAAGCCATTCATTTCTCGCAGTCTTTTTTAAATAGTTATAAAATTTTAATCGAAAGTTTCTTAGGTGCTTCTCCACCTGGACTTTACTTTTTTTCGCAAATGACAAAAAAATGCGGAAATGGTGGAATTTTAATTTTTTTTTGTGTAAAATTGTGAAATGTCGGTAAATACGTGAATCGTCAAAAACCAACCTCTCCAACATCCCTTTTCGGGTAGCTTCCACCCGAGAAACTCTTTTTGTGTATTACAATTATGAAAAAGTTACGTTCAGAAACAAACTTCTTCATTTTTTCGACCTAACAGTGTTCGTTTCCGAGTTTTTCTCTCTTTCCTTGTTTGGCAACTCGGCTGTGTCATGTCCTTGGACATGCTTATTTTAAAATGGTGGGACAGGTCATATGACAAACCAGTGTAATACTGCTAA
The DNA here is from genome assembly GCA_949752745.1 of Protula sp. h YS-2021. Lineage (NCBI taxonomy): Eukaryota > Metazoa > Annelida > Polychaeta > Sabellida > Serpulidae > Protula > Protula sp. h YS-2021. The sequence goes on from OX457025.1 coordinate 34,281,953, forward strand.
ATGCAGCTATCCTTCAAATCGATCGCCTTAACAAGAACCGTGACAGATGATGTTACCCTGTGTCAGGCATATTGCTTCTCTCACTTTATGATAAACTAATTGACATCAATTAATCATTGAAAAAAAATAGTTTAAAATTGATTAGTTGTATGAGTTTCTATAGATGTTATGTTCAGATGCAGTAAAATTAATAAAAGGAGTATCTTTCAGATTGAAAAAAAAACTGCCACGTTGATAAAACAGAGATATTTATTAATTATTGGTTTCTTGCTATGCAAGTAGTAGCTGTTGAAGGGAAAAGACATGCTGCTTACTGAATGGTTTTTGACAACATTTTTGTAAAATTTATTCATTTCTGTTTTCTCTTTTTACTTTGCGCTGTTGTTGAAGAGCTTTTTGACATTCTCATAAAGTTTCAGTGAAATATTTTCCAAGTATTTTTTAGTTTTGAGTGACATGATTCGTGCAGTGTCTGTGACCATAGAGCCTAACGTGTGGAGAGCTTCCTGTCGGGCGTGGGCGGGATAGCCTTCTCGTGGGTTATATTTGAAAGAGGTTGTAATTGCTCTAACAGATTAGGTCCTCTTTGAAATCCAAGCTCATTGAATGAATATGAATATAACACTGTTGTTGGAACTTTTTTTTTCTCATAGTTACTATTTTGAAATTTCTAGTCAAATGTGTTAATCGATGGCATAAATCACCTGTTGTGACGTCAGCGTGTTATGTTATGACGTAGTTTCCGTAGTTTAATTAAAAGGCATGTCCATTAGCAGTTCAGTTTGTGACAAAAGCACTCCTGGTTGAAAGCATCAATGTGCATGATTCTGTCTCTTTAAATATAGTTTTGGCTGACACTTTCTAGCAGTGAAATCCCAGGAGCAGCTTTGTATTGCCATTAACGCTCGTGTGTAGAGTTACGGTCAGCTCTGTTGTGAGAACAACCACCCCTTCCACCCCCCCCCCCCCCCCGCCGTCCCGCCTCCCTTTCCCTTTCCTCGGTATTGGTTTTAAATCACCCAATTCTTTTCCGCCAAGCACCAAATCTCGCGGGCTTTTTTTGGACAGAAAAGGGTTTCATTCTCTTAGGGAGAATTTCTCACCCTGAGTCTAGACCTGATTTACCATAGTTCAGCTTATTGTTCGCGCCTCGCGTCCCTTTCGTATGTCCCACAGCGGCTTGAGAGCCTAATCTACATGAATTACAGTAAACAAGCTTAAGTCTCGTATGATTAATCCTATGCATGATTATTGCTCTTTAACTGACATGTCGCGGTTCCCATGGGCTGTTACGCACAAAGAATTTGGTCTGGGGTCTGGCCTAGTGCAATAGATGGGAGAATTTGAGGGTGAATGAGGACAGTGCACAAGTCTCCATATAGCAATTGGAAGCATCCAGTCATTTTATGAAGGCCATTTAGTGAATTGCATAATAATAATAATAATAATAATAATAATAATAATAATAATAATAATAATAATAATAATAATAATAATAATAATAATAGTACACTGTAATTATAATAATAATAATAAAGATAGCAATTTAAAATGCCTGCAAATAAGTTGGTGGGAAGTGTTTGGTTCTGGCACTCACACCTGATGGTCAGTTATGCCCGGCTCGTGAGCGCAAGACTAAACAGTTTCAACTTCTAAATGTACATGTTGTACTCTTCGGTTGATTGTCAAATGCCCGATATTTATAGCCATTTTATACGCATAATATACAAGAGTACGTTTCCCCGAGATAAAGTGATCGAACATCAAAGATCCGTGACTGTTTGATGACAAGCGAACTGCAGTACTTAAAACGGCCAAATAGAAATGCTGTAAATTGCGTCAAATGCTCTTACGCCCGGAGGGAACTACTTTCTTGAAACACTTGACACACAAGTTTTCTCACTTGAACCTGCTCTTGTCTTATGTCTGCTATCTCTGTCTGGGAGGAATTTACGCCTTAGCTTTTGAACAGAAAAACATATTAGATTCACTTGTAATCAGGCCCATTCAAAATGGAGAAAACATGGCGGATAAATGTGTTGCTGGGTTTCTGTGATTCTAGCTTGTTTTGCGTTCTCTAAGAGTCTTCAATTTGCCTCCAAATTGCTTCATGTATACGACTCCCCAGAGTGATCCTCAGACGATAAACACAAAAACAGGGAATAATATATCGCCAGGTGTTATTTGAAGGCTAAAATAATATTCCTACAGGAGCAATTACATACTTGGTTTCTTCGATACTGTAAATATACGATTCTGAAAATGATCCGCCGCTGCATTCTTGCACAAGGCAGAAAGCGGCTGTCAGCACTGAATATAAATGCGGTGCCACTAAAACCTGGCAGAATTTGGTGGGATTTAGAGCTTACAATAGATACTGTAAAAATTTTAAAACACAATACCTAACTATAACGAGGGTATTTGGTTAATTGGCGCGATTGAGTGACATAGGTTCACCGTGACCTACCATAATTTGGTTGACAGTTACTTAAAAGTTCTGACGAGTTGAGTACTCAGAGTGTAGATGCCACTCTTGTTATCGGCTACCGTTATACTCTAACAATTATCTTCAAGGCCGTCAATTTCCTGATAGCATTGCAATAAGTTCTTTGAGCGAACCTTGGTTTGCATGATATCATTGCTTTAAAAGTGACTTAATGTTCTCAGTAGTAAATGAGGTACTCGCATACTGAATGCAATTGGGCCATGAGTTGCCCTTCGTGGGATGTTATTAATTACCGGGGTCAGTGCGGACTGCTTATTACACCCTTTCAAGTTTGTGTATTATTGCACTGCGTTAAATAACAAGACACATGCAAAGATTGCATGCAGTGTGATTCTTCTCGTTCTATTGTTTTTAGTTCACATTTTGATGGTGTTGCTTCTTCCTACATCACGCTGCAAAAATGCCATGGCGAATGCGTCAGTCAGAAGAATTATTACAAAAACCATTCGGATTCATTAACCAGAAGAGGGTCTAAAATATTTACTTAGTTCCGAATCTTTGAGCTTTTTGAGATGGGACTTTCTGTGTAAATATTGTGATCAAGTTACATGCTATTTTACGTCTTCCCGTCAGGCTTTCTCATTGGCGTTTTGCTGGTTTGCAGCCGGAGTTCTGCCCTGTCGGTTTATGTCGGGGTACCAGATCTGTTTGCAGTGGCTTCGTAAATACGAGTGCTGTGAGTTATTAGTAAAGTGAACACGGAACTGACTCAACTGAGTACTCCGATCGGTTCGACAGTTTTTCCAAATTGAGATTTCAGCGTCTATGGATTTGCGTCGCTGGCATCCCGATGATTCCAGAATTATGATCGGATCAGTCCGTGTACATTTCGTCCTATGTCTTTCATCTTACGTGCAACGCGAAAAAAAGTGATGATATAATCGTCCATAAACTGCGTATGCCCGTACACTAGTCTTACAGAAAATGTGTGAAGTTGTAATTTCGCGTACATGGTTGGATGCTCACAAATTCCAAAATTCTTGAGTACGTATATCAAAGATGCCTCTTAAATATGCTTCCATTTAACCAAAAAAAAAAAAAAAGTAACGATCTTTTGAATTTAAGCGATTTTTATCAGCTGTATCATTAAATAAAGCATATTTATCGAGCGATCATTTCGACCATCACCACTTTCAAGATAAAGAAACCCTTCCTCCCCCCCCCCCCCCACCCCTTGGCAGTACCTCTTCCCACAGCCAGTCTCTTACATCTGAAAAGTTGCCACATCTTTACAGTAGCTTCGTCCCGGGAAGAGAGTACCTGAACAGGGGCGTGTATGTGGGAGGGTGGGGTGTAGTGGCGGTGTTGAAAATGGGGCTGGGAGTGGAGTATTTCTTGCTTGGGAAATTGTGGGTTTAAAAATCGTCTCCTCCCTGGTGTAATACAGCCGCACATCAAAAGAGAGCATATTTCAGTGAAACTCAGAATCCTCCATTCCTAACGGAGGCAACGATCAGATAGTTCGCTCTGTAAGTAACATTTCGATTCTGTGACGCCAGGCGCTAAGATAATCTTAATTTGTAAAACCATCATTTCTATTCGACAAGTAACGGTTTTTGGGAATTTTGCATTTGAAATGAAATTGTGAAAGGCGAAATGTATAAGGACCAAGATTCAATAGGAATACGGTGGCATTCCGATGGTGTGCAGCTCTCACATAAAGTACACTTCTGAGTGTTAGCCAGTAAGTGGTTAGAGGTTGAGAAGTACAGAGGAGAGTAAACCGGAAGAGAATGTCAGGTTGTGTTTTTTTATATCGGTTAAAATCACGTTGAACCTCTCATACGGAAAAAAATTCGCTCTCTCTCACACATATGCACACACCCACATTTTTATTTCATTTTTGACACGTACGAGTTGCATCGTTTTTGCCGGTTGTTTTTGGCACATACGAGTTGCGTCGTTTTTGCCGGTTTGTTTACATAGCGCTCTTTCTGTCTTCTCCTGACAGTAAATGAAGCTTCCAGATAATCTTCATCGTAAAATAAATATTGCTCGCATTCTGTTGATTGCGGAAAGCTAAAATTAAATGAAATGAAACTAAAATAAAATTAAATTAAGAAATAAGTAATAATAATAATAACAACAATAATAATAAACGCAATTCGAATCACTGCCCCGCTTTTTAAACGTCTTGTGATAATGAAATTCCGTGTTTTAAATACTTCTTGACGAGTGAAAATATTGAAGCGCTGATTTCTAAAGCCTGGTAACTTACGAAGTTTTCAGTTACTCGTTAGCTCTAACGGGCAAGAAGACATCGGCCCTTTGTCATTTCGGCACCAAAATTTTGGGACATTTCGGCCTTTGCGAAAGACGTTTCGGCTGTTTCGAAAATAATCCATTGATTATTCTTTTTGCACGCACACGTGATGAGTTTAAACAAGAAAACTATTGAATTCTAGGAGTATTGGTGTTTCCAGTTCCTTGGCACTTCAGTTAAAATTGGAAAGAATATATTTACCCACTACGAGAGTTCTGTGTCGATTGCAATGACGAGTATTGCATTTAGTGCGTTTGGCACTTCGGTGCAATGCTGTATAAAAGAAGAAGTACTCTAGAGCACATATATTCTTATCACTGAGAACATGAACAGAAAGATAGTTCATAACTGTCATTTGGTGTGAAAATGTACCGTGCCAAACATATTACCAGTCCCTCTTCCCCCACATAAAAATTTGTAGTTGTGCATTTCTGTTATTCAAGCGAAATGTCGTACTTTTCAGTTCCTACGACTTGTCGCTAGGTGCATTGTCACCAAGTGAATTGTCGTCAGGCGCATTGTCAGCAGGTGAATTGTCGCTAGGCGCATTGTCAGGAGGTGAATTGTCGCTAGGTGCATTGTCACCAAGTGAATTGTCGCTAGGTGCATTGTCAGCAGGTGAATTGTCGCTAGGTGCATTGCCACCAAGTCAATTGTCGCTAGGCGCATTGTCAGCAGGTGAATTGTTGCTAGGCGCATTGTCAGGCGATGAATTGTCGCTAGGCGCGTTGTCATTACCGAGTGTGCAGAAATTGAAATGGGCAGTGTATGTGGTATTCGCAACTAGGGGCGTGGGCACATGACCGGGGGAGGGGGTATAATAATATATTAGTGGTAAAGAGAGTAGTGTGGTATTGAAATTAGCAATAAAATGTGATAAACATAACGTTTTATTTTTCATTCTGTGAAAAATGAAAGTGTGAAGTGATGATTTTTTTACGACGCTATAGAATGCCGTTTTAACATTTAATGCTTATTTGTGATATCAAAATATATTAGAGATATCAATAAATCAATTCAGATCTCATTAATTTACATTTTGCTATCAGTAATTGAATTCTAGACAACAAAAATTGACTTCTGAGATCAAAAAATCAATTTTACAAACTTAAAAAATCTTAAAGGAGACACACATTTATATACAGTTTAACGAATCATCAATTAAATTTTGGAGATGAAAACTTGAATTATTAATATCAATAATACCAACACAATTTTTTAGCTCAAGAATTGCTTCTGTTTTGTACAATAAAAAATTAAAATAAAGTGCCCAAAATGTAAAGTGCCGAAATGTCCCAAAAACCCTGCAAAGTAGACTTTGTTTAGTTAAAAAAATGTGTTTATTTCTGAAACGCATTGTCTAATAGAATTTTAAAATCTAAGCGACTTTAATGCCTTTTGCGAAAAAATTGTTGGTGCCCGAATTTCGTGTTTTTTTTTTTTCGTTTTGGTTTTTTGTTTTTGTTTTTTGTTTTTTTTTTCTCTGCGTATAGATTAGAACTGGGAATTGCCACTAAGGGGGGCTTTAAGTTTCGTTACTAAGCAAAATTTGGTTTCTAACAGACAGACCATTAAGTGAAGCACTCTTGTAGCATCGTTCAAAGGCTAAAGAAAAATAAAGCCATTTTTCTTAACAGATCAATCAAGAGTAGATTCGGCTATATCTTTTTCAACTTTATTCTTTTGACGTGAGGTTCTGCCTCCGGTAGCCTTGGCAACGGGCGCTTCGAATTATTTACGTTGTAGGTTGATATGGGTATGGTTCGCAGTGAGTTTCGCCGGATGCACACCTCTGTTGTGTACATACCCACGCCTCCCGTGTGCTGGGGAGTCACGCTCCGAAGCGCTCCTCCCTGACTTCTGTTACCTTTGAGCTGGCACGAACTTGTACCACTCAAAAAAATAGTTCCTGTGCCATTTTTAAGCCTTGGCCCCAAATAGTAATAAAATGGTGTGTTATAAATATTTATTTTGCGTAATTTTCAGTTTGCTCCTTATGTTAACGTTTCTATAATATTTTTCTGTGTCTGTTTTTATCACCACTGCTGATACTTCGACAGATGATATACTTTCTAGCCGTCAGGAATATGGAGCAAAAAACATGCGTAGTTAAATGTGTACTGACTTTAACCGACATTCTTGCTTGTATCGCTCCAGATTTATAGGGAATGATGAAGCTTAATGCGAAGTCACATTCCAAAAACGTTCATTCGGTGTGCTTGTTATAGCACCAAAGACAGAACAAAAATTGCCACCAAGCAGGTTTAATTAAAGTGTTAAGTTTGTTTTTGTTGTGTGCAGAAATTTTGATATTACACTCGATTTCTTGCTTTATCAACGGATCTCGCTTTATGCTCATACTTTGCATTTCTTTTTCGCTTTTTTTCTCGATCATAAAGTTAGGAATGAAGTTTCTGCATGTGGTAATCTGCAGCAGCGGGAGAAATAGCGCCATAAAAAAAAAATAGAAAGAAAAGTCAGAAGAGGAAAGAATTCCTAGTCGCTTCACGTCCCGTACGAAAGAGCAGAGGGGAAATTAACGGCGGGGGATTGGTTAGTTAATTACTTTACCAACATTTTGCAATCAAATTTGGGAGTTAGAAAAAAGAGTAATCAAGACCAATTGGTGTCATCATACATCAACTTCGAGCGAACATGCCTCACAAAATGGCCTTGTGAGTGAACATGTCCTCACAAAAAGGCCTTGTGAGCGAATATGTCCTCACAAAAAAGGCCTTGTGAGCGAATATGTCCTCACAAAAAGGCCTTGTGAGTTAACATGTCGTCACAAAAAGGCCTTGTGAACGAACATGTCCTCACAAAAAAGACCTTGTGAGAAGAACATGTCCTCACAAAAAAGACCTTGTGAGAAGAACATGTCCTCACAAAAAGGCCGGGTAAGAGGCTGTTTACTAGCGCTCCAGATTAATATACAGAAGACGGGTTCTTTGATAACCCAATTTCATGTTTACACCAATGCTAAGTTTAAATCTTTTCAATACGATTTTTTTTTATCACGAAAGATTTTTCCTCATTAAAAATCCTAGTTGAAATATAACTGCCGCAGAGATAAGCTATGGTGCCGGCCAGACGGCCACGGCAGGAAGGAAATGGCCGGCATTGGCCTACACAGAATCACCACGTGCCGACCCGAGTAGTCGGCCAAATTTTGGAGGACTATTTTATGTACATGAAAAAAATAATGGTAAAAAAGGGCGGCAGGAGGATTATTGGTGTTCTCGGCAGAGTTTCAAAGGTGCCAGCCCGACTGGCCGGTACGAAAATGACAAGTTCTGCTCAGCTCTGGTGTTGGTCAGTTTCTGGTCGGTGTCCCATCTGCTGGTAACTCATCTGTGAATCCCAGCAATAATTTAGTAATAACTGGCTTTATACAGTGTTAGGAATACACAATGCTGGCAAAAGTCGTGATTATTAAGCATTCCCTGTGCAGGCTTTATATTTTTTCTTACAGATTGATTTATAGTTTATAAATTGAACGGAATATCTGGTGTATCACTTTAGAAGTATTGGAAATAAAAATGTTGCAGTTAAGTGCTTATATTTGGATCTCTCTGTTCTTCGCCGCGTACCTGGCTTATTTCAAGTGCCTGCCCGATGATTGGAGTACACTAAATCACGTGGAGCGGTGACGTAAGCACATGCGGTCGCCAAGAGCCCGTGAAGAGCCCATTACGGCGCGGACGTTTGGACGACTTTAGCGCTGTATCATTTAGTGCTGCCAACATTTTTCCCACTTAAAGCTGAAGCGTTCTGTTACAGGGAGGTAGAGCATAGATATTTGCCGTCGTTTTTTTTTCTCTGTAGTTCATGTATGGTTCAGACAACGAGTGGTTACTTCGTTAATGGAATCTCGAGGAAGTTTATAGGTTTTCCATCAAACAAATGTTTTGCAGGTGAAAACTTTACAGCTGTACTCAGTCTACATAAAATATTCATGAGACATTGGAGATGGCAAAACCCTCACACTTATACAGATAATCGCAAAAAGTTGAGTCGACACAGTCTCTCCGCCAAATTACTGGTGTTATGCAGAAAAGACGTCGCCTTTCCCCCACCATTGGCTAGTGGTCTGGAACAATTAAGAGAAGTAAACAATGACGAAGAAGAAACCTTGACCGTTTTTTTTTTTTTACTCTGAGCCAGATCACGTTAAATCACAGTAAATTTTTCATGAATGTATCTCGCTGTAAGGTACTTATTCAGTTCTTTTCTAGGTTTCCACGTTGGTTCCCATTCGAAAAGATACAGGGCGTGGGTAGAAGTAAATGGGGGTGCATGTTACTTCTGAGTTCATTGTTTTCCAAGGTTTTTTTTTTTCCTTTTTTGGTTTTTAAAAACCGCGTTCGGAAGTCCGTACTTCATAGGTCGCTCGCAGACGGTCTCAGCTATGCAAAGCCATCACCGCTGTAGAATGAAGGTTTGGCGCATCGGCACATGACCTACGTCATTGCCTTAGAATATGCCGTGTCGCCGAAGTCTGTAATGTCTGGGCTAGAGCCATTTTTAGTGCTAATTTTTGCTAGAAGAAATTTAAAGCAAAAAAAAAAAAAGTCCGTGTGGTCGCAGGTTAAGATCTGAATCTCTATTTAAGAAGTCAGTGTTTGTAAAACCGGTCCGTTTTTCACATGGCACCGAATATGCCCTGGTTGTAATCAGTAAATATGATGTGATTTGGTGTCTGATTGGCCGCATATCACGTGATCCATCATTGTTGAGGCCAAATATGATACAGGTTTTGTGTGCAATTTTGCAAATCGTTTCACGGGGTATGTTATTGTGAATTCAATCTGAATGCATATATTTTTTAGTCTTCCCAGTGCTTTAACCCCTAATCTGAAACAGCGTATTGTGTACCGTTGAATAACAGTAGACGTGTGAAGCGACGGGGTGATTTCTTTTACCACTAACAAAAAAAAAAACAGTTCGGCAGCGGTACGTTTTGCGTTGTAAGGGACTCCACTTCCTGTTGACTGCCTACTCAGTTGTTCTGCCGAAGCTTATCAAGTGAGGAATAATCACCCCGTGAAGAGTGTAAAAAGATACGTCCGATTGGAATATAAAAGAAAATAGACTGCGTAGACGACAGTGTTTCCTGCGATCTGAGTACTTGCGATTAATGAACCCAGCAAGTGAAAAAACGAAAAAAAAAGGAAAAGTGCTTTATAAAATTTCTTAGAAATAATCTATAAAATATGCTGCACAAGATTTATGAAATGTGCGTTTTACTTTGCCATGCCTAGCTAGTTTATTTATGGCAAAAATACAGGTCATGTTGGTGTGATTACTAATCTTAAACTCCAGGTCCAGTAATTCTGAAATAATAACATAAACTGAAGAAAAAGGAAGTCTTAGTTTCTGTTAAATAGCATTCGCTGTGTTGAGAAGGGTATCTTTCCAAGTGACGTAATGATGACGTCGGCAAAATGGCGGACAAGTCGGAAGGGCTAACTGGGAGTCAAGATTTCTATCATGGAGAACACCTAAAACGCGTTGGAAGTGTGCTCAACATAGACAGCTGGTGGAGCTACAAACAACAGTCATTTCTAGCACAGACCGAAGTTGGTCTTTTACTAACAGCAGAAATTTGTAAGAAATAAAAGCCAGTTATCGCGATCAGTTAGGAACTTTCAGGCAGTAAGTCGTATTGCAGAACATGCTGAATGGCGTCAAAACCTTGTTATATATTTGTAGAATGCTCATTTTAACCGTTATCAGAAAAGGCAAATCTTAGTGTTATTGCGTGTCTATAAAAAGGCTATGATTGTAGCCTTTCCCCGCAAAGGAGAGACTTAAATTCCATTGGGGGTATTCACACAGGGTAACTGTACAGTTAACTGATTCTGTTAACTGCTCCGTTAGCAAACCAGAATGTCCGAAAGTAAATCAATAAATTTATCTTGTTTTTTTTTAACTGCAGTTAACTGTTGTGAATATGGCGCCAGACTGTCCGTCCTTAGTGGCAGATAGAGGTGTGTGTGGTCACGTGTGTAATTGTAGGTGTTTCTGACCCCAGTTTGGTGGCCAGTGCCTGAGAGCTGTCCTCCTGCTCGGGAAGTGCTGCTGCTGTTTTCTGTTACTTTCAGCAGACTGCGTACCACGGCCGTTGTTGATTTTCTTGGGGACATCACCACTGAAGTGTAATAATAAGAGTCGTTTATGGAAATGTTCAAGAACTCCTCCGTAAAATAAAGCGAAATGCGTTTGAAACTGTGACTGTCATTGGAATAAGCGGTAATTTTTTAAGTACAAAGATGTCAATATTCTAGCAAGAGGAAAGATGGCAATTATGAAGGTGTTTTTTTTTTTATTTTTTTTTTTATTTTCTTTCTTATTTTTGATAGAAGCTAAAATCACAATTCCCATTGGCTGGCTCCTTCTGCCTTCCTTTTCCTGTCAAGGCATAGGATCTCTCAGACTTTAACTTACTGGCGAACTTTTTGAGGGCACAGGCAATTAGACAAAAAAAAAAAAAAAAAAAAGAAAAAAAAAAAGGCGGTCGAAGTGGGGAAACAGACGAACCCATCAATCCGTTTTGAAGTGCCCGATAACCATTTTAAGGCGTCACCATATGCAGGCACATGTCAACTTAAAACCCTGGCAGTGTGTCACGTATTCGGATTACATTTCCCTTCCAACTTTCTGACGAATGCTGTTTCGCTGAGGACGAAAGAAGCGTATAAAATACACGTAAATATTTTTATTCCCACTGTTTGTTGTTGTTTTTGTTTTTGTTTGTTTGTTTGTTTTTTGTTTTGTTTGTTTGTTTGTTTTTTTTTTTGGTAGAAGTAAAGCCGCCTGATTGTATGTTGTCTGAGACCGAAGGGCACCAGGCAGTAATTCTTTTCGCGAGTAACGGCGTTATTGTCAGATTACAGTGTCATTTCACTTCTGACGTCATCATCTTGTCATATGTTTGTGTATAAGATTGACTTTAGAACCGAGCCTATAAGATATTCTGTGTAAGGGTACGCCTGGAATCTGTCAGTGCAAGTGTGACCACAGGGCCCTAAAATAGTTAAAATGATCAGCCTGAAGTGATCCTTACCCTCTATACTCCCACAAGATGAGCCCCAAAAAAGTATTTTTCTGAATTTTCACTCCTTTTTCATTTAGTCCGTATCTTGTCCCGAGACCCTCAATAATCACTTGTACTGTATCATTAATTCTAGTCACCGATATATCAATACGGATCGCAGTTTGCTTATAGCTGGGCAGGACTGAGCTACAGTATACATATATACCCCTTATACTGCCAAGAAATGTTGGACTTAGCCACAGTGGGAATGTTCACGGAGGTGAAAATGCACCATAGAGATCGATATTGACGCACCTATAAGATTGATCACGCTGATAGGTGTCACTTTTGTGGAAGTAACGCATCTGAGATACCCCCCCCCCCCCCGTTACAATGTGGCTGCGTACAAACACATTAACCGGTGTAAAACTGCTCAGTGATTTGTCTGTAAACTGGTTTCTGGGTAGAAGAGACAATGAAGATGTCACCGAGATCCCTTGTGAAATAGTTGTGTCTGAATATTGACAACGAAAAGAACGTGCTGACGTTTAGATCCGATGTGTTTTTTTGAAATGGGTGGTTCAGTCTTTGGGTTCAGTCTTTGCAGTGAATTATTTCGAATCGATGCTCACATCCTCACGCATGAAGTCGTCATAAATGATGTTACTGGCATTCACTATTTTGACCTTTTTCTACACATAGGGAGAATTAGATGGCTTGGTACTGAAATTGAATGAGTTTTCTATTCCGTTATTTTGTATCACTCGGTTTGGCTGTGGCAGTAAACGAGTGTGATGCTCGTACCATTTTTAGCGATCTATAAACTTTTGTAACTATAATATTTGTGTGGGAAATATTTTTTTCTGTAATAGTTTCGCTCACAAAACATGCGGAATCCTTTTTGTCATCAGAAGCCCATAATTCCCGGCTTTTTATATGGAAACTGCGTGGTAAAACCTAGCTCGAATTGTTCATTTTTGTTTATGATTCTTTAGTTTTTGCTTCCTTACAAAAAGAAATTATTGAACTTCTGACTCATACACCTACTATATTAAAATGTTCAGGTTAGACGTTTTTCATTCATTTGTGGAAGTTCGTTATTTGACTCTTCTAATTATATGAGGTCTTTTTATTTGTTTTAATAAGGAATCTGAGCATCTGAAACTGACAACATAAAAGAACCTTGTACAATGTTTTTTTTTACTTCAGACAAATAAGACCTTTATGATGAAGATAACTACGAAACTACGTGTGTAACAAGGCAATAGGAGCAAGTGATCCGCGTCAAATAAACTCTGTGTCAGTCACGAAGCCCCGCTCTTGGCTGTCTAATTACCTGCACCATAAATAGCGTAACATCTTAGATTCTAGGCAGCGTCAGATAACGAAGAGGCGGAATCTCAAGTCCTTATACTTACCAGGACTGTAACGGATAGTCAAAAACAATACCTGGGATGCTTCACCTATCCCCCCTGTCTACAAAAAAAAAGTGATAACTATGGAGCCGCGAGAGTGTGCGGCGATGACTAATTACACGTAGGACTGTAAAATAGCTACAAACTGGAAGTAACACTTGACGGTCAGAGTGATATTCCGGTGATTTTGATGCAAGCGTCAATTAACTAGATAAAACTCCATCTGGTTTATTAGCCACTAAAAAGACTCTATGGTATCAGCTTGTTTCTTTTGTTATAGATAACGAATTATAAATTTCCCTTATTGTCATGTGTACCTGGAATTCAGAAGTACCATCCATTGTTTTTCGAACTTTTCTTTATCGAGGACCCAATGGTCATGTAATGATCTGAGGGTCCAAGCATCCAACGGTCATGTAATCTCAGGCCCTACGGACCCAACGGTCATGTAATCTCAGGCCCTACGGACCCAACGGTCATGTAATCTCAGGCCCTACGGACCCAACGGTCCTGTAATCTCAGGCCCTACGGATCAAACGGTTGTGTAGTGGTCTCGGGCTTAAATAATCCAACATCCATGTGGTGAACTCAGTCCCCAAGGATGTAGCGGTCACTTTGTTATCTAAGAGTCCAAAAATCCACCGGTCATGCAGCGATCTCAGGTCCCATGGATCCAAAGATCTTTTGATCCCAGGCACCAAAGATCAAATCGTTGGTTCTAAAGGTCCAACGGCCCAAGGATCCAATAATTCGGGTAAACGTCTGATCATGCTTCTGAGCATGTCATGTAGATGTGACCTTAGCCAAATTCCTAACTAGATTGTAGTTTTTAAATTATTACCAATTTCCTATCAAAACACATGGCAAAATATGGTGATTTTACACACTACAATCTCGTTTATGCCAAATTGGGGGATTTACCTCTGAGATGTAACCCGTTAGGCCTTTTCGTCGATTGATAATGGGTTAATAGAACTCAGAAGTTTACGTATGAATTCAGGTGACGAAGGGTTTGAATTGGCCCTCATTTTGCCGACATGTTTAAGTTCATTACCGGTTGTTCTTGGCGATTTGTGAAGTGCTGTTCAATGTCATGGGGAAAAAGGTGGTAACACTGTGCTTCGAGGCAGCTGTGAGGCATGGGCCTCTGCTCCTGTTCCGTATTGCTGAGATCAGGAGAGGTCAGATAAGGGGAATTAACGTCAAGTACAAACCAGTTGTAAAGATAGGGAAATAGACGTTGTCAACGCTCCCTTGGTAGTTTTCAGGAGATGGGGGAGGGGGCAATTTTTTTTTCTTCCCTTGCTGCGGACAATTATTGCAGTTTTTTTTTTTTATAAAAATAAAAAATACCCCGGTCGGTTCTATTCACTGTGCCAACGTGAAACTTAATTTTATCGCTTTGAGTTGCATTACCGTTGTTCACTCATTGGGCGATTTTGATACGTGACGATTATTTGGGTAAGTTGCTTCTTTTAAAAGGGTGAAACTTGTGAAAATATTTGCGGTACTGTTCGTGTTTGCTCGCTCTTGTTTTTCTATGGCACAACGCACAAAGACGACAGTTCGTTTAGAAGATGTACGCAATATTTTCTAAGTTTGCAGTTTTATGCAAGGTCCCAAAGATCCGTTATTCAGTCGAGCTGCACCACAAACCATTAGTATTACTCAATGCAGACAGTTTAATTAATGGTAATATTCATCCAATGGTCTGACTTTCGATTGCGTTTAAGTGCGTCTAATCCGAAGTTTTTTGTTGTTGTTGTTTTTTTTTGTTGTTTTTTTTTGTTTGTTTGTTTGTTTGTTTTTTTGGAAAGTATAATACCAGTCTTCACTAGATGTTTGGACGGTTCCACATATCAATCACCCTGTGTTTACAAGTGGTACAAAAGATATAGCCGGTTAATCGCCCGCAAAGATTTTCAAAATGGGTTTAAACCACTGTTTGTTTAAACTGCACAAAACCAATGTTTGCAAATAAAAACAACGAAACGAACGCGGCGAATGCTATACTGGATGAGGGTGTATAATATTCGATATTATACTTTTTTACCCTATTTTTAAGCCCACGCTCACAAAGTAGTCATTTTCATTTCTTTAGCGGTTTTAAATGTGCGCGTATGTACTGTATTTATGTAAACACCAAGAAGTTATTTTTTATCAAGAATTGCTCGTGTTTAAAGTCTGAATGATCCGGCATTTTGTAATCTTGGCACATTTCTTAACCGAAATTAATTTATTTCTCTCTCTTGCTAAGACTGGCAAGTTTTTAACTAAATAAAGAACAAGCAATATTATCGCTGTTAATGGTAGCCTGGTACGGGACCACTAGATCTGTGGGCCGTACCAGTGAAATACACCGGAAACGACGTAATAGTTTGGAAATAGGCCAAAAATTGACGGATCGGCATTTAGCCAAAAATATCATATTTTTCATTGAAAGTTGAGTTTTGTTCGTACAAGTTCTCGTAAGCTGTAAGACCTATTCTGTTTAAACTTTACATAGTGAAAACATGTATATTATACAAAGGCAACGTCGTATTATTTTTGAAATCGGCCCAAAATGACAGATTGGCAATTTGTCAAAATTGATAAAAATTTATACATTTTGCGTCGAGACTTTGAATTTTATCCAGCCATTTTGTCTCAGGAACCGTAAGGCTTAGCCTTGTGGCGGTAGAGCGCATATCTGTTCCTTTTGGTGGACTCGTCCAATAAGTACAGATTAGAAGGCGTCGGATAAAGGATAACGGAGCTGGAGGCCAGTTTTATCATGCTGACCATGCCTCTTTACAATCAGTAAGTTTTGCAAATGTAGGGGTGGGGAGATATATCTTGCCATACCGATTTTTCCATGACAGTTAAACTTAATATTTGTCCGAAGTAACACTTTGAAGGAAATATCTGGGATTAATTTTCAGTACGCTTTCAAATCCCATACTATTGCAAGAAGTGGGTCATTGGCTCCTTGAGATGCCTGTATTTAACCACGGGTTTACAGCAACACTCGTAAAATAGTTACACATACGATGATTTGGACCTAAGGTACCAAAAATATTAGTCAGTAATATCGTAAATAAATCAAAAGAATTGCGTTAATGTTGTGATCAAGATAAGAAAGAGGCGAAAGATTCGTAGCTTGTATGACGGAACATGGTCCTGCTGCCGTGTCGTGGTGTTTGCTTCTTTACCTTTCGGCCAAAGTCTGTCATTCTAAGCTTTAAAAAATATACTGAAGGACAAAAGAAAGTTCGCATATAATGAAAAAAATTATTGTTACTCACTTAATTGCTCAATTGACTTCCAATTTGTACCACAGATACTTCTCAGATAATGCCACAATATAATCGAAAAATGGAACTTCTAAGAAATTTTAATGAAAGGTCACAAAGCGTCAAAGTCAGTGTGAATGCCGTTTTGAATTTTTTTCGATTTTTTAATGTTTATAACCGCCACTAATACCGTGTGTGATATCCATTGGAACGCAGTAGGGCCTGGATTCGACTGTGCATTGAAGTTGTCAACCTGTTAATTTTGTATTGAGGATATCTGTGCCAGTCCTCAATCAATGCTTGCCTCAATCCCGCGAGATTTTGAGGCGGTGGGTTACGGGCTCGAACTTGGCGATCCAGAAGATCCCATAGATGTTCTATGGGATTCATACCGGACTATATGCCGGCCATGGGAGCACATCCCCATTATTAGCCGCTAAATAATCTCTACACACCCGAGCAACTTGTGGGCGGGAATTGTCGTGCATAAAAATGGTGCCCTGACGTTGCTGCACGAACGGGACCACTTGGTTGCTCAAAACAGTATCCAGATAACGGTTCGCGGTCAAATTTCCATCAATAATGAACAGTTGGGACCTCCATCCAAAGTGTATTGCGCCCCAAACCATCACCGTGCCGGTTAATTTGTTTTATGCAACATGGCGCGTAGCGTTCAACGGGTCGCCTATATACGCGTTGACGTCCATCTGCGCGGATAGGTTTGTATCGCGACTCTGAAAACATCACACGTCAGCAATTATGTCTCCATGCTCCATAGTTGTGGTTGTTAGCCCAGCGCACTCGATTTCGCCGTCTCTTGCGATTTAACACCGCTCCGATGTGGACCCGATGAGCGCGGATCCCATGTTCGCGTAGGTGCCGCATAACGGTTTTCGAGCTTATGCGGTTATTCGTCCGTCCAGGGATCTCCGTTGCTGTAATTGCGGCTGGTCTGAAGCGATCCCGCAGGTGGATCATGCGGATCCGGCGATCCTGGTTAGGTGTGGTCACACGCGGTCTGCCACTACGTGGTCGGTCTTTGGTTGATCCAGTGTCCCGATATTGTCTTCAAAGTTATTCTACTGCTCTTTTACTGCACCCGAAACGTCTGGCAACGAACTGAGCAGAAGCACCAGCTTCAAGCATGCCAATAGCCTGGTCGCGACAGCTCAGCGGTATTTGCGGCATCTCAGTTCTTCGTTGTTTTCATCGATTTACTGCGTTTACATAGGCGGTTATATTGGATGACCACGTGTGGAATTTCATAATTTTTCAACATTGAGCCGGTACTGACTTATGTGGATTAATATGATACCGTGTTTGAATGCCTACAAACCCCTAATAAATAACCACACCCGCATGAAAAAATAACGATGGTTGCAACTTGGGATTACAATCTAATGCTTAAAAAATTTTGTAAAAATATTCATTTGTTTTGGAGGTATTTTGGTTTTTATATGCGAACTTTCTTTTCTACTTCAGTATATCTCGACGTGATTGCCAATAATCCGGACCGTTTTATTTTATCAAAAAAAAAAAAAAAAGTCTTTGGATCTTTGCAAACACGGCGCAGTTTGAAGTGGTAACAAAAGCTGTAAGCAATAAAAGACCGCATTGTTTTCCAGTCGTATGCGCGAAAATGACGCAGGGATGAAGCTCTGTTGATCAAATGTTATCAATAAATGTTTGAATTGTAAATAGCAGTTTCCATCAGTTTTCAGAAAGAACAAGAATGGAACTTTGTGCTTAATAATGGATATTGATTTTTCTTTAATGCGGGTGAATGACTTTGCGCACATACGTTCACTTTTATGTTTTTTTCCTAAACTTTGCGTTTACAATGAAGTCGTTGATAGAAAATTCCATGTAGAAATTGTCAGTTAAGCATTTGAACTTTTAACGCAGTATGATCTGATTGTTGGAATAGTAAAGGGCTGCTTGACATACGGGTTTGGTCACGTGGTTAGGCCCTGGGAAGCCATCCATCAATAAGTGTCATGGTTTTCCGCCGAAAATAGGAAAATTGTTAAATTTTCGTTTTTGCCCAATAATTCTTACCGTAGTTTTATTGGTTGTGAATTACTTAAACTACAAAACTGGTGCTGTTTACAGGAATTCCTTTTGCAGGCCATTTTTAGTTATTATAAAATTATCAATATTTGTGACACACATTGTTATAGTTTTTAGTTCCGTTAATAGACTTGTAGACGGTGCCTGGGGAAGACCCTTGAATTCACATGTTGGCGTCGCGCGGGACTGCGATCTAAAAAGTTACCTTCATTGCCAGCTGTGTTAGTGATCAGAAACTAAATATCAAAAGTGAAATAATTTGAAGTTTAAGATACTGTTTGCGTCCATAGCATTGAGTGCTGTTCGTGTGTTTGTGGTCATCATACACAGAAATGAGTTATATGGTACAGGAGAAAAAAAACGTCAGATTTGCAACAGTAGGTTTAAGTGATACCAATACTTGATCTTGAGAGAAAGCTATTCTTAACTACTTATACAGGTTTGATTTCATCCTTTCAAACATTGTCAAAATGGTCAAATTATTGATGTGTCTAAAAATAAATATTTGTAGTTGTTGAGTTCTCTTTCTGTCGTTCAGAGTGTCGTTATCTAAATGCTTTTTACCTGCCGCTTGAATTGAAAATCGTCTCGTGTGCAGGTCACTTTTCTGAATGGTTAACATTGAGAGAGAGAGAGAGAGAGAGAGAGAGAGAGAGAGAGAGAGAGAGAGAGAGAGAGAGGGTTTTATTGAAAAAGAAAGCCGTAAAAGGTTTCGTACGCCGTGTAGGAGCACTTCTACTGTGAACTGAATGAATAGTTTCTACTCACGACAGAACGACCTTTCTAACATTGTTGACATGCCAATTTGATTATCAGTCAGAGGAAGGGCTACGAAACTAAACCGGGTTTTCCAAATTCAGTGAATACTTCGCAATAGAATTGGGACAATTTGATAGCGTGAAATCTAAAAACACTGCTTTTATTTAACGCACTGTTCTTGAACCAAGAAGAACGGATCAAGGAGTAAGTTATCTCTTGTACCCAGTACAATACAGTAGCCGTTTGATCTTTTAACTTAATCTTTAAGAAATCTGGAACTGAAAGTGATAAGAATTGTCAGTCAGCTTTGAAGAAGCCCAAAAAGTTGTTTGTTGTCAGACATCTATATGCATAACCAAAATTCTGACTTCCGGTTGGTGAATGGGATCCCCAAACAGGTATTTTTAATAGCTATGGAAATAATGTCTCAAATGATGCAATATAGACGTGCAAAAATGGCGGGAAATTTTTGTGTATGACGTCACGAGAAAATCAAAATACAGACAAAAACAAACAGGAAGGAAGTTCGAAGCAGGATATATGAGAACCACTGAGTTTTGTGGACAAAAATAGATCGTAGCGTTGTGAGCGTCTGCGCAACTATTTAGCACTACGGCGCTTTGTATCACAAGATAAGCAGCTTGTCGATCTTCAAGATTGTGAAAGTGTTACAGCACTTAGGCTATCAACAGGGCCCATTGAACTTATCTGTCCCAGTGCAATAAAAGCCTAAACGCTGACCACCAACTCTCATGTGGGTTCCGTTATTGCTTGACCACCTTTGTTCCTGAGCTGGTGTGATTTACTGAGGCTGGGCAGTGATACTTGTCCTTATCTCTGTCATTTTGATAAACCCCCATCCAGAAGAGTGGCATCTTTATTACCCCCATCTAATCAAAGTAACATTGGATTTCATCAGTCTAAAATGGACAGTTTTTGATATTGTCGTTTAGGCTTAATATTCATGTTTTTATGAGCTTGCGTTGAAGATACAGTAACAAGTCACTTCACAATGAATGGTTTCATGTTATGTAAAACATGCATGTGTTGTTAGCTATACATTGCTGTTTATGAAACATACTATGGTCATTCTGGTGTTGTGGTGCAGTGATTACCCTGTGATGCTGTGAGATGTAATTTATGCATACAAATGCTTTTTATTGTTTTTTTTTTTTTTTTTTTGTATAGCTGTTTGGTGTTGAGCTAAATTTCTCAATTTTTTAAAGCAAAAACAGCATGTTTATGACAGAGCTGTGTAGCTGGCCACAAAGTCTTTTCGTGATTTAGAGAATATTCTTCGTTTTAGTTTTTTTAATGTAATGTATTATTCATGAACATCAGTTCCTTCATATTTTTTCAACATCGTCTCCCCCACTATTTCTATCATTGTCAGATAGGCCGGAAAAAAAACAACACATTTTGCACATATTAGGCGTAGGGCAATCCCTCCCCTCCCCCATTAATTTCATGGTGTATCTATTTCTGTCAAAATAAAGTTTTATGGCATGCTCTTCTTCCGTTTATATGTAAATTTATATTTACATACAAAGTGAAGAAGTAACTGGGTTTTCCGAAGGATCGACTGAAAAGGAAGGCAGTTTGAAGAAACAGACTTAAAACAATGGGCTTTTGTGTAAAGATTACCTCCCTGAAGGGACGAAATAAGCAAAGGTACTATCGCAGTAAACATTGAATGTCTTTTTGTTAAAAAAAATGCAGATGTTTTTTGAAGAAGGGCATCGCAAAAACAGTAGTGTATGAAAGGAATTTCATAAAAAAAAAAAAAAAAAAAGAACTAAGAAACAAAGAACACAGGGGGGTGGGGTGCAGTACGGGGTAGGCGTGACGTTCTTGAATGCTAACAAACCGTTCCCAAGTTGGAATCTCCTTTCGTGAAGAAAAAGACTTCAGATGCTTGTATTGCTGATGCAAAGTGTTGTTGAAGAACCTTGGTTCTAACTCAATTTGCACACTGATACTTTTGAAATTCGCCCAAAAGGCCGATATGAAAGGAAGACCTCATTAAGCCAAAAGCTACCCATCGTAGCAGGCATCTTTCTATGACAAGAATAGAATTTTGAGAATGAACTGTCAATATTCTATAATAAAAACAATGTGGCTTGGGCTTTTTAAGAGAATGTGAAAGTTACCACATTTATTTCGGCCAGTCATACCCTTCACAAATTTTGTGTATCGGTGTCCGATACTCGGACCGAATACTTGTTGATCAAACAAAACGCTTAAAATTAAAGTGAGGTGGACAAACAAAATAGAGACTCTTTGCAAGAAGGAAAAACTTCTCATTTTATATGCCAATTGTTTCTTATGGCTTATGGCAAAGTTTTGAAAAGTGGTTCGTGAATCCCTTGTAAACATTTTAAATGTTTTTTTCTTATTTGAATTAGAACATTTAGGTGTAAATTACTATATAAATCCCTCACAAATTTGTACAAATATATCTCCTTTCGACTGATCACAGTGTCGATTCATCTTTAGAGCTTTGGTAACTGAATCAAAATTTCCCCCGTTTGAAATAAGAACGAAATATAAACTTATTCATGCTTCTTTTTAAAAAGATCGTGAACTTTTACAAGCTTTTATTGGAAAAAATTTACTTCTTTCAAAACACTGTTTTACCAAAAGATTTTATTTCTCATTTCAGGAAAATTAAGTTCTTGCAAAATGTCTCTGATATTGGCAGGATCGGAAGCCAAAAGTTTGAAGGATTCTCGCATTGCCTTTATATTTTTATTGGCCCATTGTCATAAAATTTATGTTGTGGGGTCTTCAGTGAAGAAAAGACGATGTTTTTATGCATATATTTTGTAACAAACCCCATGCAAGACAGATAGCAACTTTTGAATTCATAACTTTTTTCACTCGCTTCATTCGTGAGCGCGAAAGACAAGGTACACAAAGCAATTTAACGCCAAATTTTAATGAATAAAAATTACACAACAAGATTATCTTTCTTATATAAATATAAATGTATCATGTACCTCAGTTAAAAAAAAACGGTTTCATATAAGTGAATTGGCAGTTCCTGATCATAGGAAACCATTTGTGTACACAGAGAGTGCATACTTAACCTACAGCTTGACAAATTTATGAAAATACAAACCGTAATATGATTTATATCAAACTATTTGTTCAATGAGTCTTAAAACTCCCCTTAGTGATTGTCACAGAAGAGCAGATAACGCAAGTGACAGCCTTGAAAACTTAGAACACCACTAGTCACAGGGATACATTTCTAATAATGTTAGACCAGTTTCCTGTATTTATCTATAAAAAAATAGGTCTAGACATTAGTTGAGAAATTCGATCCTAATAGTTTAAAAGTTGCAATCCGTGAGGCGATAGCCGAACCATACACGGAACACTGCTGGCTAAACTTGAACCTGTGGTTCCCAGATATGTTTGTTGGCGATTGCCAGGGCCTCACCGCGAAAAGTGTACATGTATCATAGCTCTTCTGTTGCGAAATGTCATTTTAAGAACCAGCCGACGATGTCGTTCATCTGATTGTTTCTCCACACAGCGTTTGTGTTTCAGTCTGTCTGTCTGTTGTTATATCCGTCAAAGGTTTTGCTGCTGGTGGGTTTTTGATCTTGGACCGTTTTGACATCACAGGGAAGTTTTCACTAGGTGACCATGCAGCAGTAAATATTCACGAATTTGTTGGGTTTTTTTTTTTTTTTTTTGGAAGGCTGTTTTAAGATACCAGTCTGTTTTGCTTGGCAGGTTCCAAGTTAAAAGCTGGGTATTCAACACAGAATGTTTTATAAACCTTTAGCCAATATCACTGCCGAGCTGTGCGTGAATGTTCGTGATATGTCCTTTGCTGATCCACAAACACTGGCGGAAACATGCCGAAAGTGTGTGTTTATATCTTAACGTTCAAAGATTCCGAAAAGTTTGAAAATCAATCAAAATTTGTATCCTTTATGTTTTTATTGACGCATCGAAATCGAAGAAATACTATGAGCAAAATGTGTTCTGAAGTCACTGCAAACTTTACCACTAATTCTAGTGATGCATTATCAGCTCTTGAATGAAAATTGAAATTTTGAATGAAAATGAGTGTAGAAATGTACATTTGTGATGTAACTGGGGTGAATGAGATTGAATTCTTTTTTCCTGTCGACCCGTATTCATTACTCATTAGTTTTCAAACCTGCTATTACAGATCTCTTTTTTTTTGTCTTTTTCATTTAACACAAGGCATACGAGTCATCTTACATTCTTTAGACGTACTCCGATAATTCAACAACAGGGCACATGTCCTCTGCCATGCAACATCTTCCATGAAGATTAAGCATGTTTCCATATAAACAGCGCTATGATCTTGATAAATAATATAATGCAAAGCTAGACTAGGATTTGGAGCTTTAAATCGGAAGTACAGTTATATACAAACGCACACAGGATGCTGATTTCCTGCATCGCCACGCGCATGCGTACTCGTGTATCTCTATATACAGTGCACGTGCAACGATTAATTGTTATCGCAATGTTAAGGTTTCGGATAACAGATTAAATCGCTTAATTGTATGGCGGTTGATGTACATACCAGTTAAATGCACACTATATTTTAAATTCTTGCTGTTCTTTAACGTCCACACCGGATAAAGTCAGAACTCCTTTGGAAAATGGATCATGCGATTAAGCGATTTTGACTGTACACGCCTGTCATAAAGACACGCCGTTGGCCGGCTTGGAGTGACTGTTGCTTCTGGAGTCACTGACGTACATTGTCACAGTCTCGCCATTGCTGCTGTATGCGTTGAGATACTCGAGCGACCTCCGGCGGTTGCACAGGCAGAAGGCGCTTAGCCGCTGCCGAAACTGTTTACGGAAAGCGCAGTAGACGACGAAGTTGAGACAAGAGTTCCCCGACGCTACAACGTTGCTAATCTGGTAGAAATAGAAATAAGGTTCGCCACACTCGTAAGGAAGCAGTAGCGACAGCATTTGATTAATAAAGGCGGGAGTTTGGCAGACGAGAAATATCAGTATGATGACAATCATGACCAGTGTCAAGTTATTCTCCTCCTCCTCACCGGACATTGGTAGATGGCGCTGTATCATGCGTTGTCGAGCCATCATTAACTCGCGGATCAAACACGTATTGAATACTATAAGAATCAATAGCGGTCCTAGAAAGATAAACAAACAGTATAAGATGTTCTCATAGATAATGTTGTACCACTCGTTTAGCTTAAGCGGCCCTTCGAGGCCAAGTGATATTGTTTCATTTGTGGGAGGGTGATATTGTCGAACAATTTTAAACTCACAGAAGCGTGGGATAGTGTAGACTATAATGAATATGCCAAGGCAGGCGAGCTGAATGCGCGTCTTCCGCATGGTGCACAGGTTGGGCGCCTGGAAGGGCTTGCATATGGCGATGTAGCGGTTGAAGGCTATGAGCACAGTCATCCACACGGTAGCCATTTGGGCGATGTATACGAGCGGCCAGACGAGCACCATGAGATAGGGCTGCACCGGGTTGACGGTGTAGCCGAGGAAGAGCGTCAGTGCGGAGAAGATGAGGGAGAAGCCGGTGGTGAGCAGGTAGAAGTTATCCACGAGCGCCAGCACGCGCAGGAGGAAGGTGGCCACGTGACTGCGCTTCTCCCACTGCAGCACGAGAAAGGAGAGCGTGTTGCCGATCAGGCCGAAGACGCACATGGGACCGAGCACGAGCACGTAGATGATGAAGACGAAGAGCTTGCACTGCTCGTCGTGGTTCGGTGGCAGCGCCGGTCCCGTCGGTGCCTCCGTCGCGTTGGGCGTGGTAGCATTTAGAGAACCTACTGCCATGACTGTGGGATCGTGTTCGAAAACAGATGGGCTTATGCCTGAATACACCGTATCAACATCCATCGTGCGCTTGCAAAATATGTCTGGGATGGCAAGTGCTCTAGATTTATACTAATGTCACTTTATTGATTATTCTTTTTAAAAATATGAGTTTTAAATATCCAATTTCAGTTTAGACATTTGAAGATATTTAATTTAATTTCCTAACCCACTTTTGGTGCACAGCACCGCTGCGTAAAACAAATTCCACCATTATATTTGACAGTCCCATAACTCGCGCATTGAAACATTATTTTTTAATTTCTCTTCATATTGTTTGGAATATGCTTTCGAGATTATCATTCACAAATGAACTTACACCTCTTATTATCCTGCTTTTAAAACATTAAATGTTTATAACGGCGATAGGAATGATGATGCCTGAGTGTTTTAATTACTGCCATGTGCTTTATGCAGTTCATTTTCCAGATAACCTGCTCGAGACACGAGTGTGTAATTGACTGAAGCTCTCCAGCTTGCTGAAAAATGCAGATATGTGCATATACACCGTGATAAATGTGACTGATATATCTTTTATCTTACTTGACCAGTAACTCGCTTTTACAAACCAATTATGACTGGTGAAGTCTGTTAATATTTAGTATAACCTGCTGTTGTTATCCATAAAGCATGCCCTTTGGACATGAATGAGTTGTTATATAACTGCTGCTAATTGAACAGGCGCGTTGATTTCAAACCTTCGAGAAAAAAAAAACAACAACAAACAAATAAACAGAATTATTCAGCCTTTGTCAAAGTGCTAATTTCTTACTCCTGCTCAATTCCTATCGACTTCCTCCTCTCCCAACGATTGATTTCATTTTTATTCATGTGTCGTATTGGTTCGTTTTCAGAGATCACGTTTCAATTAATAACTAATCCCATTGCAATTAATTTCGCTTTCCGTGTATCCGTCTTGGCTGTGGCTGCCAGTTGGCGATCTCTTTCATAGTTATATATATATGCACATATCCCCCATCGCGTATCACGCAGCAATTTGCGAGCGCTTGTGCTGCTCTCCCAAAGGCTCGCACGATTTGCACACATTGAGTTTTAAATTCCCCTTTCCCATCCGCCAATCAGTGCTTGATTTTTGAAGAGTGAACAGGAGAGAGGAAGAGAAAGAGATAATACCGCAGTCTATAGTGGAAGCTTGACATGGCAGGATTTTGGGAATGGGGTTGGGAGGGGGTAGCGCTCACAAAAATTTCTCCCTCTCCCCGCTGCTACTTTATAAACGTCCCATCAAGGGCGATCACAGCCTCGTACTAACGACATTGTCATACTCGCTATTGAGGAGGGGAAAAAAAGGTTGCTCATTGCCTATCCAAGTCTGTGGCTTCCTAATACAAGGAGCTTATTCCATCCACTGTCTGTTTAGTGCGGTGCTTTAAAATGCTGCTTGGGTCTGTACGGCTTTCTGTTCAGGTTTTTTTTCTGCGTAGACCTAGAATGCAATAAAATATCAATTGTAAGTACTATTCAATTTCAAAACAAAGCTCCAACCGTTGGTGCTACCGAGCCACGCAACATTTATGCGTCACTTCTGTGCGCAGTTTAGCTATTAACTTGCCCAAAAAGGGTCAAAAGGAGCCCTTGTTTTTTTATGAAACAGTCCCAAGGTTGCCTGTATTTGAACAGGCGGATGAAAGTCCGTGGCCGGTTTGGTTTGCGGGAGAACCGGAAAGGCCCTGGCATTGAGATGGAAACTTTTCCGCCTGAGATTTATTGTTTGATTTTTATTTGAACACCACAAAAATAACTTTGCCAAAATTGTGAGTGGAGTGTAACAGCATAGCGTGGGTGGTGATGTCTTTACTACTGCTGCGCCCCTCTACCTCAAATCTTCTTGCGGAATTTAAAAAAAAACGGGTAGAGTTTTCCTTCCTTAAATTAGGGCCCATTACTTGGGGGTATTTGAAAACTGCTGATTGACATGGTGTGGCTAGTCAGCGGATGTTATGTATAAATAATGAGATGGCAAGGAAAGGGCGGGGTGCCTGATATGACACGTCAGGTTTTTTGGAGGCACTGATAGATAGATAGGAGTATTCGGCATTACAAGCCTGACTGGATAAGTACACGCCTGGTTCAACAAGGGTTGTCACCCTATGGCCGCTTCAATTTTTTTCTCCAAATTTACTGTTCTATGTCGCTGCTTCAGTCTGAAAGGTTCTACCGTTTGCGAGAATACAAGTACTGTGAGCGTTTAATTTGGTTTTGATATTGGTGAATGTTTGCGCATTGCGCGTCTCAAATGCGGTCGAGCCAGGGTATGAACAGCACTTGGTGACGTGCATTTTTTTCTCTGCTGTGGGTTATTCTATACTTGTAGGCATTTTTTGTGTTCTTGTTTAAGATTTTAGAAGCTGAGTGATTTTGTAATGTACTGAAAGTATAGCAGTCGCAAATAAATAGTGCTGATGATGTTGCTTTTTGAGGACTCGTTTTTCCCACGCTGCGGAAATCAGGTTGCACACACACTAGAGAGAATTCCTCTAGATAGCAGAATGACTCACTTGCAGAAACCACTAATGAAAACATTTGTATTAAATTATGAACAAGAAGCTTAAAGTCATGCAGTACCAATTGTTTATCGTCGTTTGGGGTCGAAAAATGAGCTCATAATCGCTCTGTCTCTAATCGTTTTCGAGATATTAGACAACTTCTGGTTTTTTACCTTGACCGTGACCAAGAAGGTCAAGGTCACCGAGGTACCTCTTATTTAACATTGTTTAGACCCAAAGGGTCGAAAATGAGCTTAAAATCACTATCTCTAACCGTTTTCGAGATAATAGACAACTTCTGGGTTTTGACCTTGACCGTGACCGGGAAAGTCAAGGTCACCGAGGTACCTCTTATGTAACGCTGTTTAGACCCAAATGGTCGAAAATGAGCTCAGAATCGGTCTACCTCTAACCGTCTTCCTATCGTTAACGTTACACGAGATCACGTGACCTTTGACATTGATCTTCAAGGTCATGATTCAGGTTGAAAGGTTACTCCCGACTGGGTACGTTTCATGTTTTCACACTGGGATTTGAGCACTTTTTATGGCCACTTTTCGTGAATAACCTTGACCGGTGAGGTAAAAAAAATGCGGATTCACCGAGACCTGGTGACCCTCTACACGCGTGCCAAATTTCATCTCAATCTGTCAAATGCTGTAGGAGAAGTTTTGCTGAAACCATCCAAACGGAATAAAGAGAAGTAAAAAGGGCGGAAACTTCGAGAAAAACGAAAAAATTCGACCCAGTTCCAATGAAGTTTGCAAGTGACCACTATTCCTGTACTAAAAACGTTTTAAGTGAAATGAAGTCCTTTATATTTACAATACTTACCGTAAAATTGAGATTTTAATTAAAGTAGAAAATATCCATTGGATATCTCTAATTAGTCAACACTCGGGTTACTGAACCCTGTAATAAACAACATTAAAAAGCTCAGTGAAAAATCGCAATGTAATGAAACCTTTTGGCTCAATTCATTAAAAATTAAAATTTCATTTTGACTTTCAGTCTTTGGTTTCTTTTCTGAGTCTAGTGTGATAAAACCAGTTAGTGAACCTCTTCGGTGAACAACGTCTTAAACAGAACATTACTTTATGATAATTTCCATCCTTCAGTGTGAAACACACCTGTATTTAGTGAAGAGCTTGTGACTTTTCTGTTCTTGATTTTTGTAAGAAGAGTTTTATGGAGATTTTGAAATGTTTGACACCGATATTTCGATATAAGAAAATATTAAATACTAGAGTTCAAAGCAAACATCAAAGGTTTTGCTGAAGAACGGGCTGTACGGTAACCGTATGACAGATGAAGTAAAATGCCATCAAGAACTCTTGTTAATAAAGACCTCCAATGGCTGACCACTTGTTTTGATCCCAGCTCCTCTGGGGTCTTCAATAATTAATCGGTTGTGAAGGAACACCTTTCCAGTGATTATTCTAGGATGAAAGAATGGGAGTCATTTTTTCTCCCGCTTCCAAACTTTTTAGTCTGATTTTCGAAGCAGAGAGGGGGGAAACAGATTTTTTTTACTGTGTTTCCTTATTAATATGTGAGCAAAATACACATGCGTAAGTAAACGATACGGTGTTTTCAAAACAATACAACTCTTTATTATGCTACAAGTTATTTTAATCTCAAAATAAACTGAAAAAATACATGTTTAACCGCTGCAAATCACGTAACATGAAGTATAGGGCTTATTTAAAAAAAAAAAACTTGGAAATTTTAAGAGTTTAGAATCGTATTTTTTGTGTACAGCCCAAGTATAATTTTCGTTTCTCTGTAGCGAAAACGGTCTGTTTATCTTCGCCTTCCTGTGAAATAAGTTTTTAATAGAGGAAGTTTTGTCTGATGAACCTATTTTGCAATTCCTGTATCAATTCACTAACATCCGGATTGAATGACGATGCAGTACACATTTTGCTGTATAGAAAATCTGTGTCACTAATCGGCGTTTATGGCCGGTTTTGATTTGAAACAGAACGATAATTTAGTGCTTTTTGACACATAACAATTAACTGCGCTAAAGAGATGACGAATCGTTCAATTGGTGAAAGCGTTGGTTTGGTAATCCTAATTGTTCTTGGAAAAGAAACAGGAAAATTCGCTTCCCACTCAATTTTATATGTGTTCTGTGGCTGTGTTTTGCACAACATGCAGAGCATTTGTTTCTGGAATAATAATAAAAATAGTCCTTAATTTAGCCTAAAGGAAGTGGTGAAGTCTGAGAAGGGCGACTCAGTGTTGCGAGATAAATTATACATAATTCAATTCAAACTGGGAAGAGATTTCTGCTACATCCCATCTCTCAAACATTCCTTTGATATAGACTAGAGCCTGATTTCTCAGGGATTTTTGTTAGCTATTTTCTTTTCTTGGCCTCGGTGTCTTCTTCCTTCACAGATTCACCCACATGGGTGCGGAACTGCCAAGGTGGCATTATTTTCTTGTTTGTGTGTCTCTACTTTGTTCTCGTTGTTGTTTGCTCTTATTGAAGTATATCTGAAGAAACGCCTGATTTTACCATGTGACATCATCTGGGCTGGAATAATGAGGAATAATGTCTGTTTTGGGTATGATATTCATCAGAAACAGACATTTTTCTTTCCCGCCTAGGAAGATTTACCCTCTATGAGCAATTCCAAATGGCGAAAATTATAAATTTTCATCGATCATGTTTCGAAATTTTTAGCAAAAAATTATGGATAGGCACATCGATACATAAGGCGGAAGAAATTTCCTGTGTTACGGACGAAAAACGCCTTTCTCTCCTTTGTCCAAAGTGAACCTTCTGTTAAAAAAATGACAAACTTAAGTGCGATGCAACCCCGCAGTGTTCGAAATTTTAACCCCGATTCTTGTACCATATCAGGCCAACACCTTGCCCTAAACCAGTTGATGAAATCCTGGATCCGCATTACAGGTTAAAATCTGGTGTTTTTGTTCGATGCATAGTCGTGTCGTACGTGCGCATTATAGATAAACAACTGCTTCAGATATTTGATGGCTGTGCAGTAGCAACCTGTGTTAGCAGCTTTACCGAAATGGCCTGTTTACGTTTAACAACACTCAGAGCTAATTAATTAAGGGCAGGATATCTGGTGTTGCCCAGCACTCAAGACGAAGGGAGACTATGCCACTTGAGAACGAAAACAGTAATACATATCTTGACCAGTGAAAGTAAATTAAATACCCGGCAGCCACAGTGACCCTATAATGTAAGAATATTGTAATTTATTTTTAACATTTATTCCCACACGAAGAACACCCTAATAGTTGATGAATAAGTTAGTGATATTCGATGCGTTGAATATGCATTATCGTTTTCGCCTGCATTAAAAAAAAATATATGCTCATTTATTAACCCAGCCGACTTTGTCGGACTGGGTTAGTCGTATCACTCTATGGGGCTTGAATGTGTGTGCGTATGTACGTATGTTAAACTTTTTCTTTAAAGTGCTACTGCTCCTACAGTTTTGCTCCAATCGTTTTCATATTGTGCAGGAATGTTCCCTGGTTGGTCTCCCACCTGGCTTTAACTTTTTTGACGATTGACGAAAAACTGACAAAATGGCGCACTTTTTGTGCCCGTTTTGACCATCCTGCAGTTTTACTCCAATCGTTTAGATGTTACGCGGGGATGTTTCCCAGGGGTTCGCCTACCAGGCTATTATTTTTTTTTTTTGGCGATTCGCCAAAAACTGCCGAAATGGTGGAACTTTGAAGTTTGGCAAAAACTGCAATAAAATAAGTAATAAAGTAGTAAATAACTGAATTGTCAAACCATTCATTTCTCTCAGTCTTTTTCAAATAGTTATAAAATTTTAATCAAAAGTTTCTTAGTTGCTTTCCCACCTGGATTTTGCTTTTTTTTTCGCTGATAAAATTATTAAAAAGGCCGAAATGGTGGAATTTTAAAAATTTTTTGTAAAATTGTGTAAATGTCGGTAGATACGTGAATCGTCAAAACCCAACCTCTCCAACATCCCTTTTCGAGTAGCTTCCACCCGGGAAAACTCGTATTAAAATTATGAAAAAGTTACGTTCAGAAACAAAGTTCTTCATTTTTGGCCTAACAGTATTGGTTTCAGAGTTTTTCTCTTTCCTTGTTTGGTAACTCGGCTGGGTCATGTCCTTGGACATGCTTGTTTATCTTACTAACTTCCCCCACCCTCGTGTATCACAGAGTTTGGACTGTGTTTAAACTTTTAAATGAGTGACCCAGATTTTTATTGCGGTGCTTTTTGAGCCAATTTATTACAATTAACCACGTTTTTTTAAGGAAAAGATTTCGCAGGGGTGTGGCTTTGAAATTCTATTTCCAGACTGATTATGCTGATCGTCGCCCAATTCACACACATCCCACATTTTTTATGATAACTGCAACAGCCATATTTAATGCCATATTTAATGCTTGCTTTAAGTTCCAGAAGACTGAAAGTGACGGTCGTCCACATATTTTACGGGATTTAAATGTACACAAGACTAAGCCGAGCGGTGGCGCTTAGCCCAATTGATTAGAGGGTTGGTCTGGTTAATCCAAGGCCTACAGGCTCGAATCCGGCTGGGGATGGTAAGCGGGGAATGGACGTTTGGCCCAGCTGCTTTAGCTAAGCAAATGCAGTGGGTTAGATCACCTATCACTGAATTAAAAATTAATGCCCACCAAGTCTTAGGGCCATCCTTAAAAAAGAAACTAAGCCGTTTATGTGCTACGCCCAGAAAAAAACTGGCCCATTTTATGTTTAAGGCCCATCTGCGGGCAGCGGGTTTCCTTCCTGGGTGCCGGATTGGTGCGGATCGGGCATCTTTCTGTAAATACCAACGGCAGTATGTGGACGCCATTTATCCGTCTATACCATTGTTTTACGCTGATTTGTGAAAAACAGACTAGAATCATTGTCAACGACAGGCTTGCACTTAAAAATCTCTTTCGATATTGCCTATCCGATAACTTATTTTCCATTTACGTGCAGAATGGATGACTACTTTTCATCTTCGTTAAAACGAAGTATGACTGATGTCATAGAAGGCTTGAAGTATTCATTCACCGTTGATGTAACCACTTTCGGCGCCCTGTCTCCGCGCCATGATCGATGCGCATTTGAAAACGAATGTGGCTTAGTGCTTCAGAAAAAAAATTCTTGGGCCTTAAATGGAACTAAAAATTTATGTAAATTTCAGTGGACTGAGAGCGTGCTTAAAGCTTCCCTTATTTACCCAAAGTGGCTTTAATTGCTTAGTTAAAGAGGTCGCAAACGATTTTGATGTAATGCCTACTGCGCTTGATGTGTGAGAAACATTAGCATGTGTGAGAAACTTGGTGGACAAGAGTCCGGTTGTAAATGCTCGAGGAAGTCCGTACATGATTCCTCGTTTATGTATGTCAATAAATTTCATTTATTCAAATCAAGACCATTTGGTTGCATTTCATTCAGGCTATTTATTCATTTGTGCCCCTCACAGCATAAAAGAAGCAATCTAAATAATATTTTTTTAAAACCACCCTTTCTCCCTTCTGGATAATTTAAAAAAAATTTCCAGCCTGAGGTTGGTTTGTTTTTCTTTTACAGACAGTACAATTTTTTTTCAGATCCCGAAACCTTTCTAAGAAACTTTTTTGCCAGTTCGAAACCTTTCCCGAAATAAAACATAGCTTTGCTACTTACTCAATGAAACGGCGTGGTCCACTCACCTGGACCTCATAAAGAATTGTACGTAACTGAAGCTGGTAATTTATTTGAATATTCAGTGTATATAAAGCAACCGGTGTGACCGGACGAATGGCCTCCCCTTAGGGATGGCGCCCGTCCTAGGGTATTTGCCCTCCCCCCCTCAATCTTAGGATATTTCGCCCCCCTTTATTTATTTATTTATTCCCCATAGGTAGAATCTGTGGGGAATATATGCGATCGACCGTGTGTCGGTCTGTCTGTCGGTCTGTCACCAAGAACTTGTTAACACGATAACTTAAAAACTCCCGAAGGATTTTAATGAAACTTGGTAAGTAGCTTCTATGGGAAGAAACACAGATCGGTATTGTAAATGGGCCAGATTCGTCCAAGGAAAATGGACCAGCTCTTGATTAAGTATTGATGGCCGTGTTTAACTGATGGGGGATGACGTGGTTAATATGTGGACTATGCACACTGCTCTAGTTTTCTTCTTGTTGAGAAGTTTAAAAATAGTTTTATTTGCTTTTATTTTCTGTATGGAAACAGTTTCTACAAATTAATGATTATAAATGTCAAGCTGACTGAAAAACAAATACACTTCTGAAATGTCTATATAGCACAAACGGGAGTGAAATGATCACTTGCATTTGATATGTATATGTTGTAAGCGGATTTTGTAGGTTTCCAAGATGCTTAAGAGGACCACATTCCGCTTTTTATTTTTCACGTTTTGATTTTCATCAAGTAATCCATTGCTCGCTAAATTTTCGTCGATTTCTTGTGTGTTTCCATCCATGATTAATTAACACTTAGCAAGACGAAGTCTTGCGAAGAGTTATATGCTATGGTATTTGGGCACCCGTGAGATTTTCATCGTTTTTTTTCTTTAAAGTCACCCGTCATTTTGCCCGTCATTTTGTTATTACAACTCGTCAGAAACTACTGGTCCGATTGGCACCAAACTTTGGAATAATATAGAACTTGATCTGAACGAGTTGTATCAATATTTTATTTTTTCATTATTATGTTTGTTTTCAAGGTCAAATTAATACGCAAAGACAGGGTATTTTCGCTGCCTTTGCTGCCTGCATAGTGAACGCTCAGCACAAAGCAAAAGCTTACTGTTGTGCGCTGTTGCAGTTACATAACACTTAAGGCCTCGTCTTTTGAACACCGTGGAGGCTTTGGGGCATTGCTAAAAACGATCAATATTTTCCTTTCATTATTAATGTTGTTTTCAAGGTCAAATCAAGACGCAAAGACACGGTATGTTTCCTTTCTTTTGCCGCTATAATCGTTGCATCTGCCTGAACTTGCGGATTATCTGTGAGGTAAGACACCAGGTGAACAAGAGCCTAAATATTGGTAATGAACAGGTGAACTGTTCAGTTGCCAAGTGTTCATTTCGCTAATAGTTTGCGAAATCGGTTCTCGTTGAATTATAAATCGTGTAGTATTTTCGCACCTTTTACAGGCAGGGATCTGATTTTGGATTTTAAATCGGCCATCAAAGGGCCTTAAGAATCACCACAAGGATTAAATTTGAATTTCTGAATTACATGCGAGATTAAAGTAATACTAAGTATAAAGCGACATGCAACAGCCACGGCTGATTGATACGATGTCATCAAAGAGTATGTGATTACATATGTAATCTCAGCAGTGTACTACACGGACGGCTCAAAGCTCGACAACAAATCGGCTGCTTCCGTTGGAACTGAAAATAACACCTTGAAAACAAGACTTCCAAATGGTTCCTCTGTTTTCTCAGACGAAATTAAAGCTCTACATCTCGCTATCCAGATAGTGAAGATCAGCCGATACAAAAAGTTTATGTTATGCGTGGACTCTATGTCCGTACTGCAATCAATTGAAAACCTACAAATATCAAACCCACTTATACTTGACCTTCTGGAAAGGTATGACGAGACCACCAAAGCTGGCAAAGACATAGTGTTCTGCTGGGTTCCAAGTCACGTGGGTATCCGAGGAAACGATATAGCCGACAAAGCTGCAAATGATAATTGTATCGATATGCTCATACCAGCGTCCGATTTTAAATACCACATCACAAGAAACACAAAAGACTGTTGCAAGAAAGATGGAGCAAACAAAGAAACAACAAGCTGTATCAAACAAACCCGTTAGTCGGACAAAAGCCCCCGCCACTTAACAGTGTGCGAGATGAAATGGTTTACCATAGAGCCAGAATAGGACATACATATATCACCCACAAACATATTTTAAGAGGCGAGCCGGCACCCGATTGTGTCGGGTGTCAGGAACCTTACACCGTTAAACATATCTTAAGAGACTGTACCGATTTCCAAGACGCCCGCTCACGTCTTTCAGAGCTGACTCCTTGAGGCAGCTATTTGATGAAGTAGAACCTAGCAAATTTATACAATTTTTAAAAGAAATCAACCTGTATCAGTATTTCTAGTCGTTTTTTTTACTTTATGATTTTAGAATATACATGGTTTTAGCTTACCTTGATTTTAACTTGTAGCATTGTCTTCTAGTCACTCATTACTGACATGTTCTGACACAATGTAACCCGACAAGGGTCGGTCGTGTCGTTAAACAAATCATCTAACTAACTAACTAACTAACTAACTCAGCAGTGTATGAATCGTGGCAGGTTCATGTGAGTGTATTAGTAGAATAACCGATTAATTTCTCTCATTTTATACAGCTTACACAGGTGGAACTCCGGCATCAAAGCAGTGATTGATCACAATAACTGTTTTCATTCCTCAAGAAAATTTATAAGGGTGACCAAATATCGTAGGACGAATGGACCCCCGAGGGACCAAATATCCTAGGACGAATGATATTTGGCCCGGGGGGGGGGGCATTCCTCCTGGGAAACCGGGTAAGATTTTGCATCCACGCGTCGTTTGAAAAAAAAACAACACAAGCATGCCACTATGCCCGGGTGCCATACCAATTGACCAACGGTCGATTGACCAACGGACATTTGACCGTTGGTCAAATGACCTGTACCCCTGTGTCCAGCGTATTTGGCATATGGAAATAAGGCACACATCATTTGTGAAATGCACCGTGTGGCTGCTTGCACACGCTTGATAGATCGTCACACGAGTTGTGAAGTAAAAACCACTAAAGAAGAAAAAGGTCTGAAACATTGTCCTTGTATAACTTCAATATACTCCTTGCAAGTCTTCGACTTGCCAAGTGTTAAATAAGGAAAGAAAGAAACAAAAAAGAAAAGAAACAAAGTGTCATTGCGCATTGTGAAATTCAATGACTAGGCGAAAGGTTAGAAAAAGGGCTACTGAGAATGTTGATTGGGTGAAGGCTGAGGAGAGTGGAACCAGATTAAGTTAATGAATACAGTGTGTCAATAAGAACCTAGAAATAATCTCGAGTCATCACCAGACATCCGTCTGGGAGAGGTGAAATCAAAAGCAGTACTGGCTCTAAAAAGCTACGATGTGAACTTTTCTTTTATTTAACACTTGGCAAGTCGAAGACTTGTAAACAGAAAATTGAAGCTGTATATGGCCAATGTTTCGGACCTTTTTTCTCTTTTTTCTGGTCTATCATTTTACCTTTAGTACTGCTCTGGCCACACTGGCCCCTGGGACTCCCAAGTACTTGATGTGAAGTTGTGTTCTCGCTTTTTGTTTTCACCTTTGTTTTCATTTTCATGATCAAAACGCGAAGTAAAGATTTATTGTTTGATCAAGAAATGCAACGCATAAGGACTGCAGAAGCATTTGCACAAACCTATCGCATCTATCAACAGCCACACTGCATTACACCAATGATGTGTGCTTTATTTGCATACACCAAAAAAAAAAAGCTGAACAAGGAGAAATGTTTGTGTTTTTATAAGAACAACGGGAGGGTGCAAAATCTTATTTGGTCATTTTAAATACACTGAACGCTCATATAAATTATCAGCTTCAGTTGCGCATTATTCTTGGTGACAGTCCGGGGATAGGGGGTAAAGTATAGTAAAGTAAGTAGCAAAGCTATGTTTTTTTCTAGAGAGTTTTCGAACTGGTATCGTAAAAGAGAATACTGACTTTTTCATGTGTTTTTCTGGTTTTTATTTGTAATTCTTTATTTCTAATTGCCTTCGAGGTTTTTCTCGTACTTTCTTTGTATTTGATTTATTTAACTATCTCTACAAATAAACAGTTGCATTCAACAGTATGCCTTGTTTTCAACCGACATAAATCTGATATATCATAAACGCCATGTTATTTAAAATAAGAATTCCGAAGCAGATAAAAAACAGATATTTTCTGGTAGGCTTTTCCAGAATAGAGTACCGATGAAGTGAATGTGACAGAAATCGAAATTTTTCATGATTTCATCTTTTATGTGGAAGACTCTAGAAGGAACTAATATGCTTGTCTTATAAATACAAAAATATAAAAAAATTGAAAACACAGATTTTTTAAATTTCGATAGGTTATTCAGTATTGAACTACCCATATATTAATAAACAGCCAAATTTAACTTCAATTTTTCAATATTTTGACTTTCCTTTCGCCAAAAGATAGCAATTTACATTGTTTAACTTACTTTCAATCTTTGGTATGAGGAAACAGCAGATTTCTGTGACCTTTGAATCTCCGGTAATCTATTCCGGAAAAACCTATCAAAAATCTCTGGTTTTTATTTTCTTCAGAATTCTTATTTTAAATAGTACGGTGTTCATATAACATTCAAAATGTCCGCGGTAACAACAACCGCAACGAAATATATGTGTGCACCTTCCGCGTTGAGATCAACCGATGCGAATTTGATAGTAACACTTTGGCGCGTTGATATCAACTGACACGATTTAAAAGTACAAGCAAAAGCGCTTGGAAATCAACTGATAGGTTCCAAAGTACCAAAAAAAAAAAAAAACGCGTTGAGATCAATTCTTGTGAAATCCACATATGTCTTTTACGCGTTTTAATCAGCTGACTTTTTTAGGAGAACCGTCCTGTTTTTGTATGTTTCACACAGAGAAATTTGAAGACAATGGGATATAAACATTATAGTTGACGTGAATATTCCAAGTAAATAAAGCTTTTAGAACATCTACATAAATTGATTACAAGGATTTTGGCAAATTATTTTATGCAAACAATTCCCTTTTTGTCAATAGATTATTTTCTGTGTGATACAAATAACCCTATAAATGTCACATAATAACCGGGGTTAGTGGTTCGGAATAACTAATTAAGCTAATTAAGAATTACAATACAATTTGAACATGATTTCTAATAAAGGATTATTTCTTTGGATTCGGGGATTAGCTAATTCAGATAAAAGTGCATTTTTGCTGCACTTAGGTTTTGCCAAGACTTATTTTATAATATTGGTTAAAAATTTTCTTGGATTTCGGAATCTGAAAAAAGTTGTCTTGTCTTTACGGAATCAGGCTGAAAAGGTTTTAAAATTCTACAGGAAGGGTGAAAGTGATTTTTAAAAAATATTTTTTGGCCAAGTGTTTAATATTCCGGCTTTGAGAACAGGTTTTTGCTGCTCATTTGTCCGCAAAGGTGTTTCAATGAAAGTCTCTCAAGAAGGTCATTCTTTTGCTCATTCCATTTATGCCCCGACCTGAACAAGGTCAGGGAGGGAATCATGTTTTTGATTTACCCGTCAGTCCGTTCTTTGTGCGTCATGCTATGATTGTGTACACCATATCTCAAGCTGCACTGGTCGGATTTCAATCAAACCTGTTTTGTAGCTTTTATATCCAATATTCTAGAGTTTAGTAGGCTTTGGTGACCTTGCATCGATGTTCAAGGTCACTGCGGGACTTTGAAATTTTAAACATTGTTTCGTTGTTTCCTATACCAAGTGGTTTGTGAACAATATCTCAAGTTCCAATGATCGGATTTCAATCAAACCTGGTAAGTAGTTGTTATATATAATGTTCTAGAGCTTATTAGGTTTTGGTGATCTTGTATCATTGTTCAAGGTCACTGCCCGACTCTGAAATTTTTTATTTGATTTTCCATACCGACTTTTTATTAAGCCTGTTGGAGGCCTAATATCTTAATTATAATTTTTGCAGTTGAAAAATATATCCAGTAAATTAGTTTTCCAGGAATCCCTGTTCTCCAAACCATATGGCAGTTCGGTCGGAGCATCCGTGTTTCAACAGACACATTTTCTGTTATTTTTTTATTTATTTATATATATTTTATTGTTATTCATTTACTATTATTTTTTTGTTGGTTAAGGAAAGATTCAGTGTGATATAGCTGAGTGTTTCAAAGCATATCTTTGAAGAAGCAGCAATTATGTGTTACCACGAATCTGGTTTTTTTGTTATCCGCTACACAATCCTTTCAAGTAGAACTAGCTCATTGAGCAGTCTTATTATTTGTCGAACTCACTTTGCAGTAAAGGGTACTTGTTTTGAACCGGTAGAATATTAGCGATTGTAAACACTTTAGGCATGTTTACTTTCCCCATTTACATCCTATTATTAATCAAACTTCATGTACAGAATTAATTACACGCAAAAATGATATTGACTTTATTTTTATTTTGTATTTGATTAGCTTTACAGTGACTTATTGTAAAAGGATATGCAGATAGCAAAATATTTCTGACATCACGAAAGATTAATGCGAATGTATTACGTGCTGTTATCGCTAGCACGTAAAGGCAGGAACAACCTGTACAAGACTCTTGTCTTCTCTCTCGAGTTCTATAGACGTGTGTAAGGTGTTAACAAAACGAGGTTAATACAGACATGACCCTGAAGATCGTTCTCAGCGATGCTGTATTTCGTCCGTGTTATCTCTAAGTGCCTTTCTTGAGTTGGGTGGTACGGCAATATGGAAAACACCAACATCTGCATTACATATCTGACTCATTTCTATATATATTGTACTTGAATTCAATTTTGAATTGAAAGACACTTTGTTCTTTTCATTTTAATGTATTTTGAACCATCCCATTATTGTAACATGAGCAGCTTTTTTCGCCGACATTATACGTTGCTGTGTACAGAAAACAGGTCACAGATAGGTTGTTGAAATGAAACTATGCACATTGTTTGGTGCAGAATTGTTTGCTAGGTCTTGTCTACTGTTTGGCTTGCAAAACACAGGATGTTATACGTAGTTTTTTTTTTCATACATTCACCAGAAATATATCTGTAGAAAAGGCCTTTAATGTGCAAAAATAATTTTTAAAATTCTTTCCCTTTAGTTAAGCTACCAAAGAGACCAATGCAGTGTTGTAAGTAGATTGCCGCTGCATGAATAAAAAGGCTAGGACCTTTGAGATCAGCTACTAAAAATGAATGCTAGACTGGAACACAGTGCCTTCCGCTGACGTGTTCACTCAGTGCACAGCAAATGGAGCACCGCTATCTATTCAGAACAATCTCTGATGAAGAGAAAAATGTGAAGTGAAATTTTAAGTAGCACAAAAATAATCTGTCTGAGAGCTACTAGATTTCTTGAATTTGGATCATTGATCTTAAGTGTTCTTTGAACAACACGAATTGAGCGCTTAATGTAAAGGATGCAATCTCAATCGATGACAATCGTAGCGATACCTCACAGGCGGCTGTACTCGCTGCGGTGCATTTTTTTCAGCGGGCCAATGTCCTTGGACAGTGTTTTTTTTTTGTCTTTATTTCGGAGACCCGCTCTCACTTCGGTAGCACTTATAATTCTGGTATTGCCATGTCTAAAAGCCCCAAGAGAAAGACAAGATCATATAAATGGACGCGAGATAGACATCCGCTCCGTGTGAATGGTGGTAAAGTGTCCATGTTTTGATTTATATGCATGTATAAAAAAAACAAACAAAAAAAAAACAAAAAAAAAAACACAAACAAAAAAAAACAAACAAAAAAAAGACAAAGTGCTTTTTGGGATAAAAAATTACGCATAATCTGCGCAAGCACAAAGGCAATTTCATGTGATGAAAACGGCCGGCTCTTACCAGAAAATCCACGTTAATGCACCTGCAATTATGTACTCTTCACCAAACGCATAACCAGGAAAGACAGATAAATCCATGTTTTGTACAGAGGACACTTTTGTGAGGTGACGCTTCCGGTTTTCAGTTTTG
Source organism: Protula sp. h YS-2021 (assembly GCA_949752745.1). NCBI lineage: Eukaryota > Metazoa > Annelida > Polychaeta > Sabellida > Serpulidae > Protula > Protula sp. h YS-2021. Next base: position 34,323,394 of record OX457025.1, read on the forward strand.
ACTGAAGATTTATGACGCCATAGTACATTTCTTTCTTTTTCTGAACTAAACTTTTAAGCCAGAATGCCCCCTCCCCAACAAATAATAATAGCAATAATAATAAAAATAATAATAATAATGATAATAATAATAATAATAATAATTATAATAATAATAATAATGAATGCACTCAATAAATAAAAAATAAGTAAATAAATAAAGTAAAACGATTTTGAAGTCCTTGCTTTAATTAAGAAATCTTAAATAACAAGTAAAGCATGAGCAGAAGCTCTCCAGCTTTATTTTAAACTAGTACTTACCGCAACCAACGAGGTTTTGCCCCTGAAATTACAAATTAATATGCCCTTTGACTTAACACAGTAGAATACAAGAAAATATAAACAAGAAACACCATAGCATTTAATGTAAGAATTATCAAACCAATAAAAATTTATTTGGCTTGTCATTAACTAAAAAGACACAAGTACAATTAGAAGACACAGAAATAGAAGACCGGAATAGAAAAAAATTGAGGGTAAATTTTGGGACGAATTATCCGAGTCCTCGTTAATTCGTACTTTTACATAGAAGTGAATGGGTCCCAAAATCGGGACCGACGGAATTGGTACGAATTAGCCGAGGGACCGAATTAACCGAGGACGAATTAACGAGGGGCCCCTGTAATAGAACATCAAAGACGTTGAACTATCGTTTGTCTATTGCCGTCGTTAGTCTCAACTGCTATTTACTCAACACATTATTTTAATTAGTAGAGTGTTGAGAGTATATTTTGGGCCAAACAGAAAAAAACGTAAAAGTGTTGTCTTAATAGTTAATTAATTCAGGTAGTTCAAGTCCAAGTCATGCCATATATACCTGTTAGAGGCTGTTCACCAATCCGAGGCGCTGACTAGTAAAGGCAATACGGTAAACAAAAAACTCCTCCCCCCTCCCCCCCCCCCCCCCCCAAAAAAAAAAAGAGGATGGATGGCGAAGAAAAACGAGGGCAGCTCTGGCAACCTGCGATCCGCAGCACGTACTTGACAACTTGCTTCACCACAAATGACGTAACTGACAGTGATTTTGATCGATCCCCCAGTGCACTAAAGGCGAGGATCCTCGCCGTGCCGATGAGGGCAGAAGTACACTGATATGTCATACCAGAAATAAAATTAGCTTTATCTGTTCATATCCTGGGATGGGTTCATTTTTATCCTGCTCCTTAAGTGTATTTATTTATTTGTATATCGTTTGAGTACACAACTCAGATGTTTGTTTTTAAATTATTCGTTAAAAGCTAATATAAAACTTAACTAATCAGACCTGTTCGTAAACTTTTCCCCGAGTGATTTTACACTCTTTCATCAATATGCTATCAGTTTTTAGCGGCTTCGATCCGAGACAAATGTCAAGATACGTAGTTTACAACACACTTACTTTCTTAGGATAAGAACAGACAAATAAAGTCTTTATAGTGTAGTAAACAAAGATTGTTTATTGTATGATCAATACGTAATATGGTGACGGCGAGGAGAGAAAGGCAAAGTGTGACCGCGGGCGCGCGTAATGGCTTATAAGCGTTTCCCCAAGTCCTCCAATTTAGACAGATGGACTTAAGTTCCATTAAATACTTTTAAAAAAAAGTTTACGGAAGATGAAAATAAATTGCTTTTTCTCACTACAGTGAATAAATAATAGATAGCTAAATGAACTTTTTTTTTTTTGCCTTAAATGGTACACACCACAGGTGAAAATAGTTCAGTATTTGCCCTTTTGTGCTGTTTAGATCTACGATGTGGTGGGAGAATGCAATATAAAAAGCTTCGTTCCGCTGCTGCTTTATAAAAAAAACAACATAAAGAATGGTCTAACACCAGAAGCGGTGTAAACAAATGAGCGGAATGAGGCCCACGACACTCAGGCGATACTTCACAGGACGTCATAAAACACTATATTGGATGCTGAGAGATTATTAAATTCAGTCATAACCGGTCCGCGTTGTTAGGGGAAAATCTGCGGCTGGCAAAAAGTAATACGCTCATCATGCAACAAAAAAATGTCTACCGCAGTGACAGCTGTTGCGTAGTAATAGTATTACATTTTTTTCACAGCCTTTTGCATGACTCCCTCCCCCTCCCCCTCCCCCCCCCCCCCCGTCACCTAGTGTGAGATAATTTCAGTCACACCTGTTGTCCACACGTTCGTTAGACCGTATGTCAGTCTTTCTTCAGAATTTCATGCCTGCATTTTGTTAAATTTATCTTTGAAAGTCCCCAACTGCATGATGTTCAGCTAAAGTTCAACTCTCAAATAAAAATAAATAAATAAAAAAAAAAAGAAAGAATGCAGAGGCGACCACGGATGGTCCGAGATGTTGATAAAGCATAAGGGTATTTTCTGATGACACCAGGGTAGATGTGATTTCATGGTGAGACTGTGCAAAAGAAAACGAAGTTACATTACTTCTGTTGCTTTAAAGAAGTTATTCGCACAAGTGTGGTTGAACTGCTTGCGTTCACTTTGCGAAAACTATTTTTTCCATAACAGAAGACAATAAATAGTAAGCGGTCTAAGGGAATTGCAGTAAAATGCACTTGTATGAAGGGGGAGCGGTAATGTGGTATAATGCTGCAATGCACTTTCGCACCTTGCTTTTCACGAGATTACCTGATCGCTTCAATACACGATCTCGTTCTGCTCCTCTAGAAATTGCGGGTGTAGGCCATTTGTTCACCAGTCATTTGCTTTTATTTTTCGTTAAGGTGGTGAGCAAAAGACCGGTTAGCAAATGACCGGTGAGCACATAACCGGATCCCGAAATTGCCTGTAGGGGGAGTGACTGAAAAATGTGTTGTCTGATGTACTGGGTTCAGGACATCCGGAAGAAGGGTCAAGCGTACACATGTTGACAGTAACAACAGTCGTCAGCTTGTACAGTCAAAACCGGTTAATTGCATTGAACATTTTTTATTTCGGATAAAATTATAATGTGTTTATCCGATATATTCGCTTTTCTAGTATGTTTTAAGTGCAAATGACAATGAAGCGATTTTTCAACGCTGTACAATTTAACTGTTATGCGGTTAACTGTTAACTGCTATACGATTGAACGATGTCATCTGTATTTGGAGGAAGGATACGATGGTCAGTGAGCGGAAACCGCCTGTCCCTAGTGTCTGGCAATGCCCCCTCTCTATAAACCAGGGTTAAGTGAAAGCGTTGTATCCGGGTAGAGGGTTCGTTAGTCATAATAACCCCCTGAACGAAGGGTATCTTTACATTTTTGGAATAGTGATATTTTTCAGACTCCCGAAAGGCTACTAGGGCCCTTACAGAAGAATTATTTTCCACTCGAAGATACAGAGGTTTATTTTGGGAAGGCACTGCTCTGCCGTTTGACGTAGATTGAGTCTCCTATCTCTTCCTTAATTAGAATAGACAAAAGATCTGTCAGACAAGGAGCCCCAAGACGAGTCTCACATGTCTGCGTGACGTATTGGGGCACATTCCCATTACGCATTTCAAATGTCGGTCGAATTTTCGTGATGACCCTGAAATAGACCATCTGATCGGTTTACTGGTTGCTGCTAATAGTCACACAGCGGGATTTTGGCAAATGCAGCATGCAGCGGATTATCTCAAGCAGTGAAGCATTCTATACTCTTCTCCCAATCAGTTGTTGTATCATAAACAACCCTGGATTAGGAGGAACAGTCCTTTATGACTATTTTGAGCGAGTTTACCCCAAACCAAGGCCGTCGTATTTCGCTATTACAGAAATGAGTAGTTATCAGCGCCGATGCTGGTATTGTTATATCGCTGTTAACAACCATTTTGTGCTGTTAGGACGAGCTTTACAATTAGAGATTTGGAACACGAAGTGGTGCGTTTCCCAATTTCGTACATGCTTATTGGGAAGGCGTTTAAAAGTGCAAGTAAAGGTACAAAGAAAAAAATTTCGAGTCCAGTTAAATGCACAGAAGTAACAGTTAAAACTGCCGCCAAAACATAAGGTGCATTCTGAAGTGGGTGTAGGTCAACTGACCAACACCTTAGTGAAGAATCGGGCAACTGACCAACTTTCCTGTCACAAATTTTTGGAACCCCAAAAACTTCCTCTCCTGAGTTACATCAGACAAAACGATCAACCTGAAATCTATATGGATTGAAAGCTGATGTTGTGCACCTACCCTTGGACGTCGGTCCATCCGTCGGTCCGCGAGAGAGGTCCGAACATGGGCCCATAGGCGGGCCATACGTGCTCCAACGGACACATTTCTAGTTTCTAAAAGTTGGTCAGTTGTCCGTTTTTTTATTAAGGTGTTGGTCACTTGACCGTTGGTCAGTTTGTTTGTCCCCCTCATGAAGCAGCCTTCTTGCAACTAATATAAATAAAACTGGTAAAATTGTATTATTTTCGTCAAGGGGTGGGGGAGTAGGGCGGATTTGCTCACTTCACTGAGGCTTCCATCTTTTATTTATTACAATGTTTGCCTGTGTGTGTATTAATATTCTCCTACACGAGGCTAAGCAGTCTTTGATTAAATATCGCATATCGAAATCAAACATTGCTTGATTGAAAACAATTATTGTACCTGTGTTCAGACAAATATAGAAATCAATCGGATAATTTTTTCTATAGCAAAAAAGCACGAGAAGTCATGATCCAAATTCCCCTGCATTTGGTCCGTAGTAGTAAAACATCTGCTGCTGGACGCCATTCATGAGTAGCTTTGAATTGGCCAGCAGTTCTGATTGTACTCTTCGAGAAATGCACTGCGGAAGGTATTTATTTACTGTAAAATTCTGTGTTTTAAATGACATTGGCTTAATCCTCTTCCATCTAAAGAGGCACTTAGCAAAGAAACTCTTACAGTTATTTCATCTATGTTGTGGTCTCAAGACATGGTCACACTCTGAAGAGGACCTGTTACATAGTGTACTATTTTATTAAAGCGGCGTATTTGCTTGTCTATGCCAGTAAAATCCTGTACAGTAGTTTCCAACATCGCCGACGGTAACCGCGTACGATAAACTCACCATTTGCTAAATGGCATAAACAATAGCCCACTAAGAAAACTGTTTGCACTTGCCACCTCCCTGATTTTTTCTGCGTTATGAAAGAAGCAGTTACTTTAGTCAAGTTTGTTGCCCGCCATATTTGACTATACCCCGTGCGTTGTGGGTTTACTCTCCGTCCATCTGTCGGAATGTTAGGTTCCTTCGGGTGTATGACAACTGACCAACTCACAACTGACCAACGCCTTAGTGAAAAAAGGACAACTGACCACCTTCAAGATATTTTGCGTTTTTTTTTTCGCTAGAAGCAAACCTTACTCCGGAGTAACATTAAAAGACAAAACTAGACCGTTTTTGCTACCCAGTAGCGAAAATTACACTTGGGGGCCATAAAAAATACGATTCTGAACTCTTAACCTCTTACATATCTTCTTTTAGGCCCAAAGGACCGAAAATAAGCTTAAAATCTCGAACTGTTTGAGAGAAAATGGTCAACTTCCGGTTTTTGGCTTTGGCCATGGTCGACGAGGTCAAGGTTACCGAGGTATTTTTTACATATGGTCTTTTAGGCCCAAAGGGTCGGAAATAAGCTAAAAATCGCCCTATCTCTAACCGTTTTCGAGATAACGGCCAACTTCCAGTTTCTGGCTTTGACCATGACCGAGGAGGTAAATATCATCGCACCATCTCTTAAATATGGTGTTTTAGGCCAACAAAGTAGAAAATAAGCTCAAAATTGCTCTGTCTCTAACCGTTTTGGAGATAATGGCTCACCTCCAGTTTTTAGCCCAGCTTTGTCGAAGAAGGGCTTTACCCATCACTTTTCGCCGTCGGCGGTATGTGTGTGTGTGTGTGTGTGTTAGATAATGTTTTCTCGAAAACTACCAGGGGGAGTTTTTCGATATTACACATGATTGTTACTTAGGTAAGTCCCTCCCCAGCCATAAACCAATTTTTGGCATTTGACCAAAATTGACCAAATGACGGGACTTTGAAAATTCGGGTGATTTTTTATTTCAAAATGTATCTCCTCCTGCAGTTTTGGTTGGATCTTCTTGATATTACACAGGTACAATCTCTAGGTGATCCACTACCGGAAAATTACTTTTTTGCGATCGACCAAAAAAAAAAAAACCGAAATTTTGTTAAAACATTTTTCAAAATGCATCTTTTCAAATAGTTTTGGTTTGATCTTAATATTACACATGCACAATCTTTAGGTGGTCCTCTACCGTGAAATGAACGGGCTTTAAAAATTGTCAGAAATTGGTATAAATGATCATAAAAAACTCGGAATTTAAAATGCATCCCCTCCTACAGTTTTGGTTGGATCTTCTTAACAATACACGTGTAGAATCTCTAGATGATGCCCTACCATAAATTTTCTTTTTTTGCGATTCGCCGAAAATGGCCGAAATGACGGGACTTTGAAATTTCTTGGAAACTTTTTTTCCAAATGCTTTTCCTCCTACAGTTTTTGTTGGATCTTCTTCTTTATATTGCAGTTGTAGAATTTGTAAACGGCTCTCTCCCGAAAAATTACCTTTTTTTGGCGACCGACCGAAAAGAGCTACAATGACGGAACTTCAAATATTGTCAGAAATTTGTATATTTTTGTGTATATTTTTGCATATATCTACAATATCTGTGGCGCAGTAGTATAATCTAACATCTCTTTATCGCCCCTCCTTTCTCCTCCCTTTCCCCCCTCTCCTGCCCCCCCCCCCCCCCACCATCACCCCGTCCCATCCCGACACACACGAACAGTTACTTTTGACCGGATCGAATCCGTAGAGAAACCCATGTTATGTATACGTGTCTTAATGCAGTGTTAACAGAAGCCTGTGATTTCCCTATGACCTATTTTTAGCATTGTAGTTCCTATGTATGCTGGAGGCTGGACAGGTGGGGGGGGGGGGGGGGGCTCAGGGGTCGCAACCCCTCCCTCCCCCTAACTTCGAAAAAAAAATAACTGTTAAGCTTTGGGTTTTCTAAAACATGCAAATTAAAGGTGTCAGAAGTTGAACCCCCCCCCTCTCCCCTTCACGAAAAGTTGGATCCGGCCTGATCCTTGAAGTCAGTTGTGTTTGAGTGACGTGTCACAATTAAAAGCCGTAAGGAGAGAGAAGGCTATGTCTCCTTTATTGTTTAGTAAATTTGATCTATAAAAATATGACAATTGCTTTGGTGGTGCGTTAGTCGTGGTGAATTCCTGCCATTTTGTCTTTGAAATAAAATAGAACGACAAGTGACATTAACACAAGTATCTCCATTTAAAAAAAAAATAAATAAATAAATAAAATTCCAGCCTGGTGATTAAATTCACTAGTTTTTGACCGATTTTGTAGTTGGAGGACGGGAGGGAGGGTAATGTATTCAGACAGGGGTCCATCTTACCGAAAAGTCATCTTTAGTGCAATCATATTTTATTTATACAACAACTGAATGTATGATTTTGCAAGCAACAATGAGATGGTAAAGTGGTTCGCTCTCCTTGCGTTGAGCGGGGCTGGTTGCAATGTCCCTGGACATTCTTTTGTTTTGTTTTTTTTGTTTTGTTTTTTTTGTTTTTTTTTTTGTTTTGTTTTTTTGTTGTTTTTTTTTGTTTTTTTTTTTTTTGTTTTTTTTTTTTTTAGAAAAGCAGGGGTCACAGGGCTTTCGGTGTTGAGCAGGAATTTTTTTGCTCTGCGTCCTGTGTCCTGGACGTATCGACTTTCTCCGGAGCGCATTGGTTTTGCGCGACTACGTCCGCCTGGATGGATGATTTTATCGGGAGCTGCATCATAATTGTTGTTGTCGTGAGAAAACATGTTAAAATTATAGTGCTACTTTTCTAAAATAGCTCATCACACATTGGAGAGTGAGCACATTTATCACAGTCGTTTTCATTTATAGAACGAGCACTGTGCATTTCCTCTTAGTGTACCGTAAATTTAAAAAAAAAATAGTAAAATAAGGCATTAAGATTAATGCGTCGGACTCACTGACTTTACCAGGGACGCATTTTTTTAACACTGCGTCCACGGAGTGCATACAGATTAATGCGTCGGACGCACTGCTTGCGTCCGGGACACATGACTTTACCAGGGACGCAAGCGAGGGAAAAAAATCCCTGGTTAAGTGAACCCATCTTTGTAGATAAACGTAACCAAGTTTGACATGGAAAAAAAAACAAAAGTAAAAAAAAACAAACAAGCAGTGGGGGAGTTGGCACGTTTATTTGCAATATATATAAAATATTATGTTTTATAACAATTAACATGGTGAATTATGACAAAATTAATGTGAGGTAGATTGAAAATTGCCCAGGTTGGGCGCAGTGTCCCTGGACATTCTTGTTTTTTTTGTGAAGCAATAGTGCCCCCATGACATATGAGAGTATCCTCCCGCGAGTGATAACACAGATCGGTATTGTAAATTGGCCAGGTTCGTCCAAGGAAAATGGACCAGCTGGACTTAGAAAATTTCGGCTCTTGGTTGACTATTGTGTGAGCTTATTAACACGATAACTTAAAAACTGTTGCAAGGATTTGAATGAAACTAGGTATGTAGCTTCTATGGGAACAAACACAGTTCGGTATTGTAAATGGGCCAGATTCGTCCAAAGAAAATGGACCAGCTGGACTTAGAAACTTAGGAAATTTCAACTCTTCATTCACTTTTGTTAACACGATATCTCAAGAACAACTGCAAAGATTATAATGAAACTTGGTGTGTAGCTTCTATGGGCACTAACAAGGATCGGTATTGTAAATGGGTTACGTTGGCCGAAGGATAATGAACCAAATGGACTTTGAAATATCCCAAATCCTGGAAATTATTCAGCATCGGAATGAGTTTGTTAACACGATATCTCAAGAACAACTGCAGGGATTTTAAGGAAACTTGGTATGTTACTTCTATGGGAACAAACACAGGTCGGTATTGTAAATGGGCCAGGTTTGTCCAAGGAAAATGCACCAACTGGACCTTGAAAATTTCAGCTCTTGATTGACTATTGGTGGCCGTGTTTTATTAACTGATGGGGGGGGGGGGCCTGTGGGGAATATGTGGGCTATGCACATTGCTCTAGTTGAACATGGAATTTGTCATTTTTTTCAGATTGACCCTTTGACTTCAAACGTAAAGTTCAAACATTTACCAAATGTTTTCAAACTTGCAGAGGTGAAACGTCGTATTATGTTAAACTGGACCAAGAATTTTATTACAAAATGACAACAATTTACAATTTTGCACCTGGAGTGGATAATTTTGTCCAGATAAGTTCTCAGAAACAATCAGGCCTAGTGTTTTGAAACTGTGCACAGTAGCAATTTCTGTATTGCAGGTTTGCAACTTCTTTGTTACCATTTGTGAATTGACGTAAAATTGAATTGACGTAAAAATCTGAACTTGGTCAAAAATTGATAATAATGTACACTTTTTCCAGCGAGAATTGAATTTGTCTTGACTAGTCTGAGAATCCATATGGCTCAGCCTTTTCAGACTTTTCAGTAAAACGCTGTACAGTGGAGGTGTACATCATCGTCTTATTTTTGAAGTGAGACGAAAATTGATGGAGTGAGACTGCCAAAATGGTTGAAAATTTACACTTTTGCAGCGACACTTTGAATGTTGCCTAAACAAGTGCTCAGCAACTGTAAGACCCTGTTCGGACCCCAGCCTTTATACAGATTACTATAAGGGTAACTTTCTTCACTGTGACAGCTGTCATAGATGACAGTCACATTGTTGATTGTGACGAGGTAGAAAGATCATGTGACCAGTGCATCTTGAAAACTGACGATATGGCGATTGTGACCTCGGAGTCAGTGTGTGCACACATTTATATAAGATTTACGTCAGGATCAGGATCTTGACCTTGAGTTTCAAGGTCAGAAGTGACATGATCTGTATTGTAGAAAGAGAAAATGTGATTTTGGCCCCAGTTACGCAATGGAAGCGCTCAAGAAGTGAAATAAAAGGATAAATGGGTAGATTCCGAAATTTAGTCGAGGAAGTGTTAATATAGTTTAATTTTTTTCATTACGCGCACCTGTCATTAACCTAAAAAAAAAATAATAATAATCTTGATATGTTAACCTTCTTATAGATTGACTCCAGTTATTTTTTATTATTTTACATCTGCACTTTTAAAAGGGTGCCCATAAAAAATAGGTTATTAGTCCCCCGCCGGGGGACTATAGTTTTCGGGTTTGTCTGTCCGTCTGTCGACACTTGTTTTGTTAACACACTCAAGCCTACATTTTTCCACCGATTGTTAAGATACTGTATATATGGGTAGTACTGGAACGAACAAGGATCGGTATTGTAAATGAGCCATGTCGGCCCAAGGACATTGGCCCAACTGAACTTCACAAATTTTCCCAATCCTTACTCAGTCGAATGAGTTTGTTAACACACTCAAGCCTGCATTTCTGGTTGGATTGTTGAAACCTTTTAGAGATAGGAAGTATTGGAACCAACAAAGGTCGGTATTGTAAATGAGCCCTATCGGCACAAGGACATTGGCCCAGCTGAACTTAACAAATTTTCCCAATCCTTACTCAGTTGAATGAGTTTGTTAACACACTCAAGCCTACAATTCCGGATCGATTGTTGAAATCTTTTAGATATAGGAAGTATTGGAACCAAAAAAGGTCGGTATTGTAAATGAGCCCTGTCGGCCCAAGGACATTGGCCCAGCTGAATTTAGAAATTTTCACAACCCTTACATACTGGAATGAGTTTGTTAACACACTCAAACCTATATTTCTGCATCGATTGATAAGATATCTTAACTATGAGTAGTATTGAAACCAATAAGGTTTGGTATTGTAAATGAGCCATGTCGGCCCAAGGACATTTACCCAGTTGAACTTCACAAATTTTCCCAATCCTTACTCAGTTGAATGAGTTTGTTAACACACTCAAGCCTACATTTCTTGATCGATTGTTGAAATATTTTACATATAGGAAGTATTGCAACCAACAAAGGTTGGTATTGTAAATGAGCCCTGTCGGCCCAAGGACATTGGACCCGCTGAACTTCAGAAATTTTCACAACCCTTATATACTGGAATGAGTTTGTTAACACACTCAAGCCTACATTTTTTGAAACAATTGGCAAAATGTTATGCACATAGGTAGTATGGGTGGTAACAAGAATAGGTATTGTAAATGAGCCGTGTTGTCCCAAGGACATTGGCCCAGCTGGAATTTTAATACGAATATGATACGAAGGGTTGTAGTCCATCGTAACAAAATCAAGTACTGGGATTGTACACCGGCGGGGGACATAGTCAGTTTCACTGACCCACTTGTATTAAAAACAGTTCTTGTTGAACTAGAAGCGTGGTTCGTGTGAAATCCCCTTTGCACACACTGGATTCAACAATAATAATAATAGTATTAATAATGAAAATACCAACAACAACAACAGCAACAACATTTTGAGGTTATAACCTTCTGAAATCTCCGACCAGTAAAATAATAGAATCTTACCTTTCAAGAATGTCCTGCTTTTCCTGTCAGTAATCATTCTTATGTCTGAGAAAAATTTATTGTCGCTCTCTGCACATTACTTTGTGTTTATTAATGTCTGTCTTCTTTGCCGGTAAAAGTTACATGTCTTTTTTAACCTTCTTTCACTGAAATATTAAAACTTGTGTTTGAAAATGAATTGTATGCCCTGTCGATTCAATAAGCAGCTTTGAGTTCTCACAAGCGTTACTTCAGAGCTATTGGTGAACTAGTTAAGTCTGTTTTAATTAACACCAACTTATTGCTTTTTTGCCTTACTTGTTTATTGCACCTGATTTTACCGAGTTTTATCCCAGTTTAATGTACAGGACAGTTCAGTTGGATACACCCTGGCATGTGTCGTTTATTTTTCGGTCACATCTGTTTCCTGAAAGAAGTTCATCAACCAATAACAAAATGGTAATGCGTCATAGCCTGTGCCGGTGTACACATCAACCTGTTTCTTGAGAAAGATGTGCTTGAAGATTCATATTAAAATTTGATTGACAGCAAAGATTCGTGTGTGGCTTCCTTTAAATATTGAACACCAGTCAGAACCATACATATTTTTTTCTCAATAGCAAAACGTGTGAAGCTTTTTGTGTCAAGGCCATTTTCTAAGTTTGCTACGAGGCTATCACTTTGTAATAAGTTGCAGTCATCGCTTCGCTACCTTAACGTAAAAAAACGTCGTGTAACTTCGTTTGCTTCATTTACTCAATTCAGTACCGATTTACTCCGCAGTTCGCCTTGTCTCCCTTTTTTCCGACCTGCCAGAGATGTACTGATTTTTGGTAGCACAATGTTCATTACTTCAGGGCACAGCTCACGGTATAGTTATCCGACAAAAAGGCATAGAGCCTTTCGGCACAACCATTTTAATTAGGACAGCTTTTTGATTGGTCGTTTATCTTTTCATTTGAAAAGGGTCGTATTGGCCTTAAAACGTGCTGCGTAATGTAAAAACCTAGTTACAGGCGGGAGCAATTCCACTTCAACGGAGAAAAGATGGGTGTCTGTTTCCTCTTTAATAAACAGAGTTGCAAAAAAAAAAAAACAAAAAAAAAAAACAAGACAAACAAAAACAAAAACAAAACAAAGCGATGCAGCACCATGCTCAAGTTGTGTGACAGCAAGGAGTGGCAGTGAATTTGAGCCTCCTTATTAAAATGCTGAGAATACGCGGAGAGAGTGACAGAAATGACGCGTTGGGTTGATGCCCCTACGTCGGATAATGCACATCTTTGACTGGTCCCGTGACTCGGAACAGACACAAAAGCATCATGGAGTCGCTTCAAGTCCCTTCCACATTTTGCTGCCGCTTTATTTGGTCATACAGTGATGTTTTGTAAATCGAGGGCTTGAATAAGATCAGATAACGAGAATTGTGAGCCGAATCAATGAAAGACGCTCTTGCTTAAAAGGAAAATTACGTTACTTTGTTATTTGCACCATGAAAGGAATAAAGATGCCTTAGTTTTTGATTGAGTATGTGTGCAGAAAGTACAGGGGCATTTACCCCTGAAAATAACCTGGCCGGTCCTTTGGAAACTGACGTATAGGGTACAGAAATCAGTCTAAAAAAAGCAGTCTGTTTTTAAAGTCTAGAAAGTGTGGATCGCTGTGAAAACGAGCATTTCAAAAAAAAAAAAAAAAAAGATACAATATGACTGACATTAATGTTTTCTAAATTTTCAGCAAAATATGAATTGTCCTTTTTTCATACTTTTTTCCCAAACTTTATCCTTTTTATCCTTTTTTTTTCTTGGTGACTCCGTGGTAACACTGGCACAGTCACGCAACTGCTTGCTTAAACGGTATAGGAAATGTCACCAAAAAATATAGTTCTTGATATTTCAGTTTCGTGTTTGTGTTTCGATTTGGTTCTGGTTCGCTCAGTGTAACCGCGTATAATCATTGAAATGTGAATCACTTTGAACTTTTGAATGTAATATGTTTAAAGGTGGCACTGAAATTCTCCAAAAAAAAAAAACAACAACAAAAAAACTTGAAAAGGTTTTCTTGAAGTTTAGAAGATAACAAGTGTTAAAATGATACCCACTTGAAACAGAGACAATGGCTCAATTTTTGTCTCTTTCTTGAACTTTAATCCTTATGTATGATGCAAATTGTAGCTAATAAAAAAAGCAATTTTTAAAAGCGTTCATTTTTCACAAGGAATAACTGCCTTGATTTAACATTTTATTGTCTGTCTACTTCAATAGGAAACATCTTTTCCGGAGACATGTTCAGTCATGAAACTTTACTTTCTAAGAAGGAAATTCGTTTGTATTTTAAAACAGGAAAGACGCTGTAAAAAACAAATAACGAACATAACCAGCCTTTTGACACAAAATCACGGCACTGTTTTGCGCAAGCCGACCATCGTAATTTCTTCAAAATATTATTTTGGACAATTAAAAAAAAAAAAAAAAAAAAAAAAAAAACAGCAGCAACAATATTATAAAAAAAACGTTACAAATTCAGTATAAACAGCATCGCGTTGTTTTTAAGGCGTTTTGCTTCTGTCGCAAGAAATCGTTGTGTGACTAGAATCAGAACTGAGAACTGGTGCAATATCGGGACTATAGATCGGCGGACTGGCCCTGTTAACTACTTACGCGAAGCACAATCCTCTTAAGCAAGTAATTAGTTCTACACCGTGCATTGTTTACAAAGGTGTGTTGTTGTATGGCTGTGCGGACAGCTCATTACTCTTGCCATAGGACATCCTTTGGCTTGGCTTCCTTCAGCGTTCAAGTTCGGGTTCGCCAAAAATGGAAGGAAAACAAAAGGGCATTTCAATGTTTCCGTCCATAAACTATAGCGATTCTATAGCGTGGGATTCTTCTTTATTGAAGCTAAGCTGAAACAGTTTATAAACAGTGTTGAAAATAAGAAGAAATAGAAATAACAGGACCTTACATGAACGACTGTCCGGCCTGCCCGGCAGGTAAAATCCCGGGTCTGGTGTGGAGCTTGGGCCGATTACCTGCCCGGCCGACTTGTACCTTGGGTTTTGTATGAGGTAAAACTGTGTCTACATATTTATTTCTGAAGTTAACATCAGCCAGTCAACCAGTTAAATTGATTTTGATAATGAACGAGAAAAAATGGCTCGTCGACTAGCCACGCGGTTGTTTCCTAGCTGACTAGCAAATAGACCACTCGGCTTCAGCCTTGTCGTCTCGACAAGCGTGCTATTACAACAGTCTGTTTAATGTCTCGTAGACTAATAGATGCCTCTTCTTCGTATTATCTCCGAAAGAATCGAAGTATTTCGGTTTTATTTCAAAATGCACTTAGGCACGAAAGGCGTCGGCGTTAAATAGTGTAATCTATTGGAGAAAATAGTATATGATAGCGGAACAAGTTAACCCCCAAGAATGGCTGTCGTAACTGCAGATTTGCCTGAAAATAAACCCATTGAAGTAATGAAGTGGGTGGTTAATACATCGGTTATCGTTAATTTAAAGTCCCCACTCGCCGTTTATGTCTTCTCGGCGTATTATTAGTGATTCAAGCGAGATAGGGGCCGCGTGTAATGTGACTTAAGACTGCAGTAAAATGACATTATCACTACAATAGAGCGACCAGCACATTATTTGTGATGAGGATTGATGTGCCGTCGGCAAATCAAATGGCGCAGACTCGTGGCTTTCATGAAACAAAACCATATTCAATTTGTCGTGCTCGTCTAGGGACATGGCTTAAGGAAGATTCGTTTATAAATCTCATAATCTGTGTAACTATTTTCTGTCTTTGAGTTTTTGAACTGTGTAAAAATTAATGACGAATGCAAAGAAATAATAATTATACAAACTAGAATATCAGTTTTTTTTCCCGTATTTGAGTCAAACTGTAACTGTAATCCAATTTATGACTATAAAAATGCAGAATGCGGGTAGCTGTATTTTCGAAATGCTGGTTCCCTTTTATGTTTTCTGCTTTCATCTTACATTGAGGTTACCATGAGTTTGGCAGACGGTCTGTCATATGTGTTTGTGCTTTGCCCCCTCTGATTCGTCAAAATTGGCGGCAGAACGTCACAAAAAATTTGGATTCTTCAAAGAGCTGAAAGACTTATAAACAAGGGGAATTTTAAAATGTTTCATGTTTTTCACACTGAACATCCTATTATTTAAAATAAGAATTCTGAAGAAAATAGGAGACCAGATATTTTTGGTATGCTATTCCGGAATAGACTACCGATAAACTGAATGCCACAGAAATGGAAACGTTTTCATTAGTTCATCAGTTCAGGTTGCAAACTGTTGTTTTCTTGCCCTACAAATATAAAAACCTGAAAAAAAGAAAAATAGAAATAATTTTTAAAAATTAAAACTTTCGGTAGATTATTCAATACTGAACTACCGATGTCTTAATAAACAGCCCAATTTAAATTCAGTTGTCGATATTTTTTTTTCAATTTCCTTTCACGAGAAGGAAAGAAATTACATTTTTCAGTTTATTTTAATAATTGAGTTTAAGAAAAATAAACCATATTTGATTTATGCGACATTCGAATTATCGGTAGTCGGTTCCTTAATATCCTACAAAAAATATCTGGCTTCTTATTTGCTTCAGAATTCTTATTGTAAATAATACGATGTTACTACTGCATCGCCGTGAAAAAAAATAACTTTTCAGACTGGTATATTCTTTCTATTAAATTACGAGATAAATGAAATGAAAGATTTGAGCATAGATCACGATACCCTCAGCATTCTGAGTCATCAAACTCTCAATGTTCTTGGCCATATTCGCTTGACGATGTGTTGTAAACGACAAGACAGGCGCTATTGGATGGGTGGGGGGTGAGAAGGGATGTCTGGGAAGCAGGCTTGGTGCACTTGAATCTCGAATTAGGTACGTTAGACGCCCTGCATTTCTATAAGGATGCTTGCTTTTAAAAGCAGATTCGGTACCCTTTGCTAGGCGATGAGACAGAAATCGACCTGAAAGCGAGCGACAGCATTGTAGCTAGCATTGCTTGTTAAATTGAAAAAAAAGACCGATTTTTTGTTATTGTTAATATCTAGATAAAACATGGTTTCCTCCATTGGCAGATGCATTATGGCAACTTATTTTCGTGAATTATTCGCTGAAAAAAGGTGTTACTTCCGTTCCTAACCTGATCAGTATGCGTCCAGCGTCCTAATGGTAGGTTAATATTCACTTATTGACGTAAATGAGATTTATCTAAGTCCATTTCACAGTTGTGAGTGGGGTTCAGTGCATCATTTCAGCAGTGAAACTCTCATTTTTATTGTCAATTGTTGCTGGTTCTTTATTTCTAGAGTTGCTTGGATCTGTACCTGGTGCGTCCGCATTCACCCATAAGAGGCGAAGTTACCTCCTCATCTGTTTCAATGTGGACTATTTTTTTTTTTTTTTTTTTAGCGGGGATTTCGGTTCAAAGAACAGAAAATCATACTTTAGGGTTTTGTTTATTTTGGCCAATTGGCCAATTTTGACATTTTCTTGTCAACCAAAAAAAAAAAAAAAAAAATCATGAAAAAAATGTAAGGTTCCATGCTTGATTAACTCTGGTCTAAGATAGCAAAAATAACAGGGAGGATCAAGTCGTGTCTGAACTATAGCGATTAGCCAGTTCCGTGTAAAATTTACAAAATCGCGAGACAGATGTCAGTAAGGTCCGTCTCCATTGCCCAGTGAAAAACAGTTTGTTTGAAGGTTGTTCCGCGGGAGCACTATGCCTGTCTGGCCACGAGAGGAACTTCCTCGTATAACTGATTACCAAAGATGAAGAGAAAACATGACGATTATATTTTGATATTAGCTTAAACTAGAGCTTGTATGCAAATCAATTTGAAGGCTGATTCTTGTGATTTATGAATTCCAGTATCACTCTTTGATGTTTCTAAGAAACCGTTATGTTTTTTTTTAACATTTTGACTTACATGTAATGTTGTTTTGAATTTTGAAGAAAGAAAAAAAAAAAAACTTCAACGATGCATCATCCATGACGGATTTATGAAAACGATTTTAATATACTGTTTCATTGGTTGCCTGTGTTACAAATTTCCCGTTTACTCTTCCCACTGTTCGAATAGCATTGCTCAAGTCGTTGTTTTCTGCTAATTTTTGCGAGCACTGTCTTTCGGAAAATGGTCGCCGTCTTAACGTGTATAGCCTGTATGCTGCTGGCCACTGCCCCAAATTACGGAGTTCGCATTCAGATTTCGGTTTTAAAACAGGACATGTTCAATGTAGTCTTCATTTCAGTCTACAATAAATATGTTATAGTAATACGATTAACCTTTTGATTTCATTTTATGATAAATGTATAGTGTGAAAGTAATAGCTTTTGATACATACATTGCCTTAGGGCATTGCTCTGTTTCGTGTACTAACAGATGTCTGAAGCATGATTGTCCTAATATTTCAGTCTATTAGAGCTGTCCAGTATTTAATTACCGCACTTAGGTTGACAGAGACAAGTAAAAGGAGCGCTCAAATTGCAGTTGGTTTTTTTGTAGGGCGCATCGCCTGTGGATAGATTCTCCCGAATGTATATATAACCTTTAGTTATTTATTTATCGGTATTTTATATGGGAAGACTGAAAATCCATTGAATAGAGACAAGGGGAGGGGGGGGGGGGGTGGGTGCTGCTGTTGTTGTGGAATACCAAATAGTGGCCGAATGATTTGGGATAATTATGAAGGTATTTAGGGGATGATGGAGATTTGCTGACACGATTCGTCACTCGCCGAGCTATTGATTTGTTCTCGTCTGAATGGGAATCAATGACAAAAACAGCATTGTCCGATGCTATCGGATTTTTTTTATCCGACATACTTTACTTCTCACATTTATGTCCCTTACAACTCTGTCTGTCAGCTTAAATGTTCAAAGTGATTGAAAAGAACTTTCAGAACGCTAAGGTCATTTTACTTTCGGTGAGCGATGCGTCCCCACTCCCATCCCATTCGGGAAACTTAGCTTTGATGTTTTCATCCGTCGAATTTTAAAAACTGTTCATTGATAATATATCGGTTTTAATGGACAGCGTCCTATATTTTTGAAACTGATCAACGGACTTCAGTGTTTTTTCTTTTTCTTTTTTTTTTTTTTTGCCTTATATGTAACATATGGATCCACCGCATGTGAAATATTTCCCTGTGTGTGTGTGTGGGGGGGGGGGGGGGGGGTCCTGGGAGGCATCTTCCAACGACATTAAGTGGGTCCGTCCTTCTACACGTACTTCCCTCGCATGGTACAGCCATCGTTTACTCATCAGCTTATGAGCTTTTGTACTTTCTTGTGGAGGCGATTGTAATAAATATTTGTAGAAATTGTGAAATAAACACCTGTGTTTTTAATATTAAAGAGATTTTTAGTTTTATTTTATGTTTAAATTGTAAATTAGGTAAATGATTTAAAATTATTGCATGCTTGTGTAGGTGAAATAGACCGTATCAGGAGTTGCCCAGTTCAGGTCCATGTGCTGAAACAAGAAATGGTAGTATAAACGAAATTGAAGGTAACTGAGCAACTTCCTGTGCAGTGGCCGCAATGACAACAGCCCTTGACCACTTATGTACACGGGTGGCTAAGTGATTAGGTGTAAGAATGTGCTGGTAGCCATTCATTAGTTTAATGCATTAGCCTGGTAAATTAAGACAAGTGTGTCTTATTATGATGTGTGATGTGTGATGTTATACATTATCTGTGCCAGGCATGATGCAGTAAGATTTGATCCCCATCCTTTGACTGAAACTACTTTTCTTGGAAAAAAATCTAAATGGCTGATTGCAGAGTTACGCGTATGTTTTCGTCCATTATGGTTCAAAATGCCATTTATTTCGATTATAGTTGAAGAAAGCGAAAATGAACCCTCCCCGGGGCCAGATTCTGTTAGCCTTTACAGTGCAATGAGTAAAAGAGCAAATCGCTGCAGACGAACCATTGTAGGAATCGGGGCTTGGCTGCGCTGATCTTCATCCCATTTCAACTTGCCCTCGTCGTAAACGGCATCCACAAAACGAATTTAATGTCTGGAAAGCGGAGCAAATGTAACACATGTAAATGAAGTTAAACAATTATACATTTTTTTCATCGGTGTGATTTTTCTTAAATCAAGGACTCCTTTACCGGCTACATCGGGTCATGTTTATTTCAAAGCTCTAAAACATTCCATCACCTTTCCATTTTATGCTGATTGAAGACATTTTACAGCAGAGTTATTCGTTTGAAGTCGCCGACCTTGTGGCCTGGTTTGTTTGAATTCGTAATCGACTAGAGTTTTTTCTTGTAATTTTGTCAGAGCTTAAAAGTTGTATATGTGGCAGAAAAAACCTTCTTCAGCAGGGCTTCAGGGTAGTGGCAGTTTATATCAGGAAGGTGAACAAAAAACACACAGTGATATTTTTGTTCAATAAGGGTTGAAATTAATTGCAGTTCGGCGATTTCTATTTCATAATACCCTCTTGTTTATAATACGCGCCCCAATTTTCGTTTGTAAATGCCACATTTTCTGTGTCCATATTGAAAGTTGATTCATTCAACTGCCGCATTTCAGCCCCTTTTGGGTGGCTTAACTAACTTTTCACTGATTTCTTTTCTGCTTAAAATTTTGATTTTCAGTAAAAAAAATACAGGAGAATCCTGGGACTTTAAACTTGACAAATGATTTTCCAGTCAGATTTACATTGTCTCAAACAGGCCATGTTTATTTTCCAGATCTGGATTGGATTTCATTGTGGGACTATCAGTTTTGCTTTCGTAGTTATACAGTAATGGATAAACATACCTTAAAAGAATGAAATATGAATTTTTTATAGTATTTTTTATACTTCTGTGGTTTTTCGTGTGATATCCTCGGAGAGAAGGGTGTACTTTCAATCATAAATCGAACAGATTCATGTAAGCAACTGAGTCTCAAGTTTCTTTTGATGTGGACGGCGGATGGGGGGAGTGGGGTAAGGGGTGATGCGGAATTTATAAAAATATTCTGCTGAGGTGAAACTTCCAGTTACCAAAAAACAGTACTCTTACATTCACAGTTTCATAACATCCTTGGACTCGTTCAAAATCGTCCCCACGAATAGAATCAAATCTTTGTGACGAATTTCCATGCCTTTACTGAACATCAGTTTGCTTATCTGCTTTGAATATCCAATTTTACTCAAAAAAATCCATTCCACCACGACAAGAAAGAATAGAGAAGTGGAATTTTAATAAAGCAGATTATTAAAATTATGCCATCAGCGACAGTGACCCTATTTTATTATTTTATTATTCGGTTGTAGGACAAAATGGCAACGGACAAATGGCAACGGATATAATGGCAAGTGGGCATAAAAGCAAGCGGACATAATGGCAAAGTGGTAAAGCGGACAAAATGGCAACTTAACAAAAAAAAAAAAAAAAAAAAAAAAAAAAAAAAAAAAAAAAAAGAAATGAAAATGAATAAAATAATGTTTGATTAACAAAACTACACAAAATCTGGTTCAGCGATGAATGCAAACGGTCAATAGCTCTTCGAAAACAAGCATTAAAACAGTTCATCAACTAGAACCTCATTTCGCCAGCGAAATGTTAAAGGGAAATGCAGGTATCTCTGCGCCATCTAGCGACCGAAATGCGCATTACATTGAATATCACTGAGTTTGAATCCATGTTTACATGTATAATTCTCTTATTGATACGGTGACATATATTTTTTATTTGCTTAAAACATTTCGTATGAGGTGGTCTTCAAACAGGGAAAAAATGAGGCAATTGTCAATTGTGGTTATGTGTGAATTTTGCATTTTTATTGAAATTTCTTGGTTTTCCCAATGGTTTCTATAGTAAAAGTACGCCACCTTTCAGTGCCTTTATTTCTCTTATAACATCGGTGACCCCCCCCCCCCCCCTCCCTTTTTTTTTTCTTTTCAATTTTTGAACGTTTACCCTGAAGGCATTAAACTGTGAAAGTATGAAGGAAATCTCAATTGTAGGTGAGATACCCGCATTTCCCTTTAAACACTTGACAAAAATTAAAACGCAGAAATACTTTCTTCAATGGGTTATTTCTTGAATAATATATTGCAAACAACACAGCTTGAATACGTCTTAAAACCGAGTAGGGTTTGGTTTTGTTGACTGAAGGTTTCATTGACTGATCGGGCATACGAGTGCTATCTGTTTACGCAGTGAGAGCTCGCACAAAACTGAGCAAATGTGTATTGTTCTATTCGCTTGCTTGCAAAAAATACACTCTTTTCACATGGCGTTTTAACAAAGAAAACGAAATCGAAGACGAAAATAAAAAGTGACATGCACACGTTCAGATCAAGCTCTTCATAAGTCCCAAGTTTCATGGTCGTAGGGCCCATAGTGTCAGAGAAGAAGAAGACACAAAACACAAAAAATCGGAAAAACTGTCAAGAAGAAAAAAAAGACGAATTTTGCTCGCACAAATTCATATAACCCTTGCAAGCCAAAGGCTTGTCAAGTGTTAAAAAGGACGAACGGCTGCTCGCACAAATTCAAATAACCCTTGCAAGCCAAAGGCTTGTCAAGTGTTAATTATCCCGACACCATTAGAAGAATGGAATATAAAAGGCTCAATGCGATCACTCTCAAGACTGTAAAACAAAGTGAAAGACGCTCATGGGAGGAGTTTGTTTCCAAGCTAAACGGGAAAACTTCATTAAAGAAAACGTGGGGTATGGTTAGGAAAATATCCGGCAAAGGCTGTCTAGGTCCAGTGAGCCACTTGCAAGCGAACAATACCACTATGACAGGAACAAAAGAAATATCTGACGACCTGGGAGAAACATTTGAACATAACTCATCCTCTAAACACTATGGCGAAGACTTTAGACGGCATAAGGGACTTAAAGAACGAAACAACATAAACTTTTCCTCGGACAATAATGAATCTTACAACTACGATTTCTCAATGAATGAACTCCGACAGGCCTTAGGCAAAACTCTCACGATTCCGCGGCTGGCTCAGATGACATACACTACCAGACCCTTAAACACTTGCCAAATAACAGCTTGGAAATACTTTTAGGTCTGGTTAACCAAGTCAGGAAATCTGGCAACTTTCCAGAAATATGGAGAGAAGCTTTTATCATACCGATACCTAAACCAAACAAAGACCCCACAAGCCCACAAAATTATAGACCAGTCTCCTTAGCAAGTTCGTTGTGTAAAACATTTGAACACATGATAGCTGACAGACTCACTTGGTATCTATAAAGCAACAATTTGTTTGTCGATATGCAGAGTGATTTTAGGAAACAAAAGTACCCTGGACCACCTTGTAAGATTAGAATCTTTTGTAAGAGAAGCCTTCATCAGTAACGAACATGTCGTCACTGTCTTCTTTGACTTGAAAAAGGCCTAGGACACTGCATGAAAGTACGCAGTATTGCCAGACTTCTTTGACTTCGGACTGCGAGGCCACCTACCTGAATTTATTAAAGCCTTTTTAGAGAACCGGGGTTTTTGGGTCAGACTACTTCGAACAAGAAGTTTTCTCCCTGGGATGCAGCCGTGCCATTCTTTTGTTCCTGCTAAAGATAAATAGCATCCGACATACCGTGAAACCGGGGATAGACAGCCTACTCTTTGTTGACGATTTCGTAGTATCTTGCAGAGGCAAGAGTATGAACCCAATACAGCGACGCTTGCAGCAGAACATACACTCACTGCAAACATGGGCTAACCAAAACGGTTTTAAATTCTCACAAACCAAAACAGCCTGCATGCATTTCTGCAATAAACGCAAGCAACACGACGATCCTGTTCTATACATTTCTGGCATTTAAATACCTGTTGGTAAAGAAAGCAAATTCCCGGGTTTACTCTTCGACTCCAAGCTAAGCTTTACCCCACAGATCAAACAACTCAAACGAAAATGTCAAAAAGCACTCATCCTCCTAAGAGTAATATCGGCCCGTGACTGGGGCGCAGATCGGGGAAAATAAACTTATGCGTTACCGAGCCTTGATACGGTCTAGATTAGATTATGGGAGCATTGTGTATGGATCAGCAAGACCGTCATACCTAAAAATGCTTGGCTCGATACAAAATCAGGGTTTACGTTTGTGCTTTTGGAACATCACCAGCAGAAAGCCTGCATGTGGAGACAAACGAGCAATCTCTTAGCGTTCGTCGAATTAAACTCGCCATGTAGTACGCAACAAAGCTTTATGCAAATAAAAAGAATCCCACGTACAACTCCGTCTTTGGATCAGATTTTTCCCGCTTCCATGAAAGAGGCCTCCATTCGGAGCAAGAGTTCTGCCTCACCTCCATAATGCTGACATTACCATAGAGTAAATTGCAAAATACAGAGTACCAAAAGTACCATAATGGAAACTCATCAAACCTGTGGTATTAAAGAACCTTTCGGTCAATGCAAAGGAAACAACTAGCCCCTTTCTATTTCGATCAAACTTTGCAGATTTAGGGAAGAATTTAAGGCTATCATTTCATCTATACGGACGGCTCAAAGCTCGACGATAAATGGGCTGCATCCGTTGTAACTGAAAACAACACCTTGAAAACAAGACTTCCAAATGGATCCTCTATTTTCTCAGCTGAAGTTAAAGCTCTCCATTTCGCCATTCAGAGAGTGAAGATAAGCCGATGCAAAACGTTTATGTTATACGTGGACTCGATGTCCGTCCTGCAATTAATTAAAAACCTACAAATTTCAAACCCTGTTATCCTTGACCTTCTGGAAAGGCATGCTGATGCCGGCAAAGCTAGCAAAGACATAGTGTTCTGCTTGGTTCCAAGTCATGTGGGAATCCGAGGAAACGCGATAGCCGACAAAGCTGCAAAAGAGGCTCTAAATGAAAATTATACTGATATGTCATACCAGCCTAAGATTTGAAATACCACATTACAAGATACACAGAAAGACTGGTAAGAAACCCCCCCCCTCCCCAAAAAAAAAAAAAAAAAACCGCCACTAAACAGTGTGCGAGATGAAATGGTTTATCGCAGAGGAAGAATAGGTCATACACATATCACCCACAAGCACTTTCTCAGAGATGAACCACCACCCGAGTGCCTTGGGTGTCAAAAACGTTTTACTGTAAAACATGATAAATTGTATTGATTTCGACGAGATACGCCCAAGACATTTAAAAGCGGACTCTTATGAAGCAGTAACGGTTGATGACACAATATGACCCGCTAAGGGTAGGCCATGTCTTTAAACAAATAATCAAACTAACTAACTACTTTGAATAAAATAATTATTACAACAGTATTGTATTTTTTTGTAACGATGCCCGCCTCCCACTAGTTAGATAGTTTAAAAAAAAGAACTGTCTCTCCGAACAAGGAGAGACATATAGTGTTTGTACGTTCTGTGTGTGTACAAATTTTGTCGCGAGTAGAACGAACGAGTGTGGTATGTGACGTCATCACGTAAAATATGTATACATTTTGTTCAATTTTTTGTGTGCAAAATATCTTGATAACGGAAAGTCGTATTGACTTCAAATTTTATATTGGTAATCCTTGAGTCAGTCCGACGACTGTATCAACTTTCAACGTATATGGCGAAATTAAGACAGGCTATGATGTCATTACGTTAAAATCTTGTGTGACATTTCTCAGCTGTTGAACATCGAAGAAAGTTTAAACTTGGTTTGTTATTTTGGTTGGTAGGTCGGAAAGTTTCTGTCAAATATTGTCGGAAGGAAACAGCATATGACGTCATCACGTAAAATATGCATAAAATTTGAACAAGATGGGTATTCCTTGCGTCAGTCGGGCGGATATTTCAACGCTTAACGCGTGTAATGAAATTAAGAAAGGCGCTGTACAACAAAAAAAAATTTCTGTAATTAAGCATAATATCGTAAGAGCGGAAAGTCGGATCTACTTTAACGTTGGTGTAGTTATTCCTTGAATAAGTCGAACGGTTTTGATAAAAGATTAACTAGTACAGAAAATTAAGAAAGGTGTATGACGTCATCACCCCCACCCCGCCTTCCCCGTTTTTGTTAACTAAGCATAGTTGTTAACTACGCTGGGGATTTCAGCGCTTTCCGGAAGGTACTTGAATGTTCAAGCATTCTTTAGATAGCTTGAAAACAGTGGCAACATTACTATCGATCCATGGCTATTTTTTAGATTGCCTGTAAGTGATCTTTTGTGCATTACTTACCCCTACAGCTATTACGTAACGTGTCACTGAGGGTCAGTGTCAGTTATGGTGCATTGTGAAGTCAATATCCCTCTTCCGTCCCACCGAGGTCAGTCATCTGTTGCACAGTTTTAAAGAATGACTTTCTATTGCCTTTTGGCAGATGGGAATATACGAAGACAAGGTAATATGACAGGAAGCTAGTTTGTACCATTGGTATCCTTTGGTAATCCAAGGCTTCTTTTTAAGATAAGGGCGAAAATAACTGAATAAAAATAGTGAATGACATAAAGGGGAGATGGCTTGCAAACAAAATATTCATAATATTTGCTGACCCATTGCCCAATGCAAATCGGTCAGTACGCTGAGGCTGTACTGTGAGCTGTTATAGTGTGTGCCTTACATGGGTTTTAATCTTTTTGCATATAAAATGCAAGTGAATTTCAGAACAAATTAGAGGTGGATCAACTAGACATGCTACAATACGTCTCTGATGACCGGAATAAAAAAGGATTCGTACTGAAAGAACTTGCAACATCATGCGAATTCAATAACTATGGGTATTGAACATCCCAAAGTGTAATTAAATGTAACAAATTATATGCAACTGTAAGGGAGCTCAGAGAATGACGTGAATACTGTATGTATTGGCTGATACGTAATTGCTTCGCTTGGGAATTAGTGGCCACCAAGACATGCTACACAAGTCTTGTACGACAACTCTACAGTGCTTTGGAACAATTGAGTAAGCCGTACATGGACATTATACAGATACATTTTACTGATTAAAAGTACGCCAGTGCGCTATAGCTAACTATCCGGATGCGCGCAAAACCACACGCGCATTCAAGCGTTACGTGAAAGATGAGGTGGGAGAGGCTAGGGAGGGAGTTGTAGGCAGGAAAAAAGAAGTGCGCGTCGTTTCTTGGTCTCCAAAGCAGCACTTGCGAACACCTCCTTCGTGTTAATAGCTCTTCCGTAGCACTTACCTTGAGAGTCAATCACACTGCTCTAATTATCTCCGACAAAAATCATTTACCACTTTTCTTTGGTGTGATTCTATTTTAAGTGAAGTAAACTGAGCCATTATTTTTTTAAGCAAATTGATTGCAGAGCTGGGTGTTTTTGTGCATTCACAGCATTGTTCTCCGCGCCACTTAGAGCTCGAATTCAGCGAGTGAAAAGGAAGTCTAGTATTTTTCTTGTATTTGCATTTTAAAAATTGACTGTTAGATTTTCAAGTTCTAACTCTCGCAAAACCTCTCGGCACAAGAATGAAACGACAGGGTTTTTATGCCTTCTTCATCTTATAAGATAAGATAAGATATCATTTTATTTCGAAACTTGCAACCGTTAAGGTTGAATTGCGTTCGAAAATACAGGGTAAATATTCGACGGATATTGTGAACACTTATCAAATGTTTCAAAATATCTGTTGTTATCTGTTGTTCTCGTTGTTAGTTGCTCGGTATTCATTATTTTTAAGTTTAAGAATTTCACGCTGTCTATAGGCTAAAATATAAAGTCAATGAACGTTGAACAGCGAGAAGGGGATGAAGGAATTTTTGCATCGCCTTGTGTTTACGTTTGGGATTGGGTATTGTTTGGCTGTCCTCAGTGTGTACGATGACTGTCTAGGGCTTGGTAGAAGTTTATTTATTTTGTTGGTGCTAGCTTGAATTTTCTTGAAGAATTTTTTACAGATATCTCTTCTTCTTCCTCTTCTTTATCTCCGTTTTCTTCTTCTGCTTCTTTCTTGTACTCTTCTCTTTTGCATTCTTCTTCAGAACCCTTCCTTTGGTCCTCATGATTTTCTGTTCTTAGTTATTGTAGATAGGCGTGTGGATCTTTCTCCTTTATCAGGAACGGAATCTACGTGCTTGAACACGGTAAAGATATCGCACACTTTCTTGTCAAGTGTGTTTCTTCTTCTGCTTCTTTCTTGTACTCTTCTCTTTTGCATTCTTCTTCAGAACCCTTCCTTTGGTCCTCATGATTTTCTGTTCTTAGTTATTGTAGATAGGCGTGTGGATCTTTCTCCTTTATCAGGAACGGAATCTACGTGCTTGAACACGGTAAAGATATCGCACACTTTCTTGTCAAGTGTGTATCTTCTCGTCTGTTTGTTTGTCTTTATCCTTATTTCAACACTTTCTGCTGATTTGCAAAGAATATAATTGCAAAACGTGTATTGTACGAGTCTGCGGTTTTGTTTAAGTCGTCATCATTCATCATGAGTTCCAAAAAATCCTTGCTGGAATTGGAACTGATGAAGTATATATCACGCGTGCAGCCCTGCCCTGGCGTAAAATGTGAAGCCTGAATAAAGAACAGTATTACCTGCCATCTGTCATCGGAAGTGCGAAAAACCTGCTGCCAAATTTAACTTTATTTAAAACAGTGTAGACTCATTCTAGGTGGAAGGTGTCAGTGATATTCGCTGCTGAATCGACCATAACATTGTAGTCTTCTTGATTTCTTACAACACTCAAACGGAAGGCCCGCAGGCTTAGAAGCTCATAGAATGAATTGGAGATCTGTTTGACATGGTCATTAAAAAAATGGGCGTTTTTGCCTTCTTTTCATCGGGATGCTACTGCCATGTGGTACAGTGTATGTACATATGTGTGTGAATTTAAAAATATTTAAATCTGCTGTGAATGTACCTCATGTCTTCCCGTGGGCAGTCGTTTTTCTTAAATGTGTTTAAATTTTAAGTGAGTTTTGAGATCCTAAAAAGTCGTAGATTGACAGTCAAAAATGACATTTTTATGCCCTATCCCAGTTACCTGATTGGGAAGAGCTGGTAGGTGGAACATCGGTGCAGCGTTAGTGAGAATTCATTTTGGCGCAGGACATTTTTTGAAGGTCTTCCTTAGTGATTCGTTCTTTTGTGCCACTGGTTTGTTTTAACGACAGAGCGCAAGACAGGCGGTTACCACCGAGTCGGATCAGCGAGTAATAAGTCAGTAGTCGCTCGTTCAATGCACTCGCCACGTTACTGTACGTCTTACAATACAATAATGTACTGGTTAAGTACAGTTGTGTAAGAGCGCGCTGTGAAATTTTTGTATGTTAAAATGAGCCTGATTAAAAACATCAGAGTGCACATTTACGAACGCATCAAGCAAATAAGAATCCCAAGATTTTTTGTTGAAACCAAATATAGTGCAGTCGACAAAATGAGTCTAAATACAGAGAATCATAGAAGTTTAATTGTCCTGCATTAGTTTATTACTGCAGTGACTGACTATATTGCCTTTTTCGCAAGTAACAAAAACGTGAATTCTTAGTTGTTTAATGTATTCTTATTTTAAATAAAAGAGTGTTTACAAAAGAAACGCCGTTCTTATGCTACGTTTGTTTTTCTGATTACAGGTAAGAGCCGCTTCCAAGATGTCTCAAAATTTCATGGTAACCTTTTGTGCAGTTAAAGTGGAGAAGAGTAAACCAGTCGGAGTGAACGAAAAGAACTAGTCTTTAATGAGAACACAGTGGCGTGTAAGGGTACACAGTTACGTAGTAAAGGACTTGACCGTATGACACAATGCGCTCTTGTCTTTCTCGGTATAATTTCTTTGTTATTAATTTCTTTATTATTAACACTTTGCAAGTCGAAGACCTGCAGAGAGTATATTGAAGTTGTACGGGGCCATTGTTTCGGGTCTTCTCTCTCTCTGTCTCTCTCTCTCTCTTCTTTCTGATTCGCCAAAATTGACCGAAATATTGGCGAAAAAGCAATTTTTCGGAAAAATCTTAAGTAGAGCGAGGAAAATAACCTCACTGCCTTGTAATTTTATGTAATAGTGGCACACATTACTACCTCTCTGGGGATTATTTTTTTTGGCACCTCCCCAAAAATAACGGAAATATTGGTCAAAACGCGAATCAAACGTATGTCATCCTATGCCTTCATTGGAAGTCTGCACACAAGTATCCAGCTGGCTGTTACTTTAGCCATTCGCCAGAATTGGTCGAAATATTGGCGATATTTTTTTGGACAATCTTAAGTAACTCCATGGAAAATAGCCTAACTCTCTAAAAACTTTAAGTATAGGTAGCAAGAATTACTGCGTGCCTGTCCATTACTTTTTTGGTGATTGGCCAAAGATTTGGCAGAAACATTGGCGAAAAACCAAAGAAATTCAGGAAAATCTTAACTCACAACACAGAAATATCCTTAGTGTCTTCAGATTTTGGTTAAAGGTAGTGGTCATTTGTACTTACCAAGTTATTGCTGTTTTTGCGTAATTCGAGGAAAAAATGGCAGAAATATTTTCGAAAAACCAATTCTTACTAAAATCGTTGCTAACGCTAGAGATATCATGTTAAATTCTTAAAACTTTGAATTATCGAAGCAGAAAGTAGTATCAGCTGGCTATAACTTTGTTGGTGGTTCGCCAAAAAATATTATTGCAAACGCAACTGGCTCTAGTTATTCGGCCTTAATCTCTTAAGGTCTGATTCGGGCAGGCTTTTGTACCCACGTAGCTACAGTGTATTATTATTATTATTTTTTTGTGATTCGCCTAAAATTTGTGGAAATATTAGCCAGAAACAATTTTCATGAAAGCGCATCTCCTCTTAGAATGTAAAGGGAAAGAGTCTTAAAATATTGATTGAAGGTAGTGATAAATATGTCCTGGCTATTACTTTTTTTTTTTGGGGGGGGGGGGGCGATTAGAAAAAAACAGGTGGCTCTTACTTTTTTGTTTGGCGATTCGCCAGAAACTGGCCGATGTATTGGCGATAAACCATTTTTGCATTAAATATTGACTGACAACAGGTGCATGGCTTTACTGTCTTCAGATGCATAGCCTTACTGTCTTGAAATTTGGGTTACAGTTTATACTTATGTGTGATAAATCTTAACATCAGCATTCGGGAGCTGGGCCATTGTCCATGGACAATCTTGTTTTCGTACGGTTTTTAGCCCAGCTTACGTTAAACGTAAGCTGGGGTATTCCTATCGGTTTGCGGGCGGTGTCCGTTAGTTAGTTAGTTAGTTAGTTAGTTAGTTAGTTAGTTAGTTAGTTAGTTGTTTATTTAGTAAACTTTGGTTCAAAATGCATCTCCTCCTACAATTTTGATCCGATGTCATTTATTTTTGGTGTGAGGTATCCCTAAGGGGTCGTGCATACGGCTTGTGCTTTTCTAGTCGATCGGGTGATTTTTGAATTTTTGGCGAATTTTTAAAGAAAAAATTTTAAAATGTATCTCCTCCTACATTTTTGACCCGATGTCATTTATTTTTGGTATGAGGCACCCCTAAAGGGTCGTGCATACGGCTTGTGCTTTTTTAGTCGATCGCGCAATTTTTGTATTTTTGGGGAATTTTTAAAGCAAAATTTTCGAAAATAATTCAAAATGCATCTACTCCTACAATTTTGAGTCGATATCATTTATTTTTGGTGTGAGGCATCCCTAAGGAGTCGTGCATACGGCTTGTGCTTTTTTAGTCGATCGGGTGATTTTTGAATTTTAGGGGAATTTTTAAAGAAAAAAATTGAAAATGTGTCTCCTCCTACATTTTTGACCCGATGTGATTTATTTTTGGTATGAGGCATCCCTAAAGTGTCGTGCATACGGCTTGTGCTTTTCTAGTCGACCGGGTGATTTTTTAATTTTTGGGGAATTTTTGAAGAAAAAAATTTAAAATGTATCTCGTCCTACATTTTTTATCCGATGTCTTTTTTTTTTTTAGCCCAGTTTGCTTTTTAGCCAACAGGGCTATACAGATGGGGGCAAGTATCGTCCGTCTGTCCGTCCGTCTGTCCGTCCCGCGACCGTTAAAAGTGGAATAAATTTTTTATTTTTTATCCGATTCTTACCAAATTTTAAACACGAGTTCCTAACCCTTTACTGCATTAGGAAATATTTTTATTTTTGCGGTTTAAACCATTTTTGGTGATTTTATTGCCAATTTGGGCAAAATACGAAAAAACCTATCTAGTCCCTAATTTTTCATCGGAAGATTCCGAAATTTTTTATGAAGAAACTAGGACTAAGGGGTAAAAAAAGTACTTTTTTCGATTTTTGAATTTCGCCTTATTTTTGAATCTACTGAGCTTCAAAGTTTGCAACTTCTAAAAATTGACAAATTTCCAATTTTTTTTTTCTGAACAAAGTAGTTAAAGTGGAATATCGTTTTTATTTTTTATCCGATTCGTACCAAATTTTTTACACGAGTTTTTAACCTTCTACTGCATTAGGATTTTTTTTATTTTTTGGTTTAAACCATTTTTGGCGATTTTATTGCCAATTTGGGCAAAATACGAAAAAACCTATCTAGTCCCTCATTTTTCATCGGAAGATTCCGAAATTTTTCATGAAGAAACTAGAACTAAGGGGTGAAAAAAGTTGTTTTTTCGATTTTTGAATTTCGCCTTATTTTTGAATCTACTGAGCTTCAAAGTTTGCAACTTCTAAAAATTGGCAAATTTCCATTTTTTTTTCTTAACAAAGTAGTTAAAATGGAATATCTTTTTTATTTTTCATCCGATTCGTACCAAATTTTAAACGCGAGTTTTTAACCTTCTACTGCATTAGGAATTTTTTTTTATTTTTTGGTTTAAACCATTTTTGGCGATTTTATTGCCGATTTGGGCAAAATACGAAAAAATCTATCTAGTCCCTCATTTTTCATCGGAAGATTCCGAAATTTGTTATGAAGAAACTAGAACTAAGGGGTGAAAAAAGTACATTTTTCGATTTTTGAATTTCGCCTTATTTTTGAATCCACTGAGCTTCGAAGTTTGCAGCTTTTAAAAAATTGGAAATTTCCATTTTTCTTCTTAAAAAAGCAAAGTTTCAATTTGCAGAGGGGCACAATATGTTACATGCAAGTACTTTTGGTTGGACTTTTCAGTAATTTTGTTGTCAGTAGGTCATTTCTATGATATTTTCAAGTGGGCGATAATAGGGAATATTGAGCGATAAAGCAAGAAAGTTGTAATTTTCGCTTTAAAAGTGCAGGGATCAATTCTATGTCCCGAAATTATGATAAATATGATATTTTTCGGATGGGCGATAATAGGGAATATTGGTCGATACTGCAAGAAAGTTGTAATTTTCGCTTTTAATGTGCAGGAAACAATTCTAGGACCCGAAAATATGATAAATATAATATTTTTCGGTTGGGCGATAATAGGGAACATTTTGCGATAATGCAAGAAAGTTGTAATTTTCGCTTTAAAAGAGCAGGAATCAATTCTATGACCCGAAAATATGATAAATGTGATATTTTTCGTGTGGGCGATAATAGGGAGCATTGGACGATAATGCAAGAAAGTTGTAATTTTCGCTTTAAAAGTGCAGGGATCAATTCTATGACCCGAAAATATCATAAATGTGATATTTTTCGGGTAGGCGATAATAGGCAATATTGGGCGATAATGTAAAAAAAATTGTAATTTTCGCTTTAAAAGTGCAGGAATCAATTCTGTGACCCGAAAATATGATAAATGTGATATTTTTCGTGTTGGCGATAATAGGGAACATTGGGCGATAATGCAAGAAAGTTGTAATTTTCGCTTTAAAAGTGCAGGAATCAATTCTGTGACCCGAAAATATGATCAGTGTGATATTTTACGGGTGGGCGATAACAGGGAATATTGGGCGATAAAGCAAGAAAGTTGTAATTTTCTCTTTAAAAGTGCAGGAAACAATTCTAGGACCCGAAAATATGATAAATATAATATTTTTCGTGTGGGCGATAATAGGGAACATTGGGCGATAATGTAAGAAAGTTGTAATTTTCGCTTTAAAAGAGCAGGAATCAATTCTATGACCCGAAAATATGATAAATGTGATATTTTTCGTGTGGGCGATAATAGGGAACATTAGGCGATAATGCAAGAAAGTTGTAATTTTCGCTTTAAAAGTGCAGGAATCAATTCTGTGACCCGAAAATATGATCAATGTGATATTTTACGGGTGGGCGATAACAGGGAATATTGGGAGATAAAGCAAGAAAGTTGTAATTTTCGCTTTAAAAGTGCAGGAAACAATTGTAGGACCCGAAAATATGATAAATATAATATTTTTCGTGTGGGCGATAATAGGGAACATTGGGCGATAATGTAAGAAAGTTGTAATTTTCGCTTTAAAAGAGCAGGAATCAATTCTATAACCCGAAAATATGATAAATATGATATTTTTCGGATGGGCGATAATAGGGAATATTGGGCGATAATGCAAGAAAGTTGTAATTTTCGCTTTAAAAGTGCAGGGATCAATTATATGTCCCGAAAATATGAAAAATATGATATTTTTTGGATGGGCGATAATAGGGAACATTGGGCGATAATGCAAGAAAGTTGTAATTTTCGCTTTAAAAGTGCAGGAATCAATTCTATGACCCGAAAATATGATAAATGTGATTTTTTTGTGTGGGCGATAATAGGGAGCATTGGGCGATAATGCAAGAAAGTTGTAATTTTCGCTTTTAAAGTGCAGGAATCAATTCTGTGACCCGAAAATATGATCAATGTGATATTTTTTTACGGGTGGGCGATAACAGGGAATATTGGGCGATAAAGCAAGAAAGTTGTAATTTTCGCTTTAAAAGTGCAGGAAACAATTCTAGGACCCGAAAATATCATAAATATAATATTTTTCGTGTGGGCGATAATAGGTAACATTTGGCGATAATGTAAGAAAGTTGTAATTTTCGCTTTAAAAGAGCAGGAATCAATTCTATAACCCGAAAATATGATAAATGTGATATTTTTCGGATGGGCGATAATAGGGAACATTGGGCGATAATGCAAGAAAGTTGTAATTTTCGCTTTAAAAGTGCAGGAATCAATTCTATGACCCGAAAATATGATAAATGTGATATTTTTCGGGTGGGCGATAATAGGGAATATTGGGCGATAATGTAAGAAAATTGTAATTTTCGCTTTAAAAGTGCAGGAATCAATTCTGTGACCCGAAAATATGATAAATATGATATTTTTCGGATGGTCGATAATAGGGAACATTGGGCGATAGTGCAAGAAAGTTGTAATTTTCGCTTTAAAAGTGCAGGAATCAATTCTGTGACCCGAAAATATGATCAGTGTGATATTTTACGGGTGGGCGATAACAGGGAATATTGGGCGATAAAGCAAGAAAGTTGTAATTTTCGCTTTAAAAGTGCAGGAAACAATTCTAGGACCCGAAAATATGATAAATATAATATTTTTCGTGTGGGCGATAATAGGGAGCATTGGGCGATAATGTAAGAAAGTTGAAAATTTTCGCTTTAAAAGAGCAGGAATCAATTCTATGACCCGAAAATATGATAAATGTGATATTTTTCGTGTGGGCGATAATAGGGAACATTGGGCGATAATGCAAGAAAGTTGTAATTTTCGCTTTAAAAGTGCAGGAATCAATTCTGTGACCCGAAAATATGATCAATGTGATATTTTACGGGTGGGCGATAACAGGGAATATTGGGCGATAAAGCAAGAAAGTTGTAATTTTCTCTTTAAAAGTGCAGGAAACAATTCTAGGACCCGAAAATATGATAAATATAATATTTTTCGTGTGGGCGATAATAGGGAACATTGGGCGATAATGTAAGAAAGTTGTAATTTTCGCTTTAAAAGAGCAGGAATCAATTCTATAACCCGAAAATATGATAAATATGATATTTTTCGGATGGGCGATAATAGGGAATATTGGGCGATAATGCAAGAAAGTTGTAATTTTCGCTTTAAAAGTGCAGGGTCAATTATATGTCCCGAAAATATGAAAAATATGATATTTTTTGGATGGGCGATAATAGGGAACATTGGGCGATAATGCAAGAAAGTTGTAATTTTCGCTTTAAAAGTGCAGGAATCAATTCTGTGACCCGAAAATATGATCAATGTGATATTTTACGGGTGGGCGATAACAGGGAATATTGGGCGATAAAGCAAGAAAGTTGTAATTTTCGCTTTAAAAGTGCAGGAAACAATTCTAGGACCCGAAAATATGATAAATATAATATTTTTCGTGTGGGCGATAATAGGGAACATTGGGCGATAATGTAAGAAAGTTGTAATTTTCGCTTTAAAAGAGCAGGAATCAATTCTATAACCCGAAAATATGATAAATATGATATTTTTCGGATGGGCGATAATAGGGAATATTGGGCGATAATGCAAGAAAGTTGTAACTTTCGCTTTAAAAGTGCAGGGATCAATTATATGTCCCGAAAATATGAAAAATATGATATTTTTTGGATGGGCGATAATAGGGAACATTGGGCGATAATGCAAGAAAGTTGTAATTTTCGCTTTAAAAGTGCAGGAATCAATTCTATGACCCGAAAATATGATAAATGTGATATTTTTCGTGTGGGCGATAATAGGGAGCATTGGGCGATAATGCAAGAAAGTTGTAATTTTCGCTTTTAAAGTGCAGGAATCAATTCTGTGACCCGAAAATATGATCAATGTGATATTTTTTTACGGGTGGGCGATAACAGGGAATATTGGGCGATAAAGCAAGAAAGTTGTAATTTTCGCTTTAAAAGTGCAGGAAACAATTCTAGGACCCGAAAATATCATAAATATAACATTTTTCGTGTGGGCGATAATAGGTAACATTGGGCGATAATGCAAGAAAGTTGTAATTTTCGCTTTAAAAGAGCAGGAATCAATTCTAGGACCCGAAAATATGATAAATGTGATATTTTTCGGATGGGCGATAATAGGAAACATTGGGCGATAATGCAAGAAAGTTGTAATTTTCGCTTTAAAAGTGCAGGAATCAATTCTATGACCCGAAAATATGATAAATGTGATATTTTTCGGGTGGGCGATAATAGGGAATATTGGGCGATAATGTAAGAAAATTGTAATTTTCGCTTTAAAAGTGCAGGAATCAATTCTGTGACCCGAAAATATGATAAATATGATATTTTTCGGATGGTCGATAATAGGGAACATTGGGCGATAGTGCAAGAAAGTTGTAATTTTCGCTTTAAACGTGCAGGAATCAATTCTGTGACCCGAAAATATGATCAGTGTGATATTTTACGGGTGGGCGATAACAGGGAATATTGGGCGATAAAGCAAGAAAGTTGTAATTTTCGCTTTAAAAGTGCAGGAAACAATTCTAGGACCCGAAAATATGATAAATATAATATTTTTCGTGTGGGCGATAATAGGGAGCATTGGGCGATAATGTAAGAAAGTTGTAATTTTCGCTTTAAAAGAGCAGGAATCAATTCTATGACCCGAAAATATGATAAATGTGATATTTTTCGTGTGGGCGATAATAGGGAACATTGGGCGATAATGCAAGAAAGTTGTAATTTTCGCTTTAAAAGTGCAGGAATCAATTCTGTGACCCGAAAATATGATCAATGTGATATTTTACGGGTGGGCGATAACAGGGAATATTGGGCGATAAAGCAAGAAAGTTGTAATTTTCGCTTTAAAAGTGCAGGAAACAATTCTAGGACCCGAAAATATGATAAATATAATATTTTTCGTGTGGGCGATAATAGGGAACATTGGGCGATAATGTAAGAAAGTTGTAATTTTCGCTTTAAAAGAGCAGGAATCAATTCTATAACCCGAAAATATGATAAATATGATATTTTTCGGATGGGCGATAATAGGGAATATTGGGCGATAATGCAAGAAAGTTGTAATTTTCGCTTCAAAAGTGCAGGGATCAATTATATGTCCCGAAAATATGATAAATGTGATATTTTTCGTGTGGGCGATAATAGGGAGCATTGGGCGATAATGCAAGAAAGTTGTAATTTTCGCTTTTAAAGTGCAGGAATCAATTCTGTGACCCGAAAATATGATCAATGTGATATTTTACGGGTGGGCGATAACAGGGAATATTGGGCGATAAAGCAAGAAAGTTGTAATTTTCGCTTTAAAAGTGCAGGAAACAATTCTAGGACCCGAAAATATCATAAATATAATATTTTTCGTGTGGGCGATAATAGGTAACATTGGGCGATAATGTAAGAAAGTTGTAATTTTCGCTTTAAAAGAGCAGGAATCAATTCTATAACCCGAAAATATGATAAATGTGATATTTTTCGGATGGGCGATAATAGGGAACATTGGGCGATAATGCAAGAAAGTTGTAATTTTCGCTTTAAAAGTGCAGGAATTAATTCTGTGACCCGAAAATATGATAAATGTGATATTTTTCGGGTGGGCGATAATAGGGAATATTGGGCGATAATGTAAGAAAATTGTAATTTTCGCTTTAAAAGTGCAGGAATCAATTCTGTGACCCGAAAATATGATAAATATGATAAATATGATATTTTTCGGATGGTCGATAATAGGGAACATTGGGCGATAGTGCAAGAAAGTTGTAATTTTCGCTTTAAAAGTGCAGGAAACAATTCTATGACCCGAAAATATGATAAATGTGATATTTTTCGTGTGGGCGATAATAGGGAACATTGGGCGATAATGTAAGAAAGTTGTGATTTTCGCTTTAAAAGTGCAATAATCAATTCTATGACCCGAAAATATGATAAATATGATATTTTTCGTGTCGGCGATAATAGGGAACATTGGGCGATAATGCAGGAATCAATTCTATGACCCGAAAATATGATAAATGTGATATTTTTCGGGTGGGCGATAATAGGGAATATTGGGCGATAATGCAAGAAAGTTGTAATTTTCGCTTTAAAAGTGCAGGAAACAATTCTAGGACCCGAAAATATGATAAATATAATATTTTTCGGGTGGGCGATAATAGGGAACATTGGGCGATAATGTACGAATATTGTGACCCGTGCATCAAGACAACCTAAGGAAACTTGTCCAAAATAAGTACGAAAGTAAAATAAACATGCGCATTGGTCTGGAATAAGAACCGCGCATTAATCTTTATTAAGTTAAATAAACATGTGCACTGTTCCAAAATGAGAGCCGCGCATCAACGCAAATTAAATAAACATGCGCACTTGTCTGAATTAGAACCGCGCATCGAGGCAAGTTACATAAATATGCGCACTGGTCCGAAATGCGAGCGTTGTTTGAAGGTATCTATGGCAATGTATCCAGTCTACCAGATATACAAAAAATCTGTTCCCAATTTTTCTTGGAAAGAAATCTTTGTATGCATTTATCGGTCTATGTTCTGGTTCGGTGCTAAATTAATTATTGAGCTAGCTCTTTGCCGTCTCATCTTTTGAAGCTTGATATTTCAGGGAAATTCCTTCGCTCATGCACGCTGGAATGGGTCTTATTGCTTTTCGTAAGCTGGGACTTTGTCCTTGGACAAACTTGTTGCTGAGTAACAACCAACAACGTTTTCCGCTTTCGAAGAAATTAATGCCGTTACTGATGTGAAAGAACAAGACAGTCTTGGAATTGGATCTCACTGCTGGAAAAACAACTTAAACTGTGGCGTCACTAGTGGAAAAAAATGTAAAGAGGGACCGACGATTCATTATGCGGAAGAAATGAATTGAACTTAAAGTGAAGACAAAACTTTCAATGGCACTAGGGAATCTATTATTTTAGAGTGGTGCCCCCTCCCAGCAAACATTAAGACGTCAGAATGACGTCGGGTCGACGTTGTGACCCGACGTTTCCGACGTCGGACTGACGTGCCGGTTTTGGTTGCATATGAAATGGAACTGACGTCGGGTTTTCAACGTCAGAATGACGTCGGGTTCCGACCTAAATCCGACGTCGGAATTAAGTCGGTTTTAGGTTGTATATGAAATTGGAACCGACGTCGGATTCCAACCTGAAACTGACTGGAGTTACATAATTAATAGATAATTAATTATTCAAATGCTGTTGTGAAATACATACGAAAGCATTTTCCATGTACATTTTTACAATCTAGGAAGAAAAATACCGACGCGCCATCAAAATTCTAAAATTTTCATGTAAAAATTACGTTTTTTCTTCCTCTTTTTCAAAATGACTTCCATTTCCGGTGAGCGATAATAATGTTCATCGCTTTTTGGTCTTTTTTGCAACGTCGGAATGATGTCAGAAAACAGACGTCGCCTCGACGTCGGAATAAAGTCGGGTTTGGGGTATTAGGTCAGAATATAGTTGTGAAGTCGTCGCGACCAAAATACAACCTTTTTTCAACCAAAAAAGACGTCGGTTGTTTGCTGGGCTGCTCTGTGAACTAACAAACGTGATGTCCTATGTGACGTCAACACGAGCACGTGACTTACCTTACATTCCAAAACGAGGCTTACATACAACATATATACCAATATACTTTTGACACATTTCGAAGCAAACATATGTTAAATATTGTCATTAAGGAATTAAGTAAGATTTCTTTTTTAAATTTTGTTTGTCTCATTGCAGTACATTAGCTCAATTAAACCAAGGCTGCTCTAGAAAGGTGTCGTTGAATGGTGTTTTTGTTGAGTGGCGCGTGTTGGCAGCTATAAGGCGATGGCAGATCGTATAATACTTTGTTGCCTTACTCCAGCCGCACTCAGCCGCCCCCTGTGAAAGTTCTCGAGGTGAAAGGGTCCTTCATGATGCCAAGTCTTAACTCCTCAAATAATGACTTGCCTTGGAAACACCAGCCGACAAGTGATTTGCTTAACCTGTTGGAAAAAAGGTTTAAGAGGTTTTTTTTCACCATAGTGGTGTGGATATACATTACTTGCTTAACTTATGTGCACTGTATGCCTTCTGCTTGACTGCTAACTCGCCGACAGAAAGCAAGGAAAGGGTGCCATGATTTCGGACTAGATCATTGGGAAAGAAAACTCTGGCTGCGCGGCGGTGCATTTTGCCATTAAATCACTGCTTATCCGCCCGCGGTCTGTGTTTTTGTTGTATATATATATTTATTTATTGGCCTTTTGTAGCAGTTTAGGCAGGAGCAGAAATGAACTAAAAAGCAAGCTTCCTATAAATTTGGAATCGCAATAATTTTCTAGCCTCTAACGTTTTGATTGTGATATTATATCGGAATTGGCTTTGTTTTTATGTTCCCATTTCATTTTTGAAATTGTGTTGTCAGCAAAAAAAAAAAAAAAAAAAAAATCAAAGGAAAGTCAGGAAGAGCTTAAGGCCTTCTCTGAGTAATTGTACGGTCAAGTGATAAAATGTGCTGCTATCTAAAGGAGTGACAGGTCACTCCACGGGGTTTTCTCATCATCAGCATACCCGCAAGGTTTCTCGTGAACGTCATCGTGACGTTAGTGACAGCTTTGTGACGATGCTCATCTTTTTTTTTTTACCCAGCAGTATTCACACGAGCAACCAAGTTCTTGGCAACACAATTCCGCCATGTAAACCAGCCGAAGACAGAAAATAATTTCCGCTTTATCTGAATGTTGTTAACACAGTGTTTGATAAAAAAAGTGATAATGTTCTGTCAGATATCGGAGGCGAATGCACTCGCTGTGCGGTCTAATTCTCATGCAAATACACCCAGGTTGTGTCTATCCCTGCAGACTTAAGCAAACTTAATTGCCTGCCAGCGAAAACAAATTCGCCTTTTAATTTGAGTTGTTTCTATAGGAAATCTCATAATTAAGATTCATTGAATCAACAGTGGCTTACTGTTGTGCTGGTTTTGGTGTTGTTTTTGCCATTCCACTTGTATGTACGGAAAAAATACAGCAGATATCCCACGTGTCTTCCGTTCTTTGCTTTAGTTGTGGGGGACTGACTTTCTGTCGGACAAAAAGATCCCATTTCTCTCCTTGACATGCTGTATTATTTACACTTTACGCTTAGAAGACTAAGTACCTTTTACAAACAAGCAAATGGGACATACATCTCATTTCTGGACCGTTGTTTAGTCCCCACAGACAGAACCTGTGGGGAATATATGCGACCGACCGCGTGTCCGTCTGTCTGTCGGTCTGTTTTATTTAAAATCTGAGTGGTTCGCAGGCGGATTTCAGCGAATTTCATGCGTGAGACTTTTGTCATGGTTGCAAGAAAAAAATACCACCACCCACACACACTGAAAGGAGTAGAATATTACTCTTTTTGGTCCTTCATTTATTATGTTGGTGACCACTGTTTTGCGCTAAGCAAGCTGAAATAAGTTAGATTTGAGTCTTTTCAGTAAAAAATTCTTTTTGGCACCTACTTTTTGGACTGTTCTGTGATTTATGCTTCATTTTGACATATTGCTTACATATCCGGAAATGTTCTTTGACTGTTATAATCAACTATGATTTATGGTGAAACGGTGGAATAAAAGTGTGTGATCGAATACCGTGAAGAATGCTTCCTAATGAATTAGCCGAGGTGTGAAACACAAGGATGTGCAAGCCAGTGCTAAGTCGGTTCAAAAGAAAGCCAGGCATTCCGAAGCAGTTGTTTTAGCAGGGGCAGCAGTCATAGCTTGTCGTTGGAATTCTGACAAGGCTTCCGTAGGCGTAAAGCTTCATCTAGTTATTGACAGTCTCAGTTAAAAATATAAAGAGATATTAGTAATGTGTATCGATGATCAACGACGTGCATCATGATAGAAAAATCCGATTTTTTTATGCCATCTTGGCAGATTTAGGGCGATCCGATTGAATCATATGAAAATTCCCCACAGAAACTTGAATTAAACGGTGAGAGTAGTGCAGCCTCCTTTGGATCGGTTTGTGTATGAAGTGAAAGTTGGCCCGTGTTGGATGAGGTCTCTTTACATATTCCGTGTCAGACAGACTGGCAAATAGCCACACCAGTGCAAGAAAACAACGGTTCTGTGACTCACTACCCTGTGCTATTTGGCGTTAAAATTGTGGTTTTATTGGCAATCACAGCCTCCTCAATTGTGTGCTCACATCTCGTTTAAAGAAAATTTGCAAAGTTAATTATATGTTATTGCATTACTTGGCTACAGAGCCGGTAACAAGAAACTGATTACTTTTCACAATCTGTCCCAATAAGCTGTGAATGACATTTTCGCGACTAGGTATTGGAAATATGAAACTCACTTTTCGAGAATTCCGACCATCGTGTGATTTACAGATTACTTAGTTTTCCTCATGATTTTTGCACAAGCTTACTGCGAGGTAGCTGAATTTTCTCATATAGGTGTGTATGCTGTACGTTGCTTAGGTCGTTAATAAAATCTTCTAAAGTCGTTATGTCGTGTTCTGTTATGGCACAGATGAATTTTAACGAAACTATCATTTATTTTGGAGCGAATTATTCGGTCGTTGGTGTTTTCCCTTAAATTTGCCTGGGCATTGTTATCTGATGGCTGTCATGTTTACTAACTTAGGGATTTACGTTACGTGTTTAACACTTTAGGGATTTACGTTACGTTTTTTAACACTTTCCCGGAGGGGTTACGTCCAACCGTCGCCCTTTCCCTTTCTAGCGCATGCCCTTAATTATTTCATGGAAAATAGCTCACATGTTTGACATGGAAAACGGTAAAATGAAAGATTCAACATGTTTTTCTTGTGTGAATGCTCGTAATGAACGTATTCCCTGTTCCATTTTCGCAACAAACTACAGGCTCGGTAATTGCACTGCCATTTTTACTGTAGCTATTCTGTGGTGTTTTAAAATTAGAAGTAGTCTCTCTTGAGAAGTTTCTGTTTTTTTCCAAATCGCGGTTGTTATTCGCCGGGAACCGGACGGATATAGTTTTCATTCTGTCCGTCTGTCTGTCCGTCCGTCCGTTCTTACAGGAGCTACGTTGTGGCAGAAGTCATCAGCATTTTCCATACGATGTGGCACAAAATCGCGTTGTGGCAAAAAACCATGTGGCAGAAAATCAAAATTGAAACCGCCGATGTTCACTGAGTAATGTAGAAAAGTTTTCCGAATTTTGTCCAAAAATGTCTGTCTGTCATTGCTTCTGGTTGCTGTCTGTATTTTTAAATACCCTTGCAATGCACGAGCGGCACCTGGTGTTGAGAAAAAATACCACCAAAGCACGTGTTTTGATAGCGAATCAGAAAGCCCCGATGAAGTGTATGTATTCTTGCGCGAAATGTTCAATTCCTTTGATATGCCGCCTTGTGTTAAGTTTTGGCGGTTAAAAAAATATCACGCCATAGGTTCCTAAAAAATAGGTCAACTTACAAGACGGCAATTAGTCATATTATATAAATAAATATGTTCCCAACTATTTTTAAAATAAACAAAATATCAAATAAACACTTTATTTAATATTTATTACTTTGCAAATAGTCGTTTTAAAGTGCGAAAACTGTGGACTATTTGTGTGCGCGCGCGCAGCTCGGTGTGATGAGTGTTAGGAAGAACCTCGTGTGTTGTTTGTTCGCAAAAGTTTTAAAGTTCAAATTTTCATGCTTGTAAAGGATTAATAAACTAAATAAACACTGTAATTATATTTTTAAGATTTAGAAAATGTATTGTCAGAAATATAAACTTTGATGGATATGTTATTATTTGAATATTTGGGAATGTTTGACATCGAGGTGGAAAAACATTGTTTTATCGCTCACTTTCTTTTTGAGAAAAAATTAGGCATAATACAATAAAGTATGTATTTTTTACCACGGCATAAGTCTAACAACATTATTCTGCATAGTTTGTGCTAATAAAGTAAAAAAAAAAAACAGCTTTTTAAGCTGTTAACACGATCATGAAATACTGTCTGTCTGAGTAGAAATCGAAAATTCTTTCCTAAAGAATTGAGAGCCAAATAAAGCAACAAAATTATTGTTTTAATAAAGCATACACTTTTTAGTTCAGTCTTCATATTTTTTACA
The DNA here is from genome assembly GCA_949752745.1 of Protula sp. h YS-2021. NCBI lineage: Eukaryota > Metazoa > Annelida > Polychaeta > Sabellida > Serpulidae > Protula > Protula sp. h YS-2021. The sequence goes on from OX457025.1 coordinate 34,367,680, forward strand.
AAGCAGATCTGAAAAATTCAGCCTTTTCGGCTGTTTTAAACCTTTTAAACAGCTGTTGTAAGGAATTAGCATTCACCGTAGGTGTCAGTACGAGAGTTGCTTGGAATCTTACGCTGAACTGTCAACAGGACCTTTATGGGCTGTTTATTTATCCTTAACAAGCATGAAATTTTAACGTAAAACATTTTTTTGTTGAGTTGCTTGTTATTTTGCTTATTATAAGCCAAATCACACTTTGGGTGTTTCGAATAATTTGCGAAAGAATTTTGAATTTCGGCTGCGAGGGAGCCGGATAAAAAAATGAAAGAAATTGTAGAAAGATATGGAAGAAATATCGCAAACAGTTCATATTCGGAACATAAGAGAAATTGAAACTTGAAACTATTTGTTAAAATTTTTAATACATTTTTAAAATAGTATACGGGTTGTTAAAAACCCGACTACTCTTTGGTGCATGAAAAATTTGACATTTAGGCGAAATCTCTCTATCATTTCTTTCATTTTTTACCCGGTTACTTTTATTCGAAACGCAGAATTTTTTCGCATTGTTATTAGGAACGCCCAAAGTGTGATTTGGCTTATACGAGTGAGACCCGTAATAAGCCAAATCGCACTTTGACTTTCGTCGAAAAGTTTTTGTGTTTCGGCTGAATTCAGTTGGGATAAGGATATAAAGAAATGATAGAAAAAAACGTTGATTATTGCCGTTTTTTTTCTATCATTTCTTTATGTTCTTGGTTCCGTCCTCGTTTAGCAAATTTTCAAGCAAGATCAACATAGCTTAATATGGGTCGCCACGATAAAGTGAGAAGAAAAGCTTATTTGAAGAGGAGAAGAGAGATGCTCAAACCCAAGTCAAAATGCGTCAAACCTAAGTCAGAAAATGAACAGTTGGATGAATGTGGGAAAATTGAAGGAAAAGAAGTGTTGACTGATTGGGAGATCGTATAAATTGGCGTAAAATCTAGTGAAATGAAATTTAGGGCTGTTTGTGGTCTTTGACACCTGTTTTAAACATGGGTAGGCACAATAACAAAGAAAGAAAGAAGTACAGAAAACGGCGAAAGTGTAATGCCGATAATTATAGTCCAAGTGCGAAGCTTGCTCGCAAACGTTTAGAAAACTGTATTGGAGGAGAAAACATTGGATATAAAGCAAGAGTTGTCAACTGGCTTAATGAGCAATGTAGCGATAGCTGTAGAAGTTCACAGCATGATATTTCACTACAAAATACCCCAGAACATGACACTTCACAGATTTCTGACACCGGTTGTAAAGTTGTGAAGAAATGTCAGAGAGTGGGGCCGAGACGCAAAAAAAAAACTTTAAAACCGGCTCGTTTAGCGGATGCGTTTATCAAGAAAGATCCGTTGTACGAACACTTTCAGAAATATGTAAACTTCAAAGATGTCACTAACACATTTGGCAATTTAAAAATTGAAAAAAAAAGCAGTGCAAAATCAAAGAAATAATGAGCGAGTCAAATGGGATAATATCTCGAAGAAAAAGTCTTGAGCAGATAGTAAGGATATTGCATTGTACAGTATGGGGTAAGTAACGCTATATACATTTATATTTTTTTTGTAATAAGTTCAGATTTTTATTCACATTTGTCTGTGACGTATTATATAAGCATTAGAGCGTTTATTAATGAAGGTGGGGAGGGGGAAGGGGGTGACCTACGGAAGATATGTGGGGGCATGTAAGAGTGGTGGTGGGGACAGGCAACAAGATCCAGTGGCCGAAAATGTGCCGGAATGTGTTGAAAAAAAATTAGCATAAAGCCCTGAGTATTGTGTGTGTTGTGTGTATTTTTTAAACATCTGTTGCTGTTATCATAATCGCGCCATGGGAAGTCATTTTTTCTTATAAGTTCAGATTTTTATTCACATCTATCTGTAGTTTTCCCCGCGAAGACGTCAGTGACCTATAATATAAGCATTAGAGCGTTTATTAATGAAGGTGGGGGGGGGGGGGGAGAGAAAGGGGTGACCTACGGAAGAGACTAAAGTGTGGGGGCATGTAAGAGTGGGGGGGGGGGGGGGCAAGCAACAAGATCCAATTGCCGAAAATGTGCCGGAAGGTGTCGAAAAAAATTAGCGTAAAGCCCTCTGTGTGTGTGTGTTTTTTTTTTTTTAGCTGCTGTTGCTGTTATCGTAATCGCGGCATGTGAAGCCATTTTTAGTCATTTTTTTTGTTAATAAAGGTGGGGGGTGGGGGGGGGGGGGTTGGGGAGAAAGGGGTGACCTACGGAAGAGACCAAAGTGTGGGGGGCATGTAAGAGTGGGGGGGGGAGGCAGGCAACAAGATCCAATTGCGGAAAATGTGCCGGAAGGTGTCGAAAAAAAATAGCGTAAAGCCCTCTGTGTGTGTGTGTTTTCTGTTGCTGTTATCGTAATCGACGCATATGAAGTCAAAAAAAAGTTGTTGTGATATTGCTTTTTAGCCAGTATTGTCTGTCGATGTTCTCACGGTTTGATTTCATCAAAGGCCAGGCCACTAGTTTAGGTCTGTGCTGGGATTGGCTCAGATTTTATTGCGGCTAGATCAAGGCACTGTGTATTGATTGGGAAACGTCTGTGATTGGTTGAGTTTTGTGTAAACGTCAGCGAGGTCTTTTTTCCCACGCTTTGCCACTGCAGTTGTCACTGTTCTTTTGGTTGAGCAAGTGTGAAGACTGATTAAAAAAGTTATCTTTTGGCATTATATCTTGTGGTGTTAATAATTTAGTTACTTATAAACAAGGGATACTAAAGGATATTGTTCACACTTTAAAGAGGTAACATTTATTTTTTTTGTTTCTTCACTGAATGTATAATTTTATCTTAGAAAGTTTTTTTCAAAATAATTCTTTTGAAGTATAACAGAATTATTTTTTATAAAACCGTAACCTCCGGCGTAATCCCCCCCCCCTCGATTATTTTTATTTTTTACCCGCTTGACGTCAAGAGGGATATTATCATTTATTGTTGGCCAAATGTTTTTTCTGCGAAAAATGCGATGTTTTGAGGTCACAAACTCGTTCGAATATACGGGACCTAGAAACACGAAATGTTGTACACGGATAGAAATTTGTTTTAAGTTGATGCCTAGGCGTTTTTTTTTTTTAGAGATCGGCCCATTTTCAGCGGAGATATGACGAGTTAAATAAAGACGGCATTTTTTCGGCAAACCCCTCTCGACGCGCCGCATTTGTCTTTGTTTATGGGGGACTGCCCAGTAGTCTGACGTGGCACAAGTCCGAAGTCCCAATAGTCCGAAAGCCCAAAAGTCCGAATGTGCATGGAACGCCAGAATACTTGGTCGTGGGACGGATACATCTAATAATTGAACCCTCGCAGTAGTGAATCTCCTAAGTCATGGTCCTTTCAAGAAAGCATCATTCAGAATTTTGGGTTTTCGGACTATTGGGACGTCGAACTTGTGGCAGAGTGATGAGATTTACCCGTTTTTTTCGTATTTTTTGTTTACAGGCATTATGTCAGTAAAGCCTGTCGAGGACATAAATGAAGGGGACGCAGTGTGGGCCTTCATCCAGAACAAAGTGTGGTGGCCGGGGCAGGCTATTAAAGTCACCTTGTTTGATGTGCATGTGAAGTTTTGGTCTGACGGGACAACGTGAGTTTTCGTTTTCAGTTCCTTGTTTATGTTACTCACTTAATGCTGCATCGGCAATCGATTGATTTCATGGGAACCTTCAAATATTAAACAGCTTTTGACAAACAATACAGCTAGACGTGATAAACTTTACTGTAAAATTGAAGAAAGCAAAAAATATCGCCGTGTACATTGTTTTTTTTTTCGTAGAGCACAAGGTACATGGCGAAAGACGGTGAAAGCCTTTGGCCCGAATAGCCACGAGATATATCGTGTCAACCTAGGTAATTTTTTTTTAAATTGGTTTGTGGTTTGTTTTATTGTTAAGACAACTCAACTTTGTGAAGTCTTTTTTTAGGCTTTTATTCTGTAATAAGTTAAGATTTTTATTCACATTTGTCTGTAGTTTTCCCCGCGAAGACGTCAGTGACGTATTATATAAGCATTAGAGTGTTTATTAATGAAGGGGGGGGGGTGTAAGGGGTGACCTACGGAAGAGACAAAATGTGGGGGGGGGGGTGTAAGAGTGGTGGTGGGGGCAGGCAACAAGATCCAGTGACCGAAAATGCCGGAAGGTGTCGAAAAAAATTAGCGTAAAGCCCTGTGTATTGTGTGTGTGTGTTATTTTTAAACATCTGTTGCTGTTATCGTAATCGCGGCATGTGAAGTCATTTTTGTGATAAGTTCAGATTTTTATTCACATCTGTCTGTAGTTTTCCCCGCGAAGACGTCAGTGACATATTATATAAGCATTAGAGCGTTTATTAATGAAGGGGGGGGGGGGGAAGGGGTGACCTACGGAAGAGACAATGTGGGACATGCAAGAGTGGTGGTGGGGGCAGGCAACAAGATCCAATCGCTGAAAATGTGCCGGAAGGTGTCGGGGGAAAAAATAGCGTAAAGCCCTGTGTGTGTGTATGTGTGTGTGTGTTTTAACATCTGTTGCTGTTATCGTAATCGCGGCATGTGAAGTCATTTTTGTGATAAGTTCCGATTTTTATTCACATCTGTCTGTAGTTTTCCCGCGGAGACGTCAGTGACGTATTATATAAGGATTAGAGCGTTATTGATGAAGATGGGGGAGAACACGAATTGACACTTTGGTTCCTTTTGCAGGGAAAGTAAAGAATATGTCTTCCTCGTCAACGGTGGCTGCATTTAAATTCGACTATGCCACAGCTGCAAAGGGGTTTGATATAAATCCCCCCGCTCAACCCACCGCGAGTAAATCACTAGAAAAGCCCAGCACCAGTAAAGGACAAGAAGCTACTTTTCCACCCCTTATGACCCGACAGAGAAAAAAATGGAAAACCACAGAAGCACTCAAAAAGTCTCAAACTGATACTGGTATGCATACTTCAGATACGTTAACAGAATCCGCAGAGGAATGGAAACAAAAAAGTCCCCATAAACGTCTAAAAACCACACCGAAGAGCAAAAGATATGGACGCAGAATTTCCAAGCGTGTAAAGAAGGCAGCAAACTCCTCTCGTCCCGAACCTGTTAAGATGTCTAATACTGGGGTGAAAGTGAACTTGCTAAATGCGGGCCGACTCGTCGCACAGGTGCGTATGTTCCCAAACGTATGGTTTTTCCAGTTAAATCTGTCCGTTGGTGGCTGTGGATTAAAATAAATAACATTGCTATTACTGATATATATTTTTGAAGAAGGGTGTGGCATGTCCAAGAAAGCATTATTAAATATTAAATTCATACTTCTCTCTCGTTGTGTTTCAGTACGTTTGTAATACAGTTAACTGATTAATATTTGCAGGGCGGCACATGTTTATATATATATAAAAAATACCTTAATATCTTTGTTGCAGTCGGTGGCAGTCAAAGAATCTCCGGACAAGGCCGCAACAGTGTCACTGGTGCAACCGGAAACGTCAGACGAACAAGTGCAGCAACCGCATTTACAAGTTGAACAGGTCTTTTAGTTTACCGCGCCCCCCCACTTCCCACCCCCCCAAAAAAAAATAAATAAATAAAAAAAACACTAGTATTAAAATCAGATCTGTGTGATTCTTTGGTTTAAAATCAGCAAATGATACAGATAATTGCTGCCCCCGCGTAGCAAACTTAATTGATTGTATATTGTGGAAACGTAAAGTAGGAGGATTGAAATGATATTTGCCTGTCTATTTTTCTGCATAAAATAAGTAAAAGATACAGATTTTTAGTCTCAGCAAAATATTGAGAAAACGTAATATATGAGGGTTGAAACGGTATTTATCTGTGACTGTGTTTCGTTAAAAATCAGAATCGATACAGATCACTAGCAATTGCAAACGCTTGATTATATATATATATATAAGTATTTTTTTCATATTTTCAGAAAGAAACGGGGGCAGTCACAGCATCTCTGGACATGGCAGCAACAGTACCACTGGCACAGCCAGAAACGTCAGGCGAACAAGTGCAGCAACCACACGAAGCAGGGTGGACACCTTTACAAGTTGAACAGGTCTTAAGTTTAGCCCCCCCCCCCAAAAAAAAAAAACAAAAAAAAAAACACTAGGATTTAAATCATACATGTCTGATCTTTGGTTGAAAATCAGCAAATGATACAGACAATTGCTGCCCCCGCTTAGCAAACTTAATTGATTGTATATTGAGGAAACGTAAAGTAGTAAGATTGAAATCATATTTGTCTGTCTATTTTTCTGCTTAAAATAAGTAAAAGATACAGATTTTTAGTCTCAGCAAAATATTGAGAAAACGTAATATATGAGGGTTCAAACGGTATTTATCTGTGACTGTGTTTCGTTAAAAATCAGAATCGATACAGATCACTAGCAATTGCAAACGCTTGATTATATATATATATATATAAGTATTTTTTTCATATTTTCAGAAAGAAACGGGGGCAGTCACAGCATCTCTGGACATGGCAGCAACAGTGCCACTGGCACAGCCAGAAACGTCAGGCGAACAAGTGCAGCAACTACACGAAGCAGGGTGGACACCTTTACAAGTTGAACAGGTCTTAAGTTTAGCCCCCCCCCCCAAAAAAAAACACTAGGATTAAACTCATACATGTCTGATCTTTGGTTGAAAATCAGCAAATGATACAGACAATTGATGCCCCCGCTTAGCAAACTTAATTGATTGTATAATGAGGAAACATAAAGTAGTAAGATTGAAATCATATTTGTCTGTCTATTTTTCTGCTTAAAATAAGTAAAAGATACAGATTTTTAGTCTCAGCAAAATATTGAGAAAACATAATATATGAGGATTCAAACGGTATTTATCTGTGACTGTGTTTAGTTAAAAATCAGAATCGATACAGATCACTAGCAATTGCAAACGCTTGATTATATATATATATATATATAATTTTTTTTTCATATTTTCAGAAAGAAACGGGGGCAGTCACAGCATCTTTGGACATGGCAGCAACAGTGCCACTGGCACAGCCAGAAACGTCAGACGAACAAGTCCAGCAACCACAAGAAGCAGGGTGGACACCTTTACAAGTTGAACAGGTCTTAAGTTTAGCCCCCCCCCCCCAAAAAAAAAAAAAAAAAAAAAAAAAACTAGGATTAAAATCATACATGTCTGATCTTTGGTTGAAATCAGCAAATGATACAGATAATTGTTGCTCCCGCTTAGCAAACTTAATTGATTGTATATTGAGGAAACGTAAAGTAGTAGGATTGAAACGATATTTGTCTGTCTATTTTTCTGTTTAAAATAAGTAAAAGATACAGATTTTTAGTCTCAGCAAAATATTGAGAAAACAATATATGAGGATTCAAACGGTATTTATCTGTGACTGTGTTTCGTTAAAAATCAGAATTGATACAGATCACTAGCATCAGCAAACGCTTGATTGTATATATATAAGTATTTTTTCAAATTTTCAGAAAGAAACTGGGGCAGTCACAGCATCTCTGGACAAGGCCGCAACAGTGTCACTGGTGCAACCGGAAACGTCAGACGAACAAGTACAGCAACCGCCTTTACAAGTTGAACAGGTCTTTTAGTTTACCGCCCTCCCACTCCCCCCCCACCCCAAAAATAAATAAATAAATAAATAAAAAAAACACTAGTATATAAAATCAAATATGTCTGATTCTTTGGTTTAAAATCAGCAAATGATACAGATAATTGCTGCCCCCGCGTAGCACACTTAATTGATTGTATATTGTGGAAACGTAAAGTAGGAGGATTGAAATGATATTTGTCTGTCTGTTTTTCTGCATAAAATAAGTAAAAGATACAGATTTTTAGTCTCAGCAAAATATTGAGAAAACATAATATATGAGGATTCAAACGGTATTTATCTGTGACTGTGTTTAGTTAAAAATCAGAATCGATACAGATCACTAGCAATTGCAAACGCTTGATTATATATATATATATATATAAGTATTTTTTTCATATTTTCAGAAAGAAACTGGGGCAGTCACAGCATCTCTGGACAAGGCCGCAACAGTGTCACTGCTGCAACCGGAAACGTCAGACGAACAAGTGCAGCAACCGCCTTTACAAGTTGAACAGGTCTTTTAGTTTACCGCCCTCCCACTCCCCCCCCCCCAAAAAAAAATAAATAAATAAAAAAAACACTAGTATATAAAATCAGATATGTCTGATTCTTTGGTTTAAAATCAGCAAATGATACAGATAATTGCTGCCCCGGCGTAGCACACTTAATTGATTGTATATTGTGGAAACGTAAAGTAGGAGGATTGAAATGATATTTGTCTGTCTATTTTTCTGCTTAAAATCAGTAAAAGATACAGATTTTTAGTCTCAGCAAAATATTGAGAAAACAATATATGAGGATTCAAACGGTATTTATCTGTGACTGTGTTTCGTTAAAAATCAGAATTGATACAGATCACTAGCATCAGCAAACGCTTGATTGTATATATATAAGTATTTTTTCAAATTTTCAGAAAGAAACTGGGGCAGTCACAGCATCTCTGGACAAGGCCGCAACAGTGTCACTGGTGCAACCGGAAACGTCAGACGAACAAGTACAGCAAGCGCCTTTACAAGTTGAACAGGTCTTTTAGTTTACCGCCCTCCCACTCCCCCCCACCCCAAAAATAAATAAATAAATAAATAAAAAAAACACTAGTATATAAAATCAAATATGTCTGATTCTTTGGTTTAAAATCAGCAAATGATACAGATAATTGCTGCCCCCGCGTAGCACACTTAATTGATTGTATATTGTGGAAACGTAAAGTAGGAGGATTGAAATGATATTTGTCTGTCTGTTTTTCTGCATAAAATAAGTAAAAGATACAGATTTTTAGTCTCAGCAAAATATTGAGAAAACATAATATATGAGGATTCAAACGGTATTTATCTGTGACTGTGTTTAGTTAAAAATCAGAATCGATACAGATCACTAGCAATTGCAAACGCTTGATTATATATATATATATATATATATATATATATATATAAGTATTTTTTTCATATTTTCAGAAAGAAACTGGGGCAGTCACAGCATCTCTGGACAAGGCCGCAACAGTGTCACTGGTGCAACCGGAAACGTCAGACGAACAAGTGCAGCAACCGCCTTTACAAGTTGAACAGGTCTTTTAGTTTACCGCCCTCCCACTCCCCCCCCCCCCCCAAAAAAAAAAAATAAATAAATAAAAAAAACACTAGTATATAAAATCAGATATGTCTGATTCTTTGGTTTAAAATCAGCAAATGATACAGATAATTGCTGCCCCGGCGTAGCACACTTAATTGATTGTATATTGTGGAAACGTAAAGTAGGAGGATTGCAATGATATTTGTCTGTCTATTTTTCTGCTTAAAATCAGTAAAAGATACAGATTTTTAGTCTCAGCAAAATATTGAGAAAACAATATATGAGGATTCAAACGGCATTTATCTGTGACTGTGTTTAGTTAAAAATCAGAATTGATACAGATCACTAGCATCAGCAAACGCTTGATTATATATATATATATATATATATATATATATATATATATATATATTTATAATGTATATTTTTTTCATATTTTCAGAAAGAAACGGGGGCAGTCACAGCATCTCTGGAGAAGGCCGCAACAGCGTCACTGGTGCAACCGGAAACGTCAGACGAACAAGTACAGCAACCGCCTTTACAAGTTGAACAGGTCTTTTAGTTTACCGCGCGCCCCCCCGTCCCCCCCCCAAAAAAAAGAAATAAATAAATAAAAAAAACACTAGTACTAAAATCAGATCTGTGTGATTCTTTGGTTTAAAATCAGCAAATGATACAGATAATTGCTACCCCCGCGTAGCAAACTTAATTGATTGTATATTGTGGAAACGTAAAGTAGTAGGATTCAAATGATATTTGTCTGTCTATTTTTCTGCTTAAAATAAGTAAAAGATACAGATTTTTAGTCTCAGCAAAATATTGAGAAAACGTAATATATGAGGGTTCAAACGGTATTTATCTGTGACTGTGTTTCGTAAAAAATCAGAATTGATACAGATCACTAGCATCAGCAAACGCTTGATTGTATATATATAAGTATTTTTTCAAATTTTCAGAAAGAAACTGGGGCAGTCACAGCATCTCTGGACAAGGCCGCAACAGTGTCACTGGTGCAACCGGAAACGTCAGACGAACAAGTACAGCAACCGCCTTTACAAGTTGAACAGGTCTTTTAGTTTACCGCCCTCCCACTCCCCCCCCCCCCCCCCAAAAAAAAAAATAAATAAATAAATAAAAAAAAAACACTAGTATGTAAAATCAGATATGTCTGATTCTTTGGTTTAAAATCAGCAAATGATACAGATAATTGCTGCCCCCGCGTAGCACACTTAATTGATTGTATATTGTGGAAACGTAAAGTAGGAGGATTGAAATGATATTTGCCTGTCTATTTTTCTGCATAAAATAAGTAAAAGATACAGATTTTTAGTCTCAGCAAAATATTGAGAAAACGTAATATATGAGGGTTCAAACGGTATTTATCTGTGACTGTGTTTCGTTAAAAATCAGAATCGCTACAGATCACTTGCAATTGCAAACGCTTGATTATATATATATATATATATATATATAAGTATTTTTTTCATATTTTCAGAAAGAAACTGGGGCAGTCACAGCATCTCTGGACATGGCAGCAACAGTGCCACTGGCACAGCCAGAAACGTCAGGCGAACAAGTGCAGCAACCACACGAAACAGGGTGGACACCTTTACAAGTTGAACAGGTCTTAAGTTTAGCCCCCCCCCCCAAAAAAAAACAAAAAAAAAAACACTAGGATTAAAATCATACATGTCTGATCTTTGGTTGAAAATCAGCAAATGATACAGATTATTGCTGCCCCCGCTTAGCAAAGTTAATTGATTGTATATTGAGGAAACGTAAAGTAGTAGGATTGAAATGATATTTGTCTGTCTATTTTTCTGTTTAAAATCGGTAAAAGATACAGATTTTTAGTCTCAGTAAAATATTGAGAAAACGTAATATATGAGGGTTCAAACGGTATTTATCTGTGACTGTGTTTAGTTAAAAATCAGAATCGATACAGATCACTAGTAATTGCAAACGCTTGATTATATATATATATATATATATATATATTTTTTTCATATTTTCAGAAAGAAAAGGGGGCAGTCACAGCATCTCTGGACATGGCAGCAACAGTACCACTGGCACAGCCAGAAACGTCAGACGAACAAGTGCAGCAACCGGCTTTACAAGTTGAACAGGTCTTTTAGTTTACCCCCCCCCCACCCCCCCCCCCAAAAAAAAATAAATAAATATATAAATAAAAACACTAATATTGAAATCAGATCTGTCTGATTCTTTGATTGAAAATCAGCAAATGATACAGATAATTGCTGCCCCCGCTTAGCAAAGTTAATTGATTGTATATTGAGGAAACGTAAAGTAGTAGGATTGAAATCATGTTTGTCTGTCTATTTTTCTGCTTAAAATCAGTTAAAGATACAGATTTTTAGTCTCAGCAAAATATTGAGAAAACGTAATATATGAGGATTCAAACGGTATTTATCTGTGACTGTGTTTAGTTAAAAATCATAATTGATACAGATCACTAGCATCAGTAAACGTTTTATTGTATATTTTTTATTTGTAGAAAGAAACGGGGGCAATCATAGAATATCCGGACAAGGCCGCAACAGTGCCAGATACAGCGTACACAGAATCTGAAACAGACAAGACCTTAGAATATATTACCGAAATAGTGCCAGAGAAAGCAGACACAGAATCTGAAACAGACGAGAATTCGGAATCTCTTATCGAAGAGATACCGATTAAGGTCCGTATGTGTTCTATAATATTCGATAACGTCATTTGGCATTGTTGGTAGTTGTGATTTAAAAGAATAATATGGTATTTTAAAAAATATCATAAAACAATTTCCGTTAATTGTTTGTTGCGTAAAAGGAATAATTTTAACAAACCAGGCTATTGTTTCCTTAATTGCTTTGGGAAAAAATTATAAAGAAACATGAATGGGTAATATGTTATAGGAGAAGCGCACGTTAAGAATTGAAGTTGGCCTGCATGAACAATCAAGCGAAGCATTCCAAAAAGAATCAGACACACAATCAGATGCCCCTGTACTACAGACAGAAGCAGAACAATTGTCAGATGAAGGAATGATAGAGCCGCCTGAAGAATATCCAGAACTACAACGGGTTTGTGTTTGTTTTTACAGTTTTAAGAAAGATCTGCAAATATTTTTCCGTCTTGAGCTTTGGTTTAAAATGAAAAAAAGTACCGATGCAAATATTTGTCCGTCTTCAACTTTAGTTGAAAATGAAAAAAAGTACAGATGCAAATATTTGCAGTTTGGTTTAAAATGAAAAAAAGTACAGATGCAATTATTTGTCTGTCTTCAACTTTAGTTTAAAATAAAAAAAAATACAGATGCAAATATTTGTCCGTCTTGAACTTTGGTTTAAAATGAAAAAAAGTACAGAGGCAAATATTAGTCCGTCTGCAGTTTGATTTAAAATGAAAAAAAAGTACAGATGCAATTATTTGTCTGTCTTCAACTTTAGTTTAAAATAAAAAAATACAGATAACAATGCTTTTAGCTGTAATACTTGCAAGGAAACATGCCTCTTGTCAGTAATTTCATTTTGGTGTGAAATTAGAAAAAAAAAACAGTTATTGGTAAGATTGCCTTTAGCATTAGTTCTTCGAAGGAAACATGCAGTTTTGTCTGTCATTATATTTGGTTAAAAATAAATAAATGATACAGACTAGTGGATAAAACGCAAGTTACATGGCAGTCCCTTTTCCTGTTGCAGTTTAAGTTGCCAGAAAAGGTGATGGCACGACGAATGCGTCAAGAACAAGAGCAGATCTCATGTGTAAATTCCTTTGACAAACTGGTACAACAAAAAAAGAAAAAACTGTTAAGAAAGAAAAAGCGCAGTTCTAAAGTCAAAGAAATATTGAATTTTAGTGATTCCGAATTTTGTCCATCTTCGGATGACAGTGATGAAGAATCAGTGTCTGACACAGAGGTGCAAAAGCCTGGGACGTCAGAAAAATACGGTAAAAAGCGGACATCTTCAAATATCGTAACGATGGCATCGCCGGAAATAAAAAGGAAGGAAACAGTACAGACACCCACACAACACAAAGGCAGTAAAGAGAAAAGAAAATTATCCAAACCAAAAAAGCACCACTCATATCAGCGCTTTCAAACGGGTCCTGGGGCTCAGAAAACGCGAGATTCTGATCCTGAGGGGTCACAATTTTGTCCATTTTCGGATGACAGTGATGAAGACTCAGTGTCTGACACGGGGGTGCCAAAGGCTGGGACGTCAAAAAAATACGGTAAAAAGCGGACATCTTCAGATGTCGTAACGATGGCATCGCCGGAAATAAAAAGGAAGAAAACAGCACAGACACCCACACAACCCAAAGGCAGTAAAGAGAAAAGAAAATCATCCAAACCAAAAAAGCACCACTCATATCAAGTATTTCAAACTTCAACCTCTACCACAGAATTATCTGACGAAGAGTTCCCTCAATCTGCAAGTTTTGCGAAAGTAGTGTCAAACATTACAGAGCAACAAAAACGAACCTCTTTTGAAATGAAAGGTCGTGGTAGGCCAGCGACGCACGTTAAAGACCGTGTATATGATAAAACATTCCCGGAAATATATTGCACTGCCGTTGCCAAGGAAGACACAGGCACATGTGAATCCAGGATGAAACGCGTTCGCAACTCCTTACAGGCTTGTCCGTTTGAGTGTGATCAGAGGGACACAGACAAATTATTTACCAGCTTCGCCACTCATGTCAGATCGAACATACATATAAGGAATCCTGAAATTGAGTCAATTATCAAAGAAGAAAATAAAAGTAAACGGGACATAATGTATCAAAATCTTAGACTAAGAGGAAACCATGAGCATAATTTGCGAGTAATCAACAAGGGAAGGGGAGAAATTCTGTTGGGAAGAAGATGTACCTGTGACGTGGAGTTCGACATACATCAGTACGGGCCTTGCGCATACTGCATGGAGTGGCTAAAAATTAGTTATCTTCGGCGACACATCAACAATTGTACTAGCTTCGAAGTGACACCTTACATTCCAAGTATTGGTGAACTCCAGGTCCAGGCTCGAGCACTAGCTGGAACCTCAAAAAAAGGGCAAGCAAGCAACCTCCTGAAGAAAGAAGTGTTTCCAATTATGAAGGCTGACAAGATAACCGTCATTGCCCAGCAAGACCCTCTGATAGTTGGGCTCGGAAATGATTGGATGATTCGGAACGCTGGTAACAAGATAAACCGAAAGTACTATACTTCGGGAGTTATGCGATTAGCATCTCGCCTCCTAGTTGCGATGAACGAGATTAACACAGAAGAAAAGGATGAAGATTTTTCATATTATGTAAAACCCGAGCATTTTAAGACGGTGTGCAAGGGAGCCATGCAAGTGTCCCTCCAAGACGAAAACAACGACGAAAAGTTCCAGGCTCCATCAAATGCCATAAAGCTGCGTTATGATCTCAAGCGCCTCGCCAATATCAAGCTTAGCCAAGCAATAATAGATAAGAAACCACAACGTCGACAAGATGCAACAGATTTCTTACAGCTAATGGACATCAAATGGTCATCAAACCTCGCGAAAGTCTGCCTCTTCAACAGAAAGTTAAACATTAGAAAACCCTTGCCTCTGCCTGCCGATGTGACAAAACTGGCCAGCTACCTGAACACAGAAATGTCAAATTTCGACTGCGAAGATGTGACGTACGGAAACTACCACCGAGCCATCATTCTTGTCATTGCCAAGCTGATTTCCTTCAACAGAAGACGGTGCGGAGAAGTCCAGGCCATAATGTAAGTACTATTTATTTTTATATCATTTCTTTTTTGGTGTAAACTGAATAAAAATGTGGCTGCGTTTAACTCTTAGAAGAAAGGTGGGACTTGTCTTATTTGATATGGTTTTAAAGGCAGAGAATGATACCGAGAATTTAGGATTCAGTTAAGGGAGACATTTATCTGCATTTTACTTTGCTTTAAAATCACAGGGGCAAATAGTGAAGTTATGAAATAAAGTAAATAAGGAATAGAAGTAATTGTTTGTGGATTTTCTTGTGCATTTCAAAATAAATGTTTTAGGTTGAGCAGTTACGAGCAAAGAATACAAGATATAGACGAGATCTCCGACGACCTGATGGGGGAACTTTCCCAGAGTGAGCGACACATTCTAAGAACACATGAAGTCATTGAAATCAGGGGAAAGGTTTGTAGTTTCTCAGTAATATAGGTGTTGTACTTCGCCATTATATGGAGCAAAATAGAAATTTTTATTTAGTTTGACTGAAGAAAAGTGCACAGATAATTTGGGTTATAGTTAGCGATGGACGAAATGTGGGCTTTATCAGTCTTTTAATTTGATTTAAAATTACAAAGCATACAGATGTATGTTCTTTTTACCATAGTTTCTATTTTGGTGTTTTCAGTGGTCGAAACCAGTGCCGTGCATTGTTCCGCAACTGTGTTCAAAGTTGCTGCACTTTATTGTGCAGAATAGGAGAAAAGTAGGCGTCAGTGTCAACAGTCCTTATCTTTTTGCGCGGAGAGGCAAGTTTAATGTGGAATATACATCTTGTGCTACGTAATTCGCGTTCAAAGAAAAAGATTGTGAAAAGAAAAAAATTCTATCTGTAAGTAAATAGATTTTAAATAAAAAAGCTTAACGAAGCAAGTTTGCTGGCTGTATGTAATCGAATTTTAAACCAGAAAACAATACAGACATCTTTATTGTTATTAAAAACAATGAATTTATCCTACTTTAATTAGCGTTTGGAGTGGTTCGTGGCTACACTGCATTGGCAACCGTCACCAAAGAAGCCGAGTTACAGTACCCAGAACGAATTAGGTCCACTAATTTGAGAAAATATTTTGCCACTCTCACTCAGGTAATTATAGTGTCCTGTCTGTGCAAATAATTAATTAAAATTAATTTACAGTATAGATTTCAGTGTGGTGTATATTTAATTGTAATATATGTTTTCTAAACCATATTTCCTCCAATTCAAGGTCTGTTTCGGTATAAAATGCATGTTTTAGTATATTAATTTGTATTGCGTTTCAGTCGTTCGACCTAACACAGCAGCAGTTGGAGCATTTCCTTGACCACATGGGGCATACCACCGAGGTCCACAAGGTTTTCTACCGACAGCTCAGTCCGTCAATTGAAAGGCTGGAAGTGGCAAAGGTTTTGCTGATACAGGATTTGGGATTAACGAAGAAGTATATGAATACGCCTTTGCATGACATCGATATGGCTGGTAAGTTTTTTTATACCACAGGGATGGAAACGTGTTCAATTTATGCCTGTAAGCACTTTAATTTTAATCGAAACAAGATTACGGACAGGCAGATAAATTTCAATAGCTGCCGCTTGTTTTTAAAAAAGAAATTAAAATAAATATAAATATCTATTTTGGTAAACATGGTGGGTCTCTGTAGCAGGATAAATTACATTCATGATTAAATTGCATCCTTTTTATGTTAGAAATAGTAAAAGTCAGTGAGGAAGAGGAGATCAGACGAAGAGAGGAAGACCTTGGTATAGATGAAGAAGACGATGCCCTACAGCCGAATCCACAGCACAGACCAGAAACTTCCGTTGAGGACGATGAAAATGACTGGTGTGCCCCAGATATGTTCGAACGCGAGGAAGCCGAAATGGAAATCTGCATAGGTTGTGATATTGTCCGTTTATTGATTTCGTTTAAATGCACATTATTAACTGATTGTGCAGTTATTAAAAGGCTGGCTTGGGTCATATAAAAAAAGTCGACAGGAAAATAATTGTAACACATAATAGAAACAGCAAGTCATTTATCTTTATTACTTTTCAATAAAAAACGATAACGAAACCCAAGAAAGAAATAATAAAATGTTTTTTTTCTTTTTTGGCAGAGCATCAGAAAATGCGTAAGTCCAAGAGAAGAACATACTTCTCAGCAGAACAGAATGCGGAATTTCAAGAGCTCTTCAGTGACTATTTGCAAAAAGATACGACACCAAACTGTTCTCAGATAGCGTCAAGGCTGAACGAAAGCAGAAGGAAGGGTGGAACTCTCCATAATTATAACGTTAAGAAAATTCAGAAAAAAATTTCATGGATGAGGCATGGCTCCAAAGCTACAAAATATTAAAGATACCTGTCTGTTTTTTTGGTTTTAATCCAGTGTGTAATACGGACAAGTTACTTTTCCATTTCAACGTTTTGAACTTTGGCATGTGTTTGCTTGCAAGCAGTTGCAATTTCTTGTTAGCAATGTGTGCTCTGGACAGTGCGATCTTTATGTCCACGGTGAGTGGTCACTACGTAGTGCGATCTTTATGCCAACCGGATGAGTGGTCACTTGATGGAGCATGCTTTGCATAGTGGGAATTTATAACTGCTTGCACCGTCATCTGTAAAGTCTTTTTTTTTCCCAAGAAATGCAACTTGTCTGTGTAACATTGTGGTTTAAAATCAAAATTAGTATGGGATGTATTTTTTTTCCATAGGGCAACTGTTGTGTCTGTAGTCGTCAAGACTAAGGCATCGACACTTTGGCATGTTTTGGGTAGGGAAACCAGGACAATCAGTGGGGTGGGACAAATGTCAAAAATCGCATTGCGTACCTGAACAGGTGGTGGCCTGAGGCTGTGTATTTGCCCCGTGTGTCTTTTCAAGTTGAAAAGATGAGTACTTTGCAAAAGTCGCCTTTATTTTGAAGATGTCCAAATGCTTAATGATTGCTCAGCGTTGCATGTGCTTGTAATGTGGTCTTCCTTTTAATCCAGTGTGTAATACGGACAAGTTACTTTTCCATTTTAACGTTTTGAACTTTGGCATGTGTTTGCTTGCAAGCAGTTGCAATTTCTTGTTAGCAATGTGTGCTCTGGACAGTGCGATCTTTATGTCCACGGTGAGTGGTCACTACGTAGTGCGATCTTTATGCCAATCGGATGAGTGGTCACTTGATGGAGCATGCAATGTGTGCTCTTGACGGTGCGATCTTTATGTCCACGGTGAGTGGTTACTACGTAGTGCGATCTTTATGCCAACCGGATGAGTGGTCACTTGATGGAGCATGCTTTGCATAGTGGGAATTTATAACTGCTTGCACCGTCATCTGTAAAGTCTTTTTTTTTTCCCGAGAAATGCAACTTGTCTGTGTAACATTGTGGTTTAAAATCAAAATTAGTATGGGATGTATTTTTTTTCCATAGGGAAACTGTTGTGTCTGTAGTCGTCAAGACTAAGGCATCGACACTTTGGCATGTTTTGGGTAGGGAAACCAGGACAATCAGTGGGGTGGGACAAATGTCAAAAATCGCATTGCGTACCTGAACAGGTGGTGGCCTGAGGCTGTGTATTTGCCCCGTGTGTCTTTTCAAGTTGAAAAGATGAGTACTTTGCAAAAGTCGCCTTTATTTTGAAGATGTCCAAATGCTTAATGATTGCTCAGCGTTGCATGTGCTTGTAATGTGGTCTTCCTTTTAATCCAGTGTGTAATACGGACAAGTTACTTTTCCATTTTAACGTTTTGAACTTTGGCATGTGTTTGCTTGCAAGCAGTTGCAATTTCTTGTTAGCAATGTGTGCTCTGGACAGTGCGATCTTTATGTCCACGGTGAGTGGTCACTACGTAGTGCGATCTTTATGCCAATCGGATGAGTGGTCACTTGATGGAGCATGCAATGTGTGCTCTTGACGGTGCGATCTTTATGTCCACGGTGAGTGGTTACTACGTAGTGCGATCTTTATGCCAACCGGATGAGTGGTCACTTGATGGAGCATGCTTTGCATAGTGGGAATTTATAACTGCTTGCACCGTCATCTGTAAAGTCTTTTTTTTTCCCGAGAAATGCAACTTGTCTGTGTAACATTGTGGTTTAAAATCAAAATTAGTATGGGATGTATTTTTTTTCCATAGGGCAACTGTTGTGTCTGTAGTCGTCAAGACTAAGGCATCGACACTTTGGCATGTTTTGGGTAGGGAAACCAGGACAATCAGTGGGGTGGGACAAATGTCAAAAATCGCATTGCGTACCTGAACAGGTGGTGGCCTGAGGCTGTGTATTTGCCCCGTGTGTCTTTTCAAGTTGAAAAGATGAGTACTTTGCAAAAGTCGCCTTTATTTTGAAGATGTCCAAATGCTTAATGATTGCTCAGCGTTGCATGTGCTTGTAATGTGGTCTTCCTTTTAATCCAGTGTGTAATACGGACAAGTTACTTTTCCATTTTAACGTTTTGAACTTTGGCATGTGTTTGCTTGCAAGCAGTTGCAATTTCTTGTTAGCAATGTGTGCTCTGGACAGTGCGATCTTTATGTCCACGGTGAGTGGTCACTACGTAGTGCGATCTTTATGCCAATCGGATGAGTGGTCACTTGATGGAGCATGCAATGTGTGCTCTTGACGGTGCGATCTTTATGTCCACGGTGAGTGGTTACTACGTAGTGCGATCTTTATGCCAACCGGATGAGTGGTCACTTGATGGAGCATGCTTTGCATAGTGGGAATTTATAACTGCTTGCACCGTCATCTGTAAAGTCTTTTTTTTTTCCCGAGAAATGCAACTTGTCTGTGTAACATTGTGGTTTAAAATCAAAATTAGTATGGGATGTATTTTTTTTCCATAGGGCAACTGTTGTGTCTGTAGTCGTCAAGACTAAGGCATCGACACTTTGGCATGTTTTGGGTAGGGAAACCAGGACAATCAGTGGGGTGGGACAAATGTCAAAAATCGCATTGCGTACCTGAACAGGTGGTGGCCTGAGGCTGTGTATTTGCCCCGTGTGTCTTTTCAAGTTGAAAAGATGAGTACTTTGCAAAAGTCGCCTTTATTTTGAAGATGTCCAAATGCTTAATGATTGCTCAGCGTTGCATGTGCTTGTAATGTGGTCTTCCTTTTAATCCAGTGTGTAATACGGACAAGTTACTTTTCCATTTTAACGTTTTGAACTTTGGCATGTGTTTGCTTGCAAGCAGTTGCAATTTCTTGTTAGCAATGTGTGCTCTGGACAGTGCGATCTTTATGTCCACGGTGAGTGGTCACTACGTAGTGCGATCTTTATGCCAATCGGATGAGTGGTCACTTGATGGAGCATGCAATGTGTGCTCTTGACGGTGCGATCTTTATGTCCACGGTGAGTGGTCACTACGTAGTGCGATCTTTATGCCAACCGGATGAGTGGTCACTTGATGGAGCATGCTTTGCATAGTGGGAATTTATAACTGCTTGCACCGTCATCTGTAAAGTCTTTTTTTTTTTTCCGAGAAATGCAACTTGTCTGTGTAACATTGTGGTTTAAAATCAAAATTAGTATGGGATGTATTTTTTTTCCATAGGGCAACTGTTGTGTCTGTAGTCGTCAAGACTAAGGCATCGACACTTTGGCATGTTTTGGGTAGGGAAACCAGGACAATCAGTGAGGTGGGACAAATGTCAAAAATCGCATTGCGTACCTGAACAGGTGGTGGCCTGAGGCTGTGTATTTGCCCCGTGTGTCTTTTCAAGTTGAAAAGATGAGTACTTTGCAAAAGTCGCCTTTATTTTGAAGATGTCCAAATGCTTAATGATTGCTCAGCGTTGCATGTGCTTGTAATGTGGTCTTCCTTTTAATCCAGTGTGTAATACGGACAAGTTACTTTTCCATTTTAACGTTTTGAACTTTGGCATGTGTTTGCTTGCAAGCAGTTGCAATTTCTTGTTAGCAATGTGTGCTCTGGACAGTGCGATCTTTATGTCCACGGTGAGTGGTCACTACGTAGTGCGATCTTTATGCCAATCGGATGAGTGGTCACTTGATGGAGCATGCAATGTGTGCTCTTGACGGTGCGATCTTTATGTCCACGGTGAGTGGTTACTACGTAGTGCGATCTTTATGCCAACCGGATGAGTGGTCACTTGATGGAGCATGCTTTGCATAGTGGGAATTTATAACTGCTTGCACCGTCATCTGTAAAGCCTTTTTTTTTTCGAGAAATGCAACTTGTCTGGCTAACACTGTGGTTTAAAATGAAAATGAGTGTGGGATTTCAAATAGAACACTCAAGGTAGTTAAGAAGAAAAGGTGCTCGAAAATAATACACTCAGTATAGTTAAGCTTTATGATTGCTCAGCGTTGAATGTGCCTGTAATGTGGTCTTCCTTTTAATCCAGTATGTAACCTTTTTAATCCAGTGTGTAATACGGACAAGTTACTTTTCCATTTTAACGTTTTGAACTTTGGCATGTGTTGGCTTGCAAGCAGTTGCAATTTCTTGTTAGCAATGTGTGCTCTGGACAGTGCGATCTTTATGTCCACGGTGAGTGGTCACTGCGTAGTGCGATCTTTATGCCAATCGGATGAGTGGTCACTTGATGGAGCATGCAATGTGTGCTCTTGACGGTGCGATCTTTATGTCCACGGTGAGTGGTTAGTACGTAGTGCGATCTTTATGCCAACCGGATGAGTGGTCACTTGATGGAGCATGCTTTGCATAGTGGGAATTTATAACTGCTTGCACCGTCATCTGTAAAGCCTTTTTTTTCGAGAAATGCAACTTGTCTGGCTAACACTGTGGTTTAAAATGAAAATGAGTGTGGGATTTCAAATAGAACACTCAAGGTAGTTAAGAAGAAAAGGTGCTCGAAAATAATACACTCAGTATAGTTAAGAAGAAAAGTCACTTGAAAATAAATACTTGACGTTTAAAGTAAGAATTGGTTTTACATAAAACTGTGAAGCTTAAATGGATGCGATATGTGTTATTTGCAAATAAAGGTTATAACTGATTATAGATATTTCTTTCTCTGAGTTAATGATACAAAAAAAACAAAAAAAAACAAAAAAAAACAAAAAAAAAAAAACACAAAAAAGTGTTACTAACATAAAAAACATCTTTAATCAGCTTTATTCACCAAATCAAGCATATACAGAAACGAGATTTAATTACCCTTTCTTGAAAAAAACTATTTCCAGTGGAATGAACAATGCAACAGCAGAAGAAATTTTTGCGCTGTCTGTTTGCAGTTATGATTTTTAACCACATTTGTCTGTCATGTCCGTTTTAGTTCTGGTTTATGTCTGCTTTGTTTGACGGAAACCGGAAGTGGCATTAATCCTGGTTTTAAATCAGTTTTCGCGGTCTGTTTGCAGTCATGGTTTTTAACCATATTTGTCTGTCATGTCCGTGTTCAGTCAAGGTTTACGTCTGTACTTTGTTGTGGCACAACCGGAACTATTTTTTGGTTCCACGTGCTTTTGTTTATATTATTTTCTGCCAAAACATGTCTGTCTTTTAATCGGAATTTGTCCGCGATTATTTGCCACAGCTTCTGAAGAATACGTAAAACCTGGTTTATGCCACAACGTATCAATATACGTAACATTTTGTCTGTACCCCATTTTTGCCACATGGTAGCTCTGGTGCGTACGTCCGTCCGTCTGTGAAATTTCAGTTTCACGCGCCTACAGCCCGCATTAGTGGGTGGATTGATTTCAGATTTTACCCAGGGGTGCTCCTAAGCATCCCGCAGTGCAGTGACCAGGATTCGACCGGATCCGACTAAAATTGTCAAAATAAAAAAACTTTAAAATTTGAAGAAACTGAATTAGGAATGAGCTTTGCACATATCCGTCACAGGAACATCATAATCAGGTATACAATTTGCGCGAACCCGGCGGATTCATGCTTCTCGAGCATCTAGTTAGCCCAGCTTATGTTGCAGGCAGTTAGTTACTTAGTTTAATTGGTAAACTTTTGTTTCAGAATGCATCTCCTCGTACAGTTTTGCTCCAATGTCATTTATTTGTGGTATGAGGCATCTCAAGGGGGTCCTGCATACGGCTTGTGCTTTTTTAGTCGATTGGATAGTTTTTGTATTTTTGGGGGGATTGTTGAAGAAAAAATTTCAAAGGTAATTCAGAATGCATCTCCTCCTGCATTTTTGATCCGATGTCATGTATTTTTAGTGTGAGACATCCCTAAGGGGTCATGCATATGGCTTGTGCTTTTTTAGCCGATCGGACAATTTCTGTATTTTGGGGGGAATTTTTGAAGAAAACACTTCAAAAGACATTTCTTCCTACAGATTTTGTCCGATATCATTTATTTTAGGTATGAGGCATACCTAGGTGGGTCGGGCATACGGCTTGTGCTTTTTGACTCGATTTGGGAATTTTGCTTTTATGGGGAATTTTTTAAATAAACATGCGCACTTGTCCAAAATAAGCACCGCGCATCAACGGAAGTCAAATGAACTTACGTACTGGTCCAAAATACCAACCGCGCATCGACGCAAGTTACATAAACATGCTCATTGGTCCGAAATGCAAACCGCGTATCAACGGAAGTTAAATAAACATGCGTAGTGGTATGAAACAAGACCTGCGCATCGACGCAATTTAAATGCACATGTGCACTGGTCCGAAAAAACTACGCATGGACACAATTTGAATAGACATACACACTGGTGCTCAATGCGAACCGCACATCAGCGCAGGTTAAATAAACATGCGCATCAACGCAAGTTTAATAAACATGCGCACTGGCCCGAAATGCGAGCCGCGCATCAACACATGGCAAATAAACATGCGCACTGGTCCGAAATGTGAACCCTTATCAACGGAAGTTGAATGAAAATGCGCACTGGTCCGAAATGTGAACCCTTATCAATGGAAGTTGAATTAACGTGCGCACTGGTCCGAAATGCGAACCACGCATCGACGCAAGTTAAATAAACATGCTCACTGGTTCAAAATGCGAACCGCGCTTCGAAGCAAGTTAATCAGGGAAATTCCCTTGCTCAGGCACGCTGGAATTGGTCTTATCGCTTTTCGTAAGCTGGGACTTTTTCCTTGACAAACTTGTTTTTGTTTTTATTCCTCCGCTGCCGGGCAGCGCAAAGCGGGGTACTATAGGATTCGGGTCTGCCCGTCCGTCCGTCGACACTTTTTTTGTCTGCGCTATATCTCCGTAACCACTGAAGCGATTCAATTGTTCTCTTGCACACGCAAAGACTGTATAGTGAAGCTGTTCAACGAGGGGTTATTTTTAGATTTTTTCAATAATGGAGAAAATGGGAAAACTGTGAAAATTCAACACAATTGACCAATTCAATGGGTGTTTATCGGCGCCATATCTCCGTACCATTGAAGCGATTCAATTCTTCTCTTGCACCTGCAAAGAATATATAGTGGACCTATGCAACGAGGAGCAATTTTGAGATTTTCGCAATAATGGGGAAAATGGGAAAACTTTGAAAATACAGCACAACTGACCTGTTCAGTGGGTGTTTGTCGTATTGAAATCCTGTGATTGCACGCCTGCGGGGAATTTAGTTTTACTGACATACTTGTTTTTTTTTTTTTTTTAATTTAAATTTTGGTAGCCAGTTTTCAAAATTCTTCGGCTGGTCAGAATGTGCCTGGACATTCTTGGCTATTCTTTCTGTCGTTCTCAGTGATTAGGATCACCACTCATTGACAACAGGGACACAGTATAATTTATAGTGTAAATGCTGTAAAATTGCACTAAAACACCAGAAACGCAGGTCGGTTGGCAACATTGATCACAACTAATAGTTCGTGGAGTAAAAACATCACTACATGAACGATTGATTGCATCAGAAACGTAAGTATTCTACTCCCCCCCTCTCCCCCCCTCCAAAAAAAAAAAAAAAAAAAGAGAGAGAGAGAGAGAGAAAGAGACAGAGAGACAGACACTGTGTGACAATGCTTGTTCATGTTCAAGTACGAGTGACAGCAATTTGACACAAAAAAAAATATGGGCGAAAATTTAATTTATGGAAGTGTGTAAATAGTCCCCGGGGCAATCGTCCCGGCCCAGTAGCCCCGGGAGGGGAGAATAGTCCTACGGAGGCAATTGTCCTAGATCCGCTGTGGACAGCGCGCTGTATAACGTCATCGTGAGGTTCTTGTTAATAGAACCAGACACCTATCGCCAACCTTCACTCTTCTGATTTCGAGATGCAAGTATTTCCTGTATGCCCTCTGACTCGGTCCTGTATTCGCCTGTTGTTGTCTTGTGTTTGATGGTAACAGTGTCAAACAAAAGACGTAAAGCTATCCGGTGTCGACCTGTTCAGGTTTGTTCTAACCCTTTTCAGTTTCTCTTTGTCCTGAGGTTAAGCCTGTCACTTGGACACCCTGCTGAAGGGTAAGACCTCCACTATATTTCTTGCTGAGCATGTGGATATTCCAGAAGGGCTACGTAATACAGTCATGCACTGGATCGCGTATAGTACCAGTGCACGCCTACAGTGCTGAGCTTGAAGCAATAAGGCGTCATTTATTTCAGTGTACACGTGGAGTGCCAAGCTTGGAACGATAAGGCGTCATTTATTTCAGTGTACACGTGCAGTACCAAGCTTGGAACGATAAGGTGTCGTTTATTTCAGTATACACGTGCAGTGCTAAGCTTGAAGCCATGAGGCGTCATTTATTTCAGTGCACACGTGCAGTGCTAAGTTTAAGCGATGAGGTGTCATTTTTTAAGTTGTGTCAGATAACGTTATCTATCAGAGCAAGTTTTGACTGTAGCTACTGAAAAATCGAAACTGATAAAAAAACTTATCCCTGTGCCTAAGTTTTAATGGGAGCCGGTACTGGAACAGCGGAGAACACGGCCGCGCGTACCTACCAGGCGTACCCACCAGGCAAAAAACTGCTGCTTCCTCACGAATACTGTCACGGTACTGACAGTCCTGAAATAAAAACTAACGAGAGCTCCTTCCTGATGGAGATTTTAATGTACTTTCAATGTTACTATGGTCGACAGCTTTGGTAATTTGTCTTTAGAGCTCTGACATTTATTAGTGTGGTATATCTCAGTGAAGACGCTCCTGGGATGGAGGGTCCTCCTGCCTGCCTGAGCACTGTCAACACCCCGCACCGACTTAATTTATGACTCGGCTGATACAGGCGGGCGCTGAGTGCCTCCTTTCACGTGTCCGGGACCTCCTAACCGGAATTCACTTGACAGAAAGAGTCTTTGGAGAACTGGAAAAAAATCTGAAATAACAACGGACTGACGTAGTTGTTATGTGGGGTGGGGTGGGGTGGGAGGGGGGAGGGGAGGAGGGTATATTCAGTACTATAAGCCTGAGTGGAACCAGTAGTGGTTATGAGGCACGCGTGAACCGCCTATGCTGTTCGGAGAAAATGGCTTGAGAAATAGAAATTCCGCGCTATAAAAGAACTAGATACCTGCTTCTGATGTTAAGTGAAAATATGGTATGAACTGTAAAATCCCATGTAAAAAAAAAAAAAAAAGAAGAAGAAAAAAAAAAAAAAAAGAAAGAAAAAGAAAAAAAGTCGGACACGTTTCATAACTATATATTCCTAGTTAAATTTACATGCTGCAGTCTTGAGGCATTTCACAGTTCCCTTATGCCCCCTTTGGGTTGGGGAGGGGAATCTTAAGAATACACACACTGCTTTCTGTTCATCGCGTGGCGTAGGAGGCCACTAATCGGAATTTCTTTATTTCGTCATTCTTCCTTTTTTTCTCACTTATTTCCTTAGCAAGTGCGTCCTAATATACCCCATACCAGTTGGTGAACGGGACGTTAAACACCAAACACACAAACAAACAGTTCACTTATGTATAATAATAGCCGTTGCATGAAAAGCCTGTTAATTAAATACGCAGTATTTTGTCTATTTCTATGCAATAAATCAAGAAAATATATACAAGTATTTCTTCACAAAACGGACAACAATTCTTAATGTTCAGAACTGGAAAAAGCTCTGACTGGATTTGTGATTTTTTTTCAAGTAATACATATTTACACAAGGCAGTCATCTTTCAAGTAAGGATACTTGATTAGATATCTGGCGTTTCTTCACTTTTGTATCGGCGTACTGATTATTATATATTATTGAACAAATATTTTTAAAAAAAATACAACAGAAAAAAAGAGAAGGGAAAAAAAGGAAAAAAGAAGAAAAATTCTCATAATAACAACTCATCAAAATATCAGCGGGTGAGATGTTATTTTCCAACAGTTCCACAAGGATTTTAGATACATAATTTCCAATAGGTTTTAAAAGGCAATCACATTTTATATACATAGTAGGGTTTAGAAGGCAATCAGATGGTTTTCTGTGTAGTTTGGAGGCTGCGTCAAGCTTAGTTTACCTGGTTTACCTGGAGTAGATCGCTTTACCCGTAGACCGTTTGTTTTACGTGTTTTTGCAAAAGGTTTTTAAAAAAAACGAGGAAGTAAGCGGTCCATTTGACCTAGTTCCCTATGCATCAAACTAGAGAACTAGTATGACATCCTATTCTCACCTATCTGATGAATTAAATCTATTTTTCGCTGTGCTTAATAGAATCGTTGTTGGCAAGAATGTGACGTTTTCTTTACACTGAATCTTTCCATTTGTTATCAGACAATGCAATTCGCAATTCCCGCCTGATTTTCTCAGAAACGTTATACACATTTTCCCCCCTCCGCCATTGCGAAAAATTAGTTTGAACAATACCGGCAGTGAATTATGAATTTGTGGGTTATTTTGAGCTTGATGAGAGGAATCTACCGCTTTTCCGGTGCATTTCACAGAAAGCAACACATCAAAACAGTGAATTTACCCAACTTTTCCCTTGCTATATGTATCTACTGATTTTCAGAACAAAACGATTCAATGAAATATTTTAAGGGAGGGTGGCTGTGTTGTATTCCCCACAGGGAATATATGCGATCGACCGCGTGTCGGTCTGTCGGTATATCTGTCATCAAGAGCTTGTCAACACGATAACTTAAAAACTCCTGTGGGGAATATGTGGGCTATGTATACAGCTCTAGTTTACAATGAGACAAAGAATATACTGAATGAATCACAAGAGCAGCTTTCAATTGTGCGTCCACAAGAACGAGTATCATTGCCCGGTTATTCTCGCTGTGATTCGTCGGTTTGTGCGGACCTCTTCATGACAGTGTCTCGTGTTTACAGCAGTTTGTTATGCTACATAACACTTTGGGTAAAAAACAAAGGAGAAAGTTTTTAATTGTGGTGGGAAAAAAAAGGAAAGGCGCGTTGATAGATTTGAGTTTGATGTGATAACTTTCTAATGAGTGCCTGGCTGGTCATTGTGACTTGCAAATGACGCCACTGATATTGTTGTGAAGCAGAACCTGCCTTGACTGTTGAATACTGGGCCCCAACCCAATCAATCCAATAACGCTCACAGTAGCGGTTCTTGATGGTCATTTTCTTAACATTGTGTGGTCACGTGGTCATTTGCCCTTCCGCACACAGCGGGAGTCACGAGGACAACTTTGATGAAGAATCCTAACAAGTACGTTATTTTGCATGGAAGATGAGCTTTGACTTACCCCAGCTTAAAGCCCCCACAGTCCTGCCTTGGCTTCTTCATCGTAACAGCTTCTTGTAACTTTAGGTTCTTCATTAGAAACGTGACGTCTTGTCCACCAACGGTTTCCGTGTATAGGTTCCATAAGACGTTTTTGTATTGTGAAAAAAAATTAAAATGTGTGGGAATATCATCGCCCACGAGCGGCTATTGTACCTTTATTGTGTAGTAAATAGTCTGTGTCCGCTCTGTCAATCCTGCCTAAACAATTGGGTCTGACCAGACACGAAGCCAGTTCAGAGTTCTTGATTCTGTGAGTTGTGTCATCCTCAGACGTTTTGGTAAGAAAGTGGACCAGAAAAAAATAATGTGCTTTGGAGTCCCCAATCGGGCCTTAGGGGGGTGGGGGGGGGGGGTTATAGGTTTCGCTGTGTCCATCTGTACACGCGCCCATCGCCAGCTTTTACTCCCACCCTGATCATTCGTTTCCTGTGATATTTGGAATGTTCGTGGCGGTATCCCGACAGCTTCATCTGGCAACAATTGATCTAAAGGTACAGGGTACGACAACTGATCTGTTTTGCCATTTTATTTATTTGTCGACTTGATAAAAAATAATTGATATAAATTCTCACTTTGCTTTTCTTTTAAACCAGCTCAATCGACTGTGACATAAGATTTTTAAGGCTCTCTTTTTTATATTATCCCCCGTGAAACGGAGGGATATAGTTTTGAACTTTTCGGTCTGTCCGTCTGTCACGCTTCAGTCTCACGCGCCTACAGGCCACATTAATACATGGATTCGGTTCAAATTTTGTACACGGCTTCTCTGGAACCTTCCGCAGTGCAGTGACCAAGAATTTTCCGGATCGACCAAAAATTGACAAAATGGCGGACATTTGAAAATTGGCACTGGACTTAGCGTATATACGGCAGTCTCACGCGTCTACAGGCCACATTAATAGACGGATTCGTTTCAGATTTTGTACACGGCTTCTCTGGAACCTTCCGCAGTGCAGTAACCAAGAATTTTCCGAATCGGCCAGAAATTGACAAAATGGCGGACATTTGAAAATTGGCACTGGACTTAGCGTATATACGGCAGTCTCACGCGTCTACAGGCCACAGTAATAGACGGTTTCGTTTCAGATTTTGTACACGGCTTCTCTGGAACCTTCCGCAGTGCAGTGACCAAGAATTTTCCGGATCGGCCAAAAATTGACAAAATGGCGGACTTTTGAAAATCGGCACTGGACGTAGCGTATATACGGCAGTCTCACGCGTCTTCAGGCCACATTAATAGACGGATTCGTTTCAAATTTTGTACACGGCTTCTCTGGAACCTTCCGCAGTGCAGTGACCAAGAATTTTCCGGATCGACCAAAAATTGACGAAATGGCGGACATTTGAAAATTGGCACTGGACTTTATATATACGGCAGTCTCACGCGTCTACAGGCCACATTAATGAATGGATTCGTTTCAAACTCTGCACACGGGCTCCCTGGCACCTTTCGCAGGTCAGTGATCAAGCATTTTCCGGATGGGACTTGACAAAATGGCGAATTTTTTAAAATCGGCGCTGGACTTAGCGTATCTACGACAGTCTCACGCGAATACTGGTTAATGGATTGATCCGTCTAAATGTTAGACACTACGTCGACTTACATCCTTCCACTTGTAAATTTTTTTTTGCGTAGTCAACACGCAACAGTCTTACACATACCATATCCCCCACGGGGGATAGACGTACTCCTCGAGACGTAGTCAAGTTATCAAAGCAGAATACTTGAAATTTCAAAGCAATTTTTAAACAAGTTTTAGGGTTAATTACTTCGCAGTTCATTCAAGACCAGTCCACACATGGTTAGTTCACAGAACTTGTTAGTTAGTTCACAGAACTTGTTGCCTAAGTATCTGTTAGCCAAGGGCTGTCTAACCTGTCTAAATTACAGGGGCTTAATCCCGGGGCCCCTTCTTAGTTCTTAGGATCTTTCTACGCTGAGCAGGTTTAATGCCATTTATTGCCACAGTTACTGGGTCGTTAATCCTGGGCTCGCACAAAAAATGAAGTTTTTAGAATTTTGATCAGTTGTCGCGCCCTGCCCATGTAGAGTAATCGTCGTTAGATCAATTGCGCTAGAATAATTTGCGTTAGATCATTTGTCGTGGATTCCGGTTAATCAGTTCGAAAGCACGGTGATTTTGAGGTCGATCAGAAAGTTAAAAATTACCGCCAGCCGCCATGTTGGATTTTTTCCAATGATTTCTTGAAAACACAAGAGTTGGTAAATAACTTCATGCATCACCATCAAATTTAAGGCATAAGTTAATCATCTGAAAATTATGTTCAGAACTGATTTTTATGATGAGAAGCAAAATTCAAAATGGCTCCAGGTGTCGTCATCCGCCCTCTTGGTAACGCCAAAACCACTTAATTAATCATGGATGTAGACAAAAATTTACAAGTTAAAAAGTGCACGTTCAGACTAAGCTAACGCTCCGCCCGCATGCATTTCGGTCGCATAAAACACGATTTGTTTTAATACCTTGTATTATTATTGTAGCACTAACAGTTTTTTTCACTGAGATCCTGTGTAACAGCGAAATTCAGTTGGAACTGTGCTGTATGTGATTGCTTGTTGAATGTTATTGTTGGTCTCACCGCGAAAAGAATGTTTGCACAAGCTTGTAGTTAAATACTGCAACCTCTGCTTTACTCTACTACCGGGAAGTCTGATACCAAAGAACTTTTCAAAAAAACACTTTTACGGTTACGACAAACATTTGCCAATTAAGTGTACCAAATTAGTGATAAATTGCCCGTTGGGGGGCCACTGGAAATGTGCCACTTACGTAACCTAATAAATCTTCCAGCAACTGTTGAAAATTAAACATGCAGAATGAAAATGTTTCTTGTTTGAATATTTGAGGCCGAAGAAATGTGAGTAAAAAGTGCACACTCAAAAGAGCAGGAAGGGGCGCGAAACAATCAGAAGTCATTGTTATTGCTCTGATTCACGTGTTCCAATATCGATGACGATCGGTCAGCAAATTGCACAGTTATTTTCCGTTGGCGACTGAATTATTTATTACTTCTGGCTGCTTTTTTACGAGGCTTACATTGACCTACAAAACATTGATTTTTTTGTGCGTGTTTCGAAAGCATCTTAACTTTCGTGTGTGTTTTAAAAATTTTCCATCAAAATTAAAAGTTTTTGCTTTCTGTGATTTTCACGCCATGATGATCACGCCGATTACACACTTTCATGGTCACACATGATTCCATTAGGCGTGCTGGAGTTCCCAGGGTCGCTGTATGATACACTCCTATGTTACTGTACTATAAAAGAATTAAGCTTGGCCTATTTATCCATTCCTTTTGCACGTGATATCTCAGAAACTATTCATCGGAGTTATTCCATGTCTTTCGAAGGTTTAAGGCTGGCCTTCGGCACTTAACCCGCGGAACCGGTAACCTTGGAACTCCAGCTTAGGCTCTAATGACAACCAGCCAGAGTCATCAGAGGATCGCAAACCGAACTGAAAGTTATTATTTTTCAGGATTTGCAAGTTAAAGATAATATTCTGGCACATTCAGTAATGTTAATGGCCTCCGTAGATATATACATATATATTTATTTTCAGTTAATTAATAATGCTGTTGAACAGACACTACCAGTTGTGCACTGCTATTGAATGGGTCATGTCTGCTGCAGACTAGGAGCATGATGAAATGATCGACTTTCAGCGCCTCGGTTTTTTTTTTTCACCTTCATTTTTTATTCGATTCTGGTTCAGAATGTCGTACATAAGCAAAATGTATCATTAATATTGTTAAATAAAATTTACCATGACCGTCAACGGACCAAGTTGTGAGCTGAACTTGCATCTAGAGGAAATAGGGAACGATCAAAACTAAAAAATATA
Organism: Protula sp. h YS-2021; assembly: GCA_949752745.1. Classification (NCBI taxonomy): domain Eukaryota; kingdom Metazoa; phylum Annelida; class Polychaeta; order Sabellida; family Serpulidae; genus Protula; species Protula sp. h YS-2021. Next base: position 34,400,015 of record OX457025.1, read on the forward strand.
AAAAAATCAGACATCAACTATTCGGACGATTCATACAAGCCAGGCTTAATTTGCATTGATATTTTAGGGCTAAATAATATTCGAATTATTGACCAGAATTAAATTAGGTTCTTTCGTGTCATGGTCTGTCTACATTTAAGCCGGAGTCCGTGTTTCTTCAACTGCTGTTCTGTTTTGTTTTGAGTATTTGAATACCAATTTGACTGCACTCAGCAATATTTGAGCATGCATGTAAAACTAAATTGAAATGCAGTGAGAAAAAAAAAGAAAGATGGATTATTTTGTATTTGTATTTAATAAACGCTTTTCATTCCTCTTATCAATTAATGGTCTACAATCACTGAACTTGTTGACATGTGGCCGTATCTACTGCATTGCCGAGCCTTATATACACAATTGCTACCTTTCGTGAATTTAATTTAAAGCATTAAATGCGCTAATTTAAAACACTATATACTCTTACTTTTGAAAGCACTACAAGCGAATGGGGTTCATGATTACATCACACGCCCGTTTGTTCTTGCTTGTGTTTAAAGAAAAACAACAAATCGGTTTTGTAGTAGTCTAAATATAAAAGGATTTACAATGATAGTGATCATTACTATTCTTTAAAAATTAATTTTGAAAACTAAATCTCGATCTGTTTCGTGGATAGTTACAAGGGAGATTGCTTGCTGGAACAAAGTGTTCAGTTTGTGTTGCGCAATCCGGCATGTATCATTACACATGCTTGTCAAATACTGATTGAGCGAAGTTAACATGAAACTTTTACTTTTTTTATGCGTGATAATTTCATCGCTCTTGGGCGGATGGCACTACTATAGAGCAAATATTGTGAGATTCGAGATGAGTAGAATTATGCAATATTTTTATTGATTTATTTATTTGGGAGGGGGGGGGGGGGGGGGGAGAGAGATGGTGAGAGTGGAGGAGATGCGTTGATATAAAGCAAGCTTGTGTCATTTTTGGCTTCAGAACTAGTTTAGTGCTTATGTCTGAAAATACTCAGTAGCGTCATTTCTTCTTTCAAGAAAACGCTCGAAATCAAAGTGGTTTTTCAAAAGAAAAGTTCGCAATGGGTGGTAATTTAAGGTTCCTTGATAGGAAGAGGTAACCACTGCTCGGCAAGTCGCAGTCAGAGCGAATATGAATTCGATTACTGTGGACCGGATTCGAAACGACAATCAACTACCCCCCCCCCCCCCCCCCCCCCCCGCCGTATTTCGGCTCGACTTTAAGTCACGATGTTCTTGCTATAAAAATAAATAAGCTTTTACGAACTTTGAAGCAGTTTTGTTCCAGGGAATATCACTTCTGGTCACACATATCGCTCCGCTATAACGCGGACTTATTTTCTATCACCCTGTGCTGGCCAGTAAGCGTTCACTAATTAGCGGCCCGTTGGCTTTGGCACTGTTGCGGGACATGAAGTAGTCCCTTGACTTGTAGCTGGCATCGCGTCGGTGCGAGTCGGACAGCAGTGTCATTTGTGTCGCGTACTCACTGGTCGGCGTGGCAGAGCGCATCGAGCTACCAAACGTCCGTGAGAAGGACTGGGAGAAGGAGTTGTGCTGGTGCAGCGCGCGCAGAATGAGCGTGCGCCGTAGCGGGCGCGGCCCCTTACCGCGCCACTCGTAGCAGCATACCAGTGCCCACAGCTCGTGCTGGAACTGCCGCCGGAACAAACAGTAGACGAAGAAGTTGGTCGAGCTGTTCATTGTAATAAACAAGTTGCTCAAGTGATAATATCTCTCGTAGTTTGTACACGTGTCCTGCCCGTCCTGTCCTATGGTATAGAAGAGCACCTGGTTAATTGATGCAGGCGTTTGGCACACAATAAATATCAAAATTATCACAATCATTACCAGCGTTATATTGTTTTCCTCGCGTGATTTCCCACTCGACAAAGTTTTCCGACTTTCTGATGCTTTTCGAAGCTCATAAACCAAATGTACGTTGAATATTGTTAATACTAGTAACGGTAGCATAAAAACGAAGATGAGATACGATATATTTTCATACAAAATATTATAGATTGTGTGAGTGACCAGTCCCACATTTTCTTTCTCCTCAGTGGTTGTACTGTTAACTGTAACGTTCGTTGAGACGTAGCGATATTCGAAAAAGCGCGGTATGTTATATATCACTATGGCAACAGTCATGGCCACGATCTGGTGATAGACCTGTCGCTTCGTACACAGCCTGGGCGCCTGAAGGGGCCGACAAACAGCGATGTAACGATTGGCGGCGACGAGGACCATCATGTAGACGCTGCCCATCTGCACCATGTGCGCAATGGGCCAGGCGTAGATCTGCAAGTACGGGTAGATGGGCCGGAGCTGGTCGGTCAGTCCGAAGTACATGGACATGGCCGGGTAGATCTGGACAAAGGAGGCGGCAGCGAGGAAGAGGTTGTCACTGACAGCCAGCGCCTTGAGCAGGAACGTGGCCACCGTGTCGCGTGAGTACTTATGCAGCACGAGGAACGACAGCGCGTTACCAACCAGCCCAACCAGGCAGACGGCACAGAACAACGGGCCGTAGACAATGAAGAAAAAGAGGCCACATGGCACCAAGTCGCCCGCCATTTCCTCCGCAGGCCACGTGTTATTATTCGCATAGGTACTGCCGTTTCGTCCCAAGCTGCTGTTGTAGGCACTGTTATTCAACACAGGTGCGAATGCCAGGATAAGCCTTGCCGGCCCCGGACCCTTCGTCACCGACATCATTGCCTCGATATCCACCCTGTCGGACAGTTCTATTCCGTTCTCGACATTCATTTTTTAATCCTTGGTTTTTATGTTTCCACGCTAGGTTTTTTGTGAGGATTTTTCATTGTTTCCTTCTTATGAATATGTTTTACCACGCTTTACAATGTTATTCAGAAATAGTTTCTTCAGCCATCCTCTATAAATTTATTGTCATAAATAAGAAGTATCCAATTTCTTTTATTGAAAAAACTGTGAGCACGAACTTAAATATTGGAGACATTTCAAATAGTAGTGTCACTTTCCAATTTTCTTTTCATTAGCAGCACAGCATTGTCCCTCCTGTTCGTATCCAATCGTACTTCTTCTACCCACCGCTATTATATATCTCATTGATTTGATTACGAGAGTTGCTGTTGTGCTGAGTAAAGTTGGCCAGCACCACGATAGCCTCACGCATCTTCACATTCCAGTGCTCCTGCCATTGTTGGAGAGCTGCTGTCGCATAGTGGCTTCTTTCAGCATTCCTAAAAACATAAGTAACACATCCAAGTTTCAGAATGCGCAAGAAATGGTTGATTTTGTTTAATTCAATTTAATCATTAGTATCTAAACCACTGGTAGACTTTTAAAAAAAGAGAGAAAGGAAAAATATGCGTGTAATTACAGTGGTTGTGATGTCATCCAGATATCTTTACCCGATCTGACCTTAAATATTGTTGCTTCATAAATAAAAAATGGCGACAATGAAATTGATGTTTTTTCGTGTAAAGAGTTTTTGTCTTTTTATTAATTTCATTACTGTTTTTAGAAATTGACTGTTTGATCAGTCGATGATAAATTACATGAAGTGACAGAAAAACAGAAAATTCATAAAGGACCGCTGACACCAGATTGTTCTTTTTTTTTTCAAAGTTTGATATGCCCAAGGTGTTTTAAATTGAACTCGTAAGACCGATATCACGGTAGGGTAACCTGTCAGGACTACGCTGTAAAAGGACTAGACTCGGAATGTCTACGTGTCTACGTGACTTGCGACACGTAGCCTACGCTTCATAATGGCCACACACATAAAAAATTGAAAATGGCTTGCAAAAGGACTGCATTCAGTTATGTCTGTACTAGAAAAAATTAACTTTTTCACATCTTATTCCAATAGAGATGAAATCAAGCATGGTCCTGTGAAACTTGGAATTATTGTAATTAGATGATGAATAAAATATGAAATGTGGATATTCTGGAAGGAGGGGTTAAGTCATCTAACTCCTGAATATGTAATAGAGACAGCAATCGGGCGTGTGGAAACTGAACAATTGGAGTCTATTTCACCTTCTTGGTTAAATACAGAAGACTTTATGCCTACAGTTTTTTGCTGTTCATAGTCCTATTTGCACGGTGTCTGCGCGTATTATCATCACTCCAATAATACTGACATACTTACGTTGAATTATTAAAAACGAGTGTTATAAAAGATGAATGGGTTCAATTCACTGTCTCGTGCAATGACAAAGTCTCCTATATCCAGGTGCAATGCCGAGATTTGCTTTTAAAGTGCGAGAAAAGAAAAATACTTTGATATGGAGCCTGAAACATTTACCGTATATCAACGTCAACACTGTCACAAGCGGTCACCATTGACAAGTTCGGTGACAGATACGTCAACATTGCTATAAATAGGCACCCTAATCTCATCAGTCAATGAGCTTGAGTGAGTCGTCATGAAAGCCTGGCTTTCGATCTCTCACCTTTCCTGTGTGAACATCTAAATTTTTCTTCTGTCACTCACGTGTCTGTCTAATCATAGACCACATTCCTTTTTTTTTCTTTCTTTTTTAAATCGGTATCCAATTAAATGTCTATCCCATAAAGTATTGGAATCTTATCGTTGCCTTATTTGTGACCTGCTAGAATAAAACTTTTCAGTGTATTTCTAAAGATTTTTGATCACATTTCCAATGTTGACCACAATAAATTGATTATAAAATGACAGTTTTTCCCTTCCATTGATTTCATACTAAAGGAACTCATCAACATTTTTATCTATGCCATTTAAACGTGAGTCAGCCATGCTATTTCTGGTTCCCCATAGTAGCTGTTTATCTGTGCATTTAGTACATTGTACTATAGCCTGTTTTTGCCCGACTTAGTTTATTCCTCGTTTAAAAGTTTCATGCTTCACAAATAATTGTAGACACGTTTCGATTATTGTTAGAAAATGAAATTTCTGTGGCGCTGATGAAAAACTGTCCCGGAACCAAGAAAAAAAAACAAGCATAGCGTAACCCCTCCCCCTACCCCCTACCCCCTCCCCCCCTCCCCCCCTACCATCCTGTCTGTTATGGCATCCCATCAGAAATAGGTTAATTACAAAAGTGTTCCATTTTTACATTTGATACCCTAGAAGCCTGTGGAAGAAATTTATTTGTTCCATTCTTTTCGCCTTTTTTGTTTCCATGGCAGTTGTTGAGCAGCCTTGGTTCGTGAGAGGTCGGCCATGTCTTTTCTTGATTGCAAGTGTAATGCTGACTAAAAAAAAAACTAAATTCAGAATCAGAAAGGTTGTTGCTTCATTAGGCAGTGGTCAGGGTGCAAGACTCATCGAGTCATTGCTTGTGTTTCAAAAAGTTTTCATATGTGAAGCCAGTAAACGATAATATAAAATGTAGTTATGAAGGAACAAGCTTGTAATAATCCGATTAACTCAGTGCTCAAGGTATCACATTCGGAAGGATCGGCTGCCACACACACACTCACACACACTGGTCAGACTAAGATTATGTGCCCCCCCCCCCAATAATAATAATAATAATAATAATAATAATAATAACGTCTTTGGAAGTAGCCGGTTAACTTTGCCTGTGTCCTGTAATTTGAACCAGCCCGCAGCAGCACGCTGACTGGTCGGGAGCAGCGGAACAAGAGCAGTGTTACACCGCGCCGTTCATTTCCGCCTGAGATTGTAAGTGCTAATGAGATCAAGAAAGGTTGTACACACCCCTCCCCTCACCCCACCACGTTAATTCTAAAAAAAAAAATTGTTAAAATATGCAATTCTTACCCTTCTTCTGTGCGCGCAAGCGAAGAAAATCACGCGAGAAAAAAATGAAACAAATTAAATAAAAACAGTGCGTTCGTGATTTATGCAACTTACTTCTGTGGTGAAAGTTTTTTTGCTTTCAGACGAACACTAAAGTCGTTATCATTAAAGGCCGGCTTAGGGCGATCACCACCAAAGGAAACGTAAAAGTCAATGCTCTCTTTCTTCAAATCATTTGTCTCTTGATTTTACTGTAGCTTTCCTTTCCACTGCACGTTTTAACGAAAATAAACGTCACATAGAAGACAAGAAATCCCCCCCCCCCCCCCCCAGCCCTCATATTTCTAAGTCAGTGAACAGGAGAAAGACTTGGAGAAACTGTACAGAGAGAAAGATACATTTGCCTTGGCAAATTTATGACACCTTGTGGAGTTTAAAAAAAAAAAGTAGCTTAGCGATTTTGCTATAACTTCCCAGTCTGGAGATTATCAGCTATCGATATGTAATAATTTGTTGGCCAATGACGTATTGTTGCTGAATCACATGGTCAGCAATGCACCAATCATTTCAAGTTTACTGAAAGCGGAGCAGTGTCTCATTACTTTACTGTGTCTCATGACGTCATATAGAGTCCGCAAGTGCGGTTTGTTTTCTTGATAAACGGCTTCTGTTTTGTTCTCACAGGTTATCTAAACAAGGATTATATTATATCATTGTTTTTCGTCATAATCACAATAGAAGTCTATAGCTTCTGTTTCCATCTCCTTTCTGTCTGTCGTTGAAGGCTTGTTATTAAGTTGTATCGATAGTTGCTCAGCTAAGAAGGAACACACATATTTTACTGTATTATAGAGTCCGAGATGCGAATATTTGGACTCATATTTTTCTAGCATTTGTTCTGTTCGTTTATAAATATTTAAACCATTTTATGCGCCTTTGCATTTTTTAAACTTTTAACAACATAACTTTTTTCTTATCGGGGTTGGAATATCTTTTGCTGTGCTATATCATTGCCTGGCTTTGCGAGCTGTCTTATTCCTTGGGGTCGAGAAATCATTTGATGTAACTAATAGTCGCCTTATAGGATATTTTAGTAGTGCAAAAAGAAAGCCATTGGTGTCAAGACATGCCTCGGCCTAGTCAATGCTATCGGTTAACTAGTGTCCCTTAAAGGTGAAACAACTGGTGCTGTATGCGGCATAAACTCTGACGTCATTACGCCTGTATCAAATGTTCTGACAACCCCTAGCAGGTTGAGAGAAGGAAACGCTCAGTGTGCAGTGTTGGAAGTGATCTAATAAATTTGAACCTTTAGCTTTAAAATCTGTTGTTTCAAAGAGTAAAAGAAACCAACTTTGTGCATCAGTATATTGGTGCACTGGCTACTCTACTTATTCCCTATGTTGTCACGCTGTACCATTGGCATTTTTTCGCAAAATGTCTGCCTGAAGATATGTCGTATTGCAGAATTTCTGCCTAGGTAGTCCAGAGCTTGGCAGTCTAGGCCACGATGTATGACATCCGCTGAACAGCTGCCAATTTCTTTCAGTAGCTTTTATGTTGTGGAAAACTTTTAATCAATGAGAAAAAAAAGTTCATTGAAATTATGATGTTACATAACTTGAGAATTTTTATGGTAATAACAGACGAAATGCTGTTTAAGGTAATATTACTGTTAGCCTTATTGATCTCCCAACAAGTCTCAGCAACTTTGGATTTTCAAAACAATCTCGTGAATGTCCTTAACCTTTCCATGTCTCCCCATTGTCTCCGATGTAGGGACCATCATTTATTTATTTCGGCCATAACTGCTGTTCATAGTGTAACTTCAGCCATCATCCAGTACTTGGGCAGCTTGTCGGAACTGGGTAGAACAAGCAGTCTGGGTTACAGTTTTTTTTATATCTCACGACACATTTAGGGAGCGGAAGGGCGTAGGAGTTGTCCCCTGACGTGAGAGTCATCCGTCTTCTGTATGGACGTATGTAAACTTCTACCTAAAATGCTTTTCCACCCTCAATTTTGATTTGATTCCTTTCAAACATTGCAGGAATGTTTCATAGGCCTCCTCTTTTTTTTTTTTTTGTGATTCCTCAAATTTGGCCAATTGGGGGCACTTTAAATATTTTTGTGAGGCGTTTTCAAAAATGCGTTGCTTGTTGCAGTTTGACTGGCTTATTTGATTTTTTAAATTTAACTTTAGAATATTGCTCATAATGAGATCTTTTCTTTCAAAAAATACTTTTTAGGCACACCTCAAAAAATTGGCCTCGTGCCGCAAATTGGCCTCGTGCCGCAGTTCTGTGACTAAAAGTACTCGCAGAAGAACCATTTTGAAAAACTTGATACTTTAGGTATCAAGTTTTAGCAATGTGACTAAAAGTACTCGCAGAAGAACCATTTTGAAAATCTTGATACTTTAGGTATCAAGTTTTTCAATACTTGATACTTTAGGTATCAAGTTTTTCAAAATGGTTCTTCTGCGAGTACTTTTAGTCACATTGCTTTCAATTTTGTAGGCGTAGCCCAAGGTTATGGCTTCCTAAAAATTTTTTTACTGGGATCCTCCAGAGATTAGGCAAATGCCTCCTAAAAAATCAGTAACCAGTTTTTAAGGTGCTACTACCATTTTTGGCAACCGACAAGCCTTTTACTTGATTCAGCAAGTCTTGGCTGGTCACAGTGTCCCTGGACATTCTTGTTTTATATCTCAGTGTTTTGCACAGGGTAACAAGTAACGTAATGAAATTGGTTTAAATTTTTCTATAATCCGGATTTTGCATATGAATCACGTGACTTATCTTATGAACTGGATTGAGAACAAAAAAATCGATAGCCTTCTTCTTTGCGTTATGTGATAAGTCATTGATGAGAAGAATTGTCAAAACAGCAATTATTGCTGCCATGGGTACCCCATCGAGAACACACTTGCAGCAGAGTAAGACATAAACAAAGCTGGTATGTACACATAACAATTATAATAATAATCTATCCTTCCTTGCCGTTTAGGATAAATTTTTATGGACAGTTCTAGTAAACAAAATTCCCATGCCTGTGTAAGCACGGGCCTGTTTTTGAAAGCAATTTTACACACATGTGCAATGTGTTCTTCTTTTTGCCACCTTTGTTTTGCCAACTGAACAGGCGTGGGAGCTTTTGCCTGATTTGTCCGAATTGCCAGAGTAATGTAAAAAGCTGACGCTTGTTACCTGCATCGAAATTCCACATAGATTTGATTTTGGGGTGGAGGGGACCTTTAAAGGATGCATTCATTGATTTTACTCCATTTGAAAAAAAAATTAAAAAACCGAGAATTTTAAAAAGACTGATATCAGTCTGTGTAGATACAGAATCCTAAGGGTTGGAGGAGAGGGGAGGCGGAAAGGCACGTGTTTAGAAAGAAAGGGATTGAACATTACCAGCAATTTCTCAGCGACTTTACTTCTAAGGGAACTCGATTTTTTTGGTCTCTAGTCTTATCCCTCAACTGGTCTGATCTGCGAACTGTTTTTGTTCGCCAGTGTTGCACTACTGCAGGTGTTTCACGAAAAAATGGCGAAGAGGAGAGAACTATAGAGTGTAAGTAAACGTCTGAAGTGCTGGGTGCACTGAGATTTTCAGTTTTCTTCGGATCTGTCAGATGGTGGTTTACATGGACAGGTGTGTGTGCTCCCTACCATTTGTTGCTTGGAAATGGTCAATGACGACACTATCCCGCCATAGATTACCGCGCAGGGAAGAGTAGGGTTTGCCTTAAGTCTGTAGATGATGCTCACAATAACAACGACCCTTCCCCCTCAGCCCTCCCCACCCGCAGAAAGGAGATTATTCAGCTGCTCAAGTGTACTCATTGACTGCATTGTACCGTTGTAATTAGGTAATGAATCCGAAATTGAAGACTCCATACACCAGGGCGTTGATTTTACTGTACATATGACAATGGCAGATGAGAAAAAAAATCGATTTTTCAGCAGTGCGTTCATGTGGTAAGGACTGTGGACGATTGTTCTTGTACAACTTGTACATTAATATACAAAGGACGTGAAAGGCACCGCACGCCTGGTACCCGAGGAACATGTGGTCTAATAGTCGGGTCAAAGAGAGGTCTCTCAGTGCAAAGAAGAAACAATAATATTGGCGAAGAACTGGTTAAGAAAGTGAAAAAGATATAAGTTCAAAAACAGTGAAAATTACGCAAATTCAGTTGTAAGTTTGGGGATTTGTTGTTGAAATTTGTAGGTGAAAAAACATTTCAACGGCGAGTTTAATGGTTTTTCGTTTTTCCTCTTATTTTTGGATTTCTTTTAACGTATCTTTTGAGTGTTGAGTGGTCTGTTGAAAAAGTATCTTTGATTTTATTTTTTATGCTAATGACCAAAATTTAGCATTGGCATTGAAGATAACAAGTGTGCTCAGCTTTAAGCAGCGGCATGTATTGCTGATCAAGAGACGAGGTTCTCCATTTAACTAGTGCGAAGAGCAATCCTGTCGTCAAGTAGGCCCATCTGCAGAGATTAGACTACAAAAAATAACTCTTTCGTGTCACTTAAAACCCCAAGAACCCCACCCCCTCCCTCCCCTGGTCCACCCCCCGACTTAAACAGCTTAAATAGATCGCGAAATGTGAAACTAAATCTGCGAACACCACATTCTTATTTTCAAACTGATTTTTTGAAAGTGAAACCATTAAATCTGGATAAAACTAGCAAGGGCTCGAGGCGGCTAGCTAGAATGAATCAAGCCAAAAAAAAAAAAAAAAAGAAGAAGAAGAAGAAGTCGTGCCCGCTTGTCTTTATGACTGAACTTCACTGTCTACCCTTAAAGGCAAAACAGAGTTCCGAGTTTGCCAGTGCAGCAGACAAATAACTTCGCTTTCGCTGGGCAATTTCCGGTGACTGCCCGGTTTCCATTTATACTTGGAGCTGCTTATCCACATTTTCTATCTACAGGTTTTAAGTGTATGTGATTGAAAGTGTGAAAGGTGAAACGTTACACCTCCACCTGATGAAAGAAAGTGGCTGTGAGGCATTTCATCATGTGTTTCTGTATATCTCTGTATTATAATATGTTGGTAAATTTTGGGGCCCGTGCGTGCTAGATTTTACGAAGTTATATTACAATGAGTTTGATTAGCTTCTTAATGAGTTAGCTAGTCAAGCTACCAAGCAGTATGGTGTAGTTGCTTGGAAACTCTCCTCATCCGGTGTTCCCAAATTCACTCACATATCAGTACTTTTTTTAAGTACTCGTCAACCCACACTGAATTGGGTAATCTCGCATTTGTCTTTTTCTTCCAGGCACAAAAGCAGTTGTGATTCAATTGAGATTGCCCTAACCAAATCTTTTGTGGCAGCCGCATCTTTAAGACGCATTTTGAGACGTGAAGAGTTGCCAATAAAGTCACTGATTGCATAATTCCGTGAGAAGTGCTTGTGGAATTGTGCAAAACATGAACATTTTTTCCTCAACAGTGAATTCGTTTAGGTGAACAATAAAAATACAATGAGAAATTTCTGGTTTCTTTAACCTTTTCTTTTGGATCACCTCGGATGGAATATTTTTGCTTTCTGTTCCAAAACATAACTCGCTCTGTTTGATTTTATTTTGACAGTGAACAATGCAGTGGTAAAGTTTAACCAATTGGTTATTACATCAAGGCCTTTTCAGTGCTCCATACCGTGAAGGTTAACAAGATACATCATGCCGTTATCCTGCCTACACATTAATGAATCTGTTTAATCGGAACAAGCCTTTACTTTATTATCGGCTCCTACGGTCGAGAAGTTTTATGGTTCTCACTGCAAATTGTGTTAACGAAATTACGTGAAAAAAAATTTTCACCAATCGTTAAAGTTTACGTAATAGGGATATTATTTCATTATTGCGGCTTCGGGAAAGATCGGAAGCTCCACTCTGGCTCATATGTTCATCTGTCGGAAGTCCCGGAATATGTTCTGGTATTCGAAAAACAGCAGTTTCTGGACGCTTCCGCAAGCCTGAACCCTCTAATGTGTGACAGTTGTTCTAATTTACTGATATAAACACATCTTATTCTCCATCATTCATTTGTGAGAGCCCTGCAGAATTCTGTTTGCCAATTTAAACGCTTGATCAGTAAATGTGGAAGCGACAAAAAAATCATGTTTTAAACGAATGACCAAAATAATATGCTACATAAGGCAGGGCCTTGGAGATTACAGCAGAATGTAATAAATGTGATGTTCGAGAGAATCGCGTTACCCATCATTAACGTATTCACCTCGCCAACAGTGAAGACACACGTACGATATATATTAATATTATATACTGTAATATAATAACCCATCAAAATCTATTATGGTGTAAAACGATTAACCTTAAAGTTTCTTTTGTAGCACTGCAAGTCATTGCTTATCAGATATACTGAGGTATTCACCGTCACAGTGGATTACATTGGACTCGCGGGAAAGCCGGTTTGTTGCTATGTCACTTTTGCCATCTGTCTCCTGGTGTCATTTCAGGCAACTGTTGAGGTCGCCTAAAAGTTTGCAAGCGACTGCACTTGGTTGGTAACTCGAGTACATTTTATTTGGGTACTGCAATTTTCAAGCAAGCGAAGCTGTTACTTCGATTCGATAGTGCCTGAAATGTGTACACGTATTGAACTTTTCATTTTATTAGAAGCTATCAAACATTTTCGCTTTGATGAATCGTTCTCTTCGATTACCAAACACAGGCAGTCGAAAAATACCAACTTGAAACAATGAGCAGCCTGTTAATCTGTGATGCAAATGCTAACCTTGGAAGTGAGAAATGGAAAATCGATTGTTATTTATTAAAAATATATGCCTTTCCAAAGCAGTAACAGTAACCTTAATTAATTTAGCAAGGGGATCAGCCCTTTCTGATCTATTCGCGCTCTCCTTAAATTAGCACATACAATCTTTTTTACATTTAGCTCTGTTCCTAGTTTCATTCACTCTCTTTGATTATAAGCCGTCAGTTTCACAAAAATTAACTGCACAGTTAATATTTCTACTTGGCATCAAAGCCATGGATTCATGTCTTTGGTGGCTTAAGTTGTTGTAAAAACAGGCGAAGCTTATTAATTACATTAACTGAACTGTTGTATTAACTGAACATTTTCAGGGCGAAAGTGTTAGTAGAATATGCCAATTACTACAGATACAGATTTTTTGTCATATTTATTACACTTGAGATATTTTTAATTCGAACGATTCGGTAAACTTTTTCCGTATGAATCCTTGTTTTCCGCCATAGCCTTGTCACGCGAGAGGGGGTGGTTAGGAAAAGGACGACCAAATTTTGCAGAGACATGTTTTTGCATGTCAGTTTGGTCACCTCAGTGAACTGAATAACCGACCATTTTACATCTGAATGTCCCGTACATAATGTCCTGATTTACATCAATTTTCAGCGACCAGTCATTACTAGTACCAAATTTCCTGTCAGCGTGAACACGACTGTTTTTTTTTTATTATTATTCTTTTTTTCGGAGGGGGGAGGGGAGTTCTGTTCCGGACATAGCGACATTCTATTTTTCGACGTCTACAAGGAATTACTTATTTCTTTTTGCAAATTTGAACACTTAACGGCATTCTTTGGCTGCAAGAGATTGAAAACTTCTAAATTTACCTGGAGTTCAGAGCATTGTCCTCTATCTTTATAAGTTCCACTTTTGGCCGTATCAACAATATAATTTCGAGTAAGTATCAGATAATGTATCTTCAGTCGTAATTGTAGATAAGCTGTAAGATTTTGTGCCCCTAGGTGATTCGTGTACGTATCCTTTATGATGGAGGAATGCGCATCCTCGTTTAACCAGTTTGTGGTATCACTTTCATTGCTAAGGAAGTAATTAAGTAAAAGTCAAGTTGGCACGCAATATATTATGCAAATAATTATTCGATTTTAATAAACGTCCTTGTTCTGGCACCTGTTTGAAGGTTCCCTTTTCCAACACGAAATGGAAATCACTGCTGCTTCAGCCACAACACGTTATAATATCGACGCGTCGCTCATAACCACTCGCAAAGCCCACTGACTCCCACTCAGCACTAATCCTTAATGTTTGGTCAATTTTTGTGACTTGCCTTTGCTAAGTTCAACGAAAAGGGTATAAGCGGTGCAGGTGTCGCCAATTTTTTTTTATTTTATTCTTATATTTTATGTTTATTATTATTCCCCGTGTAACAAGAGGATATAGGTTTCAGCTTGTCCGTCTGTCCGTCTGTCTGTCCGCCTTCGTTCGCTCTCGTGTCCGGGCTATATCTCCGAAAGTACTTGTCGTACAGCGCTTTCCTTTGGCATACGGTTAGAACATATATTGAAGGTGTGCAACGTCATATTATTTTCAAAATCGGCCAAAAAGTTGTCAAAAATACGACTTGTCAAAAAAGGCTGTTTTTCAGGAAATTTGTTAGCACGAAGATAGGTCTTGTCCAGACGAGTTCTGCAAAACTATTCGGTCCAGCGTTCTGAAATTGTATGCAGTGAAAATATATATATTGTACATGTGCAACGTCGTATTAATTTTTTGAAATCGGCTAAGAATTGTCAAAAACACGACTTGTTTATGCAGTAAATTTTTGTTTCAAAATGTGTCTCCTCCTACAAGTTAAACAGACATGCGCATTGGTCTGAAACGCGAACCGCGCATCGACACAAGTTAAGCAAACATGCGCATTGGTCCGAAATGCGAACCGCGCATCGACGCAAGTTAAATAAACATGCGTACTAGTCCGAAATGCGAACCGCTCATCAACGGAAGTCAATTAAACATGCGCACTGGTGCGAAATGCGAACCGTGAATCGGCGAAAGTTTAATAAATATGCGCACTGGTCCGAAATACACACCGTGTATCAACGCACGTTAACCAAACATACGCACCGGTCCGAAATGCGAACCGCGCACCGACGAACGATAAGTTAACATGCGCTGTGGTCCGAAATGCCAACCGCGCATTAACGAAAATTAAATAAACATGGGCACTGTTCTAAAATAAGCACCATGCATCAACGGAAGTTGAATAAGCATGCGCACTGGTCCGAAATGGGAACCGCGCATCGACGCAATTTAAATAAGCGTGCGCACTGGTTCGAAATGCCGAACCGCTCATCAATGGAAGTTAAATAAACATACGCACTGGTTTTAAATGGGAACCACGCATCAACGCAAGAAAATAAACATGCGCTCTGGACCGAAACGCAAACCGCGCATCAACGCAAGTTAAATAAATATGCACACTGGTCCAAAATAAAAACCGCGCATCAACGCAAGTTAAATAAACATTCGCAATGGTCCGAAATAATAACCGCGCCTCAACGCAAGTTAATAAACAGGTGCACTGGTCCGAAATGCGAACCAAGCATCAACGCAAGCTAAATAAACATGCGCACTGGTCCGAAATGCACGCTGGAATTGGTCTTATCGCTTTTCGTAAGCTTGGACTTTGTCCTTGGAAAACTTGTTTATGTAAACCTGTTTTCACGGAGATAAATTTTGTCCAGACTCGTTTTCCGAAACTACTTGATCTAGCCGTTCTGAAATTTTTGCAGTGAAAATATATATCTCAGCGTCGTCTTATTTTTTTCAAATCAACCAAAAATTGTTAGGCAGTGTTGAGTTTTCAATTTCATTGAATTTACTGACTAACATCCAATGACATTATGTGTTACACGGGGGATCCTGCGTCACTGATGCTCTAGTTTTTTTATTAAATTATATATTCTTTTTTAATTTATTAGGGCGGGGGGTGGGGGAGTGTACAGAGTAAAGCGAATGGTAATCGTGGGAATATTTTCTGATAGTGAAGGAAATTTCCAAGCATATCCAAATACAAACATAATTACTTTGACATAACAGATAAGTCAAATAATTATACAACCTTTAAATAATTATAAAACCTGCATATTTGTACTTTGAAAGTTTTTAACACCCTCTTTTTAAAATTCCCGTCATCGATTAAATATTAAAATATACGAAAAGAACTTCACAAAAATGAATACTTCATGCTAAGAGCGGTTATTTTGACTACTACTGCTACTACTACTACTAATACTACTACTGCTGCTACTACTAATAATAATAATAATAATAGTAAATCTGATAATAATACTACTCCTACACTACTGATAAAAATAATAACAATAATAAATCTAATAATACTAATAACAATAATAATAATAATAAAAATAGCAATAATTATAATGATCACATTTGTTTCAAGACTGCAGATTTTACAAACCATTGTAGTATTTATTTACATTCAATTTGACGTATTGGCAGGCTATTCTGGAATATGCTGACAGCATCGTGTATCCTTATTTACTTTGCCATTCTAATTTCAATTATATACAGTGTTTAAAGTCTTATTGTGGGAACAAAGCGAATCGAATTCTCATAGAAATGTGAGTAAATTAGCAAAGAACACAGACCAAAAGACAAGTTAAATTTGTAATAGTGTTATTGGTTCTCCTATTTTTAATTAAAATCGGGTCATGTATAGATTTTTTGTGTTCTAATTATACTCATTTGGTTTGTCTATTCATAAATCAAATTCTTGTATGGCAGTCCTTTGACTTTCTTATTGTAGAGGTTATCATCGAATCATGCAAAAATGCCAATACGGATGATAGATGGCCTGTACTTTCTAGAAATAGGAATGACCGACTTCGGTTTTTGAGATTTTGTGTGGCCACAGTTCGATCAAATTACCCCTTGTAATGACAAGACCGTTGACCCTTATTTGTCCTTTATGGTGAAACCAAGTAAAACTGGAAGAATATCACACTGGACCCAGTTTAATCAGTACCCACAAAGAAAGGATAAGCTGTTACTTTTATTAAACTCTTTCCAGCGAACTGAATTTCGCGGAAGAAGTTTATTGGCAATATTTACTGTTAATTCAAGCTTTTATGACATCGCTGTTTTCCTGGTCATTTTTGTCATAAAATTCAAGTATTTATTGAAAATTGGTTGGCATTGTTTCCTAAGAAGCTGAAACGAGTTCATTATCTATTTCCTGTGTTCAAGCTTTGTAACCGTTCTATCTTGACAGTGCACACTTGGGAGTAAAATTTCTTGCACTCATTCTACCTCGATAAAAATAACGCATTTATCTATTAACATAGCAATACAGTAAATGTCTGCTTTGCAGTGCATTATCTTATCCGGTTTGAGTAAAACGTATTGTTGTAGCGACCTTTTGGAAAAAAACTCGGATATTTCGATAATTTTTGCTGGCCCCAACTAGGACTTGATGCCCCCAAAGAGGGCTTTTATGCTGGTCTCTGTCTGTCAAGCTGTCTGTTAGAAAGTTTCCAAAATCACCCCTTTAAAAAATTTCACTTGCAGTTGGCTTTTGTCTGCGCGATACTTCCAAAACTATGTTTATGGTAGGTGAGCGATATTTACAGGACAGGCTTTATACACGTAAAGGCGGCAGGCGAATATGGGTCGTTGTGACAAACAATAATTGTTTTTAATCGAATTGTCGATTTCGTTGTGAAAAATCAGGTTGGAGTGATTGGAAGGGGAGGGGTTGTAACCCTGACCCGTAAAAGGGATTGTGGCTATTTGTTCCAAGTAGAAATTTTATCTTTCTTCTTGTCATTAGTGAAACATGTGCGAACCGACCACTCGATTTTAAAAAACTATTTGCAGCGCATATTTTATGTCGGAATCTCTGATGTGGGCAAGGAAAAAAAGCCCGGTATCTACTTGAGGTTCGAGTTACACTTGAAGTTTGGCTCTGGGATATGATCGTAAATCAGCTTTCAGCTGTAGTGCCAGTGAGTTCCATAAAATATTATCGTGCGCCAGTAAAGTTCCTGTCGTGCGCCAGTAAAGTTCCTGTCGTGCGCCAGTGAACTTCCTGTCATGCGCCAGTGAACTTTCACATCTACAGGTTTTCCTGTTTTCCCCCCTTTTTGGTGAATCAAGTCTGGCTCGTGGTGGGCTTTTTAGCCCTGAGCCATGAAATGGCTAAGGGCTATTGCTATGGCCGTGTCCGTCCGTCTGTCCGCCCGTCCCTTAACATTTGGCTTGTGAACACTCTCTAGCCTACAATTCTTTCGCAATTGTTAAGATATTTCAGATATAGCTAGTATATGGACTAATAAAGATCGTTTTTGTATATGAGCCATATTCGCCCAAGAACAGTGGCTCAGCTGGACTTTGATTTTTTTTATTTGTACCATTAGCAATTGTCGTTAACATTTGGCTTGTGAAGACTCTCTAGCCTACAGTTCTTTTTTTTTTTTTTTTTTTTTTTTGCAATTGCTAAGATATTTCAGATATAGCTAGTATATGGACTAATGAAAATCGGTATTGTATATGAGGCACATTTGCTAAAGGACAGTGGCTCAGCTGGACTTCGAATTTTTTTATTTATACCATTATCTAGGGTATGTGCTCTGTAGAGTTTCGTGAGCGAAAGGTACAGAGCGGTGGCGGGATCGAAACTCGCTACGCGGCTGTGCAACCCTTGAATAAGACACTTCGCCAAATTATTATTATATCTCTCCCCTTATGGGATGCATATGTAGTTGGACTTTGACAAGCGCAGTGTCTCATGGTAAATGTTTATGATTTTTTCGTCTTAAAGCCCTGTCATCCTATTTCAGGTGCTCTAAGTACTTGATGCATTTTTATCATAGGTTTCATTGCACTGATTGGTCTTCTCCAGTTTTACTGTTTCTTTTTTCGAGTATGTTCCCCATGGCTGAGGGCTTTGCATCTCTGATGCCTCTGTTTTATTCTAAATTTAACCCCAGTGGAAGAAGCATTACTTGCCTTTTCAACTAACCTCCCCCTCCCCTTCCTCCCCCGCCTGAAGACTTAACTTAATCAAATCTGGTCTGCTCGTTTAGTACCCATCTCGCTATCTGATTTGTGTTTGGATGAAACTCCCATAGCAATTTGCTGTTGATTGATTTAGTGGCAAAGTAACGGCATATTCACAGACCACGTAAAAATTATGCGATGAAAGAAAAAAATACGAAGTCATGAAATTGCCTCGAGAAAACAACGTGCCGTTAAGAATCGGTATCATTAATCAATTTACATAATGATAAAATGTTGAATGTAACTGATATGATTGTATTGAATTGTGTTGACGGAGATAATCCTGAAAAGCAACAAAAACATTGATGAGCAAAGCATACTTTGTCTGGATCGAGTAAATAACTCTGGCCCCAGAATCCAGAGAGACTCAAGGCCAGGCGTGGAAGATATAAGACGAATTTGCAACCATAATCCACTTAGTACGCAATATTATTTTTCCCTACTTCGCTAAATGTATAAGTGTTTTATCTGTTAAAACAGTTCAGACATGTTTTTTCTCTCTCTCCCGTATGAAAACTTTCTCTTGGAACAGTCTTGTGAATTAACTTGGTGTTTAATTCTAAGTGAGCTGTTTTCGGGATTTGGGGCTAATCTAAAAAAAAATGTGCTCATCTGCTTTGGAGTGACAAGTTCAAATGAAGCTACATAACAGTTTCGCTATTATTTTGCATTTCCATTCTAGCACAGGTGGTCGTTGGTATACCCATCGTTTCTAGCCTCTGTCGTTTGCTAATGTAAAATGAAATGTAAAACTCCTGTTGCAGATGTGCAATATCATGTTATTTTTCAAGTTTGCCAAAATTGTGCAATGTCGTGTTATTTTTCAAATCGGCCAAAAAAGCCAAAAATGGCGACTTGTCAAATATTGTAATTTTAGAGATAACGGCAATGTAAGACTTGGGTGCTTTCCACGCGAGTTCTCCGAAACTATTCATCCTAGGCATATGCTACCTTGCACAGTGAATATATATATATGTTGAAGTTGTGCAACGCTGTAATATTTTTTCAAATTGGTCAAAAATTGCCAAAATGACGACTTGTGTCCGGTTGGGGTGTGCGCCTTCGGCGATGGTTTGTTCATGAGTGGGACAGTTCTCTTACTACTAAGTGATTCACATCAAGATCACGCTGTACTTCTTCAATAGGGGCTGCCAAATGTGGTGTCCATTTACGAAAACCAAAGTCCAAATAGGACCGTGATCTATAGCAATTCACTGGTGATTTCCAAGTCTCTCATCAAAGAGATCGTTCACGTTTATGTTTCGGAGTAAATCGTATTTGGTATGATTGTCATGGATGACCAGTGGAGCTTATTTTAGTGATACTTTGATTATAAAAGACCACCTCTGCTGTATCACAAGCTCCTTTATAACAGTATTTTCTTAATGATCAGCACCGAGAGGGCTCTGATTTATAGTTTGGAACTTTCATCAAGACTTGCATGTACTGTTTAAAAACAATTCTTTCTTTTTTTATTTAAATGAAGTGTTGGGAAAGAATACTTGTAAAAGAAAGTTTTGAAAAGGAAGTACACTTGTCATGACTGAAATGCTTGACTGTGGATTGTTTGTCCATCTTGCATTATCTACGAGACAGAAGCATGTCATTTTATAAGCGCCCTCTGTTGTGTAGACGGCAGTGTCGGACAACACTGACCTTGAGCTGCCTCAGTTGTGCTGACGGCAGTGTCAGACAACACTGACCTTGAGCTGCCTCTGTTGTGCTGAGAAAAGTGTCACACAACACTGACATTGAGTTGCCTATGTTGTGCGGACGGTAATGTCAGACAACACTGACAATGAGCGACCTGTTGTGCGGACGGTAGTGTCACTCAACACTGACCTTGAGCTGTCTGCGTTGTGCTGGCGGTAGTGTCAGACAACACTGACCTTGAGCTGCCTCAGTTGTGCTGACGGCAGTGTCAGACAACATTGACCTTGATCTGCCTCTGTTGTGCTGACGGCAGTGTCACTCAACACTGACCTTTAGCTGCCTGCGTTGTGCTGGCGGTAGTGTCAGACAACACTGACCTTGAGCTGCCTCTGTTGTGCTGAGAAAAGTGTCACACAACACTGACATTGAGTTGCCTATGTTGTGCGGACGGTAATGTTAGACAACACTGGCCTTGAGCTGCCTCTGTTGTGCTGACGGCAGTGTCACTCAACACTGACCTTGAGCTGCCTGCGTTGTGCTGGCGGTAGTGTCAGACAACACTGACCTTGAGCTGCCTCAGTTGTGCTGACGGCAGTGTCACTCACCACTGACCTTGCGTTGCCTCTGTTGTGCTGACAGTAGTGTCAGACAACACTGACCCTGAGCTGCCTCTGTTGTGCGGACGGTAGTGTCAGACAACACTGACCCTGAGCTGCCTCTGTTGTGCTGACGATAGTGTCAGACAGCACTGACCTTGAGTTGCCCCTGTTGTGCTGACAGTATTGTCAGACAACACTGACCCTGAGCTGCCTCTGTTGTGCGGACGGCAGTGTCAGACAACATTGACCCTGAGCGACCTGTTGTGCGGACGGTATTGTCACTCAACACTGACCTTGAGCTGCCTCTGTTGTGCTGACGGTAGTGTCAGACAGCACTGACCTTGAGCTGCCTCTGTTGTGCTGACGGTAGTGTCACTCAACACTGACCTTGAGCTGCCTCTGTTGTGCTGACGGTAGTGTCAGACAGCACTGACCTTGAGCTGCCTCTGTTGTGCTGACGGTAGTGTCACACAACACTGGCCTAGAGCTGCCTCTGTTGTGCTGACGGTAGTGTCAGACAGCACTGACCTTGAGCTGCCTCTGTTGTGCTGACGGTAGTGTCACTCAACACTGACCTTGAGCTGCCTCTGTTGTGCTGACGGTAGTGTCAGACAGCACTGACCTTGAGCTGCCTCTGTTGTGCTGACGGTAGTGTCACACAACACTGGCCTAGAGCTGCCTCTGTTGTGCTGACGGTAGTGTCACACAACAATGACCTGTACCGGCTTCTGCTTGTATGTTGCCAAACTTTGGATTGCAGTTACCGCGGTTTGATTGGTTCCTTTAACTTGGTGGTTAGACGTGATTTGCTTGCTTTGCGCACAGTTCAGTTAAAAATAAAACATACTCTTAAAATGTATGACCAGGCCAAGTAACGTGGAACGGTTTTATTGATGGTGGTAATCTTGATTGGTTTATGCTATTACGTGAATAATGAGCAAAATGGCAACAGTGTAGTAGATTTTGTGAAATGGATGCTCTGCATTTCGTGCGAAACAGATCGATGTATTTATAATGAATACTATACTTCCTTAACGAAGCTTTTTTTCCATGCGATCAAGCACAAAGTGGGATTCAATTTGAACAGTCCAGTTAGAAATAGATGAAACCTACCAGTGGATTTATTAAAGTTAGTAGCAAAGTACGGGATTTTACACCGTAAAGAGTAGATTAGATTCCTTTTTTGCATGCCATAAACTGCATTGTATTAATACAGGGATCTTGGTTAAATCCTGCTTTATAAAAGAGATTGTGTAAAAAGTGAAGTCCTGAACGTCAGCCAATCACCCGTAGTATTATCTTCATTTCTCATCTATCAAAACCTCCTTTATTGTGTTAAAATGTGACGTAACACCTTTATTTCTCCTGGATACAACGCCATACGAATTGTAGTTTCGAACGAAAAAGGAAAAATCTTTAAGAAATTGTTCGTTAGAGATTTATCGTTAAGACAACTCGCACTCCGTTGTGATAAGGCTTGAGAGTGAAACGCACGAAGTGGTTTGACTGCAACCACAAATGGTTCAAATTCATCAAACTGATCGCAGAACAAAGGATTAACATTATATCTGTATCAGTGGCGTCTTGAACAACTTCTTTGTTGGTACTGACCTTCTATCAGACTGGTTTAATTTTTGCGTTGTCGCCCGCGTATGTCGCTCTGTACGTTTCGGGGATGGAAAAGGCACCGTTTTTTGACATACGGTACGATCGATTAATCACGCTGATACAGTTATAACTTCACACTTATTTCACACCGAAGCCATCATTCACATTGCCCGTCATTACCGAGGCCCCATCTTGCCAAATTCACTATAGCACTCTTAGTGCTCAAAGTTTTAATCATGAGCAATAAGATAAATGTGGTTGCACCCATGACCAAGTAAACGCCTCTTCTGATCCTTTGTAGTTTCATGGATATGTTTATGTATCTAAAAATAAGAAACAAACAGTAACAAACAACAGATTTACAGGAAAAAAGACAGGCTTTTGAAAACGGTCTTTCTTTGAGAAATTTAGCCTTATTCACATGTTTGATTTCGTATTTTTGTGTTCATTTTAGTACGTTTTAGAAATACATGAATGTACAGAAAGTAATTGGCATATAGGTTTGGGTGGTTTTCATGAAATCTTGTTTGGATCTAGCACAGACCCAATCTGGATTCCACTCATGAATGAGTGGAACTACTCTTTAAAATATCTGTTCGCTGTGTATTTATACATAAAAGGTAGATCCCCTCAGAGGTCAGTTATTTTATAACAACTAACGTAGCTAGCTTGAAACAACATTGCGGTCTAAACGTTTCTATCGGCATGTTAGGGGGAAGCCCCGACCTACTGAGATATTCTAGTTTTCTGGATAAACAAGGTGAGCGGGTGAGGGTGAAGGGGCAGCGGGTGAGTGTGAAGGGGCAGCGGATGAGGGTGGACGGGTGAGTGTGAAGGGGCAGCGGATGAGGGTGGACGGGTGAGTGTGAAGGGGCAGCGGATGAGGGTGAAGGGGCAGCGGGTGAGGGTGGACGGGTGAGTGTGAAGGGGCAGCGGATGAGGGTGAAGGGGCAGCGGGTGAGGGTGAAGGGGCAGCGGGTGAGGGTGAAGGGGCAGCGGGTGAGGGTGAACGGGTGAGTTTGAAGGGGCAGCGGGTGAGCGAGTGAGGGTGAACGGGTGAGTGTGAAGGGGCAGCAGGTGAGGGTGAACGGGCAGCGGGTGAGGTTGAACGGGTGAGTTTGAAGGGGCAGCGGGTGAGGGTGAACGGGTGAGTGTGAAGGGGCAGCGGGTGAGGGTGAAGGGGCAGCGGGTGAGGGTGAACGGGCAGCGGGTGAGGGTGAACGGGAAGCGGGTGAGGGTGAACGGGTGAGTGTGAAGGGGCAGCGGGTGAGGGTGAACGGGCAGCGGGTGAGGGTGAACGGGCAGCGGGTGAGGGCGTGTTCTCACTATGCTGACATAGGCACGGTTGCGAGATTGGTGGGGTCAGTATAAACGTGCCGGACTGTACTATTCAAAATGGCCTTGGTTCAGATTGTCCACAGCAGTACAAGACTACCCTCCTCCTCCCTCCCCCTCCGCCGCCTCCCCGAGTCCCTCGTATCACCCTACATTCATTTCATCAGGGCAGTAATGTGCAAAACGGATCTAGTTGACGGATACATGCAATATTTTGTATTTTGTGTTTTGTTTTCAGCTATGTCTTCAGTTAAAAAATGGCGATCTCATTTCTCCGTGCAAGAAAGTCCACAGACAGGCAAAATGTTGTGCGATTTTTTCCTTAGTGTAGAAATGCTCATTACCGAGTGGAGCAGTCTGAAGCGGGACCCAAGTATCTCTTTGTATCTGGGGAAGAGCTATTATCTTCCATTCAAGTAGTCGCGGAGCTCTGATGCAACTTAATCATGGCCTATGCGTAATCACATATACTAATTATACCAGTGGTAACCTTGGCGTCGACACTAATGGAGCTACTGCAGGGTCAGTAGGTTTTTTTTTTCTTTTGTATTGAAATAGTTGGCATTAGGTCACGGTAAAAGGTATGAAAGAAATGGGGCAGTGCATAGGACCGACGGCCTGTATCTGTTACTCACCTGCCATCGTTTAAATAATCCGTGTTTAAAAGAAAAAGTTATCGGCAAATGTGTCGACCACCCGGTCTTCCGCCCCCTCCCCCTCCCCCCCCCCCCCCCCCCCCAACATCCCCCGCCACATTGTAAGTCTTGTACCTTGCAGTAGAACTCACACAATGGTGATCTTGTATCTGAGTACATACAACTACGAACACGGCGGCACGAGTTAGTGCAGATTCTGACTGTTTTTATTTATGTCTGCTTATTGAGATGTAATTCGCTAAATCCCTAATGTTTACCTCATTTGTACGGCCTTTTAACTTTCTTTATAGTGCAGAAACGAAGCAGACAAAAAGTAGTGCAGTAAAAACTCGTTACAACGACTGAGCTGGGACTGTGACATTATGTCATTTTGTCTGATATGTCGTTACAGTTGATTCTTAAAATACAGAAAACTTAACTGGTACCACCTCGGTACAAGCTCTGTGCCGCTGTCGTTATAGCCAATGTCCTCACGGCGAGTTTCGGCTGTATTGTTTTCCGGTTGAGACTCTGGCTATTGGAGTAAAGGTCCCAAAATTAACCGGTTCTTGTCTCCCTGTGGAGTACAAAAGAGTGACCCGGTTTCCAGGACAAGTGGCTTTTTGATTCCAAAATAATGTTTTTATGTGTCGTGGTTCAGTCTGAGATCGGTAAATTACTCAGTGCATATTATGTTTGTTTCTCTCAGAAAGAGCTCGGAAGTCATTTTGCAGATTATTAAGGGTGTGAAGAGGTGCTGTGAACTACGGCAGGTGCACGAACATTACGTGTCCCTCTGGGCAGGAGCATGAACACTTCTTCATCCCCGCCATCCCCCCCTCAATAGAAATTGGCGTTTAAGAAAAATTGGAAAGGTGGATTGCCCACACCACCGTGATTCAAGTACACCAGTGTCCTCGCTCGAGGATTCTCTCGCCGCTAGAATGGATGCATTTAGCGTGAATAACCTACTAAAATCTGTAATATCTAACTAAATACCCTGATATCTGTAAACTAAAGGCAACTGGTTTGTCCTGACAGGTCATTTGGCATGTGATTTGACATGTGCTTGACAGTCACTTCTTGACAGTCAGTCACTCCCTTGGCTGCTGCTCATGTCAAATGCCTCTTTAAATGTGTGTGCATTCCTGTCACAGCTGACCCCATTCATCAGGGGGGTGTTTGAGAAGATATTAAGCGGAGATCTTCCTGGTGCTTAGCAAGTCGCCGTAGTTTATGGGAAATGTGACGCAAGTGCCCTCTCAGGCACTAAGCAGATCATTAGCGGAGGAGACACAGTACAAAATATTTGCGCCCCTGCCGAACAATATGATTCAAGTGAATAAAAAGGCACAATAAAACAATGCAACCTATTAATATATTAGTATTATTATTTTAGCTTTTATTTGTGGCAAATATCTTGATGTTACATTTGAACGAAGCAGCAAGTATTTAACTCTCTTATTCGTACCTTCTCTGCCGTCCAAACCTGAAACACAGAGCTACATTTAGTATCTTCAGGTTCGCAATCAGTAACCAGACAGGTAATTTTTGCATCACTGTGCGGATGTCTTCAAGACATGCCTCAAGCAAAACAGTCACATCACTTTATTAAACACTTTTTTTAGGCCAGCGAACTCGTAGCCCAGGTCTGGTCATATCATTAGCGCCATCGTCGTCCGTATGTACTTTTGCTTGTTAACCTGTTATTCAAATACATATTCAAATAAGGCCTTGTTCGGATTACTTTCAAATATCGTATCAATGTTCTTTGGGTAGTCCTGTAGGAAAAATTACTTTTTGATGATACGCCAAAAACTGGTCAGATTGCCTATTTTTTTTTTTTTTTTTACATTTTTAAGCCAGTTTCAAAATTCTTTCTGTTCTACGGTTCCGTGGGTAGTCATCTCTGGAAAACCCAAGTTTTTTTTTGCCGATCCGCCAACCACTGGCGAAATGGCGCCATTATAAATCGTTTTGGGAGGTCTTCCTTTGCTTCTAAATTTCATAAGATTGTTTTTCAGGTGATCTCTTCTTTAAAAGTTACCATTTTTGATCAAATGTCGGCTTTTCAAAATTTATAGAGATGCAGTTTTTCAAAATGATTCTTCCAGAATTATGTCTCCCCGACCAAGGGGAGACATATAGTGTTTGTACGTTCTGTGTGTGTGTATGTGTGTACGTGTGTGTGTGTGTCTGTGTGTGTGTGTGTGTGTGTGTGTGTCAGTCTGTTGTGAACAAAGTGTTGTGTGCAAGATATCTCGAGAACGAAACGTCGGATCAACTTCAAACTTGATCGAATTATTCCTTGGTAAGGTCGGACGGTTCTATCAACTTTTGACGCATGTCACGTGATTAGGGCAAGCGTATGACGTCATTACGTAAAAATCTTGTGTGCGAAATTTCTCAGCCGCTGAACATCGGAGAAAGTTGAAACTTGGTGGGATTGTTGCTTGGTTGGTCCGAAAGACCCTATGTATTTTTTTTGCGAGTAGAAGGAACGAATGCGGCGTATGACGTCATCACGTAAAATATGTATATATTATAAACAAGGTCTTGTGTGCAAAATATCTCGATAACGGAAAGTCCTATCGACTTCAAATTTTATATATATATTCTTTGGGTCAGTCGGACGGTTCTGTCAACTTTTTACGCATGTCACGTGATTAGGGCAGGTGTATGACGTCATTACGTAAAAATCTTATGTGCCAAATTTCTCAGCTGCTGAACATCGGAGAAAGTTGAAACTTGGTGGGATTGTTGCTTGGTAGGTCCGAAAGACTCTATAGAATTTTTTCGCGTATGACGTCATCACGTAAAATATGTATATATTATAAACAAGGTCTTGTGTGCAAACCCAGATAGCAGTCCCACATGGGGACTATGCATAATATATGTGGCTATTCCCACGTACCCACGCATAAATAATGTGTATTTTGTTGGGTAATTCCCACGTAGTTACGTGGGATTTAGGAGAATTTGAGACTCTTTCCGATGTGTATTATGCACATGTGAACCCATGCATTTTATACACATATATTTCCATGCATTTTATATGTGGGAATTCCCACGCATATTAAGCATGGAATTTTAAAGGGACGACCCACCCTGGACATACACGATAACTCCATCGAATACACAGACATGTACCTTTATAACTATAGTTCATTTATAAAGTACTCCTTAAAGGAATTTTAAGCATAAAAATTTTTGTGAAATTGGTATTTCCATGTCTAACTTTCTATTATACTTAGAAAAAAGGCAGCCCTCCACCAAAATATGCAGAATGTAGCAAAATTTAAATATATTATCGCTCAATGGCGGCTGTTTCCGGTCTGCGATAATAAGCCCACATTGCCAGACTGCGCATAATATACGTGTATTTTACATGGGAATGCCCATATGGGAAATCCCACGTAAAATATACGTGTAATATACAAATGACTTCTAATGAAATTTTACGTGGGAATTCAAAAGTATAATATACATATAATATGCGTTAATTACCCATGCATTTTAGAAGTGGGCAATTTTACGTATATTATACAGTGGAATGCCCACGGTGGGCATTACGTGGGAAAAACCATGCAGTTTACGCGTGTATCTACCCGTGCATTTTATACGTGGGAAAGCCTATGTATATTATATGTAGAGTTTACACCGAAATCACACCGTGGGAATGTCCACGTATATTACACATGTTTTCTATGTGGTCCTGCCAACGTCCCACATTCCCACGTAAATCCCACCTAAAAACAATGCGCTTTATACGTGGGACGAAAAATTATGCTAACTGGGAAATATCTCGATAACGGAAAGTCCTATCGACTTCAAATTTTATATGAATATTCCTTGGGTCAGCCGGACTGTTCTGTCAATTTTTGGCGTGTCACGTGATTAGGGCAGGTGTATGACGTCATTGCGTAAAAATCTTGTGTGCGAAATTTCTCAGCTGCTGGACGCCGGAGAAAGCTGAAACTTGGTGGGATTATCGCTTGGTAGGTCCGAAAGAAACAAATATTTTTCGCAAGTAGAACGAACGAAAGCGGCGTATGACGTCATCGCGTAAAATATGTATATTTTGAACCAGATCTTTTATGCGTAATATCTCGATAACGGAAAGTCATATCGACTGAACATTTTATATGGATATTCCTTGGTTCAGTCAGACGACTGTTTCAACTTTTGACGGGTAAAAAGTTATCTATTCTTAAAAAAAATATCTCGACATCGGAAAGTCGGATCGACTTTAAATTTGGTGTAGTTATTCCTCGGATAAATAAAATGGTTTTGTTAAACATTATTAAACTCATATAGAAAATCAAGAAAGGTGCATAACGTCAACACCCCCCCACCCCAGCCTCCCCATTTTTGGCTGCTTTGCTATCTATGCATGGGTGTTGACTGCGCTGGGGATTTCGGAAGATTTTCCGGAAGATTCTCTCGTGTTCCTGCATTTTTCAGAAAGCTTCAACACAGTAACAGCATTATTGTCGGTCCATTGCTATTTGTTATTGCCTGAAATTGAGCTTTTTGTGCATTTCTCATCTATGGCTGTTACGTAACGTGCCACTCAGTCAGGGGTCAGTGTCAGCTGCGGTGCATGATGGAGTCGTTATCTACGAGGTCATGGAATGCTATTGTCGTATTATAGCTCTAAGCAGCTCTAGCTATTGATTTTTTTTCGCCGCTTACTGGATTAGTTTGCCAAGATGTGCTATATATAGGAGCCATGTTGTATCGATTAGCATTGTTTGCTGAAGCATTTTTCGCTATTAAATTGGGTCGTCCGATATCTTGTGTTATGAGGAGCAGCTCACCATTTTGCCAACGAAATGCCTCCCCCTTCTCCCACCGAGGTGCGTCATCTGATGCGCAGTTATGAAGAATGCCTTCTTAGTGCTATTTGGCCGATGGGAATGTGCGAAGACAAGGTAGTCTATCATGGCTATAACTACACTTAGGGTACAGACCGTTACCGTTGCCTTGGGTAAAAGGATTAGAGTTGTGTTTATAGTCGGACCTACAGTAAATATCTGGGGGAGGGGCGTGTGGAGGTTGATGGTTAGCAAAAAAAATCCCGACCGCCTTCAAGACCTGGATAAAAAGATGTAAGAACCGTTTGTCGTGACCCCTTCCACATTCAGGTAAAAAGACGTACGGTAAAACCTGCCTGTCTTGACCACCTTCCAAACCCGGATAAAAATGTAGCGTACAGTAAAACTGCTATAGTGACCAAATTCAGATCTGGATAAGAGGGGCCTACAGTAAAACCCGTTTTAGCGACCACCTTCCAGATTCCGATGAAAAAAGATGCTCATTTATATCTGTTTCAGTGACCACCATCTGTTTGGTTTATTTTGAGTTTTTTTTACAATGAATGAAGGTTATGTTTGTAGAAATGAATATTTTTTTTTCAGTTTGGGGGGGGGGGTCATGGGTTTAGTCGGGGAGACATTTGTTTTTGTTCACAAAAACAAGAAACTAAGTAGGTATCGATTGAAAGTGTGTAATATAAACCTGCACTCTTATGTTTTGTGTGCACTGGCCGCTCTAGTTTTAATCGGATTGCTTTGCAGATTTGGTAGGATAGGCTCAAGGTTAGGCCTCCGGTTTTTTTGTTTTTTTTGTTTTTGTTTTTTTGTTTTTTGTTTTTTTTTTTGAGATCCGCAAAAGATGGGCCAAATACCGGCATTATAAGCCAGTTTTCAAAATGCTTCTACCACAGTTTAATTGAGTGGCGTCTGTGATTCATATGGCACGTCACTGCTTAGTCCTGTCTTGAAAAGAAAGAAAGCTATCTCTACAGCACGCCTTCTGTTACTTTATTAACTAGGTCTCGCCCGGTCCCAGTGTCCTCTCGCCCGGTCACAGTGTCCCCGCACTGTCTTGTCTCTAGCCTCGATGGGTTGTTTCGGCCATATTTATCTGTCATCCGTATTGTGTGTTTAAACTTTTCCTTAACGCATTTTATCCTAATTTTTTTTTTTTTTTTTTGAAGAAAGAAAATAAAAGACACAGACTTTGCCGTTTCGGTTGTGCTTGTGACAACACGTTCGTTATCGAAAATGAGCTATTGTTATATAGCTCAGTAGTATTCATAGTTATAGAGTTAGTTATTGTCCACAAGCAGATGTCTCTTGTGTTATTGTCTTCCTATCACCAAGGCCGAACAGGCACCTCCAAAACCGATATTGTCACTCTTGGAGTGCTGGATTGACTAGGATTAACCAGGATTGACTAGGATTGACCAGGATTGACTAGGATTAACACTGAAATGGACGAGAAGACTGGACGCAGTGATGTACCAGTAGGTTTATTAAGCAAATATAATGGAGGTGATGACCCGAATGTTCTCAGATCAATGCCTGACCACGCCCAGGAATTAATAACTCATCAACAGTTAAACATGAGGCATCTTATTGGCAACAGTGGTCAGTCTATGACAGGCTACTCGGCTGCCACTCCAGCTCCACTGTTGCGCGAAGCAAAATAATGATATTTAATCGGGTTATATCGTATTGATTTCAGTAAGAAAATATGAAACCAATAAGAATGTACTGTAGACGTTCCTCAAGAAAACGAGACACTTTTGGGGGACGTTGGGCAGATGTTGGGAATGCCAGACCATACATGGGGATCTACCGGCTTTTCCGGCTTTTTTTTTTTTTTTTTTTTTTTTTTTGCCAAATGGGCCATTTTTCCGACTCCGTTCCCATGCATGGTAAAATTTTCCTGTTGTTTTTTCGACCCCGTTCCCATGTATGCAGACGTTGAAACTTCCACGATGGGCTAGTTTTTAGAGGGTTTGAGCGA
The DNA here is from genome assembly GCA_949752745.1 of Protula sp. h YS-2021. NCBI lineage: Eukaryota > Metazoa > Annelida > Polychaeta > Sabellida > Serpulidae > Protula > Protula sp. h YS-2021. The sequence goes on from OX457025.1 coordinate 34,431,253, forward strand.
ACAGCTGCCGTACTTTTCCACTCATCTTCTCTTAGTCTAACCTACTTTTAGTTTTGAACTGTTACTCAGTGGAAATAAATGTGTTGTGCATATTCATCGTCGCCGAAACTGTTAAAAATTGCAAAGAAAAGCATTCCCTATCTGTTATATCATGGCTTGAAGTTCTTTCAATGCTAACTGGAAGCTTTGTTCGCTATTGATTGAGAAAAAAAAAACTAAATTTGGGGTATCATTGTAGTAAATGTAAAGCATTCCCAGCAGTTTTCAGTGAAGCGTTTTATGGATTTTTGACAGTTATGTGACAGTTTTCACATAATTCAGTTTAATTGGACAAACTGTTCTGTCTGCAAAGTTAATTAGTGAATTAATTAATGGCTTTTCCATAAAGGACACAGATTTTGTCTTGTTCTTCTGAAGAAAATGTAGCCTTAATTTAACTGACTCCACCTTAAAATGACAGCTGCAATATTTTATTACTTCAGTGAAGTCATTTTTTATGAATGCCAAAGTTTTCTAAGGTAGACATGGAGGGCTGAATGGAAAAATGTATAAGAAACTCACGGCGATAAACAAACTTTGGGTGTTTGGTGAGCGTACGATCTGTTGACCTGGTATACTAATTATGGAAAATTGAGCTGACCGTCGAATAACGACGACCACATTTCTTATAAAATTTTGTACTTAAACTAATTAGCTAGGTAACTACTTGAAATCTCTCCTACAGTGTGGCAGTCAATAAGTTTGTCATTTTTGACTTGAGGCCGGGTATCGAGATCTTGACTTATGTCTCATTCGCTTTGTCTCTAACAGTTCCAGTGATACAGATATCACGATATCCGTACCAACACGTGGTCAAAGCTACGTAATTTTGCCTACTCATACACTCTATATCGATGCGAGTCCGAAAATAAGATCAGAATCGCGTTATCTCTGACGGTCTGCGTCATGCCGTAAGCTACAGGACCTCTAGGCTGACAGTCAAGGTCACAACGTTATACTTTTACGTAAAACCGCAATACTCGTTCTACTGTGGTTAACAAAGCACGTGTTCTATGACATCGCGGGTCACAGTTGAGGTCCGATGTTATATCGAAGTCCGAAAATACTTTTAGATATCTCCTATTTCTGTTAAGATAAATGGATTATTGTTGATTGGATTTTTCGCAGCAACCTAGTTGCCATCAGGCTTGTGTTAAGATTTGTTTTCCTAACTCGAAACCGGTAGAGGAAATCATATGGAAACAGATTTTGGCAGAAATAAGATAAAAAGTGAAGAATATGAGGAACGACAACCCTATTTGGAATCCGTGATTGCAAGTGGGGAAGTGGGCTTAAGTGCACAGTGTGTGTTAAGTGCAGACATTTCTTTTATACCAGTTGGTGGTGGAGAGATTGAAATATCCGCATTTTTTTTGCGGTCAGTAGAACTTTGTTTACGAGCTGCCGATGTTATCAAATCGTACTAAACAACGCGTTGTTTTGTCTATGTAAATAAACCATTTGTAAACAATTACTTTCAGACCATTGCGCTGATTCTGTCTTTTACCACAGATATTGCTTTTATCGAATGGCGATACGAGTGAAAAATAGGAGCAATCTAAAAAGGTCAAATCCAATATGTATAAATGTTTTTTGGTGTTTTGGGGAGTTGATGTTCTCGCTATTAGCCTTTAATAGAAACCCGTCTCTGGCATCCTTGTTTGTTGTGGCTGATGAAGCGTTAGCATCCATTCTGCACTAATTATCTGTGTTCAATCATGTGTGGCAATTGTTTCAACTACATTTCTGATTTACCTTGAATTTTGACCTAGAGGGACATGTTTTAAGATGTGAATGTGAGGTAATAGTGGGCGTGTGTTAGTTATATTTTGGGTGGGGGGGGGGGGGGGGCAGTGGGCGCCATGCTGTAGAAATAAAGTCAAGGAAAAGGGGCTTTCAAAATTAGATACATAAGATAGAAAAATGGTGTTACTGGGAAAAGAAAGGCAAAAGCAAACAGTAGAGTCTGGTTTGTGGCGCTGTTTCCCGGACGTCATTTGTCCGGATGTGACCTGATTGAGTGGACTCAAAACTCTTCTTCGAGCGCGCCGTTGCCTTATATGGATTCACCAGATCCGGCGAAATAAAGTACTCGCAGCGTTGTGAAAAAATGTCAAGTGCCGCGAAGGAGAAGATAACATTTTTTGCGTATTTTCCAAGAACTCTTAAAAGGCGTCTTCACTCTATTTGCATTCAGGTTTTTGGCATGGCACAAAAAGTGGGATGGAACTATTGTTTTGGGTGACACTTGCTACATGCGTTTCCATGGTAGTAAAACCCCTAACAGTGTGTGTACCAAAGCAACTGAAGGGGTGTTGTGATGCTTCCATGGACTTGCTTAATCTGCACGTCTTAATTGTGTGGGAGACTGAGCTTTGTTTCGATTCCAGTTCCACGAAACTTGTCGGTTGCTTGCACAATGCGATGACAATTCAGCGCAGTGGAGGTGAAGTGAAAACAACTCGGTGTCATTACCCTGCACACGCCTTTAATGAGGTCCCAAACAGGCCTCCAGAATATTTATGTTCTCTAATATAAAATCTTACTGAGAATCACTGCATGAAAGGGCAGACAGCACAACAATGGACGTTAGTTCAATCCAAAATGGTGGATGAGTAGCCATTTTGAATGTTGTGACACATTTCATAGTTTTTCAAGTTCCAACACGCCATACTGTTGAAGAAAGTTATATTTTCAGTATTCACGTTTGTCAGGTTGCGCTTTTGGTCGGTTTCTTGGGAAACAATCATGTGTTTTTAAAAATGGCTGAACTGATGTTAATGTTTGTGTCGGCTAAAAACACCCCATTTTACCCCATTTTTTCTTTGTTCTTTTTTTTTTTTTGGAGGGGGGGGGGGGGGTGGGGGGAGGGCAGGGTATCACGTGTTTAGATTTCATTTGACGCCATTTTGACAAACCTGCAGGGCGAGCACTGAGTATGATAGATATTTAGCTGATTCATTGTGATCGCTTTATCCATCTTGCATCATGTATCTTCACTATCCTCTGATTATTTCTGGCGCGATGAAGATTCTGGTATCGTTGATACATCTGACATTACAATTTATGATGTGATATATGATCACCGTATGATAAAAGCCCAGTAGAACTGCTGTTTTTGTGAGAGAGCACCCCATTAATTCGTTGAGCTTGTGCGTCTAATTCTGTCTGTCCCTCCGTGGGCTTGACAACAGTCATTTCGTATGACAGTGATGTGGGCTTGAATATTTTCATAATGGATCTCGAAAAATTGAGAAATGAAATGAATTTTGATTAAAAACGAGAACCCATTTCTCAAAGGTGAAATATTAAACACTTGCCAAAAATATTTTTAAAATTACTTTCTAATTTCGGATGGTATTTGAAATGGGGTACGGGCAAATGGTAATGGATAAAATAGTAACGAAAATAACAGTAAGCGGGAAAATGGTAAAATGCAAAAAAAAGGGTAAATCTTCAAAACACAATAAAAAAACTAGACCGTTTTCGCTACCGAGTAGCGAAATTTACACTTGGGGATTCCAAAAATACGATTCTGAAATCTCAAAATTCAAAATTGAGCATGAAATGGAAGATCAAGGTCATTGAGGTATGTCTTGCAGATCGCCTTTTAGGTTCAAAAGGTCCCCAATAAGCTCACAATCGCTCTATCTCTAACCGTTTTCGAGATAATGGCCAGTTTCTGGTTTTTCACCTTGACCATAAGCAAGGAGATCAAGGTCACCGAGGTATCCCGTACATATCGTCTTTTACGCCCAATTTTGATGTTATTATCGACCCTTTGAGCCTAAAAAGGATATATAAAAGTTACTTTGGTGACCTTCACCTCCTCGACCATGATCAAAGTCAAAAGCCCGATGTAGGCCATTATCATGAAAACGTTACTGATAGAGCTCATTTTTAGGGCCTAAAAGATGATATGTAAGAGGTACATCGATGATCTTGACCTCCTCCGTCATGGTCAAGGTCAAAAACCGGAAGTTGACCATTATCTCGAAAACGGTTAGAGACAGAGCGATTTTGAGGTTATTTTCGACTGTTTGGGCCTACAGGACGATATGAAAGAGGTACCTCGGTAACCTTGACCTCCTCGGTTATGGTCAAAGTCCAAAACGGGAAGTTGACTATTATATCGAAAACGCTTAGAGATAGGGCAATTTTGAGGTTAGTTTTGACTCTTTGGGCCGAAAGGACGATATGTAAGAGGTATCTCGGTGACCTTGACCTCCTCGGTCATGGTCAAGGTGCAAAACCGGAACTTGACCATTATCTCGAAAACGGTTAGAGACAGGGCGGTTTTGGGCTTGTTTGGGACCTTTGGGCCTAAAGGGCGATCAGCTAGACGTACCTCAGTGACCTCGACCTTCTATTTCATGCTCAATTTCGCATTTTGAGAATTCAGAATCGTGTTTTTTGTATCAACTGTGTACAACTTCAGATCAAATACTACATATGCGCGAAATTTAGTGGTCCTTTGACCTGTGACCAGTATGGTTGGAGGAGTAGTTGAGACAAAGTGACGGGCCAGTGAAGAGAAAAAAAAAAGGTCTGAATCTTTGGCCCCGTACAATTTCAGTTTACCCTTTTCAAGTCTTGTACTTGCCGGTGACTTCCCTTTCGATTTGCCAAGTGTTAAATAGTTTAATTTTGATTGTTGAAAACTACAGAACTGTAACACATAATGTCTTGTGTTGATTAAAACGCTGCAACAATAATAACGTGGCTGTGGGGGCCCTTTTGCGTTCCTAGATCCACTACTGATCCACTACTGATCGCTGAAGTATTTCTTCACTAATCTTCACTAATAATTGAGAGTTGGTATTGAAAAGCTGTGTAATTGCAAAATTCATTGAATTGCAATTGACATATGTAATACAAGATGTTGAACTTGTACAGTCATCCCAGAAGTCTGGCCATAAATCGCACGAGATTGTCGAATTATCGTCATATTGCAATTAATTCCCTTAAGAAGTCCTAGAAAACCAAGATTAGCGGGTAAACTGGTTCATCTTTTCCGGAATACAGATTCACTGTAGATAAAATGGATCGAAGAAGAGATGTCAAGAAAAATAACAATCGATTCTTTGGATATGCACAAACTATATCATTTCATTTTTTTTCTGTTTGAGCAGTAAATTAGGAATATATCATCCCCGTTTTGACGAATCAGTGAAAAAGATATTACCCACAATTATAAATTTCTAGCAAATGTCGTAGATGCCAATTTCGGATAAATATCACTCAGCTAGAAGGTCGTGCATTTATTTCTTATGTTCGATCAGTTGCAGTGTATGCCCAAAAACCAGATTAACTTGTATAGTTTTGGCATTGTTTACCAAATAAATACAATTCTAGGATCTTGCTCGTGTCGGTGTGCGGATGAAAGTTTAATATTATTTTTCTTTAAAGAAAATTCACAATGCACTCCTGTTGTATAATGAACTTATGCCAGGCCTGAAACAATGATATAACGACATTGCGTCCTCGTGCAAACGTTGCACGCTACACGAGTCCTTATTGAATCCATAAATGATGTCTGCTGGTTGGTTGGATTAGAAGGCGACCCCGTGAAAAGTAATTTGACCGATCAAAGATCGCCATTTTCAGCTCCGCTATGTCTTACTGGGCTAGCGTCATCACTTTTTTATTCGCCGCCCGTGTGTACGTGCGTGCGTATGTGTATGTTAGACTATTTTTCAGAATGCTAAAGCGCCAAGACCACAGACCGCCTGACTTCAGTTTTGGTACAAATATTCTCTAGATGGTGAGAGAGGGGGTGGTGATGGTGGGGAGAGGGGGTGGTGATGGTGGGGAGAGGGGGTGGTGATGGCGGGGAGAGGGGGTGGTGATGGTGAGAGAGGGGGTGGTGATGGTGGGGAGAGGGGAAGGGTCAAACGAGTTTGTTAACGCGCTCAAGTCTGCATTTCGTGATTCCGTTTTGGATCGATTTGTGAATTTTTTTTTAATACAGATAGTGTGGGAACTAGCAAAAATCGGCATTATACGTGTCCAGGTCAGCCCAGAGACAGTGATCCAGTGGGACCTCTCAAATTTACGCGGTCCTTCAGCACTTGAATGAATTTGTCAACACCCTCAGATTTTCTTGCAAAGCCTTATGATGTTTAATTAAAATGTAGATATTGTCACAGTATACCATGTTTATTTATGAATGCAGACATACCTACCACTTTTATCTGGGCGCTTAAAATCACGACGTAGCATAAATTTGTATTTAATTACTCCCCCGCCGGGGGACTATAGTTTTCGGGTTTGTCCGTCCGTCTGTCGACACCTCTTTTGTTAACACACTCAAGCCTACATTTTTCCACCGATTGTTAAGATATTGTATATATGGGTAGTACTGGAACGAACAAGGATCGGTATTGTAAATGAGCCATGTCGGCCCAAGGACATTGGCCCAGCTGAACTTCACAAATTTTCCCAATCCTTACTCGGTCGAATGAGTTTGTTAACACACTCAAGCCTACATTTTTGCACCGATTGTTAAGATATTGTATCTATGGGTAGTACTGGAACGAACAAGGATCGGTATTGTAAATGAGCCTATCGGCCCAAGGACATTGGCCCAGCTGAACTTCACAAATTTTCCCAATCCTTACTCAGTTGAATGAGTTTGTTAACACACTCAAGCCTACATTTCTGGATCGATTGTTGAAATCTTTTAGATATAGGAAGTATTAGAACCAACAAAGGTCGGTATTGTAAATGAGCCCTGTCGGCCCAAGGACATTGGCCCAGCTGAACTTCAGAAATTTTCACAACCCTTACATACTGGAATGAGTTTGTTAACACACTCAAACCTACAATTTTTTTAAACAATTGGCAAAATGTTATACACATAGGTAGTATGGGTGGTAACATGAATTGGTATTGTAAATGAGCCATGTTGGCCCAAGGACATTGGCCCAGCTGGAATTTTAAAATTCACGAATATGATACGAAGGGTTGTAGTCCAACGTAACAAAATCAAATACTGGAATTGTACGCCGGCGGGGGACATAGTCAGTTTCACTGACCCACTTGTTTCATCATGTAAAGATTTTAAGTGCAGGCAGGGTGCAGTGTCCCTGGACATTCTTGTTGAATATGCACCTTCATTTAATTTTAATTTCACAACATCATCATAACGACTGGGAACAAGAAAGTATGTCGTTCTATCCAATTTTTCGTTAAAACCGATACTTCTAAACATTGAAAAGCTTAATCTGGACTGTAAAGTGATGCCGCTAACAACACTCTGTCGTCGTTGGCGGCATAACGAGTTTGTCTTGTGATTCAATTTCTGCTAATTGTTGCCTGATTCGTGGTCGATTGTTATTGTTTTGTGTTTTAACCGAGCCCGTTGTAGACATTGAAGAAAGAGGTATCGACCAGTGAAAAGACTTTAATTTCTTTTGAAAAAAAAATAAATAAATAAATGAATATCATGTAAAATAATGCCCTGGTGAAAAACATATGACACCAATACTGAGACATTATACTGCTAGCCTGCCTGTTGTTCTGATGGAACAGCCCAGAAGAAAGTTGATCAGTTCTGTGAAATGTTGGAATTTAGACACTATGATTACAAAGCAAGAAACAAAAATGGAGATTTGAAAAGTGATTGAGAAAAATACTGTAGTCTGGCAATAAGCACTATTGGCATAATAAATCGCAGGCAGCCATGGGCTGTTTTCAATAAATTTTCGTTCTGATCATGATGCGCAAATAGCCGGATTTAGTGTACAGTCCGTGTACCGTAATACGCCCTTGGTTCCCGTACACAGCGCGCTCCCAATGAACGCACCCTGGCTGTTGGCTCAGAATGGCCAATATTTCAATATGTGAATCATCTTGGCGCGTACTGTGCACGCATTTGACTATCTGCTACGTTTAGACCCTATGTGCCGCTCTATTTTTTTTTTTCACATTTCAGCAGGGAAAAATATCATGTTCTCAGTTTCTGGAAAGTAAGCCACCATATGCTGTATCTCAGGGCGGACATCCAACGCTGTGTGTTTATACATATGTACATATATTTACATATGGTAACGCGCAATTACTGTTGGGTACGCGTTTTCTGTAATGGGAGCGCGTACCGTTGTGCGTTCTCGGCATTTCCCAAATTGGTACCTGCATGCTAATATTAGTTACATGTACATTCTTATGTAGTTCTCATGCAGAATTTAAAAATGAATGATATCCCAGGACACAGGAAATTACTACAAATGCGGGATCCTTTAAATATGGGCTACCGCTGTAGGGGAAGGGTTGTGGTGCCTCAAAATGATTTATTTTAAATTATATGTACAAAGGCTGCAACTTGCGACCGACATTAAAATATGGTTTTGAAAAAATATGGTGGTCCTGCATTGGTTTATTAAAATTCAGCTGTAATCAACGTGATAACCTTGACCCTGAAAGAAATATATTTCATGTAAGTTTAGAGCAGTTCTTTTTATATTTTCCTTCGTGATTTTTTTTTCAGCAGTCGGTGGGCATCCACTTCATGCAACTTTGCTTAACTTATTGTAATGGAATAAAAGACAACCTGCCGTTAAGAAAAAAAGTGTACTCAGATTTAAATCGTGCCATTATACTCATCATAATGTTCACGCGAATAACCAACCTCACAGAGGATGCGATAAGGGTGGACAGTTAAGATACGTATGCAGTCCGGGACCTTCATAATGCCTGACATTTTCCCTGCGAATGTTAAGGGCAGCGAACAAAGAGCGACCGCACGAAGTAAGATGTGGCTGAGGAGTGAAGCAAGCACTGCCTTCCACTCGTGGGTTAATCTTTTCTGACCTTGTCAGTGGGTGATTAAGATTTCTGTTTTATGTAATACAGTAAGTGTTTTATATTCAAAGGGAATAATGACGCTGTCAGGTTATTTCAATTTTATTGTTGAAGTTTTCATATAACACATGTAAATTAATTGATCGGTAATTTATAAATAATAAATGACAACTGATTATTTGTAATCAATTACCTCAGTTCAGCTGGAATCGTTACGTCACAAACATCTAGAAGCGGCAGAATCTCGTGAATTCAAAATTTCCCATGATATAAAATACAGTAAATAAATGAATTAAAAAAAAACACACAAACATTGGAAGCTTAAATAGAAAGATACCTTTAGTACATGTTTTATGTTACATATGCGTCTTTGATTGTTGATCATGATGCCCGATGCTTTGCATTAGATCCGAGCACGCATTGAAGGCTGTGCACGAACCACGCAACGTTATTTCGTTGGCCTTCCGAAAGTACCCGAATTCAATACAGAGCATACAAGCAACATCATGGTCCTTCGCTGATAGAACACGAACACACGCCATTATGCCTTAGATAGCCAAAACTGGGCGGAAAAAATCTCTTGTTTACATCTTGGATACATCCCAATGCACTGTCGTCGCCGATGTGTCACATAGCAACCTTCTTTAGGCAAAGCTAACAAACCGTTCGTGTAAATGTGGCAGCAAACCTAAGAGAACGTAAAATTCACTTATTATTTCTTTATACGGGAGTGCGTGTTCAACGTGGTGCGTGGTGTAATTTCAGGTACATTTTTTTTCTGACGTTGAATTGGCGTCGTTGCGATTCTTCTGACGTCACTTTTGTGGTTATATTATAGACGTTGGTTCGGAATTAATTTAATGTCGAGCTCTCGATGCCAGATTTGTTACGGTAGAGTGACGTCATTTAGACGGCAGGGGAATTTTCCGGTCAAAAATGTAGAAGGGACGCCAGATTCCCAGTGTTTAGTTGTTTGGTTCACTGTTTTGCATATATAATCACGTGTCTGTGAGTTTCAAAGATCAATCGACTTAAAAATATGAAACAGAGCTCGTCAGTATATTCGCTTTGTTTGAAATTTTCATAGACGATATTTAGAAATATCAAAAAGTTTTTATCAGCTCTGCTAAAAAAAAAAGAAAAAAAGAAAAATGCGACTCATTGTGAAGATTTTCTGTCTGATTTTGGTTTAAAGATTGTTGTTAAACTGCTTATGTCACGAAGCAGAAAAAGGTTGTTTGCATTTATCCTTCAGGACACAGTATACACTACAGACAGTATCAAATTGCACTTAACGAGTTTCAAAATGGCACTGTTTCTTCAAAATGGGAAAATGTTGCTATAGCAACATGTCGTTTTAAATGACAAATGAAAGCCTAGCATAATGAAATATAGGAAAGCCTTTCAATGTCGCTCTATAATGCAGAATAAAAAGACCATAAACACGTAGAGGCTCTTATGAGGCTACAGTGTAGTTTTGAGGCAGAGTCTAATTGGTTATAATCTTTTTGAGAATCTGTGACAAACTCTGGGGAATCTTTTCTTTTTTTATTCCCCAGAGGGGGAATATATGCGATCGACCGCGTGTCGGTATGTCGGTCGGTAGGTCTGTCGGTCAGTCATCAAGAGCCTGTTAACACGATAACACGATAACTGCAAGAATTTTAATGAAACTTGATATGTAGCCTCTATGGGAACAAGCACAGATCGGTATTGTAAATGGGCCAGGTTCGTCCAAGGAAAATGGACCAGCTGGACTTTGAAAATTTCAGCTCTTAATTGACTATGATGGCCGTGTTCAAATGATGGGGGAGGGGGGGGGCGCTGTAGGGAATGTGTGGGCTTTGCACACTGCTGTAGTTATATTTGCGCGTTGCGAATTCGCCAGTCAAATAAAAAAAAAAGGTTTAAAAAGTTGTGGTAGCCAGTGTGGTAGATCAGGACAGAAACACCATTAAAAAAATGTTATTCACTTGCTTCTAATTCCCTTTCCAAGTTATGCTTTTGGAGTAATATCTTGCAGTTGGAGGCTAAAAAAAGTTGCCTCAGTGAATTCGATTTTGTGGTTAATTTCTTCCATCACCTGCCTATTTACGTGCGTAGAACCGCTCCCAGACATGCCCTATATCATTCCTTGTCTGGTGTACATCCCCAAACAAATTGTTAGTTTTTACTTTTTTCGCCGACATCACGAATTTGTGATTTTTAGGACCAGTTTCAAGTGACACAAAATAATTTTTCAATGTGCTCGTGGTTCCATAGTTGAGACGGAACATGTCATTATTTGTTCATCGTGTGAAGTTGTTTCTCATATGAGCAGTTGTTTTGTTTGACCTACACCAAACTTCCAAACTTTTCCACAGTAATCCAACGTGCGACTTCTACAAGAAAAGTTCAACGTGGTTTATTTCAGTACGCCAGCTCGATGCAACGCCAAATTATTCCGCCAGATCAAAGTGTTTGCGCACGAACTTAACACCCATGTGTACACAGTAGTTAATTGGAAATGACAACGACCCTATGTTTGTTGTCCGTAGTAAAAAATCATATTTGTGAAACACTTAACAAAATGATAATGGTGAGGGAGGAGGGGGGGATTGCGCTGTGCTGCGTTTGGTGTATCGGCCCATCACGGGGAATTATGGGATGGACTTGTTGTTATAAGGGTGTCTCGACGACACGTTTAACGATCTCACGTGACGCGGTGTGTGTCAGCGCCCGCACACGTTGATTACGAGGTAAGGGGCGCCACCTCGGCGTCGTTCTCGGCGTGAGAGCTGCCAGGCGGCGACAAGGCTGCCTGCCTGTTCACCTCCACCAGCTCGATCCTCTCGTGCCCGTTACACACGGCCTCCTCGCGCTCCTCCGTGACGTGCAGTGAAGCGTAGCGGGCGTAGTGCTCCTCATCGTGTCCACCGGCCTTCCTCACACTCAGCGCTGCTGCGGGAAGTTCGCGGTTACTCTTCAAACTGTTTGTATTTTTGAATGAGGTTGTTTTTCCGTACTCGGTGAGCGCCAGGCCCTCCGTGGTGAGCGAGCGCGTGCTGTAGTAGTGTCGCCGCACGATGGGGCCAGTGCAAAAGTTCTTAACGAGAATCTCAGTGAAGCGCTTCCGGAATATGATATAGATGAGGAAATTAACGGACGAGTTGAGAACCTCAAGGCTGTTACTGACGTGGATGAAGTAGAACTGGAGCTCGTGGCAGTGGTTGAATTCGTAGCTCCACACCATCTGGACGATGCGGGCGGGCGCCTGGCAGAGCATGAAGACGACCACGACGACGATCATGACGAGCGTGATGTTGTGGTCGTTGTCGGCGCGCCCGCGGCTCATCATGCGCTGTTTGCGCCTCTTGGCGGCGCGGAATGCGCAGATGACGCGCGTGTTCACGAACGCGAGCGTTAACAGCGGCAGAAAAAACGTAAAACAGTAATATAAAATATCCGTGTATATATGTTTATAGGTGCTGTCTTTGCCCAAATCTGTTCTTTCGATTTCATTATAGGTGCCATTATTAACCGCTGTTAATTCGAAAAAACGTGGTATATTGTATAAGAGGGAGAAAAGCGTCACGACTGTGACCTCTTTATATACATTGTAAATGTTACATAGGTGTGGAGCGCGGTAAGGCAGGCAGACCGCCATGAAGCGGTTCATTGCTATGACAACGGTCAGCCATATTGTCTGCATCTGCGCCATGTAGAGGACGGGGAAGGTCCACATACGCAGAAGCTTGATGTACCACGTGCTGTAGTCCAGGAAGGTGATGAGCTCGCGTATGGAGTAGTGGATCATCCACAGCAGCAGGAAGCAGTTGTCAGCGACGGCGATACTCTGCAGCAGGAACGAGGCCACCGGGCTACTGCCATCACGGTGGTAGACGAGGAAGGAGAGCGTGTTGCCGACAAGCCCCAGCACACACACCAGGCTACAGATGATGGCGAGAAAGACGAAGCGAAAGAGGCGGCACATGTACTCCTCTTTCTCCTCAGCCGTGCCGTTCGTCGCCTGCAGGCGGGTGTCGCTAGCGTTGCCAACCGGCAGGTCATACGTCATGTTCTCGTTCACCGGACGCGGCTCAAGCGCGAACCAATGACTGGCGGTTGTGGACAAATCCATGAGATTTCGTCACATATTCCCACTTCACAAGTTTCGACAGTGATGTGTGACACGACCAACTAATAGTGAACTAGAACTACTTGTGCTAGTTTCATACGTTCTTTGTTCTTTTCTCACTTCACCATCTCACCTGAAAAATATGAAATTCATTATAAAAATTTACGGTGTATTGATATTTTGTTGTCAATTCAGCATCTCTTAAAACTTCAGACATAAGAAGTTCGAAATCGATTAAAAAAAGACTTTAATGATCTATAATGATTAGTGGTTGTACTTGGTGGATTCGCATACCCCAGTTGAAACGGGAGAGACGGCTCAAAAGGTTTACAAGCGTTAGAATGACCTCTCCCTCGATAGATCCTGGCTCTTTTCATGGACAGTACTAAAGAAACTATGCTTGTGGAGTGGACGACTTGTTAAACACAGAGATTTTCCCGGCCCTGATTAGAGTTATACTAACTTTGTCCAGTTAATTTTCGCGATGTTGTTTCCAGAAATGTCATTCATGTCTTTCATTTGATGACAGCACATTTATTTTATTAGCAGTGAAAACGGTACGAAATCACAGGCAACTTCCCATAGTGACAGATTTTAGCTAATGCAACTGCATATTTTTAATGGATATAAAAACAACACGAAGTTGTAGGACGAGATAGATCAAACTGACAAAATTTTTCGTCACCATGAAGCTTCTTGATGAGTTTATGAAAAAAAAATTAATAGACTTGAATTTTTGCAGCCATGTCAGGATTTAAATTTGAAGCTTTGGGTTTGAATATCAAAACACCTTTCTCGCCAGCGCTTAAGCACTGGGAATTAGAGCAACTGACGGATTTTTCGCATCCTCTTTTTGGGAAATAAAGTTTGGTTCCACTTGTTCGAGGGAAGACCCAGAGGAGCGGTGGGTACTTACCAGGCTCCCTAAATAATGCTTCCCGGGATGGTTATTTTGATGTATGCTGCGCCATTCAGCGTCGCACCGAGACTCGCTTTTTATTATCACATCGTCAGAAATCAATTATAGTACGCCATTAAGCAGTGTTCATTGCAATTCTGCTGTAAGTTTGTTTTTTTTTATCTTATGCACAAAATCAATGGTACACGCAAAAAAATCTGTGATTCTCAAGAATAAGGACACTGTGGATTTCAGAAATACAGGGTCATACTTTGCTGAGATCAATTTATTTGTCCGAAGGGGGAGGGGGGGGGGATGGCTGGGGAGGAATTTCATAGAAGATATGTGAGTTAAGTACTGTAGTTTGGAACGCGTTTTAGTCCAGTTTTACTCAAAACAAATTTCCCATTATTTGCCTTTATCTTTCTCTTTGGCATTATTTATCGAGGTCCTTTTATTTCACAGAGAAGTTTTGTGAAGCTTTTTTTAAATTAAATTTGAGCTTTTCCTACTGTGACAGAAATTCCTGGCTCATAAAACGTTCCGTTTGGCAGCTAACCAGATCGTCCGGAGTTTGGATCAGCAAACTGCTGTGTGTCGGAGAAAAGTTCAAATAAAACTGAACTACAGCTATGATATTTAAAAACATCTGAGCAGGAACCCGTTAAAAATTTCCTGTAAGCTCGATTCATATTTACAGAAACTAAACTATTGATTGTATTTATTGATTTATTGATTGTATTTTTTATTGCCGCCATCGATTAATTCTTCTATTTGTTTAATACTTCTGATTTTTTCTTCAAAAACAAAATCTTCTTGTTCAAGCTGCTCGTAGCTATCAAATAGATATTAACCCAGCTGACAGAGAATTGTCTTGTTTACTCGGTTTTGGACAATTCTGCCACTTTTTCCAAAGATGGAACATCCTTCAATTACCATCACGTAAATGTACCACTGCAGCGCTGAGTGAGGTGGAGGGGGGGGGGCGTCAGCGTAAAAAGAAGAACTGCTACTTTTGGAAACCCGGCCCATATGCATTGATTTTATAAAATAATCAAATAAAAAAAAATAAAAATCAAATAGAGGTGAGCTAGAGTTTAACAGATTAGACCACATCGACTTGATTCCTCACCTAGATTTTTTAAGTAACAACTGTTTGTGTAATTATACAAACTAGCTGAAAAAAGCTGGGCAAGTGAAATTGTATAACTCGAAATATGAATTGAGAAATTTGAGTAATTGCTGACGAACTTGCTCCAGAGCCTGAGAAGATCGTACGTGGGACTTCTTAAGAATAAGACACTGTGGTGTAATTTTCTGTACGATATCATTCTATACATTTTTATTAGTTTAGTCTTCATTTAATTTTATGGTAGATTAGTGTACTTACACTCTACTTGATTTTGGAGGTGCGTCGTCCGTATCCGTGTGCAGTTTTTTTTAAATCTTATCTGTTTAGCACTGTGTGCTGTTTCCCATTTTTTTCTTCCCTTTCGTCAGTTTTTGCTGAAAGCTTCTCTTTCATCGAACCTTTAGCGAAGACTGTAACCTAAAAATCCCACAATGATCAGTTTAGTGATTTTTCACAGGACTTTTCCTGTCACATTAATTCGATACATTAGTTCATTCAGCACATTATCTCAGCTCTGATATTGAGTGCGATAACCAGCCCTGTGTGATGGTGAGCAGCGCTATGGCTTTCTCCTCAAGGGACCGATGCTGCCAGTAGCTCTGTCATTGTGTAAAACCACTGGCGTTCTTTAAATAGTAAGCTTAGCACTTCGGCCAATCTAAAGAGCATTCATCCTCGCTTCAGGTGCTTTTATAATAATTTATCGTCTGTATGATATAAGATTTCGCGAAATTTTTGAAATCGCACATTAAAATTTTCATCATTGAATTAATAGTAACATTAATATATCAAGCAAGTGAGAAAGCGTATATTTTTGTCCCGAGCGAGATAAAGCACCCTGGACACAGTGAGTCTGTTGTAGTGAATGGACTACTGCAGACTAATGACCGCCAAGCTTCTGTTGTACTCTATATATGTGTCGGTGAGATTGAGCGGCGTGATACTGTTGCTGAATAGATTCTTTGAGTCAAAAGTTCCTTATTTCGCACAGTATAGAAAATGTCGAGGTTATTATTTGCTTGATACATTTTTATTTTTAAATAATAGAGTGTTTAATGTCACCAGAAATGTGTTATCAGAGCTGCGTTGTTCGGCGGGCATCACCATGGCCTCGTTCTGATGTCAATTCAGGCAGGGCCTTTGGAGGAGATTCCGGCTCACTCGTAATAAGATGAAGGATAAAATTTCACTTTCTATTCGTTATATCCTGAGAACGTACTCTTGTACTGATATATCAGACGCATATAGATCATGGGTTCTTATAACCATGGCTTATGTGTTAAATTTGAGGTGCCTTTCAAGATTTATTGATATACAATTGAAACTTATTGAAATACAAATATAATTTCAAGTGCTCTATCTGTATTGTGAACATTTTATCATTTGCAAAAGTGTTCCCCGTATAGAGGTTTTTTGCTCTCAAACTTTCGTCTGGCTACTCTGAAATTTTGAAAGACTCCTACTACTTGGGCCTCTGGAGTCACGTTATTCGAAATCTTTCACAGCTTGGGTTTTAGGGTAGTTCTTGGTCTTGGAGGGGGGGGGGGGGAGGGGGGGGGGGATGCTAACTGTCTGTACCTCCATATAAACTAAATGTAAGTAAATTGTCTTTTCGTTTGAAGACAAGTTAAAAGCCGGTAGTGGCGATGAAAAAGGTTGGAGTAAGGGGGAGGGGGGATGTTGGAGAAGTCAGTATCAGAGATTTAGCATGGCAGTTGCAGTTTCTGTCGTTATGGGACTTCAAACTTGGACTTTGGACTCGAGATTTCGGACTTCGTTGATAACATTCCTACATTTATTCAACAGTGTTTAGATCTGTAATTGAGGGGCAAAGGGCCATTTACATTGAAACAAATGACAAATTTGCCAATAGCAAGTATACTTAACAACAGGATTCCGTTCGTCTTAGCGGTTACAGCTTATTCCCTTTCATACTTTGAAGTGCCTAGAGCGAGAGGAACAGATTTGGTTGTTTCAGTTGGAGGCCCTGGGTCCTCTGGAGTCTGGTTTGCATCCAATTTACTGCCAGAAACATTCAGATACACGTATCTTACTTTCTTTGATCGACTCGATTTGAAATGTCGGAACGAAGCGACAAGTGAATAGTATTTACGGCAGAAAACACAAAATGGGACTGTTTTTTACCCCCAAAAAAGTTCTGTTTTCTTTCCGGTTCTCAATTCTTCCCGTTGCCTGTGTTTTTTTTTCTGTATTGGCTATTCTTTTTCATTGGGACAAAATGCGGACTTGTCTCATTGTTCAAACTTTCTCCTTTTTCCGAAATTTCAGTCATTTGAACATGTGGTTTTGCTTGATTGCCGTTGTTCATAAAAAACTAGTACCCAATAATTGAATTAATCGGTCAAATGAATGCTTTTCGTTAGCAAAGTTGTTTAATAAAGCGAATTCGACTGTGGTAATTGAGTATAACGTTTTTATTACTGCGAAAATTTGAAATACTTGTTGGTTTTGCGAAAGTTAGCCTGTCAGCGAACTATAAAGTGCTGGAATGTCATTGGCCGGAATACTTGTCCGATTATGAAGTGAAATCTAATTAAAGGTAACAGGAAGTGGAAGTACAGAGTGGGACATTGTTGCTCTTTTAGCCCAAAGGGTCTTTCGTGGCTTAACTGGCTGCGCCCAGATTGGTAAAATTCAAGTTTTGGACAAACATTTTCTCGTGCGACAGTCCTAGCGTTCATTAGACACTCGTTGCCAAGACGACGCGGGCTTGGCAGAACCAATAGGCAGTGAAATAAGTAATAAAAAGATTGAACGCAGAGCCCATACGTGATGGAAGCACATCCGGGCTTTTTGTTTACCTGTCACCTCAGGTTTGTTTTCTTTGCACGCGAGCAAAAACTGTACTTCATATAACCAAAAATAAATAAAAAATAAACAAATGAAAAAGAAATGAAAACAGAAAGCAGCGGTATTAGGACTTTAAGCCCAGCTGGTTTCGGGTCCGTGTGGCCGACGGAGTGATACACATTTCATTGTATATTCATAGCTGGCGCTCCTTTAGGGTAAATCAGATTTCCTACAAAATCGTCGTAAGGTATTTAAAAGTACTTAATCTATAATAATAATAATAATAATAATAATAATAATAATAATAATAATAATAATAATAAATTTCTTGGCGCAACAACGGAACATCAAAGTTTAAAATAGTTACTGACATGATTAAATACTCTTTTCATGCAAAGGATTCACTTAAGGTTAACTTATCGTAAGCAGAGCCGCAGAATGAACACTCACCGGATTTGCTAAGCTGAGCTTAAAGCTTTTATGAGCGTAATGACTTAATGCTAAAGAGTAACTTCCTTTTCGGATGCACACTGCATAAGCTAATCCTAAGCAAATCCACAGTATGAAAAGGCACAGATTTAGACCCGCCAGGATTACTTAACCCATGTTTTAAGAGGCAATATTAAAAAATCATCGCAGGTTTACCTTTGTTTACTTAAACGCGGTCAATTTGAAAAAAAGTTAAGTAGATCCTAAGCTGATGCGCACTATGAAAAGAACATAAAGCTTAGATTATGACAGTAAGGGAGGAACAAAAGCTGAAATGTGCAAATGTAGACATGGTCTCAAGTGACTGCTTCGCAACACTTAATACGTGGTAAAATCGTGGAACATTTGGAATTTGTTAAATTATATGAACGAATAAGTATCACTGTAAACATTGCATCGTCTATGTAGCTGATTGTAGATATTTAATCAATAATTTCCTTTAGGTTTTTTTGTAACTTTTCTTTATTTAGTAGTGTCCCCTAAGCCGTACTGCGAAAAACGAATCAGTTCAGTGTGTAAGGTAGGAGGTCTAGAACGGTTGCCCTTGTCAGCAGCTGTGCTTAGTGGCCTTCGAGCACCTTTTAAGAAAAAAAAGATAGAAAAATGCGACAATATTTTAAAAGCTCATATAGGATATCTTAATAACAGAAAATGAGTTGATTATAAGCGATACGTATACCAGCCGCGCCTGTGTCACCACACACGAACTGTAGACACAGCGCAGGGATCGTTGACCTATTTAGCAAGCTATACCGTCGGGAAACAGTTGCAGAACAAAAAAAAGCTGTCGTCCTTTGGTTTTTTGTAATTTTTTCTTGATGTCCGTTGGTTCTTTAACAATCCTATGGCAACAAAATATTACTTGGCTATTAAATTTTTATTGGTTTTATCCAATTTTCGGACGTAATCGAGTGTCCTTTTCTGTGTCGTCTTCCCGAAGTAATACTGTTATCTGCAAGCAGAGCTTACTTTCCAAGTCGCAAATCGTAGACTTTTTGAGTATTTAATGATACATTTTTTAGTGTTAGTAATACAAAACACCAGAAAATGTTCACCGTCCGAAATTGAGAAGTTTGCTTTGAGTCGGATTTTTTTTTTCCATGCAAGCTTGTCATTTTGATAGCAGCGCTCACGGTTTAGTTCTTCGTTCGGTACAAAAACGTCTAGTTTAGTTAGGAATGAAGGAGTAGCCTCCTTCAGAAGAATTATTTGGGAAAAAATAGTGATGAGCAATTTTGGCTGTCAATTAGATTTTCTTCCTTGTTGATAATGCGAAGCGACGTTTTTGCATGATTATGACTTCGTTTCTGATCATTTTATTCAAACATGCACAGGATGGCTAATTGTTTCTAGATTGGTGAATTTTTGTCCTTAAATTTAGTTCTGTCGTAAAAAGCATAAAAGGGAGAAAGTATGGACTGGAAGGCTTTCACCATTAAACGAATCAGCCAAGAAGAGGCTCCATAATTTTATTTCATTATATCTCATTTCTTTATATATTTATATTGATGAACCGATTAAATGTTACATTACAGACGCGTTTCGTAATGGGCTCTTGATTTCGATGGACCGATGCCAGAAATAACGGCACATATATTTGATTGAAAGTCTTGAAATTTTAATAAACACTACTACAACAGAACAAACATGTAACCTATAAACAAATGATTTAGATGGTGTAGTTTTTGAAGTCTACACTGCTTGTCACTTGTCATTAAAACCCTTACTCGGTGCTGTCCTATAAAAGCGTTCAACAACGGTCTTCTTTATTGTTTGGAGCTGTGAATGATCCAGTTAACGACGCTAGTTGTTTTTTAGCAGGTTTTGTGGAGAAATATGCCGTCTATAAAATGTAGTTTCCATGCCAATAGCGAAAGGTGTCGGGATATGGCAAATAAGTGCTTCACAATTCGTTAGTCTCCCATTCAAGTGAGGCAACGTCAAAGTGTAGCACGTAATAGATGATAGTTCTTGCTTGAGCAAATTTAATTCCGGAAAGTCGCTTAAGTTCAGTGTCCTCACCCTTCTTGTCTAGTTTATTTTGACGTGTTTTCTCACCGTGTGTGCTTTTTGTCATGGTTACCACTGTTGTGAAAAAAACTGCAAAGATCGCAAAAAGCATTTTGTCAAAAGTTCGCTCTGAACTCGAAACAGAAACGAATTCTTGTGTATAAATCATAACTCATTTAAACTGAATTTCTTGGTTCCATTTTGACAGTTTGGTTGAATAGATGCGGCCAACCGCGGGGTGCCAATATTGGCGCGAAAAAGGACACTGAGGTCCCAACACATGTTCTGAAACAGGCTGCTGGGTTTGGCATGCGTGTTGGGAAATGTATCAGGAGTTTAACCGATGAAAGAGCTGGTACAATATGTTAGGAATCAGCAGATTTACCGTGACAAAATGCTAAGTTTTTATGATCATGTTGTTAGCAGGGTTGCCATGGTCATAAAAAATTCAGAAAAAAGTCAGGAAAAGTCAGGTAAAATGTGATAAGTCAGGAAAAAGTCAGGAAATTCGTATCTCGAAATCTGTCAATTTTCCCAATTTTTGAAATATTTCTGTCATTGTGTTTTTGTATCTTTTACTCTAGTTTATTTAACTGCATTTGCAGTCCAATAATCTATAATAAGATGGTCCTAAAAATTCAGGAAAATTCGCTTTGAAAATTAGTTTGCAACCCTGTGTCAGGAATGATTGGATCTTGATGTGGGTTGGGTCCAGATCAAGGGGTCAAGGTGCGGCGACCAGAGAAGGTAGCTCAGGTAAACCGTTACTCGTTTAAGCCGTCAACAAAAAATATACATGGTGCTTTAGGCCCGCAGATTTTTCAGATAGTCCAGCATTTTGTTACAATCATCTAGGCTATTTTGGTTTTGGTTTTAACAGCTCTGTTTATTTTCAGATGTTGAACATTGAACGCACAGTTGTCCGTGCATGCATATTACTGCAGTGCTTTGAGTTCAGTCTTCATAATATTTATGTTTTTTTTTTTTTCGTTTTTTTTTCTGATTACAGACCCAGTGCTGCAGTTCCTGCTGTCTGGGCTTGAGGAACCACAACTGTCGACGGTGGCCGCCAACGCACTGAAGAAGATCTGTGAGCAATGCAGCGTTCAGATGACGGAGCACTTCAAGGGCCTACTGCACATTGTGCAGGCCATGGACTCGTTCAACGTGTCGCACGAGGCGTCCTTGGGGCTTCTCAGAGGTAAGTTACTCAATAACTTAGTTAAGGCTTTTCTTAAATAAAGATTTCAGAAATGCATATTTGTGTATATTTATGTATATTTTTCAAATTTATGTATATTTAACGAAAACTTCCTTGTCAGAGAAATCCACGACGGTTAGTCATTAGAACAGTTAACCAGGGTTCCCACAAGCCAGGAAAAAAGTTTGAGTCAGAAAAGTCAGGAAAAACAATGAAAAATTACCAAGAAGTCAGGAAAAGTGAGCAAAATCATTTCAAAATTATTAGTTTATTTATTTTAAATTTAACTTCCGCAAAAGCAGCCTTTTATCCTCTGAGAATTATTGTGCGTAATTGACTCCAGTGATGAATATAGAAGCTTTTCTGCATCAACACGCAGGTTTTCATTTATAATTATATTGAGTCTTTATAGTTCACCAGTTGCCCCTTTTTGGGATAGGGTTTCTAAATAGACCCAACGAATGACAGTTATAATTTAAGTGAACTCTTTAATTTATGTGTTCTTGAATTTTTCGAATTATGACTGTTGCGGTTTAACTTAGAATATCCTCAATCCCGTCTCAGCCCTCGGCCAAAATTCGCTTAGGGCTATTCTTTTTTGCCATTTGGGCCCGTCGTTTCCTCCTTAATTACCTACCCTTCTTTATTCATGCCTCTTTGCCATCAAGTTTTTTTCCCCTTCTGTTAAGTAACTTTACACATATTTCACCAGGACCTACAAAAATTATAGAAATGACAGTACTTTGAAAGTGTGTGGAAACTTTTTATATTGACTCCCATAGTGTGCACTTTATTCACACTTTTTCTCCGTTAATTTTCTCCCGTCATTTTTAAAATTTCACACAGTGAAAGACCATATATTGCAGTTGTGTCTGGTGTAGGATTATCATTTTTGGCCAGAAATTATCGAAATGAAATCACTTTGAAAATGTAGAGAATCTTGGATACTGACTCCTGGGATACTGTGCCATAAAGTTTTCTCTTTTAAGTTTTTGTAACTTCAGACAGTGACAAAATGACATATTTCAGATATATTTATGATATTTAGGTTTTTCTGGGTATGATATTTATGAACAATGTTTATAGCATTGTGCGTTTCATTTTGAGCACACTGTGATACTTCTGTTTGAACATAATTATAAAAAAATAATGCTGACTGTACAGCACTTATGGTTCGATCATTTTCAAAATTTTAACAGGAATGCACCGTTAGCTCTTCAAAGGAATTGCAGTATTTTATTATGGGTTCGGCCACAATATTGAAAAAACGGGTAAATTTCAGGAAAAAAGCAAACAATGCTGCTCATCTTACAAATCTGGATCGATTGCTTTGAAATTTGATTGCAAGGTTCTCCCACGAGGCCCTCCACCAAATTTATATTTGAGCAAAATTGGTAGTTTCTCCTTTCATCTTGTAATGTCTTCGCTTTCGTCATCCATTTAATAGTGCGCAAAACCTCAATCCGTGAAAGCGATACTTGCAGGAGCATTGTTTTGAAATCCTGATAGTAATGACCAAGGGTATTTTCGACATAAAGCTAAAACCGTGTTATCTATGATATAGGGTAGATTCAGAGGGATCACAGTTAAACCCAGTTATACCTACGTCGAAATAAGTCATCTGCTGGATAAACCAGCCCAGTTTAAGATATTAGTCTGCTCATGCAGTTTTAGTTAGCCGTAAGCTTCTGCGGCACCTTTTCCCCTTCAAATTGACAGTGTATTTGAAATCCTGTTTGAAATTCTTGAATGATATTTTGATCAAATTTTCCTGATTCCAAATGTATACATAGATGTGATTATCCCCCGTGAAACGGAGGGATCTAGTTATGACCTCTAGTTATGAGCTCTGTCCGTGTGTCTGTCCACAAAAAGTACTAAGTTAAGGCCGACTTTTCATAAAAGGAATTGTCGTAGGAACCGGAAACGTTACATGGTGAATATATATATATATTGAAGATGTGGAACGTGGCATTATTGTCAAGATCGGCCAAAAGTTGACGTCGTGGAAAACTGTCAAATATGGTGAATTTTTGGCTTGAACTTAGCGGTGAGACGATGTTTTGTCCGGCCGACTTCTCATAGAAGGGAATGTCGTAGGAACCTGAAACCTTGCATGGTGAAAATATATATATTAAAGATATGCAACGTTGTATTATTGTCAAGATCGGCCGAAAATTGACATCGTGGGAAATGGTGAATTTTTTGCTTGAACTTAACCGTGAGACAAGGTTTTGTTCGGCCGACTTCTCATGGAAGGGATTGTCATAGGAACCTGAAACCTTTGCTTGGTGAAAATATATATATTGAAGATGTGCAACGTGGCATTATTGTCAAAATCGGCCCAAAATTGACGTCGTGGGAAACTTTCATATATGGTGAATTTTTGGCTTGAACTTAGCCGTGAGACGATGTTTTGTCCGGCCAACTTCTCATGGAAGGGATTGTCATAGGAACCTGAAACCTTGCTTGGTGAAAATATATATATTAAAGATGTGCAACGTGGCATTATTGTCAAAATCGGCCCAAAATTGACGTCGTGGGAAACTTTCATATATGGTGAATTTTTGGCTGGAACTTAGCCATGAGACGATGTTTTGTCCGGCCAACTTCTAATGGAAGGTATTGTCGTAGGAACCTGAAACCTTGCAGCGTGACTTGACCTCATTCTTCTTTTACTGCTTCTGGGGGGATCCTGCCTTACTGAGGCTCTAGTTTAAAAAATATGAACATGCCTAAATTTTTTTTTTCAGTCATCCCGGTTATTAAATGATAAGCATTACCTGAATCAGTGCATTAAAATTACATGGAGGGGGCAGGTTTTTCACCAGTCCATTAGGAATATGGCCAAATGTGAATTAATATCAGATAACTTTTCAAACTGAGTAAAACTGCATCATCTATGATTTCAATTCAATCCAACGTTGAGCATAGGTGGTAGCAATATGAATAGTTGTTGTGATACACTTCCAGTTTCTTGCTGCTTTAAAATATAAATGCGTAAGGTTGTCTGAAGTCGAGGATGTCGCTTTTGTTGGTCCCTTGTGTTCATTGGTTGTAAAAAGTGTATGACTGCATTTCGCAAAAGAATTGCTCATAACTTTCCATTTCAAATCAATGTTGCATTGGTTTTTTAAGAAGTCATTCTTTACCTTTGCATTTTCCTTTCTATATAATCTCTCATCATGCCTTCACCGTTTCAATAAGCATGAAACCAAATTGGCTGGACTTGCAGGATTATTGATATTTGCTCTGTACTTTATACTACTCAGTTCGTCACACTCTCCCTGGACAAAGATGTTTAAATAACATGCATACACATAGGACGAGATGGTTATCTAGCTTTGGTACTAACTACACACATGATTTTGCCTCGTCACACTTTGTCAGTAGTTTGTCAAGAACTTGTCAGTTGATTGTTAGTTTGACAAATTTGACCTCGTGAGGGTCTTGACGAGTTTCTAACCAGTGCCTCGTCACACACTGACAAACACTTGTCGCTATCTTGTCAGAAACTTGTCACAAAATTTGTCAAGTATTGCGTCACCATGACGTCACATCCTGTTCAAAACAAGTGAAAACATGCGGACATTCTTTTTGAGATTTCTTAGGTTTTAATGAATATTACTAAAGTTTCAAATTATTACGTCTTAAAAACATGTTTAATGGATAAACCATGATGTAAGTGCACATTTTACAAACATCACAACTGGTTTGGAAATCAGTGCGATGTTTGTAAAATGCTTGTGAAATGTGTGAAAATTGTATTATCGCCCACTGTTCCATTGAATAATATATATTGTGTACTTACTGGTATGTAATCAAACAGGATGAATGGATTCGATTTTTTTAATGTTCAATATAACAAAACCTGATCTGCAGCTTATGCGTGCATAAGTAAACCGCCATGTGCAATATATTATATATTACAATACTGCAGAACTTGTCAGACACTTGTCATAAAATTGTCGGAAACTTGTCACTAGTTCGTCAACCTGACCAATTTGATGTGAAAGGACTGACGTGGGAATTTCATGCCTCACGATGCTTACGCCTCCAAAACTTACTCTTTGAAAAAGAAACCCAATTCAGTCCACATTTCAGAAATCAGTAAATAAATAATATCAGTTAATAAATAAAAAAATATAAGAATTTTATTGATATCATATTACATAAAAAATCAGCTATCGAGAGGAGTAAAAAAAATCCTCTTTCTCACAATGTCATTATGTTATTCATGACTTCATCAAAATTATCAAATGGCACATTCAATGTTTTTGGCGCTAGTTTTCAAAACACTTCTGTTATTTTCGTCGGACTACTTTCAAGTTTTATGAATGTTACCAAGGTAGTCATCTCTTGAAAATATACCTTTTGATTATTTTTTTTTTTTTTCGAGCCATTATTTTTTGCTTACCTTCCATTTTAGTCCGAATGGTTCTCAGGTGAATCTTTGTGTAAAAAAATACTTCTTGAGTACTTGGATAATTGTCGCAAAAACTTGGCGCAATGGATCCTCAGTAAGAAGGATGCCTTTCTGTGCTTTTTCGACGGATAGGAATGTTCAAAGACTAGGTATATACACCTGATGTAAGTACACTTAGGATACGATCCCATACAGTGAAAGAGGTAACGGGGTTAGTGTTGTGTTGAGATCCGTGCCGACACCAGATGGAAGTGGAAGGGGGGTGACGTTTATCAAAAAAATGAATTAGGGAATGGGCGATGTGGCGACCACCTTTAAGACGTTTCGGATAAAAATACAATGGCATAACTCATTACGAGCGGCAGCCTTCAAGATCCGGATAAAAGACGTACAGGAAAACCTGTTTTTAGCTACGCCCTTCCAGAATCAAATGAAAATACAAAAAGTAAGACCTGCTTGTCGTGACCCGGATGAAAAAGACTTACTGTAAAACCTTTACAGTGACCATCTTCCAGATCCGGATGGCGAGGGGATTTGCAGCGTTCGGTGCTCTTGTTAAATATGTCATACTGTGTTCATGTTACAAAACGTGCGAAGGGCGAGGGGATTTGCAGCGTTCCGGTGCTCTTGTTAAATATGTCATACTGTGTTCATATTACAAAACGTGGAAAGGGCGAGGGTTTTGCAGCGTTCCGGTGCTCTTGTTAAATATGTCATACTGCGTTCATGTTACAAAACGTGCGAAGGGCGAGGGGATTTGCAGCGTTCCGGTGCTCTTGTTAAATATGTCATACTGTGTTCATATTACAAAACGTGCAAAGGGCGAGGGTTTTGCAGCGTTCCGGTGCTCTTGTTAAATATGTCATACTGTGTTCATGTTACAAAACGTGCGAAGGGCGAGGGGATTTGCAGCGTTCCGGTGCTCTTGTTAAATATATCATACTGTGTTCATATTACAAAACGTGCAAAGGGCGAGGGGATTTGCAGCGTTCCGGTGCTCTTGTAAAATATGTCATACTGTGTTCATGTTACAAAACGTGCGAAGGGCGAGGGGATTTGCAGCGTTCCGGTGCTCTTGTTAAATATGTCATACTGTGTTCATATTACAAAACGTGCAAAGGGCGAGGGGATTTGCAGCGTTCCGGTGCTCTTGTTAAATATGTCATACTGTGTTCATGTTACAAAACGTGCGAAGGGCGAGGGGATTTGCAGCGTTCCGGTGCTCTTGTTAAATATGTCATACTGTGTTCATGTTACAAAACGTGCAAAGGGCGAGGGGATTTGCAGCGTTCCGGTGCTCTTGTTAAATATGTCATACTGTGTTCATGTTACAAAACGTGCGAAGGGCGAGGGGATTTGCAGCGTTCCGGTGCTCTTGTTAAATATGTCATACTGTGTTCATGTTACAAAACGTGCGAAGGGCGAGGGGATTTGCAGCGTTTCGGTGCTCTTGTTAAATATGCCATACTGTGTTCATGTTACAAAACGTGGAAAGGGCGAGGGATTTGCAGCGTTCCGGTGCTCTTGTTAAATATGTCATACTGTGTTCATGTTACAAAACGTGCGAAGGGCGAGGGGATTTGCAGCGTTCAGGTGCTCTTGATAAATATGTCATACTGTGGTCATGTTACAAAACGTGCGAAGGGCAAGGGGATTTGCAGCGTTTCGCTTCTCTTGATAAATATGCCATACTGTGTTCATGTTACAAAACATGCGAAGGGCGATAGGATTTGCAGCGTTTCGGTGCTCTTGTTAAATATGCCATACTGTGTTCATGTGACAAAACGTGGAAAGGGCGAGGGATTTGCAGCGTTCCGGTGCACTTGTTAAATATGTCATACTGTGTTCATGTTACAAAACGTGCGAAGGGCGAGGGGATTTGCAGCGTTCAGGTGCTCTTGATAAATATGTCACACTGTGGTCATGTTACAAAACGTGCGAAGGGCAAGGGGTTTGCAGCGTTTCGCTTCTCTTGATAAATATGCCATACTGCGTTCATGTTACAAAACGTGTGAAGGGCGAGGGGATTTGCAGCGTTCCGGTGCTCTTGTTAAATATGTCATACTGTGTTCATATTACAAAACGTGCAAAGGGCGAGGGGATTTGCAGCGTTCCGTTGCTCTTGTTAAATATGTCATACTGTGTTCATATTACAAAACGTGCAAAGGGCGAGGGTTTTGCAGCGTTCCGGTGCTCTTGTTAAATATGTCATACTGTGTTCATGTTACAAAACGTGCGAAGGGCGAGGAGATTTGCAGCGTTTCGGTGCTCTTGCTATTAATGGGATTTGTAATTTGCGAAGGCGTGCAAAGCCACAAGTCCGCATGCGAAACAAACAAAAACAAAGCCTTATCGTTAAACCGAGCAAACAAGGCTATGGTCGATCGAGTGAAGAAAAAAACTGCAAAAGAAAGAGGTGGAGAAGATTGACCCTCTCCACTCAAAGGAAAACATTCATTTCTCTCTTAGTTATTTAAACGAAACACGCGATCTCGTGGGTTTTTATCTGAAAAAAAATATGTATAAATGCAGTGACATTCGTGACGTTGTCTCGTAGATTGAGCAAGTGCTTTCTCTTGTTGAAAACCGAATGAGAAAATAAATTGTTCGTCGCCCTTTGTCGTATTAGTTAACACAGGACTAAAGTCACGTGCTATAAGTCAGTGTATCCTGCTACACGAGACATACGTCTTTGGATCCTTGGCATGGGTAATTGTGGCAGAAAATTTGGTTAGATCACGCATGTCGATTATACGTGGTTTACGGCGTGAACTGGTGTCATCTTTGTCCGTTAGCATGTTTGACCGCACTTCATTAAGCGACGATGTTCTGCTCGTACAACGTTTGTTTAGTTTAAAAAACTGAGAAAGAAATATTACTCTTTGTTTCTTTAAGCAGGATCCATTGGTAGTTGGTGTGTGTAAGAGATGTTACGATGTTGAAGTGATCCATGTTAGTAGACCCTAGATTGTATTTACTCTCTTTCATAGACATTTAGAATATTTCAATTCAAGCCTGCCTCAAAATACAGTCGAGGAAAACAATTTCGAGTTCACAGGCTATACTTGGTTTCATTTTTGGCTGTCGTGAGCATATGCGGTCATGAACGAAGCTCTTCTTGGTCTGGCCTTTTTGTTCGTCACCCATATTTATGGTTTTGTTCAACATCTTTTTTGTTCTCATACAGTTTTGGTTACATTACTTTTGGATAATAATAATAATAATAATAATAATAATAATAATAATGATTATGATGATTATGGTGATGATTATGATAATAATAATAATTAATAATAAAAAAATAAATAAACAATTGGTTCGCAATGTCGTCATTATCAAGCGGCAGCTTTTGCTGACTTCTTTGATCATTTCTGTTCACTTTTTTTGATTATTCACAGTTATGAGCATGACTTAGGCATCTATCGTTCGTCTGTAGGAGAGCCGTTCATAAGACACCATTCTTGCCGTTTTGCAGAGAAACGAAACAAATCGTTGCGTAACAGAATGCTCCAAGCGCACCCATTGTTTTTGTTTTATGACTTAAATTTATACCCGGAAAAATATGTAGTGGAAATACAGGAGTTACACACAAATATGCGTGTTGGATTTGCGAGAACCAGTAAATAGTTGGGTGAAATGTCTTCGGATGACATGCTGTCGGAAGGAGTGTCTTCGGATGACATGCTGTCGGAAGGAGTGTCTTCGGATGACATGCTGTAGGATGGAATGTCTTCGGATGACATGCTATCGGAAGGAATGTCTTCGAATAACATGCTGTCGGATGCAATGTTTTCGCATGACATGCTGTCGGATGGAATGTCTTCGGATGACAAGCTGTCGGAAGGAATGTCTTCGGATGAAATATCACAGCTTCGCCTAACTGTGTTATGAAATGTCGCCTTTGTCATGCTTTGTTTTTTTGGGCCTTGCCTGATTCAATTCGAGTTCTTCTTCCAATGACGCTTTTTTTCTATTTTGTTTTTATTCCGGTTCATTTTGCGGTAGTAAAATCAGGCTTTGTTTTCATAATGATTCCTGACATTTGCACGATTTTGTCTTTACGCTTAAAATTTCAAGAATTGCTGTCGCGGATATTCAATACACATTTTTTTTTCTCGTTTCTGGTAGCTAAATCGTGCGAGCTGTCAAAGGCAAGAACATTGGTGTTTTCTTTATGAAACACCCGTTGACCTATGGCCTTAATAAATGTATCCGTCTTTCCGCCATGACACGCCTGTATTCGTTCTGGACTATGTATGTAATGTTTATTATGAGTCTTAAGGAATTGCTTGTTTTCTGCATAAAGTTAGTGCTGTTGTTCTCACCAACACTGACAGTAAGCATATTAGGAAAGTCGTCAGAAAAGGGTTCCTTGCTTCATTGTGACGGCTTCTTGCAGAGATCACGCCAGTGGCCATGGGTTTCTGCAGAAATCATGTCAGTGGTCACGGCTTGCAGAGGTCTTACCAGTGGGCACGGCTTCTTGCAGAGGTCATACCAGTGGACACGGCTTCTTGCAGAGGTCATACCAGTGGACACGGCTTCTTGCAGAGGTCATACCAGTGGACACGGCTTCTTGCAGAGGTCATACCAGTGAACACGGCTTCTTGTAGAGTTCATACAAATGGACACGGCCTCTTGCAGAGGTCATACCAGTGGACACGGCTTCTTGCAGAGGTCATACCAGTGGACACGGCTTCTTGCAGAGGTCATACCAGTGGTCACGGCTTCATGAATTGAAGGCAATGGTTACAGCTTCTGGAATAAATCATGTCAGTGGTCACGTCTTTTTGAAAAGGTCACGTCGGTTGTCACGAGTTCCTGTAGAGGTCCCGCCAGTGGTTACGGCTTCTTGCCAAAGCCGCGTTAATGATACCGGTTTCTTGAAGAGCGTTTTCAGTTAGTTGTCACAACTTCTCTGGGAAAAGATACCAAATTGCCTAAATACTGCATTTTTACAGTGCCCAAGATAAGGTAGCCGTTGCTGTTGCTGTGCACTTACCATTCTAGATTTCGACATGTGGAGCAAAATATGTTTGTGGTCGCAAGGACGTTTTTGTTCCTTGTCTGTTGAAGTTTACTTGGGTTTTTTCACACTTTCTGATATGTAGTTAGTGCTTTATTCTTACTTGGAAATATTCCATTAGCCGCCTTTGATATTTTCTTTTTTTCTCCGGAAGCGTGTGACATACTTTAGTATAGTTTTAGACAGCCATTAAGGAAATTTTTATGATGGTCTAAACCATTATTGCTTCAATAATCCAACAAAGTAGAAAAACCGTCATATCTGCTGCTCTAAGCATGAAAAATGGTGATCTCTGTGGAATGACGCGTGGTAAATCTCGCTCACATGTGACCCATGGCATGTTATGTTTGTGTAATTTGAGCAAAATACACACATTTTCTGGTCTTGATGGGTGCGCCGGGGTGGGGTGGGGGAGGGGGTAGGGGCTGAAATCTATTACGAAAAGCTAATTACATGTGGATCTATATCAGTGTATCTCCCCAACTGTTACGGTACATTCGTTCCAACGACTTAATTAAAATGGAATTTAGCTATCCCAGATCAAAGGACAACCTAGAAAAAGTGCTGGGGTGGTACAAATAGGCCCTATTTAGCACGATATAAATTCCGCTCAGCTTGTTTCCCAAGGCAGCGAGCGGTGCGCTCAATACGCCGTCCATACTAAATCAAATGCGTGCGCAATCGAACTGAAGTTCTGTTAATAGTGCACTTTCTCAGTTTGACCATTATTTCACCCACATAAAATTCGTTTTAACATTAAGCAAACAGGTGTGTCCCATTCTACCGTTTTGGTCACTACAGGTCAAGATGGGACCATAATGGAGTTAATGGTCGTTATGCATGGCAGATTAAGGACATTTCCTCGATCTATTTACGGATCAGTCACGGAAATTGTTTTATTTGGAGTGAAAAAAAAAAAAACGCTAAATA
This sequence comes from Protula sp. h YS-2021, assembly GCA_949752745.1. Taxonomy (NCBI): domain Eukaryota; kingdom Metazoa; phylum Annelida; class Polychaeta; order Sabellida; family Serpulidae; genus Protula; species Protula sp. h YS-2021. Next base: position 34,463,134 of record OX457025.1, read on the forward strand.
AAATTAAAATCAATATGACAAAGCAATGACATTATGAGCACTGTCTCACAGTAGGATCTGCATATCCGTTTGCTTCGTTCACACAAAGACTATAAACTACTAAACAGTCTTTGGTTCACCTCTGGTGATATATATAAATGTGCAAAGTATACATCTATGAAGGTAGCGGTTAAAGTGTAACACTTGAAAATGATCATAGAAGTGATATATTTCTATTACAGAAATTTACGATTTAATTGATCCGTAGATAGATCGAGAAAACGCCGCAGACTGCGATGCATAATGGCCATTAACTCAATTATGGTCCAGTCCTGACCTGCAGTGACAAAAGAAGCTAGAAGGGGACACATCTAAGTAGATAATAATGTGAAAACATCATTTTAAAGAGATTTCATGTTGGTGAAAATACAGGACGAACTTGAGAAAATGCACAGTTTTGATCCATAAATAGGATCATCAGTTCTGCATGGGGTTTCCTTAACCTGAAGTGTTCCAGCAGAAAAGGTCTCAGTGGGGATATCAGGATAAAATGTTTTTGTTATGTGTCTTTGATTGCAAGTTTCCTGAGGTTGTTAGTTAGCAGTTAAAAGGCAGCTGCTGACATTGGATTTAGCTTTTGTCTTTTAATCATGTGGCTTTTTTTTTTCTTTGTAAGTGCTTCGTAGATAAGCTAGTAAGAAAGAATCCTTTTGGAAAAAGGCCCCTATTAGCTAAAGAAAAAGCCTATCTGATATTCACATTTCGTGTTGTGTCTGACATTATCAGGAAAAAAATAGGTCAGTAACAGAGATTTGGTTTATCAGTGATTTTGTAAACGAGGCAAAAATGGTTTCCTTTGTGGGCTCGTTGCTGCAGGGTGAATGGAGGATTGGTGAGGGGTAGGAGGATGGCTTCGAAGGATGCAGTGGCCCAAAAATTGTTTATTCCACCAGTTGAATGAGGAAGGCGTGGAGCGAAGTAACAAGGTCTCTGTCATTATCACTCATTAGCTTCAGTGGTGCTGATGACTTAAAGGATTGTCCTTATGTGTAGTATATGCATTCATCTGTCGTCATGTCCCGCGCAAGTTAAGTGTTGTAGTTAAGAAAGTTTCTAGAAATGTTCCTCTACTGTGTTATATGACGTTCATTAGTCCCCCTCTACGTGGGGGAGGGAGGGGGGGTGGGCAGTAGTATTCAGGTGTGCCCGTCTCTCAGTCTGGCGACACTTGAGGTACATGATTTTGTGTAATCTGTACCTCAAACACGGCGGGGGCGGGGGGGGGGCGAATACAGGTGTTATGCCTATGCTAAAATATTCCACACTATTTCCAGATGTGCCAAGAAGTCTTTCACGTATGGATACGAGCACCCGTTCGTCTGTGACAGGGTTATTCTTTGTGTTGCGGCGGGGGATTAGGTCAGCTTCACTAACAGCACTTGTTTCGTTAGCCATCGGTGTCTCCTACATTGATTAAATTACTAAATAATTACTAAATAATTAAATTACTAAATGCGATGTTTGAGACCCATTTCTAATGTAATCGCTCGGATCATCACCAGATGCAGTTTGTGAGAGAAAGCGAACCAGTGAACATTGGTGTTTCCCGAATGATGTGTTCGACATTGTAATTGGACAAGAATCGGTTACATGTAGTGGTGGTGAAACTTTGAAACATCTGGTCGTCATAAACCCTTATCCTGTATCAAATATAGTGTGAAAAACAAACAAACAAACAAACAAACAAACGTGCTTTTCATAACAATGTGAAAAAAATGAAATATTATAGTGGTAATGATTAAGTGAAAATAATGAAATATTTTGGTGTTATAGTAAGTCGTCATCCGGGCCACCAATTTTGAAAAACTGGCCACGACAACAATCTGATCGTAATTGGCGACTGGACAGCTGGTTTCGCCACCACTGGTTACATGTATTTAAATTTATTAAAGAGTTTTCATATTCCTAATTCCCTTTCCAGTAACCAGACTAAACATTTGATTGGCTTGCAAAATGACACGATAAATTCCAAACCTGACCTGATTACTTACACCTTTAAAAAGACAAATCATGACAAAGCGAAACTGGTACGCGGTTGATACTTGAAACTGAAAAACATACCACTGTTAAAAACGGGCCAAGTTAAGTGCATCTCAATGTTTTCAAAGTGAAGATAAATTTACATGGACTGTTTTTGGCCTTCAGCCAAGCAAACCCTCTACCCCCGATACCACAAATAAAGTACATTCATTTTCTTAAATATTGATCATTTTCCGGTGGCGTAAGTAACGTTCTACTGGAATTAATGGGCAGTGCGTTTTACGGCCAAACAATTCCGAAAGATTCACGTGCCTGGCGTAGTCTATAAGCTGTCATCTGCCTGGCGTAGTCTGTTCATGCGCCAGCAACTCGCCGTTATTTCCTTGGGAGTTCTATTATCTGTGACTGAGTTGTTCTGATCAGCTCGATGCTCCTTTACCATTACCCATAATTCATAGCTACAAGTGTTCCTTTACGATGTGTGAGCTCATCACGCTTTGTTGCTTTTCATACGTTTGATTTTTTTTTTTCTGTTGGAGCCTGTGAAGGTATCAAGGCAGGATATGGAAAGTTTGACGGTGGGTGGCCGGCCTTGCCACAGGAAAAAAACTTCATTAATGATGAACTTGTTCGAGCTTGATTCCTAAACATATGGTTGCTTTTTCACTCGAAAGGTCAAACATGGCTTTTTACCCCCAGCTTCAACAGGGACAGTCGTTGAAAGTATGTGCGCATGTAAACTTGTAAGTTGAAAAATCGTATCTCCTCCTAGGATTTTAGCCTGAATGTCTTGAAATTTTGATTGATGGCAGCGGACATAAGTACCTACCTGGCTATTACTTTTTTGGCAATTCGCCAAAAATTGGTGGAAATATTGGCCAAAAACCTAATGTCCTTAAATCGTATCTCCTCCTAGGGTTTTCGAGAAAAAGTTCTAAACTTTTAGTGTAAGGTGTAGGGTGCATTAGTGTCCGCCTGGTTGTTACTTTTTTTTTTGGGGGGGGGGCGATTCGCCAAAAATTGGCGAAAAAAAAAACTATTTTTTCCCTAAAATTTTAACTACCCCTAGGAAATAATCTTACTGTCTTGAATTATAAAGTGAAGGTAGCAGGCGTTACTACCCACCTGGCTGTTACTTTTTTGGTGATTGGCCTAAAATTGGCGCAATAAATTTTCAGTAAAATCTTAACTAACTGCTCGAAAAGAGCCTTACTGTGTTGAAATTTAAAGCGAAGGTAGCAGGAGTTACTATCTACCTAGATGTAACTTTTCTTTTGGCAATTTGCAAAAAACTTGCGACAATGTTGGCAGAAAACCAATTTTTTTAATAAAATCTTAACTATTTCCAGGAAAGTAATGTTACTGTCTTCAAATTTTCAGTGAAGGTAACTACTGGCTATTACTTTTTTTAGTGATTAACCGAAAATTGGCGGAGAAAAATTTAAATCAGTAAAATCTTAACTAACTGCTGGAAAATAGTCTTACTCTCTTGAAACTTTAAGTAACTATAGCAGGCATTATTTCCTATCATGGCTATTGCATTTTTTTTTTTGTGATTGGTCAAAAACATTTTTAGTAAAATCTTGACGAATTCCGGGAAAATAGTCTTACTGTCTTCAAATTTTAAGGAAGGGTAGCAGGCCCTACTATCTGTCTGGCCGATACAATTTTTGGTGATGGACCAAAAATTATTGAAACTTTTGGCGAAAAACTGAAAACTTTCAGTAGAATCTTAACTGACTCCAGGAAAATAGTCCTACTGTCTTGAAATTTTAAGTGGCTGTAGCAGGCAATATCACCTAATAACCTTACCGTCTTAAAATTTTGATTTAGAGAAGCGGATATTCGAGCCTAGTTCGCTGTTGTCTCTCTCTCTCTCTCTCATTCTTATGGTTTTAATGGAAGGATGCACATAAGTGTCCACCTGGTTGATACTTTTTTGGGGCATTCGCCGAAACGTTTTTTTTTTTCAGGAAAATAGCCTTACTGTCTTGGCGCTCTAAGCATAGGTAGGAGATATTACTGTGCGCCCGGTCATTACTTTTTTGTTGGTTGGCGTGAAATCCTTCGTGAAATACGAAAAAAAATTCAGTAAAATCTTAACTCACACCAGAGAAATGGTCTTGCTGTCTTGAAATTTTGGTTAAAGGTAGTGGTCATTGGTACTTACTTGATTATTGCTGTCTTTTCCGTAATTTGAAAAAAGTGGCGGAAATATTGCCCCCCTCCCTATCCCCCCCCCCCCCCAAAATGTAAGGTCGTTACTAACGCTGTGGAGGTCGAAACACGTGGCTGTTACTTGTTTTGACGATTCGCCAAACATTGGTGGATATTTTGGCGATAAACCATTTTTGTATTAAAATCTTGACTGATGCCAAGTACATAGCCTTACTGTCTTGATATTTTGGTTACAGGTTATACTTACATATCATACATCTTGACATTAGGATTCGTGAGCTGGGGCATTGTCCGTGGACAATCTTATTTTATTTCATAGTTGCCCGTCATATTGTACATGTAGCACGCTGGAAATTTGAGTTTTGAGTCACGTGACCAAAATTTCTACTTGCCAACAAAATGTGCCTGACAATTCTGTTGTATTGGGGCAGGAGCTGGGGAGTGGAATGTCTGGTGTTGTGTTGAAGGATCCTGCGAGATGCCAGGGTAGAGTGTTGCTGAATTAGCCAATAACTCATCACTCTGAACTCAAGTCCACATTAAACGTCACCAAACAGAATTCTGGGGAGTATACCACTGAGTGGTGTTAAAACATTAAGACTTCTTTGTCCCGGCCATATATGAAGTTCGTGTGAAGTTCCAAGCTTTATGCGCAAGTTATCAGACGCCCATTGCTTTCACTCTTTAAGTATACCCCAGTTGAGTGCTCCACTTAAAATTAAGTTTCTAAAATAGCAATAGCACCGCTCGTTAGTTGCCTTTGTTCTTTCTCTTTTTTTATCGGAAACAATACATGGCCGTGATTTCGGCGGGAAGACCTGAAAAAACTCAATCGATTAGTTGTTACAGATCTACGTATCAGGCTTATAACAAGTGGCCATAATGAACAAACACTACATAAAAATAAAACGGAAACTGTAAAACAAGTGTTTTGTTTATCCTCGCGCTCTTACTGGCCAAAAGGGGTTAAAATCCGTAGATATTTGACATTGTTATCCCTGATATTATTTGCATTTCTGTAGGACAGGAAAATTTCTAAAGGGAATGCTTTGCGACTAGCTTTGAAGGCTCGAATTATTGGGAATCTACTTTCTGGCGCTAGAGGATGTTTCTACACCCATATTAGTAGACACTGAGCCCATTGTCGCAACCCCATGCGTACGGAATCTCGGTGCTTTTTTTGACAGTGAATTAAAAATGGTATCGCACGTGAATAACCTTATCAAAGGAGGATACTATCAATTACGGCAATTAAGAGTGATGAGGCCATGTTTGACGGCCGACGCAACCAAAATTCTTGTTCACTCTCTCATTTTATCCAGACTTGATTATGCTAACACGCTGTTATACGGCATCTCTGAATGGCAACTAGACGCGCTGCAGCGGTTGCAAAACAATGCAGCTAGGCTGATCACCGGCCAGACCAAGCATGAGCATATCACCGAAACCTTGCGTGAACTGCATTGGTTACCGATCAGATCTCGCATCAAGTACAGGATACTGCTGTGGACGTTCAAAGCGCTAAATAATATTGCACCAGTCTATATTCGAGACATGTTAGCCATAAACCGTCCATCAAGACCTGCTCTCCGCTCTGCGCATGACGAGTTATTGCTCTCTATACCCAAGACGTCCTTGAAATATGGCGGAGACAAAGCTTTTAGCGCAGCAGCACCAAAGTTTTGGAACTCCTTGCCAAAAAAATCTCAGGAACACCAAGTGCATAAATCGTTTTAAAAAGATTTAAAAACACACTTGTTTATCGAATATTATTATTAATCAGTATTATTGTTCTTTTAGTAGCATTTTGCAGCATTTAGTAACATTTAGTATTCGTTTTAATAGTATTTAGCTTAATGGTACTTAGTATTCAAATCTAGTCTAGTCATTTTTCACAATTGTAAAGCGCATTGATCATTTTACTGTACATGCGCTATATAAATCCCATGTAATGTAATGCAATGTAATGTGATATTCTTGACTCTTGGTCTGGATTGCTCTGTCCTGGAATGTAGCTCAAAAATTTTCTTGACCATTCGGTGTGTTGCAGGTGCGGCGCTTATTCTGGCTAAAATGCCCAATGATAAAATCACAGAAGGCCTGCGGCAGCTATGCAGTACACAGGTCCAGCCACTGAACAAGGTAAACTATTCATTTTCATAATTTACGTGTGTGCGAGAAGCATGGCCATAAGCGAGTCATTCTGTTTTAATACTTCCCCTCCGCGTTAACACTCTAGTTCTGTGGATACGTAGTAACCAGAAGCAAGAGAAGTAGTCCTGTAGCACAGAATCCGGCAGGATACGGTCAATTAACTCGATTGAATGTAGGAGCGTTTTGGGTAAACTGTGTTTTCGCTGCTTATTTTATCCATTAAACAATAGATAAAAAGACAAATAACGCATAAAGTTCGAAGTCTATCAAAAACGATCTGGTTCCGTTGGTTTACAGGAAGTATGTCTCTCCGACCAAGATATGTTGAGAACGAAAAGTCCGATCGACTTCAAACTTGATCTGTTCATTCCTTGTGTAGGTCGGACGGTTCTGTCAACTTTTGACGTACCTTATATTATTAGGGAAGGTGTATAACGTCATTATGTAAAAATCTTGTGTGCGAAATTTCTCATCCGCTGAACATCGGAGAAAGATCAAACCAGGTAGGATTGTTGCTTGGTAGGTCCGAAAGATTCTGTCAAATTGTGTTGCGAGTACAACGAGCCAATGCGGCGTATGACGTCATCACGTAAAATATGTACATATTTTGAACACGATCTTGTGTGTAAAATATCTCGATAATGGAAGGTCGTATTGACTTCAAATTATATGTCTCCCTCTTAGGGGAGACATATATGGCTTTTGATATGTCCGTATCTCCGTCCGTTCGTCTGTCCGCAGCGAGTTCTCAGAAACTAACCGATTGTCTCAAAACTTGCATGCATGTTTGGGAGCACATGTCCAGATGATGCTCATGTTAATTTTTTGTCGTTCCTCTAAAAATCATATTTTTGGCGAATTTTTGAACTTAGGGAGGGGTGGGGTCGTGCAATTTTTTACTTTGTGCAGGCGATATATCCGAAACGGTTTGTTTGATTTTGCTCAAACGTTGCGAGAAGAACACACATATAGTGCAAATGTTCAACTGCTATTTTATTTTTCATTTTGAGTAAAAATTGTATTTTTGGTGATTTTTTTTTTAATTTTTACTTTTGTGTGTTTTTGACTCTGTGTATCCGATATCTCCGAAACTATTCATTGGATTTTACCCAAACCTTCCAAGAAGAACGACAATACAGTGCAAGTGTACCTCCTACAGTGGTTGAGGCGGGAGATCTATGAGTTACGAGTTATATGACGCCGTTTCTGTTTTAAAGCTCAATAACTCGAAAACTAATGAACCTAGCGCTTCGACACAAAATACAGGCATCAACAACACGACCAAAAATATTAATAGACGATATATGGATTAAAAATGTCAATCATCACTCATCAGGTGTCGTGGATATCCACTACAGCTAGTTAGTTACTTAGTTAATTGATTGGTTTAACGACACCGCCAACATATTACGACACCGCCAACCTATTGCAGGTCATATTGTGTCATTCCTGGTAACTTTGAATCCAATACTCCCCTCCCCCCTTTTTGTCGGTTCTTTTGTTAACTAAGGATTTTGTTAACTGCTCTTGGGATTTCAGCGTTTTCCAGAAGATTCTCGAATGTTCTTGCATTCTTTAGACATACTTGCAACACATTGTAAAACATTAGCAACAAGTATCGATCATTTCTTGCATTTCGTGTAATTGGCCTTTTTAATGTATTTTGGAGCTACTTTAACCCAGCAATGCTGCCAATTTGATAAAAGAAGTCCATGAGTACTTCGGCGCGCAAATAAAAACAATGAAAACACTACCACGTGTTTCTTTGAAACACTACCACGTGTTTCTTTGTTTATTTCTCTTCACAACGAGGTTAGGTCAAACTGTCACAAAGGAGGTGACGTCACATTTTATTTTTGCGCGCAAAAATACAGAAGCACTTTCGATTTAGGATATCTTTTTTCGTTTTTACACGAGATTTTCGGATATTCTTTCTGGATTGTTCAACATACTTCACAAATGTAAGTTTTTGCTTCGTTTGGTGGCCAGGAACCTAGGTTTCTTGCCTTAGTTGTTGCACAATTCGGCACTTTGTGCTTCGGAACCTACCAGATCGAGTGTTTGCTCATTCGGGGCTATCGTCTCGCTCGGAGCTACATTCTGCCAATGGATCTATGCTAGGTTCGACTAACGTTGTTTAGCAGCGTTTAGTCGTGTGATCCGAGGTTTGGGAGAGTCTTGAAAAGGTTTTTTGTTCGCAGCTGTCTGACAGCAACACGCCATTTTGGCGGGACCGCGTCGATACCTTTTTTCCTCACCCCCTTACCTTCAGGTGGCATAGTCAGCGACGCCAGTGCGTTCTTCACACTTCGGTCTTGCTGCCCACCATTGGATCTTTACCCAAATCGCAATTTCTTTGCAGTTTGGGGGGGGTTTTCGGTGCCTGACATTATCTAGGTCACGATAGCTGTCACGCCACCATCAACCGCGGCGAGAAAAAAAAGGGTTTTCCCAAGCCCTACAGGCTTAGTTTGCACGGACGAGTTGCTTACTGCCTCGCAGAACAGGGCTGCGTACCCCCCTCCCTTGTCCACGGCTTTTCGAGCTACACTGGGCAGGTTTTGGGTGTTTTTTCTCGGGAAATCCTTCAAGAATGCATCGCGGGTTTTCCCCATTGTTCGTACGACGTCACGTGATTTGTTGTTTTGACAACAGCTGACACGTCGCACGACAGCAAAGTTATTTCGCACTCGCACCGCGAATGTAAAGGGGTTTGAGGAGGACTAATTGGGAATTCAGTTGTCTTTCAGTCCCATCTATTACATATCTCACCCCACTCCGAGTACGACCTCGTGCAAGCTAAGAATTAGCAGTTAAACTACGAGGACTCCCACTCCAAACTTCGCGAGACAGTGACCTCTCTGTCATGACAGCAGATTCGCGTTACAAGAAGTTTCTGTCGTACGAAATAAGTGCGTGTACCGCCGAATTTACTGTGAGTTCTGAGTAATGGGTTATTAAACTACAGTAAATAAGAATGCTTCCGTTTAATAGGTATTTCACAAATGGCTAGATACGAGGTTAAAGTGAGTACACTTGTCGGAAGATTACTTGTTGCAGTATGTGGTTTGTAATGACAGCTGAGATTCGCGTGACAGTGGAGTCTTGTCATAACAAAAGGTCAGTGTAGCTACAGGTTAACGCTTGCCACGGGCAGTTGGGCGTAAATATTACGTAGCAATAAAGAGATGTGGCGCTAGAAATGCTTGGCTTTTACTAAAACAAGCATTTCTTCTTTCGTCACGATAAGCCAGTTTCGCGCGACCAACGAGGTCTGTCGTGACGAAGTAAGTATCACTGTACCCTGAAACATACTGCTGGACGTTCAGACCGCAGTGAGGGAAATACCCCGGTATGATTCCTTGTCGAATTCGTAGCACAGTATACGATTCGAAATGTCACTCCGGGATTCTGCAGAACAGTTGGCTTGTGTTTGTCATGTCAAGCAAGTTTCGCACGACCAACGGGTATTTTGTCATGACGAAATAAATATCACTTCCATCTCTCGATTTATGCAGAGCTTTTCCTCTTTCGTCACGACGAGCCAGTTTCGCGCGACCAACGGGCTCTGTCGTGACGAAATAAGTTTCGCTGCGCCCTGAAACTTACTGCAGGTAGCAGATGCTGGATTTCAGACTGCAGTATCAGGTAATACGTGGGGATGATTTTTGTTTTATCGGATTTAGCACAATATACGATTCAAAAATTTCATCCCAAATTCTGCAGAACAGTTGGCTTATCTTTTTCATGACAAGCAAGTTTCGTACGACCAACGGATATTTTGTCATGAGGAAATAAATGTCACCACAACGTCTTAAGTTCTGCAGAGCATTTCTTCTTTCGTCACGACAAGCCCATTTTGCGCGACCAACAGGCTCTGTCGTGACGAAATAGTTTCACTGCACCCTGAAACCTATTGCAGATATCATATGCTGGACTTTCAGAATGCAGTGAGTGGGAATACCCCGGAATGGTTTTTTATCGAACTCGTAGCATATTCTACGATTCAAAATGTCATTCCGTTAATCTGCAAAACAGTTTGCTTGTGTGTGTGTCATGACAAGCAAGTTTCGCACGACCAACGGGTATTTTGTCATGACGAAATAAATGTCACAGCAACCTCTTGTTTTTTGCAGAGCATTTCCCCTTTCGTCACGACGAGCCAGTTTCGCGTGACCAGCAGACTCTGTCGTGACGAAATAAGTTTCGCTGCACCCTGAAACTTGCTGCAGGTGCTGGATTTCAGACCGCAGCAAGGTGTGAAACTCCGGGATGATTTTTACTTTATCGGATTTAGCACAATAAACGATTAAAAAAAAAAAAAAAAAAAAAAAATCATCCCGGAATTCTGCAGAACAGTTGGCTTATCTTTGTCATGACAAAGTCTTCGCCCGACCAACGGATATTTTGTCATCACAAAGTGGTTGTCACTACAACCCCTTACGTTCTGCAGAGCATTTCTTCTTTCGTTAGGACGAGCCAGTTTCGCGCGACCAACCGACTCTGTCATGACGAAATAGTTTCACTGCAACCTGAAACGTATTGCAGATGTCACACGCTGGACTTTCAGACCGCAGTGAGGGGGAATACCCTGGGATGTTTTTATCGAAATCTTAGCACAATATACGATTAAAAATGTCATTCCGGGATTCTGCAGAACAGTTGGCTTGTGTTTGTCATGACAAGCAAGTTTCGCACGACCAGCGTGTATTCTGTCATGACAAAATAAATATCACAGCAACCTCTTGATTTCTGCAGAGCATGTCCTCTTCGTCACGACGAGTCAGTTTCGCGCGACCAGCAGACTCTGTCGTGACGAAATGAGTTTCGCTGCACCCTGAAACTTACTACAAGGATCAGATGCTGGATTTCAGACCGCAGTAAGGTGTAGTATCTCGGGATGCTTTTTTTTTTTTTTTTTTTTCGAACTCTCAGCACAATATACGATTCAAAATGTCATTCCGAAATTCTGCAGAACCGTTGGCTCAGGTTTGTCATGACAAGCAAGTTTCGCACGACCAACGGGTATTTGTCATGACGAAATAAATGTCACTACAATTTCTCGCGTTCTGCAGAGCATTTCTTCTTTCGTCACGACAAGCCAGTTTCGCGCGACCAACAGGTTCTGTCATGACGAAATACTTTCACTGTACCCTGAAACATACTGCAGGTACCACATGCTGGGCGTTCAGAACGCAGTGAGGGGGAATACCCGGGATATTTTTATCGAACTCATAGCACAATGTACGATTCAACATGTCATTCCGGGATTCTGCAAAAGAGTTGGCTTGTGTTTGTCCTGACAAGCAAGTTTCGCACGACCAACGGATATTTTGTCATGACAAACTAAATGTCACTGCAACCTCTTGATTTCTGCAGAGCATTTCCTCTTTCATCACGACGAGCCAGTTTCGCGCGACCAACAGGTCCTGTAGTGACGAAGTAAGTGTCGTTGCGCCCTGAAACTTACTGCAGGAAGCAGATGCTGTATTTCTAACTGCAGTAAGGGGTAATACTCCGGGATTATTTTGGTTTTGTCGAATTTAGCATAATGTACGAAAAAAAAAATCATCCCGGAATTCTGCAGAACAGCTGGCTTATCTTTGTCATGACAAACAAGTTTCGCACGACCAACGGGCATTTTGTCATGTCACTACAACGTCTTAAATTCTGCAGAGCATTTCTTCTTTCGTCACGACAAGCCATTTTCGCGCGACCAACGGACTCTGTCATGACGAAATAGCTTCACTGCACCCTGAAACGTATTACTTAAAGTACGTCAACACAACACTGGTCGACGCAGTAATTCTGTACAGACGAACTGTCTTGTCACGACAGCCCAAAATAAAAACAACTTTTTTACTCCAGAGCTGTCATGACAGGGGACGTTATGTATCAACAGACAGTTTAGTTCATAAGGCACTCGAATGTTACAGTTATAGTTACAGTTGTGTGCATACACATAAGTTTTGCTTGACATGTTTGACTGTTCGCGGCGCGACCGTACGTTGTCCAGCCACTCGGATTTCACTACTGTGTAGTGACTGTGTTATTCAGACTTGTTTACGTTTAGAATAAGAACGCTAATCAACTGAATCTTACCGTGGTCATATCTTCTTTTCTTCTCTCCTTGCCAAAATAAGCAATACAACTAAAAGTCAAATGAAAGGCAAGAGAAAGAAAAAAAAAAAAAGGGTGGGGGAGCATGCAACGAGTTAGGAAAGCAGAGCTCCTCACCGCACCATGTAGTATCAACAGGGTTGAAACGGCGAGGGGAGAGTAAGGTTGATTCACTAAGTAATTATGAATCCAAATACTCCAGACATGTTGTCGTTCACGCCAAAAGGAGGTGATGCACGCTTCGCGTGACAGGAAATTCGCGGAACATAGAAATTCGCGTGACATGGAAAACAAAAAATTTTATTTTTTCATGTTGAAACAAAAGACACCCACCTCCGGTTTCACGTCTATCAAATTGGCAGCATTGCTGGGTTAAAGTAGCTCCAAAATACATTAAAAGTGACGTTTTAAGGAATTAAAACGCATTTTTATGTGTTTTTGGAGTTTAACCTAAGCAATGCTGCCAAGCAAATTTAACCCTCACCGCCTGACCCCACGATAGTCTTTTGACCGAAGAAAGGTGGCTTCTTTAGGCACAAAAATTAATGTGACGTCACCTCCTTTGTGACAGTTTGACCTAACCTCGTTGTGAAGAGAAATAAACAAAGAAACACGTGGTAGTGTTTCAAAGAAACACGTGGTAGTGTTTTCATTGTTTTTATTTGCGCGCCGAAGTACTCATGGACTTCTTTTATCAAATTGGCAGCATTGCTTAGGTTAAACTCCAAAAACACATAAAAATGCGTTTTAATTCCTTAAAACGTCACTTTTGTGCGTTTCTCACCCACAGCTATTAGCGTGTTTCATTTGGCTGCCAAGCTGTTCCATATATGGGAGTAATTACGCAACGGCTCGCAATGTTTGTATAGTACCTGGAAGTAGCTTTCATTTTTAAAGTAGGTCATCTTATAGCTTGTGTTATGACAAGCAGCGCACTATTTTGACACCAAAATGCCTTCCCCAGTCCTCCACCGAGGTGTCGTCATGCGTTGCACAGTTATGAAGACTGTCTTTTGAGTTCTTTTTAGCCGATGGGAATGTACGAAGACAAGGTATACATTATGGCTATAACTACACTTAGTGTAGAAACCCTTACCGCAACGTTGGCTGAAATGGTTAGGGTTGCCTCTAGGTCGTAGCTACATTAGATTGGGAGGGGGAGGGGGGGGGGGGGGGTAAAACCTGTTTTAGCGACCACTATCTGGAACCGGACAGAACAGACATACATACTGACAACCCTCTAGACACAGATAAAACACCTAAGCCTAAACTTTTATGAAAAAGAGGATTGAAATACCCACAATTCAAGTTACGTACCCCCTTTCGAAAATTGGATAAAGGTGATACACAACCCGACTACTGGGCACATGGGATACATTTATATGAGGTAAAAGGTATTATTATTCTGGCACTAGTGTAAACTTGTTCAAATAAAACTTTGTGAAGGGCTGTCGAGGAAAAAAGAAAAATGGAAAATGGTTATTGGTGATTTATGGGTGGAATCGGGGAGAGGTTTGTTTTTTACAAAAACAAAAAAATTAATAGGTGTCGTTTGAAAGTTTGTGATACAAGCCTGTACTCTTATTTTGTGTGTGCACTGGCTGCTCTAGTTAAATACTAAAGCGGGGAGGAGTAGCACTGGCTCCCGTGGCCTCCCTCTTTGCTGTTTTCTCTGCCTATCTTGTGATCCAGTATGTCCGAGTGTCTCTCAAAGGCACAAAGGCATGGATTTCTGCGATATGTGATTGCGTAAGTAGGGGGAGAAGACGTGCACGAGGATGAAAATAGCGTGGGGAGGCTTAAGACTCGAGAGAGTGCATCTGCGAACTTGTTTGCACGGCTGCCGATATAAGAAGCAGTCAGCTTAATATTATAGGAAACACACAGCACGAGAATATTCGTCATAATATCCGAGTCGAGAGCGTTTCTTGTAGAACGCCGGCTCAACACGGTGAGAACCACGGTGGTATCTGTGACGACGGTGATTTTACGACATGCGTGGAGCGGCAACGATCGTTTGATGGCGAGGAAAAACGGCGGCTATTTCCTTGATGTTAATGTGCACCTAAGCTAGATTAGGCATATTTACTGGCAATTGCAGTATAGCCACTGATCTCTTGGAGATGAGCGTGGCACCCGTCTGGGCTTGCGTCCGTAACGATGTGCAGAGTAGGTCCGGACCCGGTTTTTCCATGGCAAAGTTGAACGTACCGTTGAAGGAACAGCATAACATGTTGATCGTTGCGAGACTGTGGTACGCATCGCTGTTGATGCCCTCTCGGTGGTGCAGGCTGCGTAGCGACGTCATCAGCGCAGTGATCCGGCGCAGGGAGGAACGCACGACGTAGACGACGCGTGCGACCCGGCTGAACTTATCGAGTAAGCTCTGAAGCTCTCGTTTGGAAAGGTGTTTGCTACGGGTGGTGACCAAGTGGCCAACTAAGTTCAGTTTCTCCTAAAACCTGCGGGATTGAAAGCACGCATCCCAGCATTGTTATCGTAACTCTCAGAAAGGTAGGCACTGAATGAACCATCTCATACCTTCATTGGATCTTCGTACCGTTTCTGCGACTCAGAAGTCATCGAGGTAACAGATTACGGCTTTAATTCCTTGGCGATGGAGCATACGGCAACCACATTGATTTTTCCGTGTGAAGTCTCAACGCTTAGGGAAGCCCCGAACGGGAGGTGCGTGTGGAATCACCGTCTTTTACTTCAAACCTATAAATTGCAGCAGACGTAGCGATAGGCGGATTTTATGTAGACATTTTCTCATATAGAATCCCTGTCCCTTCAAAGCGGCTGCTGTGTCGGCGGTTATAAATGTGTGAGCCTCGTATGTGCGAGAGTGCCCGATCACTCACTCTGTCAAGTTGTCTCCTGGTAAGGGTTTCTTGGCCGCGAGGCTCGAGAAGACGGGCCTTGCGTTCCCTCATTGCGGACATCGAGGAACGAGCCCGCAGAAGTAATAGACGAATAGATGATTAATGTTCGGCGAACCAGGGGTCCGCTGCGGCTGTCATCTTGCGGCAAGTTGCTTAACGACACGGCGGGCTCTGGCTCTGCGTCCGGTTGCAGAGTGTCACTTCGATCTGTGATGGCGAACCTTTTCTCACTGCCGTCCTTCAGTTCCCTTCTTGCTGCTTGAGGGGCTTCCTGCTTTTGTTAGTTCTAGGGTCCTTAAAATTTTTTTCTTTGCCCATTACTGAAGCTCTGCGATGGCTGTTTCGATCTTTGCTCTTGAATGTTGAAATACCGCAAGTTGCTACTCCCTGTGCTGCATGGCTGAATTTAGTAAACAAAGAGTGGAAAAGGGTGATTTATATACTCACAGCTACTCCCTCGCGGGTAGGCGCTTAGCTTGTGAGCACAAGGTATGACATATAGCGGGTAGGCGCTTGGCTTGTGAGCACAAGGCATGACATACAGCGGGTAGGCGCTTGGCTTATGAGCACAAGGCATGAATATAGCGGGTAGGTGCTTGGCTTATGAGCACAAGGCATGACATATAGCGGGTAGGCGCTTGGCTTGTGAGCACAAGGCATGACATACAGCGGGTAGGCGCTTGGCTTATGAGCACAAGGCATGAATATAGCGGGTAGGTGCTTGGCTTATGAGCACAAGGCATGACATATAGCGGGTAGGCGCTTGGCTTATGAGCACAAGGCATGACATATAGCGGGTAGATGCTTGGCTTATGAGCACAAGGCATGACATATAGCGGCATGACGACATGGTGATATGATGTCTGGGGTGGACGTCGCGTGTCTACTGTCGATAATTTAGTGTGCTAAAAGTTTGCAAATCACAGACCGAATTTAGCAGGTTGTTTCAACAAATCAGAAGCCAAGGAAAATCTTCTCTCCCTTTCGTAATTCAGTGAAACCTTAAAGATATACAGAGATAATTTTTTTTTATCCTGATCTAATAACCCAGCAAGACTCAGAATGGCAAAAATAATTCACCTAAGTTCAGAGAGCTGTAATTTTGGACATTATTGGTCGCTCAAAGCAAGACGTTGGAGATCTACAATATAAATTCTTTTACCGTGTGAACTTTCCAATGTGTGATACTTAGGAAAGTTAACAATCATGGATTGTATATCCCCCGTCGAGCAGTTAGTTCGAACGTTGACTACCTGCGTCAAGTGAAATCGTATGGAGATGAAAAGATAACTACGCTGGAAATCTACAATGTATATTCTTTTACTGTTTGAAGTTTCAAAGCTGTGCGAACAGGGAAAGTTAACAAAGTGACCTGGTCAAAACATCCCACAGGGACTGAGAAGAAGAAGAAGAAGAAGAAGAAGAAGAAGAAGAAGAAGAAGAAGAAGAAGAAGAAAATACCTACCCCAGAAGAACTGAGAAGAAGAACAAAATGCCTACGTTCAGAGGGCCAGAATTCGGACTATTTTTGGTCGATCACACTAAAACCAAGACATTGCAAATCTGAAGTATATATTCTTTCACTGTGTGAAGTTTCAAAGTTGTGCAACCAAAGAGAGTAAATAAAATGGCCCGGGCAAAAGGACGCACATCAGGGCTGCGGACGGAGAGACGGACACGAGGCGTTTCTTTATCCCCCGCCCACCAATACCCAACCACTGCGATGTTCATGGACACGTGACAGGCAAATGAAATAAAAATCTGGATAATAAATGCTGTTGGACAGTATCTTTGCGACTGTATAAAGAGGGGTACACTGTATGCGGGATTTTCCGTTGTTTATTACAGTCGACCTCACCAAATGTACTGATTTGGTTTATTTTTCAATTCCAATCTTTATATAGCTCCATTTCTCTACCAGTGATCATGCCCAGCACAAAATGTCCATACGATAGCAATTCTGTGCAGTGTCGTATACGAAATCTGTATGAAAATTGAGTAAATTGCAAACTGTTGCAAATAAGAACTTAAGAGCTTGTATATGTTTAAGTTGCTTTTATATGCTTTTGTATGTTTTGCACGATCAGACTTGCGTCGAACATAAACAGGTGAAAGCATACGGAAGCAAACTAAACCATTTCACTGTTGTTTAGTGTTTTCGTATTTCGTATTTCCATCCATATACAGATGAATAGTGTCTCCTAAAAACCCCGTTTTGTCAAATATTTTGGCGAAGCTGTCGTCTGTGCGTCGTAACTCAAATACTTTGATCGTAACTGATGCTAGCAAACCTGTTTCAGTCTTCTCAATTTATCACTTAAGCACAGTTATAACTTTTTTGCTTGTCACGACGGCGACTTTACAAGTTCCGAAAGTTATAAATTTTGTTGATGAGACTGGATTGGTTCATCTGTAATCGCCTTGGTAACTGGAGACCAACATTTGATTCAGTGCAAACAAAATTGTACAAATTCATACAAAAACAGATAAAAACATAATTAAGCAAATAAAAGTTGAAAAAAAAAACCAAGACAATTACCAACTCGTACAATTCAAAGGCATATTTAATATGCTTTACCTTCGTGTCTAGTTTTAACTCGCCTCGAGGGACTTGCTTTTTTTTCACTGTGCAGGAATCACGACGAAGAGCCGAGCACTGCATGGCTCTCAATTAAAACAGAACCTTTCTTTTTATTGTCTTATTTGTAACAAATGCTAGGCAAAGACGAGACCTTTACACGAGTAATCTGGCAAGACTTGGCAGTTTAAAGACCATTTTTTATTGCGTTAAATCTTGTTACGTCTTATCTGGTTTGCGTAATTGATTGAGTTATTATTGTTCGTGATTGATTGAGCTGTTAGACTGAAACCAGTTTTTCTGGGAGCACTCCAAGTATTGCAGGAAAAAGGCAAGAGGTTGTCGGCTTTGTTGTTGGACATTCACGCAAAGCAATTAAAACTCCTATGTTTTCTTGTAGAGCCATGCCTGTTATTTATTTTATTTTTTCAGTTTACAGTTTCTGTGTTGTGCACTTCGTGTAACTTCAAGCATTTTACCTTCAGCCAATGTTCATTCCAATATCAACCTCGATTTTGTACGGATTTAAACAGTTCGACATACTCCAAGCCCGTTACGCCGACTTTGTGTTAATAACGTTTAATTTGTCGGTATTCAGTCAAAATCCGTGCCCACTTCTGAACTGAGACGTCATATTGTCACATACAAAAGGTCCTGTGTCTGTTTTTTCTTGATTTCTTTCCTTTTTTTAACTATAACACCTAGTTTTTTGTAACGATTTCAGGCACTTTTTTTCTCACAACGCGTGTGTTTCAGATCTTACAACAGGAAGTGAAAGCGGACGAGAAAAAGCCTGACCCTTCTAAATTCCTGGACAGATTAGCCACAATATTCAGGTATTAAAGTGCTGGCTCCTGGTGCACCTTCCTACTTACATCACTTTCAAATCAGTGCTGGAATAAGTCCATTGAGATGTGATCAGTGTAAGAAGGGCTGAATTCTATTTTCACAGACTGACATCCGTAAATATAAATGTATTTAGTATAAACAGTTTGTTTATTTCTGAGAAATATTTTATTGATATTATGGTTCGTGGTTCGTGTTACAGGAATTTGCAAATGCAACCCATTCTAGTTAAACCTTGGAATATGGTGTAGATAAGGAGACCAGCAGTTGTACACTCTTCCATGGAAATGCAGCATAAAAGTACAGCTGCTGCAGTATTTTTTTTTTCGCCAACATGTTCTTAAGGCAATCGACGGAAGATCTGATGTAGCTCGTTTTCCGCCGGCTTCTGATGCAAGCAATTTTTTTACCAAACAATCTGACGAAAGCACATTTTACCCCGGACATCTGACCAACATTTCCCCCCCCCCCCCCGACATCTGACACCCACGTTTTGGTAATGACAGGAAGTAACATTCCAGAGCAACGTCTTGACGTGCGTGTGCTAAAGCAGACCGCTTGGGCGGCATATTTGAACGGCGGGCTCCTGACTGAAATGGATTAGAAATATTTCAAAGATTTTTTTCTATTCAATAAATGACTGTTGTTGTTACAGGGATGTGAGTCCCACTGTAGTGAATGGGCAGACGCACCCCTGTCAGCCTGTCATTCAAGAGGTAAACAACCCAGCTCTCCATGTTGTTGTGATTTACGGGTTTTTGCTTGAGATGTTCAGTCATCATACTCTCGGAATACATTATTATGAAAACTAGAAGGAAAAAGAAGATAAAAATTTGTGGAAACAGAGTGTGGTTGAAGTTGTCAGTAAACTGCCTTGATTTACTTTGTAATATTTCGATGTAATTTACAATATACCCATGGCTACCTTAAGTAAATGTTAAAAAAGTATGGATTGTCAGTATGATTCAGTCTAGTTTGATAATTCTGGCCTAACAGAAATAGCTCTGTTTCTCCCCTCCCTCCCCCCCCCCTTCCCCCTTTAACATTTCAGGAAGAGTGGTACAAGGCAATACAATTAACTTCAAACTCGTGATTTCGAGACTTTCTTCTGTTATTCCCATGTGAAGTTAGTCTTGGGAATAAAAACATTTTTACATCCAGGTTCTTTAAGGAAAGATTTATAATTTAAAGATTTTAATATCTTCTTCGTAGAACCATTGTGATTAAGTAACTTAACAAAACAAAAAATAACATATTTTATTGCGACAGTCCTATATCCTGTTACAGGCAAGTAAAGCACAATGTGCCATAAGGAAATGGTCGTTCTGAGGCTTTGACGCCATTCAACCAGTCAGAATCGCATATGTATTATTCCCCTGTTTATTGGTTAATTTGTTTTTGGAGGAAAAACGATTGACGTAAGCTAATTTGATACGCTAGTTTCAATGTCTGTAATGCAGGAGAAGGATATAAATTAATTTACACAGCAGTGTTATACGTAGCCGACGTTCCAGGCACGATGATATGTATATGTCCCCAATTCTTACGTTGTGCACATTGCAGATTTCTAGAAAAATCGATAGTGAGAGGTTAGTTACATCAAAGATCTAATTATTGGTCTTTGGTTAGAATGACCAGATAGTAACACAAAACTCGGATTCTAGTCTCAATTTGTGTGTGTGTTTTATTATTATTATAATTTTATTTTTATTTATTTATTGTATTGTTATTTTTATTTTTTTATTTATTTATTTATTTTATTTTTTTTAACCTTCAGGTCTGGCCTGTGCTTTCAAATACGTGTAACAAATACTGCGCCGATGTGAAGATCGTGGAGAGGTGCTGCCGGTGTATTCGTTATGCTGTGCGGTGCCTGCATAAAAACTCAGCGGTTCTTCTCACTCCTCTAGTCACACAAGTAAGTGAAAACTACACCCCGTCACCTGCGGAAGTATAGGAGAGACACTTCAGTTTCATACTTTGTGCTTCATTGCTACGTATGAAGTACGTAAGAAGTACATATGAAGTACGTGGGCACTGCACAGGAAGTACACAGATATTATCCCCCGCGTAACGAGGGGATATAGGTTTCAGCTTGTCCGTCTGTCCCTCTGTCTGCCCGCTTTCGTGCGCCTTCGTGTCCGGGCTGTATCTCCGAAAATATTTGTTCTATAGCTTTTTCCTTTGACATACGGTTAGAACATGTATTGAAGGTGTGCATCGTCGTGTTATTTTTTAACTGGCCAAAAATTCTCAAATATACGACGTGTCAAAAATGGCTGTTTTCAGGAAATTTGTTAGCACGGAGGTTTTGTCCAGACGAGTTCTCCAAAGCTATTCGATCCAGCGCTCTGAAATTTTATGCAGTGAAAATTTATAGATATTGTACATGTGCAGGGTCGCATTATTTTTGAAATCGGCCAAAAATTGTCAAAAATACGATTTCTCAAAAATATATATTTTCTTATGTTAACCTATTTGCACGGAAATTTTGTCCAGACGCGTTCTTCGAAACGGAGATTTGAAGAGGTAGTCGATCCCCTAATAGCGAGCCGCATCTTTCACTTAGTTATCATCTAGTATGAACCCTGGTTAAGGTGTGTTTAGGGAACCATTTGATTATGTAGCTACATTATTATCTGGGTAAACTGAGCATCTTAGACCTGTTTATAAAGTCAAATGAGCTAAATTTTCATTTATTTGTAGAATTAAGAAACCAAGTACACAATATGTCATATTTTCAAGGAAAAATACTTTTTGAACAATATTTTTATTGAAATCACACCGTAATATTATGCTGTGTTTGTGAGTCTCAAGTCACTTTACAGGTATACAGTTTGGGTTCATGTGAATTGCATTTGAACAACACATGAACTACTAATGAAATTTAAAAGCCAAAATAATATGAATTTCATGCGTACTTCATATGCAGTGTCCATGTGCCTCTTACGTATTTCACATGTACTTCTTATGTACTTCATATATACTTGTTATGGATTACGCATAAAGTATTGAAATATGATGTGTAAAACTGAATAATGCCTCCTACTCTTTACAAGTGTGTGAAACTACACTCCTCGATAGTCGCACAAGTAAGTGAAACTACACCTTCTCGTCAGTGCCGCAGCGCCCAAGTAAGTGAAACTACACCTCATTAGTGCTGCAATGCGGAAGTCTTGTGTCACTGTACCTCCCCATCAGTTCTGCAGTGGGCAAGTATGTGAAACTACACCTCCCCATCAGTGCTGCAAGGCCCAAGTAAGTGAAACTACACCTTCCCATCAGTGCTGCAAGGCCCAAGTAAGTGAAACTACACCTCCCGATCAGTGCTGCAAGGCCCAAGTAAGTGAAACTACACCTTCCCATCAGTGCTGCAAGGCCCAAGTAAGTGAAACTACACCTCCCCATCAGTGCTGCAAGGCCCAAGTAAGTGAAACTACACCTTCCCATCAGTGCTGCAAGGCCCAAGTAAGTGAAACTACACCTCCCGATCAGTGCTGCAAGGCCCAAGTAAGTGAAACTACACCTTCCCATCAGTGCTGCAAGGCCCAAGTAAGTGAAACTACACGTTCCCATCAGTGCTGCAAGGCCCAAGTAAGTGAAACTACACCTTCCCATCAGTGCTGCAAGGCCCAAGTAAGTGAAACTACACCTCACCATCAGTGCTGCAAGGCCCAAGTAAGTGAAACTACACCTTCCCATCAGTGCTGCAAGGCCCAAGTAAGTGAAACTACACGTTCCCATCAGTGCTGCAAGGCCCAAGTAAGTGAAACTACACCTTCCCATCAGTGCTGCAAGGCCCAAGTAAGTGAAACTACACCTCACCATCAGTGCTGCAAGGCCCAAGTAAGTGAAACTACACCTTCCCATCAGTGCTGCAAGACCCAAGTAAGTGAAATTACACCTCCCCATCAGTGCTGCAGTGCAGACGTCTAGTGAAACTGGTGCGCAAGTAAGTGAAATACTTGAAACTTCAGCTCTTGATCCGTGCTGGCGCGACTCAGGCAGGCGGAACTAAACCTCATCGGTGCTAGTGTCATAAGCGAGTCTTACTACCTGTGGTCAGTGCTATAATGACGCAAGTAGTTGAAACTACACCTCTGTGTCAGTGCTGCAGTGTCACAAGCAAGTGAAACTATCAGCTACCTGTAATCATCAGCGCTGTCGTCACAAAAATGGAATACTGAATGAGCATTCGTGCCTAAGCCCAACCGCGCAATGCATGCTACGAAACTGGAGGAGTATATTTATTGCTATTAACCTTACGAGTGAAAAAAACTACCGCCTTGAAGCCCCCCCCCCCCCCCCCCCCCTGCCTCCCGACTAAACCGTGTAATGACTGAGCTTGTTTTCTACCCATCCGGTAGCGGGTGTAAGTTAACCCACATTCAAGGCTAAGGCGATTTTACGTTGATGCATTATTTAACACAACTTCAAAGAGATAGATGATTCGTGACCGTTGCCAGGGATAATCACATCATCGTTTAAACGACAGTACTTCAGTGATAGGTAATCTCCTAATGACCGCAGAGCAGTTATCTGGGATATGTTCGGTGTATTTGCTTGTCTGACAAGGGTAAACCTGTGACGTATTTAGTAGGCCTGTCTGACTTCGATTCAGTCTACTTGAACTGTTGTGTTTGGTAAGTTTGCCCTTAAAATTTCCTTAGTCTTGACCTTGATTTTTTTCTCAGTGCCGCTCCTTTCTTACAATGCAGTATACGTTTAGACGTCTGCTTCCAGACGGTGTGTAGTTTACGGTCCCTTACCACCATTAGGCATAACATTTCTTTTAAATGGAGTGAAAGTCCGCATCCTACGGTAACCCCCCCCCCCCCATCGCCCCCACCCAAGGTAAAACACTCATACACCCCTACCCACGCTGGAAGTATTCCCTGCTTTGGAATGTGTTTCAACGTCGCTGATTTGCACTGTGTTTGCTTTGGTGTTGTTGCAGATGGTTGCCCTGTACCAGAACTACCCGCACTCGTGTTTCCTCTACCTGGGCAGTATACTGGTCGATGAGTATGGCTCCGAGCCAGGCTGTCTGCAGGGCCTGCTCGAAATGCTACAGGTGAGCGTCTGTGTGTGCCCGTGTGTTTGTGTGAGCGTGTCTAGGTGCGTGGTGCATGCTGCGTGTGGATGTGTGCGTGTGTGAGCGTGTCTAGGTGCCTGGTGCATGCCGCGTGTGGATGCGTGCGTGTGTGAGCGTGTCTAGGTGCCTGGTGCATGCCGCGTGTGGGTGCGTGCGTGTGTGAGCGTGTCTAGGTGCCTGGTGCATGCCGCGTGTAGATGCGTGCGTGTGTGAGCGTGTCTAGGTGCCTGGTGCATGCCGCGTGTGGATGCGTGCGTGTGTGAGCGAGTCTAGGTGCCTGGTGCATGCCGCGTGTAGATGCGTGCGTGTGTGAGCGTGTCTAGATGCCTGGTGCATGCCGCGTGTGGGTGCGTGCGTGTGTGAGCGTGTCTAGGTGCCTGGTGCATGCCGCGTGTAGATGCGTGCGTGTGTGAGCGTGTCTAGGTGCCTGGTGCATGCCGCGTGTGGATGCGTGCGTGTGTGATGCGGATGTCCGTCGCACAGCATTGTATACCTGTCAGTCGTCCCGGCAGAATAGACGGAACAGGAAGATCCGAAGGATCCCCCGATGTGTGCCACAGGGAATGTCACAATAGCTGTCCACATCGGCAGATGGCAACAGTCTGGAATGATAAAAGCGAGGCTTGCTTGGCGTCCTCGTGTGTGCACTAGTACATATATGTGTACTGGAAAGGGCGTGAATTAGGCGTTATAGGCATCGTTAATTCGTACCACTCGGGAATATGGTACGAATTATTGGAGTGAAAGCTGGAGTCTGTGTCTGTCACCAAGTTTTGGAATCGGAAACGAATTAGCCGGGAACGAATCAACAAGTTCCTACTGTATTTCAAAGTGTTGTTGCGCCTAGAGTTTTGTTTAAATCGTGTTCGTATTATACGAACGTGTTGCATAGCTGTTCCAGTCCCAGGCCAGCACCTTTTTGAAAACAATCCCGCTGGTATTGACAGAACATCAGAACTTAATAAAATCAAGTTTTGTATTTTTCCCTGTCCATATAATGCCATTATTATCACGACTTTTTTAATCATGATATTTCTTATGTGGCTAAAAACTATGTTACTGCCTCTCTGAGTTGCTTTCATAAAGTGTAATGAGCAATTGGGAGTATGCGCCAAGCTGCATGAACAGTGTCTGTTTTTGTACAGTTATTGTAACAAATCGCGACATTTTGATTTATCAGTTCATTGATCTAATGTAAAGTGCTCCACTTGCTACAAAACAAGCCGAGGTTGCCCGCAATTGAGAGAAAACAAAGTTGTGCTAAAAAAACTAGATGTTTAATTTTCCCCTTGCTCGGGTTTATGTGTGTTACGATAAAGAGGAACACTCGCGGCGGGCATAACCCTTAATGACTCCATGCTAAAGTGGTGCAGTTTGTATGCATTGCAGGCGTTTTGTGGGCCATCATTCAAACTTCTAGAGGAGCAGAATGGCTTGAGGAACCATCCTGACACTATAGATGATTTATACCGACTGGCGCTGAGGTAAAATGACCACTGGGAGGCAGGGTGCGCATAATGAAACTGTGTCCATGCGCTGGGGGGGGGGGGGAGGGGCCGCTGCCATCATGCCTATCACGCGCACTTAGTTAATTACGCTAAATTTAACCACTTTGCTTCATGGTATGTGCTTTCTCCACTCCGAAAGGCGACAGCGCCGCTGGGTCGTTAATGAATGTAGTGTTATCGGCGTTGTGTAAGGGGTCGCGTGGGAGGAGTTGAGACGGGCGAATGCCCAATAAAAGCCGTACGTGGACGACCTCGCTCGTCTTTGTCGCCGATTGAAAAGATGTACAAGGAATTGAGTTAGGCAACTCCTTTGGGTGGGATTGCGGGGGAAACTCAAGCTGATCTCAAAGATAGTTATAGAGGTCCCAGATTGGCAACCCGAACACTTCATACCCCGGACATTGATTGTGTGGATGTTAAAGTTACTTCTCTTGTACAGTTGTATGTATTTAAATATTCAGGTGTCCATTTTCTGTCGTGATTTGCTCAAATATTCGCTCAAATATGCCATCGGAGAAAATACCACTACTGTATCGGGATCATCAGGGTGACGAATTGTTCGGTTGGTTGGAGCGTTGGTCTGGTAATCCCAAGGTCCCGAGTTGGATTCCAGCCCGGGGTGGTATGCAAGGAATTGACGTTCGCTCCAGTTGTCTCCGCTAAGCGAATGCAGTTGGTTTAGATCACCTATCACGGAACTCAAAATCTTTCATTCCCGTTGGATACAATTTGGATGCCAGCGGGATAAAACAGAGTTACGTCATCAACTGCCATTTTACCAACCAAAATGCTGACGTCATCATGTGGTCTGAATTTTTGGACGAACAAAAAAAAAGAAAAAAGAAAAAAATAACGAATTTCACATTTGTAACTGGGCAACTTCTAAAGGGTCGTTAAACAAGTGCAGCAGAAACTTGATGTCCTTCTCTGCAGCCGTTCCTGCTGTCTAGACCCTAACAAGGAGCCTTGTGAATTGCTACGGCGCGATTCACTTCACATAAAGAAAATATAGTAGGCGTTGTTTTACTGGACGGCTGCTCAAATTTCAAACTTCGTTAGGTTTTGATAACGCTAAACACCAATATTCTGGCCGGGGTTGGAAAAAATCAATATGAAAGACAGGAAACGATTTTTTTTTTTTTTTTTTTTTTTGGTAAATGGCATATATGGCAGTAATTAAGTGCGGGTATTCCCTGATAGATTCATGGACAGACCTATATCTATTATTAGTATTTCTCACTAGCCGATGCGTGCATTTCTCCTCCTCATGGCTACTATAAAAATCCATCATTGCCACCATATTCACCTTGTGGTCACGCTGCTCTGCTGTCATCTAGTTGGAATTAAAAGTCACTCCTGCTGACTCATAAAATTATTATGAGTGCATTAATGCAAGTACTAAAATGTTGTCCTAGTCCCCGCTGTAGCTGCTTCCGGTAATTGTATGAATGTCGTGGTAGTTTTGTTTGAGGTCAGCACTCTCCTGTCTGTGTGACAGCATGGTGCGCTCCGATGTCACACCTGTCAGTCAAATGTGCAATTGGAAAATTGCGTGGAATTAATTGGTGTGACCTGTTTACTAACCATCGTTCTCTGTGGGGGGAATGAAATTTTATTATCGTGTTAAAAGAAACACATGAAGTAAGTTTTAGATAAAATGAAACTCTGTTCAGTAAAAACCGAATTTGTGCCATTGTTAGGGTGAGTGGATCGCCGCGTGGTAAGGAGTGAGTGGATCGTCACGTTGTAGGGAGTGGATGGATCGCCGCGTGGTAAGGAGTGGGAGGATCGCCACGTGGTAGGGAGTGGGTGGATCGCCACGTGGTAGGGAGTTGGTGGATCGCCACGTGGTAGGGAGTGGGTTGATCGCCACGTGGTAGGGAGTGGGTTGATCGGCACGTGGTATAGAGTGGGTTGATCGCCACGAGGTAGGGAGTGGGTGGATCGGCACGTGGTAAGGAGTGGGTGGATCGCCACGTGGTAAGGAGTTAGTGGATCGTCACGTGGTAAGGAGTGAGTGGATCGTCACGTTGTAGGGAGTGGATGGATCGCCGCGTGGTAAGGAGTGGGAGGATCGCCACGTGGTAGGGAGTGGGTGGATCGCCACGTGGTAGGGAGTTGGTGGATCGCCACGTGGTAGGGAGTGGGTTGATCGCCACGTGGTAGGGAGTGGGTTGATGGGCACGTGGTATAGAGTGGGTTGATCGCCACGAGGTAGGGAGTGGGTGGATCGGCACGTGGTAAGGAGTGGGTGGATCGCCACGTGGTAAGGAGTTAGTGGATCGTCACGTGGTAAGGAGTGAGTGGATCGTCACGTTGTAGGGAGTGGATGGATCGCCACATGGTATGGAGTGGATGGATCGCCGCGTGGTAGGGAGTGGGTGGATCGCCACGTGGTAGGGAGTTGGTGGATCGCCACGTGGTAGGGAGTGGGTTGATCGCCACGTGGTAGGGAGTGGGTGGATCGGCACGTGGTAGGGAGTTGGTGGATCGCCACATGGTAAGGAGTGGGTTGATCGCCACGTGGTAGGGAGTGGGTGGATCGCCACGTGGTAGGGAGTGGATGGATCGCCGCGTGGTAGGGAGTGGGTGGATCGCCACGTGGTAGGGAGTTGGTGGATCGCCACGTGGTAGGGAGTGGGTTGATCGCCACGTGGTAGGGAGTTAGTGGATCGGCACGTGGTAAAGAGTCGGTGGATCGCCACGTGGTAAGGAGTGGGTAGATCGCCAGCAAAACAACTTGTAATTAAAAGCAAGATTTGTCGTTACTGTATCGAATTAAACCTGCAAAGGTTTTCTCTGTTGCTTAAAATTTGTCTATGTTTGCACCTTGTTAATGTGAAGTTCCATCTTGTTGTTTGGCAGATTTACTCAGAAGAGCCCTATAGCTTTCTTACAGTGCCCTGTGATCAAGCCATTACTGTGTTGTGCCATAGCTGCGCTTAGCCTCGATCACCGAGACGCCAACGCTTCTGTTACCAAATTCCTTGCTGAGTTCTCCAAAGCGGCCAGGAAAAAAGATAAGGAGGTAAGAAAGGGACGGCTGAATAGATAGTAGTGTTATTAATAAACTTGTTTTTTTAGCAAGGAAGTTGCAAGGGGAAAAAGGCGATGACTTTGAGGAAGAGTGCAGAAAGGTTTTGGGCATTGCTTCTGCTGTTGAGAAAAAGAATTCCCTTGGTGTTTGAGCTGTAGTATCGGAGCGGGGCTGCATGGCTGTTTGTTGTTTTGTCTCGGAGAGCAATAACAACGTATGCTGAGTATCTCGAATTCTAAACCCCAGACGTCATGTCAGAAAACTGTTAATTTGCTTCTGATAATAATTCTAATAATTTTAGTTCCGCCATTTGTTCACTTACTTTTTTGTACTTAATAAGGAGCTGAAAGATGTTTCTATTTGATACAAGTTGAATTCTCGAAAGTACCTTTTTAGCACATCACTGTAACAGGTGATTCAGTCTTTCATCCTGGTGTGCTCTTATATAATTGACACTAATGTGATTACTTCACCCGTTTCCATTAAAAGATGACCATTTGTGTTCCTTTTTTGTGATCACAACTTTATACATGTTGAGAATGAAACCATGCAGTAAATATAAAAACACTGGCTGAGCAGGAAATGGGCCGCATTAGAAATGCGGCAGCGCCATGTTTTGTCTGGCGACACTATATCTGAAAGACTTTTCTTAAAAAAGGGATTTAATTGGTAAAATGTCATGCAGTATGTAGGAGGAAGGCAATGCATTTGTAATTAAACATTGATGAAATTCCAGTACTATTGCGGAATATCTTCGTCGTCGTCGTCGTAGTTGCGTCGTTGTCGTTGTTGTCATTGTTGTCGTTGTCGTTGTTGTCATTGTTGTTGTTGTTGTTGTTGTTGTTGTTGTTGTTGTAATGCACCTATTTTTTCCGTTTTCGTCTCACATGTTGAAAGAAATTCAGCTCAGGGAAAACATATTGTACACAGACTGATAATAAGGTAGTGACTTAGTCTTAAGGTTGAGGATGGACACACCCAGAACCCTGATGCGTGTTGTACACGTCAGACCTCGGCCACTGGCTATGGTGCATTCTGGGATCACGCAGAAGGAATACTTTATCTTGGGGGGAGGGGGGTGGGGGGAAGCCTTTCATTGAAAAGAAAAATAACCGGACAATATACTTGTGGTCCGGAAACGGCGATTCCACTTTGCGAATCATTGGGTGACATGACCGGAGAGTTGATCGGTGGTCACTGCACCAGCGGTCGGTTGGCCGCTCGTCACTTGGCCACTTGACATGTGCCCCATCTGTAAGACGTAACCTGATGCTTCTGTGTAGGAGTACTTTATGTTTAGCAGAACGCTAAATAGCGCGTTTTTGACAGGTCATATTTTACTGCCGGTTTTCATACTGAACATTAAAACGGATGAATCTGTGAACAGAGTAAGGGCTGACGGTTAGCTCTGGTGGTTAGAGTGCTGGTCTGGTAGTACCAAGGTCCTGTGTTCGATTCCGACTCGGTACGTAAGCAGGAGAGTGACCTTCGTTCCTGGCAGGGGAGTGACGCTCGTTCCTAATTGCCTTTCCTAGACCTACAAGGTCGTACCAAAAAAAAAAACAGGAGAAAATCATCTATCGTACAAATTTAATTAATTCAGTTGCCAGTTGGCCTGTGATAGACGTTTGTACCCGAAATGTTGGTGCTAAGTGTCTGAAAAGCCTGGATGGCTGCGGCTATCCTCTAAGTGATTTCCTGATGGGCATTTCACGTAAAGAAGTGAGTTTAATACTCTAAAGAGCGTGTTTTATGTTGTTTGCAGTTTTGTTTTTCACATTGAAGAAATCTGATTCAATTTATTCTTTTAAAAAACAGACTTTAACTTGTCTACCAGCCATCAAATAAAAGAGATATACATGTATGAGGCAGATGCGGGTACAGAGTGGTATTGCATTGTTTCAAAGCGGGCGTTTCCTTCCATATTAGAAACCCGATTTCATAAAAACTGGGCAGTTTTCGTCTGCTACAATTTCAAAGTGATTGAGCCTCCAGCTTTAGCCTTGGCCACCGCCTGAAATGAACAGAAAGGCTTTCACTTCACTTTCTGGTAATTGACATGAATTGGCCGGAGTTTTTCACTACAATCTTGCCAAAAGATTGAGAGACAAAAAATGAGGATGAAATATCATAGACTGAAGCTTTATGTCTAAAAGGCGAACGTTTGCAATTTTTTGCTCATTATAACAATTGAATCTGGAAAAACCTGACATCAAATTACTACCATACTGTTTTCTTTTCTCTCCGAAGCTGAGACGGGAAATATGTACACCCGGGGGAGGGGGGGAGGGGGGGGGCTGCAGCCATGTTACGATGTGTGTCCAAAACACGCACAGAAAGGGGTAATTTTGAAGCCAGACGCGGTCCGCGTGAGCTGCGCAATTTCGTTTAAAGGGGGGGGGGGGTTCATTATGTGTTCCGCATTTCCCACAAAAAGGGGAAGTTCTTTTGGAATTGCACCCGTGCTTGGTTAAAAAAGGGGTGTTCTTTCAGATTTAGCACTTGGCGTTTAGGGGTGATTTTAAAAGTCATGAACAAGCATGGCAACCACTTTGTATGAGAGTACCCCCCCCCCCCCTCCCCCCTCTCCCTCCCCATCCGGGTATGTGCACTTAAAAGATAATTTTTCGTTTTATAAATTGGCAGGAAACGACTCAAGATTGGTCCGGCTATAAATAGCCCGCGTGTATTCGCTGTTCAAATACACAATGGCAGAACATCACAACAATATTTTAATCATCGCTGGGCTACTCTTTGGAATTAAAACATCTAAAGGAAGTGCTCTGGTATTACATTTATTTAAAGAAACCGCAGAGAAAAATGTTTGCAACTGGTTTCTACTTCTCACCAGTGTAAACTGCTTGCATCCAAGAGCATGTATTTTTTTGTATCTTCCTGCGCAGCAAGAAACTGCCGAGTTCATGAGTCGTAGGGAGCTGATCTTAGCGTTGCTAGGCGAGCACGGCCAGGCCATGACGACGGCGGTGATCGGTGCGTGCGTACACGCTCTGCCAAGCTACATGATGACCGACGCGGCAGAGGTGCTCCACGAAATGATGCTCACCGATAAAGCGGTAAAGCCTGCTGTCAACTCCGCCCGCTAACCCCCTCCCCCCCTCCTCCCCCCCCCACCCCCACACACACTAACATGATGACCGACGCGGCAGAGGTGCTCCACGAAATGATGCTCACCGATAAAGCGGTAAAGCCTGCTGTCAACTCCGCCCGCTAACCCCCTCCCCCCCCACCCCCACACACACTAACATGATGACCGACGCGGCAGAGGTGCTCCACGAAATGATGCTCACCGATAAAGCGGTAAAGCCTGCTGTCAACTCCGCCCGCTAACCTCCTCCCCCCCCCCCCACCCCCACACACACTAACATGATGACCGACGCGGCAGAGGTGCTCCACGAAATGATGCTCACCGATAAAGCGGTAAAGCCTGCTGTCAACTCCGCCCGCTAACCCCCTCCCCCCTCCCCCCCCCCCACCCCCACACACACTAACATGATGACCGACGCGGCAGAGGTGCTCCACGAAATGATGCTCACCGATAAAGCGGTAAAGCCTCCTGTCAACTCCGCCCGCTAACCCCCTCCCTCCTCCCCCCACCCCCACACAAACTAACATGATGACCGACGCTGGCAGTGGTGCTCCACGAAGTGATGCTCACCGATAAAGCGGTAAAGCCTGCTGTCAACTCCGCCCGCTAACCCCCTCCCCCCCTCCTCCTCCCCCCACCCCCACACAAACTAAC
Organism: Protula sp. h YS-2021; assembly: GCA_949752745.1. Taxonomy (NCBI): domain Eukaryota; kingdom Metazoa; phylum Annelida; class Polychaeta; order Sabellida; family Serpulidae; genus Protula; species Protula sp. h YS-2021. The sequence continues at coordinate 34,495,314 of OX457025.1, forward strand.
ATGATGACCGACGCTGGCAGTGGTGCTCCACGAAGTGATGCTCACCGATAAAGCGGTAAAGCCTGCTGTCAACTCCGCCCGCTAACCCCCTCCCTCCTCCCCCTCCTCCCCCCCCACCCCCACACACACTAACATGATGATCGACGCGGCAGAGGTGCTCCACGAAATGATGGTCACCGATAAAGCGGTAAAGTCTCCGAACCGTCAACTCCGCACGCTAATCCCTTCCCTCCTCCAGCCCCCCCCCCCCTACACACACACACACCAGCGTGATGACCGACGGGGCACAGGTGCTCCAGAAAAAGGTGCTTACCGATAAAGCAGTAAAACCTCCCAGTCTTTCATTCCTCCCTCCTCCGCCCCCCTCCCATACCTACGGTGGCTGACTGGACAGAGGTGTTCAATGAAAATATGCTTTGTTCATACCGCAAACAAAAGCTTATTTTGAAATTGTTAGTGAGTAAATTGTTATTGTTGAAATTTACCGCGACATTTTTTTAATTTTTTTTTTCTTCAAAAGAGTGTGACGTCATGGTTGGAAGAAACGCTGAAGACGTTGCCAACAAAGAGCACAGGAGGAGCCGTCACCGCTACACCTAAACAGCTCACGGACTTCCATCAGCTGATATGCAGGTAACGTGGGTCACATGATCAGGAAGAGATAAATGTGACAGAAAATCTCAGTATTTTCTACTTTTTTACACGGAAAGAAATAATGTATAAATTTAAATACGGATTTTCCAGTCAGTTCTTTAAAACTGGCAATTATTCTCTTGTCTGCAATGGATACAACTAAATAACTGACTGAATAAAATGACTACCTAATCCCTCCCGCTGTTATACCTAATCCCTCCCGCTGTTATACCTAATGCCTCCCGCTGTTATACCTAATCCCTCCCGCTGTTATCCTTTCCAATCCCTCGTCGGGTGTGTTTGAAGGCGTAGTTCAGCAGACCGCGGCCTTGATTACCTCTATGTTGTTTTCAGGAACCCGAGAATTTTGTCCAATTTACAGTGCGGTTTCAATCTCAGTCACGTAACTTTCAATCACTTTTAGTATTGAAGGTATAACTTATTTTTAGCCATCAGCCCGGCCTTTAGGCCGTGGTGGGCTGTCACTCCCACAGTGGTGTTCTGTTTTCTATGTTACTGTTAAATAGTTGATCTGCCATAGGCGTTAATTGCACATGTATTTATTTTGACCTTGCCTCGTTGGATTTTCATCTCAAATATCTTTTTAACACGATGACACAAAAAAAACTGCCTGACTGATCGTCAAAAAAATTATATACAGCATAATCAATTCAGAAGTAAGCTTGGAGTTGTTTTTGGGATCGATCGAAAATTTCAAACTGGCCGCAAGCCGTCTTAGATTTCTGGTCAATATTGCAATTAAAAACCGACATTAGCAATTTTTTTATTTAGGTTAATCGTATGAAAGGTGTCTTTGGAATTGGTTATCGGATAGGTAAAAAAAATTCAAGATGGCGAGCGGCCACCATCTTGGATTTTAATTTGTGATTTTGTTGGTTATACGATAACACATAAAATTTACTTGACGTGTCATCACCAGCACGACAGCAACTTTAATCTGGAATTGATTTGTAGATCAGCCGGAGTTGTGAAATTGGCCGACAGTCGCCACCTTAGATTTTTTTCCCACAATTTCTTGTAAACATGAGAACTGGAATAGAAATTTACGGATCATCACCAAGACATAGGTTAACGATCTAAAATCACGATTGGCTTTGGTATCGATCGATATATTCAAAAATACCGCCAGCCGCCGTATCAGATTTTAATCTGGAATTTGTTAATGCGATAAACCAAAAAAAAAAATAATAATAAATACTCGATTATCGCCACATTTTAGGGTTTGTGCCCGCGATGAGGGCGTGTTAATTATAAGGTAAAGGTTCTGGTATGGATGTGGAACTAAAATTAAAATTTGAGAAATAAGTATGATTGAAATGTACAAAAATACGAGTGTGACTTGAACTGAAGTGTTGCTCCAGCAAGTAACAAAGGGTCGCGAAAATTTCCCAACTCCAAAACGACATTTCATTTGGAAATACCCGCGCTAGAGCAATGCCTTCTCCTCAGTATTGCCTCTCCGATGAGAATTCCCCAAAAACCCTAAACAACACTCAGTGAGAAGTATTACATCACAGTTGTATAAAAAAATGCATAAATAAGCCAGCATTTCCCAATTAAATTACCAATACTAATTTAGGGGAAAAAAATCGTTGCGTAAAAGCAGAGACTGAAATGCCCTCCCGTAATTGAATTGCGTTTTATGACATTCCAATATTGTGTGTTATGTTTTTTTTTCAGTGCTGACGACTTGAAAAAAATTTCACGCGGTATAAGAGACTTCACGCGGCTCTACAGATAGGCCTTGCGTGAGGAAAGCCTGCTCTGGATTTTAACCTGTGCTGTCCGCGTCACCTGGCTCGGGTCACGTGACCTCCTGGTCGTGTCAAAGAATCTTCAACCTTTTTCACTCGCATTTACTCGAAAGCTTAATCTAATTTACAACCCGTATGTTATACTGAGACTGTTCAAGTTCCTGTGTATTTCGTCAAAAATATTCTCCATCCGTTTCTGTAATTCAATGTCAAGCAAATGATATTGCTATGTATAGCGTTGAGAACATGGGAACGTCTGCCAGTGACTACAAATTCAACAAAAATATGTCAAACTTGATTTACACTTTGTTTTTACAGTTTTACATGAGAATGTCGTAAACTCACATGATGAGGTTTATCCGATCCCCCGCTACGTGAGAATGTCGTAAGCTCACATGAGGAGGTTTATCCGATCCCCTACTACGTGAGAATGCCGTAAGCTCTCATGATGAGGTTTATCCGATCCTCCACTACGTGAGAATGTCGTAAGCTCACATCAGGAGGTTTATCCGACCCTCCGCTACGTGAGAATGTCGTAAGCTCACAGGAGGAGGTTTATCCGACCCCCAGCTACGTGCGAATGTCGTAAACACGCATGAGGAGGTTTATCCGATCCCCCGCTACGTGAGAATGTGGTAAGCTCACATGAGGAGGTTTATCCGATCCCCCGCTACGTGAGAATATCGTAGGCTCCCATCGTGAGGTTTATCCGATCCCCTCCCTAAGTGAGAATGTCGTAAGCTCTCATGATGAGGCTTATCCGACCCCCCTCTACGTGAGAATGTCGTAAGCTCCCATAGTGAGGTTTATCCAGTTCCCCGTGAGAATGTCGTAAGCTCTCATGATGAGGTTTATCCGATCCCCCGCTACGTGAGAATGTCGTAAACTCGTATGAGGAGGTTTATCCGATCCCCCGCTACGTGAGAATGTCGTAAGCTCACATCAGGAGGTTTATCCGACCCTCCGCTACGTGAGAATGCCGTAAGCTCACATGAGGAGGTTTATCCGACCCCCAGCTACGTGCGAATGTCGTAAACACCCATGAGGAGGTTTATCCGATCCCCCGCTACGTGAGAATATCGTAAGCTCTCGTGATGAGGTTTATCCGATCCCCCGCTACGTGAGAATGTCGTAAGTTCACATGATGAGGTTTATCCCACCCCCCGCTACGTGAGAATATCGTAAGCTCCCATCGTGAGGTTTATCCGATCCCCTCCCTAAGTGGGAATATCGTAAGCTCTCATGATGAGGTTTATCCGATCCCCCGGTACGTGAGAATGTCGTAAGCTCACATGATGAGGTTCATCCGATCCCCTGCTACGTGAGAATATCGTAAGCTCCCATCGTGAGGTTTATCCAATCCCCTCCGTATGTGAAAATATCGTAAGCTCTCATGATGAGGTTTATCCGATCCCCCGCTACGTGAGAATGTCGTAAGCTCGCATGAGGTTTATCCGATCCGCCGCTACGTGAGAATGTCGTAAGCTCACATGAGGAGGTTTATCCGATCCCCCGCTACGTGAGAATGTTGTAAGCTCACATGAGCAAAATTTATCCGACCCCCCTCTACGTGAGAATGTCGTAAACTCGCACGATGAGGTTCATCAGACCCCACGCTACGTGAGAATGTGGTGTAAGTTCGCATTGTGAGTTTTACTCGATCTCTGCCCTGCTCCGACATACAGTAAAACATCGTAAGCATTGTAAACATTCATACAGTAAAACATCGTAAACATTGTAAACATTCATACAGTAAAACATCGCAAGCATTGTAAACATTATAGCATTGTATTTACTGTAATTCGTGGTTGAGGTGGGGATGAGGAATTATGACACGTGCTGTTCGACATGTGCCACTGCACAGTTTGTCTTCTTGACTTATTCCCACCCACCCATCCCCCCCCCTTCTCCTACCAACTCAGCCCCACCCAGTCCTTCATCTCAGTGCGGGGCGTGTTTGATAGGTAGTTCTGCTCATGCTAATTGTGTCACACAGCCTCATCGCTCGAGTAGACAGGAAGACTGCTGTTGAGCAGGTGTGATCTTATGCAGTGTATAGTAAGACGAGTTAAAAAGATGATAATAGTAATAAAGTATTATGCTGTGCCTATTGTGAGTCGGACCGTCAGTATCAGTGGATCATACAAGTAACTGTGTGGTGAGCGCCACACGCCGATACGATGTGGGCCTCCGCACAGATAATGGAGTACAGCCGCATGGCTTTCACGTCACTCTTTGAATCACTGTGACCAGTAAAAGCTAAGTTATAAGGACTTGGATTTATCCGTGCTAACCACGTTCTTGGCAATATGAGCCCCATTTTGTTCAGTCAGTTGTTTGTGTATATGCCAGCCTCTGCTTTTTGGACATATCCTGCTATTTTCTGTAACTTGTTATATTATTCTCCCAACTTCCAACAAAAATAAGCCAAGAAAAATTTCTCGCGTTAAAAGTTATAAAAAATGGGTCCATCGATACCGGTCCATCGATACTGATCCATCGATACCGATCCATCGATACTGATCCATCGATACCGGTCCATCGATACTGGTCCATCGATACTGATCCATCGATACCGGTCCCTCGATACTGGTCCATCGATACTGAAGGTACGAATTGTATTTTAGCTTCTTAAGCCAAATGACGTATTTATAAATTTTGTGTACGTGTGTGCCTTGTAAATACCCGCATGTTCCATAGGTTGTGAGTGAAAAGGGGCAAAGTGTTGATCTGTGGCGTAGACCCCGTAGCAAGTGCATAGTATTAAGTTGACGGGTACCGAGATGGAAATAGGATTTGATACTGAGTGAGGATGAGACTTCGAAGTATGTGTTAGTTGAAGCAATATTCGGTGTAAAACATGTTGAAAATGTGGTCCCTTTCTTTGATGATGCGAATGAAACAATAATATTTTAATTCAGTACTGAAGCTCAGTGATCGTCTCTTTGGTGAGATTTTAGTAAAATGGCGGCTTTATGTTTTTTTTTTTTTTTTAATTGCGTTGTGAATGTCTGCCTCTGTGACAGACAGCAGAGCTTCGAATTTACCAAACCGGCCACGGTCATTCAAAGAGTACCAGGAGAGTTACATCAAAAGCTTCTCGGCAACCGCTGAAATTCAATGGAAAACGTGTTGGAGAAGATGCGCGTGGGTGGAAATTCAGGAGCTCTCTCGTATGGGCGTTGCTTTGGCACTCAACTGTCCGAAGCTCTTTCCAATTAATTGTCCGTTTGCAATGGATAGAATCGAATCTTGTCTGAAATATAGTGACACTGAACAACGCTCTGGTTTTCTGAGCACAAGCGTCAGAACTGACCATTATTATTTACTGAACAGTAATTTCAAGACTTGGGTAATATGGCGAACTGTTATTAGGCTTTTTCACTCATAATTCAGCAGATGTATTGTTACGTGACTTCAGCTTCCGATTGTTAGGGCTTTAATTATGTGCAATGTGACTAAGGCAGGGTGATACATAACACGTTTTTTAACCAGAACGTTCACAGCCTACTTCGTTGAATTTCTTATTTTAATGATATTTCGGCTTTTTTTCCATGACCATTTCCGTGGTAACTTAAAACAGTTGTGTGGTGTTTTGTTGGTTATTCTTATCAAGCTCAAAAACAAAAACTTACTGTGAATCACATTTTAAAATTTGAACTTCGAGTCATAAAAAAAAAATAACAAAACAGTATGATTAATTATTTACCGCCACCAAAAAAGTATCCAGTTTTAGATTGACTTCCTGAGTAGCTGGTTTAAAAAATGCTTCATCACAAGTTTTATGTCAAGAAGAAATAAACATATAAAAGTGAATTTGATGAACCTGTTTTGTTTCATTTTAGCTCAGTGCCTGCAAGATGGATTTTCATAGGCGCTTTTGTCGGTCACTTTTTGTGTCTGTTGTCACAATTCTACTGCACTAAACGAAGTTTTACCCCATACAGTATACGTGCAACTTTTATCTAAGGCCAGGAAGAAATTAACTTTGCGTTGACCGTTTCACTTTAATCGTAAAGTGTCCCTGGGCAATGTCAGCTGGCAAGTATTGATGTCAGGATTCCTAACATATAATGCTGATTGTTCACCAGAAGTTCAAGACCGCCGTAAGTCAACATCTCGACACAAACATAGTTTCAGAGAGGTACTAATGTGCGCTACCTTTAACCTGAATTTTAATATATATTTATGTATATATATATATATATATATATATATATATATATATATATATATATATCCCCTTCGTAAATTAAAATTTGAATACGATTTTTTCCACCATTTTTTGGCGATTTATCAAAAAAAAAAAAATTAAGAAGGAAAGAGCCAGGTAGGTACTGATGTCCGTTTCCATTGCTCAAAATGTTTAGTAAATAATACTATGTCTCAGGTATTAACTAGGATTTTAATAAGAAATCGATTTTTCACCAATATTTTTTTCATTGGCGCAAGTTGAGATTTGACAAAAAAAAAACAAAAAAAAAAAAAGAATTCACAAATATTTCCGCCAGAAAAAGGCCGGAAAAGGTAACAGCCAAGTAGGTGTGAATGTCCATTAACCAAGGCAGTAAGTAATAAGTGGGTAAATACTGATGTCCGGTACCCTTAATAAAAATTTCAATTAACATTTCAATCGGTTTTTTTTTTTTGGCCAAAATTTGGCGAGTCATAGAAATAAGTAACAGCTAGGTGAAAATATATGCGCCAGCAGGCAGCAGTGTGGAGAATCGGTCTCGATGTTTAAGCGGATTTTAGTAGGAAATCTTACGAGTTTTCTGATAAAAGTTTTACAAGTAAAAGCATAAAAGTACAGAGAATACAAATATTGAACTTGTTGGAAAGAGTCTGGTTAATAAAAAACAAAACATACATTGAAACTTTGAGAGATCAGTGAACAGAACTTTTAGGGACACAGATTGGATTAACTTCAAATCAATAAATATGTGTATTCCGGTATTCAATGTACATGAACCACCCTGTTGTACTGTCAAAAGGGGGTCGCGAGGAGGTAAAATTAGACGCATTAGAACTGTTATAAGTAATGGGTAATCAATGCACACAAAGATCATGTAGGTGAAAGGAATTATTCAAACCTATTTCAGATTATTGGATCGAAATACAAAAGCCTGGATAAAGCGAAAATTGCTACATTGAATGCAAGGTCTCTTAAGTCTTAAATATTACAGAGGATAACATCCAGATTTTAGGTTTAACCGAAACATGGCTTAACGAGGATGGCGCATATATTCCTAAAGAAATATGCCCAAATGGCTTTACACTTGTGCGCGCGGATAGGTTGGGTCGCCCCGGAGGCGGCGTTGCCGTATTATGCAATGATTCTTTCAAGCCGAAGATCATCGACTGCAGTTTGCTCTCATCGTTTGAACATATTCTTGCTCCGAATTCTTGTGATCTGCCGACGTCCGAACAGCGTAAGGGAAGCTTTTATCACAGAATTCACATCACTCCTGGAGGACATTGCTTTATCGGGTGCGCCCTTAGTTTTCTGTGGTGACTTCAATATTCACTGGGATAATAAGGACAACCCATTCACAAAGCAGTTTCGTGAAACGCTATATACTTTTGGTCTATCGCAACACGTAGAAGAGAAAACGCTTTCGAAAGGTCATATACTGGACCTACTCATTTCCCGTGATCGTGACTCGCTCGAAATAAACAGGGTCAGCGTCGGTGACCGAATATCCGATCACAATTTAGTCAGCTGTCATTTGTCCTTTCGAATCCCAGTGAGACAGAAGCGCTATGTCTCATACCGTGACATCAGGTCCATCCAGATCGAAGAATTTAGGACCTCACTTCTTGACTGCAACTTGCTTAAGCAATATCACCGAATGGAAATCAAACTCCTTAGTCGAGTATTATGACTCGGAATTGAGGGCATTGTTGGATAGTTGTGCACCCCTTATCGTCAAGTATCTTCCTAATCTCAGGCGCGATCCATGGTATACCGATGATATCTCAGAGGCACGACGGGTCAGCAGATGTTATGAAAGGCGGTTTCGAAAGTATGGACAAAAAGCGGATCAGGATGCATATGATTACAGTTTTAGCACATGGCGTAACTAACTTCGAAATGCAAAATCAGATTACCTCTCCAGTCTCATTTCGAGGAACCGTAATGAGTCAAGAACACTGTTCAGATCGATGAACACTGTCATGCATAGGTCCAAATCCAACCCTCATCCTGAATGCAGTTCCCAGAAGGAGCTTGCTGATCAATTCTGTTCCTTTTTTAAAACGAAAGTTGATCGCATTCGAGAGGATTTCGATGAGGATATCGCTGGCGCTTTTGAATTTGACGGCGATACTAATATTGAGACCCCACTCCGTGCGTTTGAATCGGTTGCAGATGCTGAAGTTGAACAAATTCTCGAGAAATCGGCCGATAAATGGTGCAAATTAGACCCTATACCAACTTCAATTTTGAAGCAATGTTCTGACCTAATTTCACCTGTAATATCGAGAATAGTTAATCTTTCCCTGCAGACGTCATCTATGCCAGAAATATACAAACGCGCGTTAGTAACTCGCCTGTTAAAGAAACCTAATTTAGACAGAATTTAGCAATTACAGACCTGTCTCCAATCTACCCTTTGTAAGTAAAATTATCGAAGAATGTGTAATCCGCCAAATATCCATACATATGGTTCGCAAAGGCCTTGGGGAGATCTTACAATCGGCCTATAAGCCTGGATACAGCACTGAAACCGCTTTAATCAACATCGCAAGTCTGAATAACAATAACTTAGTTTTTATGGCCATGCTCGACCTCTCGGCTGCCTTCGATACGGTCCGCAGCTTGACGCAGTGTTTGGCACACAGAACGAAGTCCTAGCTTGGTTTCTATCATATTTCTCCGGTAGATCTATGCAGGTGAACATCCAAGGCGTTACATCAATCTGTGCCTCAGGGATCAAAACTTGGGCCCCGTCTTTATTCTGACTATACACTCCCGCTCGGGACGCTTCTTCGGTTTTTAGTAATAATTTATCATTTTTATGCGGACGATTCACAACTCTTACGTATGTCGTCTTTTGAAGGGTCTGATCAGACAGAGTCGGTTAAGCATCTCGAGCACAGTATATGGGTAGTCGCTGAGTGGATGCATGAAAACAAACTCGAGCTCAACCCTGCTAAAACGGAATTTATCATCATTGCTAGCAAAAGGAACGCAAGCAAGGTGGTCCCAAGCATACTTAACCTTGTTGATAGTGTGATTGAGTGTTCCGTGAATGTTCGCAACCTCGGAGTCACAATGGACTCGCATCTGGAAATGCAGCTTCATGTGTCCAATATCCGTAGACTGTGTTACTACTACATTGGCTGGATTAAGGAAATTAGACCATTTCTCCCTGAAAATTATGCCAAAATGCTCGCACATGCATTGGTCATATCGAGACTTGATTATTGTAACAGTCTGTATCATGGCCTGCCTAAGCACCTAATACATGGTCTACAACTGATAATGAACGACGCGGCCCGCGCGATTAAAGGAATTGGGCGGAACCGTGACATTAGTATAACGGATAATTTGAAAGAGCTTCACTGGTTACCTATATCTGAAAGATCGAAATTCAAGATTCTTACACTCGTGTTCAAATGCCTGGACAGTACTGCTCCTCAATATTTGGCAGACCTTATATCGATGCGTCCATACCCACCGCGTTGTCTCCGAGGATATGACAATCTCCAACTAGTCGTTCCGAGGAGCAAGAACAGATACGGTGAACGCTCCTTCCGCGTTTCGGCTCCAACACTTTGGAACCCACTGCCCTACCGGATCCGAAACAGTGCCAGTCTCGAATCATTCAAGTGTTCCTTAAAGACATTCTTATTCAAACAGTATTACGAGGTCTAGCCTTAACTTTAGCAGTGAATGTTGTCTTAGTATTACGAGGTCTAGTCTTAAATTTAGTAGTGAATGTTGTCTTAGTCAAAGTACTTTTAGCAGTATTATGTATTTAGCTATTTGTTTTACAATTATTCTTTTTCTTTAGAACTACATCTTTTTTAGTTGGTTTATTCGTATTTTTATTACTCTTGTTATATTGTCCACTTAGAATAATAAGCGGTATATAAATGACGCTTAGGTATAATAATAATAATAATAGGTGTTTCTTAATGTCGACAACCATTAACCAAAAATTCAAGGCAGCACGGCTATTTACCTCGCATCAGATTTTCCTTCATTCTTTCAGCTTATGCACCAACGCTTATTGCAAGACCGGACGTCAGAGACGAATTCTACGATGCCCTGTCTGTCGCTATTAATCGAATACCTCCAAAGTAATAAACTCGTTCTCTTAGGAGATTTCAATGCTCGTGTCAGATCAGACAATCAAGCATGACCGTCATGTCTTGGAAAGCGTGGTATTGGCAAAGTGAACGAAAACGGCCAGCCTTTATTGGAACTCTGTGCTTAGTTCCAGCTGTGTCTCACCGGGACGTCCTTTGCCGGAAAACACCGCCACAAAGTGTCATGGCGACACCCACGCTCTGGCTACTGGCACCAGCTTGACCATATCATCACGAGGAGAGAGAACCTACCTGACGTTAACCACACCCTCACTTTTCACAGTGCGAACTGCCGCAGGATATGCGTGAAGCCAATATACACACATTGTACAAAATCAATGGATATGACATTCTCATTGAGACAGCTACAGGAAAAATGCCAAGAGCAGCAAAACCGTTGTGCATCGCATTCATCGACCTAACAAAAGCGTTTGACACCGTGATTAGGTCTGGCTTTAAGGCATGCTCGATAAAATTGGCTGTCCTCCACGCCTACTCAGTGTAGTCAAATCCTTCCATGAAGACACGAGAAGTACTGTCAACTTTGACGGCTCAACGTCTGCCAGCTTCGAGATAAAAAGAGGTGTCAAGCAAGGGTGTGTTTTAAAAGCCACGCTATCTTTTTCTCTTTGTTACTTAGCTATCCTTTCCAAGGAGTTAAGGATGACATTCACTTATACACTCGATCCGACGAGAAGTTGTTCAACCTGCGTCGTCTACAAGCCAAAACAAAACGGCGCAAAATGTCTACCAGTGAACTGCTGTTTGCTGACGATGCTGCATTAGTAGCTCACAGTGAGGCAAAGCCCCAGTAGACAAGCTACAAGATGCAAGCGAGAAATTTTCCCAACAATCAGCGTGAAGAAAACTGTCGTCATGGCACAAGGGGTCGAGAATCCACCAGTGATAACCCTAAACAACACTCCTCTGGAGATTGTGAGCAGATTCTGCTATCTGGGCACAACCACAACTGAGAGTGTAGTCCTAGACGAAGAAATCAATGTCAGAATCGGCAAGGCAGCTACAACCTTCGGCAGACTCACTAAACGTGCATGGAAGAACCTGAAACTCACAACCAAGAAAAAGGTAACCATCTACCAGGCATGCATTGTCAGTACGCTTCTAAGCGGCAGCGAAACATGGACCAGTTACACCTACCAGGAGCAGAAATAGTTTCCATCTCCGCTGCCTGCGCCGCCTGTTGGAAATCAGTTGGAAAGACAAAATCTAAAACCGAGAAGTTCCTCAACGAGCTAACCTTCCAACTGTATCTGGGCTTATAAAGCAGCGCCGTCTACGCTGGCTCGGCCATGTTCGCCGCATGCAAGATTTCAAAAGATCTGCTGTACGGGGAGATTGCCGATGCGAAACGTCCCATTGGCCGCCCCAAGCTCCGCTTCAAGGACGTATGCAAGCGTGATCTCCAAGTCATGGGCGTGCAAACAGACAAGTGGGAGTCCATCGCCGAGGATCGAATTACCTGGCGCTCTGCCGTTCGCGAGGGTGTCAAACTCCACGACAGAAGATGGTTCGACCAACTGGCCAGCAAACGAGAGAAGAGGAGATGCAAAAACCTCCCGCTGAATTCCGCAGATGTCCATCGTCTCACGTAGATGGACGGATGCCGACGACGACGGAGAGATTTTCCTGAAAAATGTGGTTTTGTCAAAAATGTTCCCGTCATTTTTTTTTATTTTTTGGCGAATAAATGTCAGACATTGAGGCTGTTTTCTCAGGGGTTGGTTAAAGAAGTTACTTTTTTGCCAATATTGCCGCTGAATTAAGAAATTGGTAGCAAGGTGGGTGTGGTATCCCGACATTTCATCCGACGTTTCATCCGTAAAAAAGTTCAGGTTACGCCATTTCATCCGCATTTCACCAAACTTAACAGCACTCTTAGTACAAAACTCTTCACAACCACCACATTTTAACAAATTTCCTTTGTTGCAAATTTTGCTTCACAATAATTTACACTGTACGGTTCTCAGATGATAGACGCCCAGTACACATTAGTCCTCATCGTTTGCCCAGTTCACTGGTTACCAGCGTATGTTACATGGAACAGGAACTCTGCTACGGTTTTCCGACCAGCGGCACGAGCCAGACAGAGCGTGTCTGTGAATTCGCTCATGGGGTGGCAGTCCAGTTTGGTTCAGGACAATGAAGGTACGGACACAGCTGTCTTCCCGCTACAGGACTGTAATAAGACTCCAATTCCTGGGGTCAGAATAAACAACTTAAAAAAATACGAGAATCTGTTATTCCAACCTTCGCACTGGTAGTTAGTGCAAGAATCCTCGTTCACTGTGGCGTCCTGCATGTTCCACAAATGGGGAGGAAAACGTACTGGAATCCTGACGTGTTTGCCTATACTGTCGGCATAACGGGCGTTGACGGGGCGGAGGGTGACTGTGACGTATGTGCTCGCGAAGGAATCCACAAAAGCCCCGGTGCTTTCTGGTCAGTCAAGCTCTGCACAGAAAAACTTATCATTTTCGTCAGTGCGGCACGATTCAACGAGGCCTGAATCTTGCACCTTGCGCAAATTTACTGAGTGATACAATAGTAGCATGCATGAATCTGCACATGGGGCCCAAGCACTTCGGTCACAGCAATACAGCAAAGAATGCAAAAAAGGCACAAAAAAGTCGGACCAAATGTCGCACACATCATTTTTTTTTTGGTTGAAATGTCGTTTGATGAAATTCTTCAGATTAATTCTCATCGGATGAGTTGTCGTGGATTCGTTAAGTACTAATGTCCGCTACCTTGACTCAAAATTTCAAGACAGTAATGTTAGATAGCTGGCATCAGTTAAGATTTCAATAAAAAGTTGACTTTTAGCCATTAGTTCCGACAATTTATGAAGAATCACAAGGAAAAATAATAGTCAGGTAGGTACTGAAAGCCCCTTCCGTTTTAGTAACAATTTACAGTTTTAAGATTGTTAGCCTATATCCCTGGCGTTAGCTAAGATTTTAACTAGACTGTTTTCGCTACCGAGTAGCGCAATTTACACTTATATGCCACAAAAAATACGGTTCTCAACTCTTAAAATTCAGAATTAACCATGAGCGAGGACAAGGTCACCACGTTACCTCTTACTTATCGTCTTTTAGACCCAAAGGGTCGAAAATAAGCTCAAAATTGCTGTCTCTAACCGTTTTCGAGATAATGGTCAGCTTCCGGTTTTTGACACTGACCATGACCGAAGAGGGTAATGTCACCAATGTACCTCTTACGTGACCTCTTTTAGGTCCAAAGGGTTAAAAACGAGCTCAAAAATCGCTCTTTCCCTGACAGTTTTTAAGTCAAGGTAAAAAAAATACAAATACGGATTTCACGACATTACATAATCCTCTGTCAGTGAGCCAAATTTCACCTTCGTACATTGAATAGCGCAAACTAAAAACTAAATAAACATTTAAAAACAAAAACAAACGTATACGGATATGCTGTATAGTGGTGTCTTCAGGTTTGGGTCTGCGCCCGCTGGTTGAGAGGACGATGCGTGCGTCGCCCTGCGTCGAGAGAACCGATTCTTCGCTCTTTGAACCGAGGAAAGAGCCACAGAAGTCCTGGACGAAAAATGGTTTCACATTACCTGGCGTCTTGCCGGTGAGCTACGGGTCGTTGTCGGTCGTCGGTCTGTCCTTGAGGGATTCTGGGAAGGCTGCCATCTCCGTATCGCTCGTCTTCGGAATGGTCGCGAGGGTGACCGGTTCCGTGTCCTTTTGGGGAGCAAGGTCAGCATTTGGCGAGCTGGACGCTTCGTGGGGGGGGGGGGGGGTGGGGCGCAACACCCTTGTCTAGCCTGTCCGCTTTCCTGTCGGCTTTGGCGTCGCACAGGTCTCTAGTCGCTGCCTGGAGGGCTTTGGTTTGCCCTATCGAAAGCTTTAGGGCCTTCAAAACTGTTTCATCGATGTGCGCGACTGTGTCCACGGACAGAAATCCCTCATCCACTAAAGCCTCTACAGTACTCTTAGTGAGGTGTTTTTCAAGTGCCCAAGCTTTCAGTTCACTTACAGCCTTAGCAACGTGTTCTTCATCCATCGTAATTCAGTTTTAATTCCGAAAGTTTCGCAGTTTTAACTTTGTGTATCCCGGCAATTATCCTAAATTAAGTAGCTGCTTTATTTTTTATTATTTTTTTTTCTTCCTTTTTTTTCTCTTTTAAAAACTGTTGTTTTTCTGCGCTTGCAGATTGGATGGCAGTTTTCTTTGCTAAAAACTGTTATTTCTGCGCTTGCAGATTGCGAATGAGAAAAGAGAGATAAGATGCCCCTTTTTAACACACACGCATTAATCCGTAGAGACGAGAGTAACAGACGGTCAGTGACATTTAACAAACAATATTTCGACGGCGAAGACGCCCAGTGTTTAAACAACAATTAGGAGATGGCTAGTAAACTGCCGGAGACGCCCAGTGTTAAGATAAGAATTAAGAGGTGACCAGTGACATTAGCAACCACTCGGCGGAGACGCCAAGTGTTTAGATAAGAATTAACTGTGAAGGTGGGCAGGCAGAGTTACACGCTACTCGCCCGTTTTAAATGTAAATAATCAGATTATTTATGGCAATATATATATATAAGTCAAAAGTTTATGCTTTAAAACGCCTATTTAAAAAAAACAAAAAGTAACAACGTTAGCAACACAGTTTATTTAACTATCAGAGATAAATAAATTTGAACACAGTGCAGCATTTATCCCAACGTGCCCTTCCTGCCCTCCCTAACCACCTCCTTCCTGTCACCAGTCACTGTCTCAGTAACCTGCTAAAGGAATTATTTACTCACTTACTTTTTCTCAGGTAAAACTGAAAATTATTTTCTCAGGGAAAATAAAATTTAATCTTATTTTTCATTGGTGTGGATTCGTATATAATAACAGCATTTCACATAACCGCTACAGATTAGCTCATGAAGGCGATTAAAACATCGGTCTTTCATTGCTGATAATCCGAAGTCCTTTTAGTGGCATTTTTATGTTGCCTTTTATTGATGTGGATTCACGGGCAATAACGGATTAGGTGGCGCAGTCGCTAAATGAAAATGTCTTTCAAAATGTACTTATCCCCCCCCCACCCAAGCACAATATATAATTGCAATTAGGAATATATGAAAAAATAAGCGTTAAATTATCCATTTTATTTTACCCTTAAAATTTAAATGTTGGTTCAAATTATCCTTATCTTCAAGAGAAATGAATTGATTTATCTTGCAACATTATTGTTTGTATTTTGATTTTCAACATTAAATTATTAATCTTCGCCGCCGTTTTGTCCAGGGTTGCACTTGTCGCCGTTTTGGCTATCGCCGATTTGGTCTTCTCCGTTTTGGCCGTTGCCGTTTTGGCCGTCGCCGTTTTGTTCGGGATTCATACTGTATATATAGACAGGGCGATCAACATGCCTATGCTGGGGTCTAGGACAACTCCCCCCAGGCAAGTCCACCCAAAATTCCCCCGAACAATTCCCCCGTATGGTAATTCCCCCCGAGGACTATTCCCCCTCCACTTAATTTTTATTTTTATTTTACTTTGAATGCCAAAACAAAAACAAAACAACCAGGTATCATTTATGTATTTGTAAAATACCTTAAAATCAAAAATGCAAAATTCTTCTGACTGGAACGAAAGTCTTTTGTGCCATTTATATCCTGATGTTGTGGGCAATTCCACGCAAATAGTCAACAATCTGTCGGTTTTCGAAGTTGCGGACTATTTGACGAATGCACTGCCCAGAGTCGGCGTACTGGCGACGTGGTGGCTCGGGCAAGCGGCCACCCATAATTTTAACAGGTGCAACACGAACATTACGGCGGATCCGACCGATGTACACGTAAAAACCAATGACCACGGAATTTTCAGCTTTGATTCGTTTTTGCTGGCCCTGAGGTGGCCAACTTGAAGTTCATTTGGATAAGACATATTAATTGCAATTGCGACAATGTTCAAAGGACAATTACACGGCCTCTAATTCGAAGATAAAAGAGAAAAAATAAGAAAAATAAAAATTAATTGTGGGAGACAGAATAGTCCTCAAGGGGAATTGTTCTATGGGGGAATTGTATGGGAATTGTATGGGGGGAATTATCATATTCCCCTATGCTGATATCGTACCGTGTGATATCGCACCAAATTAAAGCGTTTGCCTGCCTTGTAATGGGCTTCATTAGCAACTGGTTTACAGCAATTTTAATTGCTGTAAGAAAAGTGTATACCCACTGGTTTGTCACCGAATGGTGGTATATTATATACATGCGAAGGCATTGTATCTGGTTTTGAATGACTGGAATTCCTATAGGCTGTAAGAATAAACCACTTTGCTTGAAGCTACCCTTTTGAAGGAGACGTAGCACTGGTAGCTTCGTGTCATTTATATAAGAGTGTGTGCAAAGGTCAGAAAATATAACGATGTCATTTTTTAATATTTTAGGTAGTAATAATTCAAGCAAAGTAATAGTCCAACTGCTATTTAATACTATTGTTTTTATGAGCTGAACTGTAAAGTCCGTTCTAGTGTTATTTGGGTAATAATTCAAAGGATCGGCTGGAGATAAAAACAAGTGATACCTCCGAGACGCTCTCGCCATTACAAGTAAAAGGCCTGGTAAAGGGATAGACTATTTATCCTCAAATATGTTTCAAATCCCTTCCTGTGACTCTGTGACATATTAATGCTGTATATCCTTTGTAATATACTTAACAATTTTATTATGTATGCAGCTTTTCTCCAACGGTATCAAATGCTACAGGAGTTGCTTATACTCGCAAAAACCACTTTGCGATCATCTAAATGTCGTTCTGCTTTATCTTCTGCTTGGCTTTGAGTAAGACCTGTTCCATTTTGTTCTTCAATAGCGACTGCCACTTAATATCGTTTTCACTTTTTACTTCTTTAACTGATTTGGAAAAGGTTTCATTTTCCTCGTCTGGCTCAAAGCTTGTCCCTTCAGCCATGAAATACGTGATTTTGCAATGGGGAAGCGTACATTAGACTGCATTCCAAACAATATGGGTTGATCAGATTTAAATTTGAACGTAAAAAATGTTCTTGTCTGACAAGTACAGATATTTGGCTTTGATTGCGACATGTCTTAAACAAGACAAGATATTGGTTTGTAAACTTAATGTTTTGTTTTCACGTCCGTTATAGTAAACATTTAAAAAATGTCATAATGGACAAGTTTTAATTCATGTAGATTTATCCAACATAGTTGGCCCAAAAAGGACATGGTAAAGTGATGCTTAAAATCTTTTTGAGCTTGCGGCGGCGGAGGCGGAGGCGGCATTATTGTGGCGACGGAGGCCGCGGCGTTATTTGCAATGGCGGCGGTGTTATTTGCGGCGGTGGCGTCATTTGCAGCATTACGGTTTGAGGTTCTTATGTTTTTTATCCTCATAATGTTATGCCTACGTGTCTTTTTAAATAATGGTGTTTTTTGTATGAATTCCCACAAATTTAAAAAAAATACACCATGCTATTCCTTTAACGGCTCCTGCATAAATGAAGAATCTTTTAAGTTACATGTTCTTTTTAACTTGTTGAACATATGACTCTTTGCTGAATTTCTTAGACCATCCTCTCCATTTCAGAAAAAAAATTATTTATCCCATTACGTTTTACGTATTCTCAAAACTTTTTCAATTTTGAAAAGATCATGAAGAGTTTTGAAGACTTTCTGGGGTTCCCCTTTGCAAAAGTTTCCATGTTTAGATGCATTTTCATAATCTTGTAACTGATTCATGGGAATGCCTCCGCATCGAAATCTGTTCCTGATATTGAATTGAAATGGATACTTCAAATGAAAAATGCGAATCATATCTCCAGTTTCAAACTTATAAGGTTTAGAGTTTTATTGTAACACAACATACACACACTCTCTCTCTTTCAGTGTTGAATGAGGGCCGGCATTGTAGTTGGATACTTAATCGTGAAGTACGTCCTTGCATATATATATGTCTTCGTTTTGTCAAAATGTGTATACATTATTGTTTTTAATGTGTGAATCACGCGTTCCGCAAAGTTTGCTTTTGTTTATTTTTTGTCATGTAATGATTGGTGTTTGGTTTTTGTAAAAAGGTTTTCAACCATCTATTTTTAAATTCTGCTCCATTATATAACATTATGCGTTTACGTCTGTGTTCTGTTTGAGTGAATACACTAGTCAGTGCTTGCATAACAGAAGAATGTGTTCGGTCTCTTATAGGTTCTACCCATAAGTGTTTTGAAAACATATCCATAACAAACGGAGGATATTTTAGTCCATCATTGTACTTGGGTATATTGCTTACATCAGCTAAATCCATATTCCATAGATCGCCAATACCCTGAGTAACAATTTCATCTCGCTTAAATTTATATTTAACTGTTTGCTGAAGACTATATGCATCTTGTTACAAACAGTTCTTCACTTTATGATAGCCAACTTGGAACCGTCCGTCTTTCTTCAATATATCATTAAGTTTTTTACGTCCACTAAACGCACCATTGTGAGAGGGAGCACAGCAAATGTTTTAAGCATTCTTCCCAATCACTCATCTTTACTCTTGCTAGGCTTCAGAATAAATGATTCGACACTCATAGGTTTGCTACTGTTTATTATCCAACAGCGAAATGTACAAACATATTCTAGAATTATGCTTTGAATGTATATGCATAATCTTTAGGCAATAAAACTTCTTGCACCGTCTCTGGAGATAAAGTAGGGGGGTTCCGTTCTATTCCAAAGATTATATGAGCTGGACCGCTGACGGCCTTTCCTGGTTTATACACTAAGTTATTATTTCTACTATTCTCATAACACTTCAACAGCTCCAGTAATTGGGTGAAGTAATTTTCTTCAGCATTGTCGTACATAATTTTCTTTGTCTTGAATTCTATGCTCACCAGGTTTTCCGGGAGATGAGACAAAAGTATTCAATTCGAGTGAATTGAGTTGCTTAATAGTCTCTTTTTATGGCATCCCATTCTAAGAATTCCCCCAAGAAACTTCCATTTACCATTTTCACCAAATTGCCATTGGCCAGTATTCACAAGCCAGTAAGATTTGACAGCTACAGAGAAATGTTCACCTAATTTCAGAATGTTATAGACATATTTTATTCATGACAACATGTAGCTGCTGACTAATTCTCCCAAGTGTCGTATGACTTCCTGCGCCCATAATATTCATCACAAGCCTCATCTAAAAACAAGGTTTGACCAATTTATAAACTTTGTGTATTTTGTTTTTT
The DNA here is from genome assembly GCA_949752745.1 of Protula sp. h YS-2021. NCBI lineage: Eukaryota > Metazoa > Annelida > Polychaeta > Sabellida > Serpulidae > Protula > Protula sp. h YS-2021. Next base: position 34,515,278 of record OX457025.1, read on the forward strand.
GAGAGAAAATTTAAATGAATTTATCCAGTCTTTATGTTTTCTTCAGTCTTCTCTTTCTTTCCTTCTTTTCTCATTAAATTTAGTGCTACATAAGATTACACATACGATCTGATAAAGCATAAAATTTTTCAGGCATCGGGTGGTGACAGTATACACACTCTCTTCCCTGTTAAACACACTTTCCCAAAATAGTTTAAATTTTTTCTTGAATATTTCCGAAAATTGTTTTCGAATTACGAAAAAGTAATAGCCAGTTAAGTACCAATGACCACTAAAACATTCAGACAGTAAGGCCAATTCTCCGGCGTCAGTTAAGATTTTGCTGAAATTACATGGTTTTTCGCCAATATTTCCGCCACTTTTTTGTAAACCACAGTATAGCTAGGATGACCCCTACCTTCCATCAAAGTTTTAGGATGTTTCCCTTAAAATCTCAGGAGGAGATATATTTAAAAGAAAAAATTGATTTTGGCCAGTATTTCCCCAAATTTTTGGCAAATTGCCAATAAAAGTAATCTTCAGACATTTCGGTTAAAGACCTCGGAAATACGATTTTGTCAACATGAAAGCGTACATGCGCACATCCTTTTAACGGTTGCTTTAGCCCTCTCTTTAACAGAGAGAGTTCTGAAACTTGTCATTAGTACTATCTTTAACCGCGTCTTGTCATTATCTAGATTTGTACTAATAGGACCAAAGTGGTCGCCAACTCCAACTTTAGATAACTTTGTTCATATAGTCAAAATGGCGACAAAATATATCGTTTGCAAACTGGAACAACTAGTTAGCATTTATATTAAGAGAATGTGGAGTGGTAGCTATATTAAAAATCAGAACAAAAATTGTTTTGAACTTCGCTTGCTCAACAACGATCAAAATGCACATGAATGATTTGGACAACCTGATTTAAAAAGTCAGTCAGGTCAACATTTTGACTAGAAATACATAGGGTTTGGTCCGTTTGACCAGGTATGGTTAAAAACAGGTCTTTTGAGAGAAATTCCTCTTCAAATTCTGCGCTCGCCTTTTCATGAGGGAGGGTTTGAAGCAGCATCTAATAAGGCAAGGTCAAAGCACCACTAAAATCGCAAATAACAATAGATCCGACCAGGTCTAACAAATTTCGAGTGAAGAAAAAAAACAAGAAATCGGCAGGTCGGCCTGTTGTATAAAACTGAAGGGTAAACCAAAAAATTACCCGGAAGACGGGGAAAAGTACTGGAAATGGCCTTTTAGGGGAGAAATTATCATACAATTTTGCGCTCGAGCCTTCAAACGCTTCAAAGTAGCAACTAATAAAAGGGGTATAATAAGTATTATAATAAGTATTATGTTTTAACCTCAGAAAAAAAGAATTGTGGCGAATGCCGGGTCAAAATCCTGGTCGGACGTAAATTTTTCGAGAGAAAAAAAATTATCAGCCGGCCGGCATTATTTTAAAAATCAGGGTGAGAAACAAGATCATTTTCTCCTGGCCCAAAACCAACCATTTGTGTGTTATTTTATCTCAATGGTTTGTAAAATTATCCAGCCATATTTTGCGAAAATGCAGGCAAGAATCGGAAACCTAGCCCATTGTGGGGTCATAATTTTCAAAAATAAAAGTTCGAAGCCTTTCGGGTCCTTTTTTCTTTAACAAAATGATACTAATAAACAAATAACAGAGTACCTTTCTTTAAAATGAATTGGATGCGAAACAAAGCAACAACTTTTTTCCTTTATCTAGGTTAATAGTTTTGTCCCTAATGATTCCTTTGTTTGGCCCGTCTAATCATAAGTGGCAGAAAATAATCCATTTAACATATTGACAGTATATTATGATGAATTTTTCAAATGGGGTCTAGGACAATTCCCCCAGACAATTCCACCCCAGTCAACTCCCCCCCCCCCGACAATACCCCCGTAGGACAATTCCCCCCCGAGGACTATTCCCCCCTCCACTTAACTTTTTATTTTTATTTTACTTTGAATGCCAAAGCATGAATAAAACAACCAGGTATCTCTCATTTCTTTATTTGTAAAACACCTTAAAATCAAAAATGCACAATTCTTCTGTCTGGAACGAAAGTCTTTTCTGCCATTTAAAACTTGATGTTGTTGGCAATTCCACGCAAATAGTCAACAATCTGTCGGTTTTCGAAGTCGCGGACTATTTGACGAATGGGCTGCGCAGAGTCGGCGTACTGGCGATGTGGTGGCTCGGGCAAGTGGCCACCCATGATTTGACCGAAGATGACGGTCGTCAGGCTGTGTTGCTTTTTAGCACATCCAGGAAGCGCCATAGGTTTGGATGACACGACGTCATCGCCGCGAGCATTTTCCTGTGATAACCTTCCACGTTATTGTTCGTGCGCGGCAGGTCGGCTTCCGTGCGAGGGTGCATATTCCACAGCTCGTGCGGGAACTTGGGGGCACCACGAACATTACGGCGGATCCGGCCGATGTATGTATCTTCAAAGTAGTCTGCAACAGGTGTTGCCTCTTCGCTAAGATGATCCTGTAGCATCTCAAAGGCGTCAACGACCAGCTGCTGGGAGAGAAACGCGATCGCAGCAAGGCACTGAATTTCGAGGGCAAACTCCTGGTCTCTGTTATAGTGGTCCTGGAGCCCTTCACTCTGCACCTTTCTGAAAATGTTCTGGGAGAGATGATAAAAACACCCCTTCACTTCGACCCCAGGAAAAACCTCTCTCGGATTGCGGCTATGGCCCCAGCTTCGAAGTCGACCATCGCAGTGGTTGGAGTGATGTGTGGCCGGAGGTCTTTAAGTGCAGACAGTAGACGACCATACGTCTCCCTTGTCTTATTGGGCAGCAGCGCGTAGACACAGGGAACTATTCTCTCCGAGACCAGAACGTGGATCGTGTAGAGATGATAAAAGAGTTCTGGTACGACTTTAAATGTCCCATCGAGGAACCAATGAGAGGCGCTGTCGAGAACATACAGAGATCGCTGGGTTGCAAAAATCAGAATCCGGTTACCGTCCCCGACGCCGCTGTTAAACATCAAGAATTGTTCTCCACTGGCTAGACGTGTGTAGGCCTTGCAAGGGTTATATGAATTTGTGCGAGCAAAATTCGTCCTTTTTTCTTTTTGACACTTTTTCCGATTTTTTTGTGTCTTCTTCTTCTCTGACACTATGGGCCCTACGACCATGAAATTTGGGACTTATATGAACATGTGCATGTCACTTTTTATTTTCGTCTTTGATTTCATTTTCTTTGTTAAAACGCCATGTGAAAAGAGTGTATTTTTTGCAAATAAATGCGTAACATTTAACGACAGGACAGAATACACATTTGCTCAGTGAGCGTTGTGTGAGCTCTCACTGCGTAAATAGATAACAAGGCGTATGCCTGATCAGTCAATAAAACTTTAAGTCAACAACAACCAAACACTACTCGGCTTATAAGACGTATTCAAGCTGTGTTGTTTGCAATATATTATTCAAAAAATAACCCATTGAAGGAAGTATTTTTGCGTTTTAATTTTTGTCAAGTGTTTAACATTTCGTTAGCGGAATGAGCTTCTAGTTTAGAAATTCATTTATATATGCATGAATGGGCATTGAAATTTTGCCAGTGAAGCCCATTATAAGGTAGGCACAAGCTATAATGTAGCTGACAGTAAAAGCCAGCTATTAATCACTGCACTACCGACTAAGAGTGAGCAAATATGTGCTGTACTGTATCTTTGCCGTTAGGCTGAACAGCAAATACTTAAGCGGGGATGCTCATCTCCCACGTTTTGTGGTGATACTCACCGCACACTTGCCACCAGGTTCTTTTCACATTATAAATGCGATTTTGGGTTTCCTTAACTGGTTAATAAAATTAAACAACACGCGAAGAATGATCATCCATTTGTTACAAAGGTGTTGTGATAAAACGCCATATTAATGTTTATGACGTTTTAATAATTTATTCATCCCAGTAAACTTAAATCGGCGTTTTATCGACATCAGAAAGTTTACTGTAATATAGGATATCAAAAGCTGTGCTGCGTTTTAATGAGCATTTTTACACAATTTTGAATTGTTTTGATCTTCAGAATCGTACTTTTTGTGGCCATAGTTAAATTGTCGCTACTCGATGGAGAAACTCGTCTAGTTTAGAAACAATTTATGACTTTTACTCACAATAAATCATTTGATTAGCCACAAGAATGTTATTTCTGGGTTATTCACTGCCTAAGTTGTGGTCTGGTCGATTCGAAACCAAGTCGTTTCGAACCCAGATGCGATGATTCGTACCCAAATTGGTTGGTCGATTCGTACCCATGTGAAGTCGATTCGTACGTCCCAAAAAAACTTTTTCGATTAACACCGGCCCTCGTTTTTTTTTGTCTGCTTGCTTGCTTAATTTTACTATTTTGAACCAGCTTTCGAACTTCATAACTCCTGATCATATCGTGATTAATAATATATCTCTTAATCAGGTTAAACTGAAATATTAAGCCAAATCGCCTCCTGCATGAAGCCTAATCTCTCAATTTTATTAGCATAAGGGAGATCACCGGTAACATTACCACTGACTCCACATCATCAAAGTACTTTATTGCTCGTTTATTTGAAGCCAAAATGCGGCAAGCACCTTGGGGAATTACGAATCCACACCATCAAAGTACAATCTCCGGTATTATCTCGACGCAAAAGTGCGAGAAAGATTTAAAACAATAAACGAATCCACACCTCATAGAAACTACAACACTATATAAACACGCTACTTGAATGACTGTTAAGTCACTTGTTACAATGAAGTAAAGAAAGCGCAATATTATTGAATAAGATCAAGGGAAAATCGAGGAAACAGATATAGCAACACAAAAGTATCTACACATTACTACACTCTTCCCATATGTAAAATTATGTGACATGCTGAAGCTTTCTCTTCGATTAATGTGATAATTATTAATTTTGTAGTGTAATTCGTAAGATCTTCACCCTGCCATTCCTCAGGCCGAATACATAGAACCAGCATTTACAAAAATCCGATATCAAGTTCAAGAACATGAGAAACTAAGCCAACTGCTCGTATATGTGCACAAAACATGGATCGATTCTACAACCTGGAGCCCAATTAGCTGGTCAGTATTTGGAAGACCAATTAGAACGAATAATGTCGAGGGTTGGCACCACAGAATCAACAAGCGAGCAGGTGGTGTCAGCCTGAATATTCACTTACTGATCGACTCACTGCATCACGTTCGCCTGGCCTCTGAAGGAAAAATCAAGAAAAATCAGAAGCGCAAGTACAGTGCAGTGGCTGGAAAGATCATGGATCTGTGGGAAGAATATTGAAATGGGTCAAGATCCGCCTCCAAACTGCCTAAGGCAGTGGGACACATTTATACACTCTCATAAGCAAACATCATAAATTGAATTATTCAGTGTCAGTTATGTTAATCTGATTATGTTTAATTTAGGTTATTTTTGTAATATAGAAATTGCGAATATCAACTAAATACCGTTTTTTTGGTTAAGTTTTATTTGTGAATTTAATTGTGCACATTAAAAATGTCAGTCTTCAAAATCAAAATTAGATTAAAATGTAGCTGTAAGAAAGACAAAATATTGTGAATAAAACAAAAAGAAAGAGTCATTTTTAGTCGTTTTTTTTAACCTAAAAGTGGGGGCATGAGGTCAGGAACAGGCTTTTCAGTTGTTCTTGTTTTTGGCGTTCAGTTAGAATATGCTCTAAACAAATAAGTCAGCAATTGGGCACGAATCGACCAAGAATATGGGTACGAATCGCCTGGTCGTTTCGTACCCTGTTTTTAGGTACGAATCGACCAAACAATTTGGGTTCGAATCATCTAATTGGGTACGACACGACTTGGGTACGAAACTACTTGGGTACGAATCGTCTAGGAATCGCCTGAAGTGATGCTTGTTTCTGACAAAAATTTACCTGCTTTTATAGCCAATGCACTGGCAGAATATTGCTTCTAAGGGCGACTGTGCCGTACTTTGTTGAAAAACTCACAAGTGTCAATTTGCCAGGAAAGTTCTTAATTCCCAAATAATATATTTTGTAGTTCCTGTTTATGTCTCCCCTGCATGGCGGGACGCATATTGATTTTATGCTGTGTGGGTCTCTCCGTGGTAACCCTAAAACCCGCTTTACACGATGCGTTTTTGGTGCATGGGCTTGCTCATGGCAGCAAGCTGTATCGTGTAAGCACAAAGTTTTTATGATTTTATGACCCATCCGTCATCAGCAAGTCCACGGAAATAGAGCCCGTCCTATTCTTTTCGTGAGCACAGATATGGTAATCAGACCACATGAAAGAGATCAACCGATATGTGTCTCAACTGGATGCCAGGCCATTGAAAGTGGGGAAAAGGCGCCATTTTCAACTGGAAAATTATTTCCTTGAGCATCAGCGCGTTTTGACTTTCCACAAGAGGCTTGATTTTATCCACTAGTTCGTCAAACACCGGTTCTCCCATGCGCAAAAGTTCCGGAATAAGGCATGAGAATGCGCCAGGAGTAGATCTTTCTTTTATCCATTCACGGACCCATATTCTGCGTCTTTTGGATCTGTTCTTTCTTTTGCCGAAATTGCCAAGATAACTCTGGCTGCCGAGCATTTTTGAATTTCAACATGTTTTTTCCATCTCCAAATAATAAGTAAATCACTCCCATCTTTCCAATTTGAAGCGATCCCGATGTAAGTAGGGCAGTTTGGCCATTAAAATGTCGTTATCTGGTGATCAAGGGCTTCGGTGCTGCACTGTGTAAGCTCCCTCAATTTCGATGTACGCTTTGCTCGTGAGTTTTTAATTTGAGTATAGCATGGTTCGCAGCATGACTTTTGACAGCGTTTGGCTGATTCAATAAACTTACAGGAAATATTTCCTTCACAATTCCCCATCGATTGACTTTTGGTGACCTTAACCTCAAAGTGAAAGTCATCAGCTATCAAAATTTATGCATTTACGTACATCTCTTTCATGCTGTTAGCAAAAATGCAGAAACAAAACCTTTGTTTGTGGAATGCCGCAAAGGCAATAAGGCAAAAAAAAAATTCAGACCTTATTCAAGAAGTTAGCTTCTCAAATTTCAAGTCTGAGAACACTTCTGAAATAAGAAGCAAACTCTTTTGGTAAAAAGTGTTTCTCAATAAGTAAAGTTTGTTTTCAATAAAATAGAGTTAATATTAACCATCTGTTTTAACAGAAGTATGAATAAGATTGTAATACCTTCTTATTTCAAACGGGAGATAATTAGTTATCCAAACCCTAAATATGAACTGAAGGTGTGTTTTGATTAGACGAAAGGGAGTATATGTATGCTGATTCATGAGAGACTTTATATTGTAATTTACAGCCATTTTTATTCAAATGTAACCAGATCACTTAACATGTGTACAAGGGATTCAGCAACATGATTAATTACACCAATGTGCCAAATACTCAATTGTAAAAACATATTAATACAGAATTAATATTTGCTTCTAAATCGTGTTGCCAATTTAAAATTTTCAAGAAACATTTTATTTTGTACATGACACGCACAAGAAGTAAAATGGGATGCAAAATGAGACGTTTTTATTTCTTGCAAAAGGTCTCTATTATGTCGTGCTACGCAGCCTATGGATGCAAAAAGTTTCGCCGTCAAGCTCTTGAGTGCTTTTCTCGCTTTAAAGTAGAAATAATTGGTCTAGTTTTTGGTTCGCATTTGATTACTCATAGCTGCGATATTGCAATAAACCTGCTTAATTGTACCCTTTTAAAGTAAATATTCAAATACTCTTGGAGTTCGAAATTTAAAAAATTTCACTTTTTGACGGAAGAGAAATGCCGTGTGAATTCGTCCGTTAAACACAGTATAAAATTAATTTAAAAAGAAACATTAAAATCATATTATGAGAAGAAGTACAGCAACAAGTGTTATTGAATGGTCACGAGTACTGTATGGAATATGCTGTGGCCGAGTGCGGCGATTTTGTGACGATATATTATTTCGAAAACCTCGATGGGTGCATACTTTGAATTTGTGACCTTGACCTTTAAAATGTTGCCCGGGCCAGTGTTTAATAACTACTGACAGTAGTATTGCCACATTCTGTACAGTATCTTACTATGACGTGTGCATCGTCAAGGCTGGGATGGATTTGACCTTAGAAGTGTGGCCGTGACCTTTAAAATTTTGTCCAGGTCACCACTCGGTAATTCTTAATGTTAGCAGCACCAAATTTAGCACAGTAAATCACTATGACCCAGGCATGTCCATTGTCAAGGTTTTTGGGTGGATTTGACCTTTCACCTCAGCAATGTAACCTTGGCCTTTGAAATTTTGTCCAGGCCACTATTCAGTAACCATTAATGGTAGCATCACCAAATTTTGTAAGTTACTCACCATGACCCAGAAATGTGCATCGTCGAGGCTTTGAGAGGATTAGACCTTTGACTTTAAACAATGTTACATGAGAGGTACCTCAGTAACCTTGACCTTCTCGATCACGGCCAAGGTCAAAAACCGGAAGCTGATTATTATCTCGAAAACGGTTAGAATGTGCTGCTGACAGCGTTGATTTTCTATAAACTTTTACTACGTTCTTTAATGATTTGCAAATGGCTAGGTTTATTTAATATCTAATTTTAGATCTAATTTTAAATCATAAAAGGAATGTTAAATATGTATGAAAATTTTCATTCCCCATGCAAACCTAAACCGGAACAGAATCAAGAATGAAAATGCGAATTTAAAAACTGAAATAAGATTAGAAATTTTTTAGCTCAGTCAATAAGTATTTCTTTAGTATCTCAAGTGTTTGTTTCGCAACTCGGTTGCGAAATCGGTCTAGTTACAACATAATCTTCACGCAGCGGGGGCGTTGATTTGTTCACAAAAAAAAAGCAAAGCAGTCTGTTAAATTAAAAAATGTACTATATGCTGCAGCTACGCTTATGTAGGTGTGCGCTGGTGTTCTAATGCCCGTTTCTTTCCCAGACCAGAAATTCAACACACAGATATATGGTGTGAATCATGCTCGCCATTCATAAGCAATGCCCGCATGACGTTTACGGTTGTTTACCAGGACACCACATATCACACACATCAAGCCGCTCTAAGAACAGTGAAAAAGTGGCCATCAAAAGAAGACGAGTCAGACTGTTTTCGGCCTATTTCATCAATCACAATTCAACTGCACCATTAAAATTTTCTTTGAGAATTCATTTTGCACTATACCAAGGGGAGGCACTGTATGAGGCGATGTCGGAATGATCTCGATTAATTCTCTGCTGAAGAGCTCTGTTGCTTTTAGCAATTAAAAAAGGACCAAACTGTTGACCAAAACCAATTTTTTATTGAAATCCTATCCCTTATATGTCATAATCTTGACTTCAGTATTTGTGAGCCGGGGCATTGTCTCTGGACACTTTTGCTGTTTATCAATAACTGGTTCCATGGTAGAACCTCTGCATAGGTAGGACTGCATAATTAACAAGGATCGGCAGACACAAACCTAACATGAGATTATTATGTAGCACCATATGGGATTAATAACCAAGGGTTAAAGGCTATTTTTTTCTTTGCTTGGGTTTCCGTCTTGTACACTGTTATTGCTCTGAAAACAGAAACTTATCTATCGTATGTGTGGTACTTTTAATTCATAGATTACCCATTGCCCCCCCCCCCCCCACCCCGTTAAGACAGCACGTGGTCATAGGTCTCAGCGTCCCTCATCTATCTCCCACATCCGCCATTACAATCGGTGAAAAACAAAGTTTAGCGCTTGATTGCAATAACATCACAAACTAACCATTATGTTGTTTATGCGTTATCTACGAGAACACTGTGCAAGATTTGAATTCAATAAATCCAGCATTAGGTCGATTGCTTGGTGATGCGTAGTAAACATGCAGGCGCGTCGTGTAAATGTCCCTAATTCCGACTTGGTATTGAAAATACCAAATGGGGATGGATTGCTTCGAATTCTTCACCTGTTTTTTTTTTTCCTCGCTTTTTTAATTTTTTCCTTCTTCCGCCGAATCGGTTTCCAGACATCTCCTCCAAGAACGCTGAAGCTAGACCAACAAAATTTGGCACATGTATGGAGGGTCATCTGAAGTGGTGCACCTGATTAAACTTTTTTACCTTACTGGTCAAGGTCAAATCGCGAAAAAGGTCAACCGGTTTCCAGACATCTGTAGCAAGGCCGTTGAAGCGTTTAAAGCCATACTTGGCACATATATAAAGGACGATGTGATCTGAGGCACCCGTTAGAAATTTTTGACCTTGACCTTGATGGTCAAGGTCAAATCGCGAAAAACATTATTTAAGAAAAACGGAAAGAGATAGAGCAATTTTGACCTCATTTTCGATCTCCAACCCCTATACGACGATACGTAAGGTATAACTTCCGGTATCCTTGACCTCCAGGTCACTTTCGAGCCCCAAACCGGGAGTTGGCCTTTATCTCGAAAACGGTAAGAGATAGAGCAATTATGACCTCATTTTCGACCTCCACCCCTATACGACGATACGTAAGGCATAAATTCCGGTGTCCTTGACCTCCAGGTCACTTTCGAGCCCCAAACCGGAAGTTGGCCTTTGTCTCGAAAACGGTAAGAGATAGAGCAATTATGACCTCATTTTCGACCTCAACCCCTATACGACGATACGTAAGGTATAACTTCCAGTGTCCTTGACCTCCAGGTCACTTTCGAGCCCCAAACCGGAAGTTGGCCTTTATCTCGAAAACGTTAAGAGATAGAGCAATCGGTTTCCAGACATCTCCTCCAAGACCGCTGAAGCTAGACCAACCAAACTTGGCACATGTATGGAGGGTCATCTGAAGTGGTGCACCTGATAAAAATTTGTCTCCTTGACCTTACCGGTATAGTTGGTAGTATTTAGGAGGATATTCTGCATTCAGAGATGTGAAAATTGTTAACAAATAGCAATGTCTTCTACCTTACGTTTTCAGTTATCATTCCAAGTGGGGTCTAATTCGCTGTGCGAATTTCGGTCTAGTTTTGGTCTTGTTTCCCTGTATGCTCTTGCTTCAACGCTTCAATGACAAACCGTTGGTGCGATCTTAGGAGTTTAATTACAGCCTTGTGTCCTAAACCACTTTACGACCAATTTGGATACGTTTTTGTGTACGAGAATGTGCTATAAACCCTACTTGGGCTCCTTGGATATAATGTAAACCTGTTAGGCCTTTAATAGCTTTTCCATGTTTCTATTGCCGTATGTTGTGTTCAGAGCAGAAACCGTGAACTAGCAACTAGACCGAATCGCGAAACAAGGACACACCAAAGCAGCACCTTAATGAAACGCCCACGCTGTTTTCGGCGTGTACACTGTTTTCATTAGTTTTCGACGAATGTCGATTTTGTTATGCATTTCCGTCTGGAAACTTTTAAACAGATAAGTAATTGTTCCCAATATTTAATGCTTTTAGCGTTTTATCGTTGGGGATGGTAAGTAGCCTAATGGGACTAAATGGTGGACATATGGTTGCAAAAACAGTTAATATTGCATCCAATATGGGGATGTTTTTAGGTTTGAACGTACATTAATCATAAATAAATTCTAAACCTTTTTAGAACTGAACCGTCCCTTGGGAATAAATTCAAATTATTGTGAACTTGCGGTTACAATTCTTTTTGAATAGTTAAATAATAATCAGATAAAATTTGCAAGCACTCCGATCGAAAATGTTCAGAAAGTTTTTTCAAGATACTGCACTTTTTGTGCACTATATCCCGCCAAAATATATAATTTAGCCAATTGGTATTAATATTTTGTTCTCAGGTCATAAAAAGTTCTGTGTCAATTAATAACTAGAATGGCCACTGCTCACAAAAACATCAGTGGACAGGGATATATCGTATACTTTCACTTGAGACCTATTTAATTTCCGTTTTTATGTGCACAATCCGCGGTTTTGCAATACTCAGTTCCCAGTTTTTCTTTTACAGAAATAAAGGAATAATTTTCCTTTTCTGCAGATACAATCAAACTTCATAATGCAGAATTCACAGAAAACACAAATTTATTTACAGCGATGAACGTTAAAAAAAAAAAAAACAATCAAACAAAAAACAGTATGTATCACAATCCTATTTTCGGTCATGGGATACCTCAATGCAATACAAATGGAAATGACCCCCCAGCCGAGGAATTCATTACGTTATGCCACTCACTGAATGGTTCACTGAATGACAGAAAACACGGCAAAAAAACAGTGTAAGAGTCATACAGGATTAACCAGTGGCGTGGCCTACTCTGTCACTGTTCCTCAAGAATGGAGGCAAGCTTAATAATATTTTCGAAAAACACTGCAATCCCCAGCGTAGTTATGACAACACAAATTTACGTCGTTAACTGAAGAGTCTACAGCTTATATCACGCAAGATTCTGATGTGACGACGTCATTCTCCCTTAATATCGCCACATGCGTCGAAAGCTCACAGAGGCGTCCGACTGACCCAAAGAATGTGCACACAAAGTTGAAAGTCGATATGACTTTCCGTTTTCGAGAAACTTTGCACACAAGATTTTGTTCAAAACATATCCACATTTTGCTCAATTCGTATCACGTATTCGTTCCTTATACTCGCGACAAAATTTGACAGAATCTTACGGACCTACCAAGCAACATTCACATCAAGTTTCAACTTTCTCCGATGTTCAGTGGCCGAGAAATTCGGCACACAAGATTTCTATGTAATAACGTCATACGCCCTTTCTTAATTTCGCCACATGCCTCAAAACACGACACAACCGTCCGTTTCATTTAAGGAATAATCAAACAAAGTTTGAAGTCGATACGACTTTCCGTTTTCGAGATATTTTGCACACAAGATCTTATTCAATATATATACATATTTTACGTGATGACGTCGTATGATGTTCGTTCTACTCGCGATAAAATTTGACAGACACCTTGGGACATACCAAGCAACAATCCCACCAAATTTTGAACTTTCTTCGATGTTCAGCCACTGAGAAATTTTGCACACAAAGACATTTTGACAATGTTTTGTTCACAACAAACTGACACACACACCCAGACACATACACAGAACGTATAAACACTGTGGTCCTCTTGGTCGGGGAGACGTAATCACATAAATTGGACGCGTTGTAAAATATTTACAATTAACATGCTTCGTATCTGTTCGCCTGTAATGTTTTCTCGACTTTCCCCACCCAAGTTCTCACGGTACCACCCCTTCACTGTAAGACCAGTAAGACAACTGCATATCTCTTTTCTTGACATTTATTTGAGAAAACACACGAACAAAAAAAAAAAAAAGAAAAAAAAAAACATCGCGTTTGACTTGCTATGTATCCAATATGCGGTGCTAATCTACATGTAAATAATTAATGAATAAAATCACAGACAGACCGCTGGCACTTCATTATTTTGATTTCACTGATGAAAAACAACAACAACTCAGATTCTTATGGTTCTTTAGCTCACAATGATTTCACCACATCAAAACTTCACTTATCCACTTATTTTTTGTTTTACAATTTCCTAGCAATTTGCCCACATACCAAACTCGGTTAAAATTTTAAGTAACCTAGAATATCTTTATAAGATCGAAGTACAATGCATCGCAAATAACTCGCTGACGTCATCACCTCAGGTCAGACCAATAATCAGACCTTTTTATGCAGAGGTGGAAAGAGACAAACTGACATGAGGACTACACACAAAATCGAAATCTATTCTTGAATATGCTGCAAATTTCCCGGTAGGAATATGGTTCACTTCTTTCTGCAGTTTTCTTGATAAAAAAGGGTTCTCTTTCCCCATCGAGGTTTTAGCAATATCGCTTTCCGGTTAATTGATGCTTGGATATACTGAATTCTTAAGAGTAGCAACGTGACATGACAATGAAAATTCGTCATAATAATAATAAATAAATAAATAAATAAAATACATAATAGCAAGGCCTCAAGACGTACATGTCAATGTTGCTGATTATTTTTAATTCGGTCATGTGTACAAGGGACTGGAGGGCAGTTAGCGGTTGCTCGAAACAAAATCCTTAAGTTTAGCCAATGTCATTTTCAGTGCCATTGTATTATTTTTTACTGCACTTTTCCTATTCACATTACATCTTTGCGGGTCAGAATTCATCCCGCAGCAAACATTCTGCTCACTAACACACCTCGCTCCAGAGATGTCAGAAACTCTAGAACTGATAGTGTTAGATTTGTAAGACCTAAACACAATGATGCACTGAACTAATTGGGCGTATTTCAACCAGAAGTAATAAAAAAAGGTCTCTGGACAAAGGTCTGTTTTTATCCACCACCACGTGAACTGAATGACTTTTACTCTATGATTTAATTTTCCCGCCACAAATACCACACAATCAAAGCTATGGTTTCGTTACGTTGCAACCTGGAATGATTTTTGTTTCTTAATATAGAATGTTTCCTTGACACATAAATGCGCACTAATTTGCAGAACGTCCCTTCAAAAACTGCTGGCAGCAGCAGCAGCAGCAGAAGATAAGTAAACAGTGGAATGTCGACAGCTGGAGTGTCCTCTCTTCGGCCGCGCCCTGACCTTTGTAGTGACCGTGAACTACGCAAGAACTGAATCAATATCCGGTTCCTTCCTCTTCCTGAAATCACGGCACAGCAGAAGACATTACAGTTCAATTTCTAAATGGCAAAATTCTTTTTTAAAGAAATGCAGCTAAAAATCTGTATTGATGTGTGACCCATACTTACTTCCCATTCACTCACACACGAGGGTTAAGAAATAGCGAAGACGTGTTTTGGACAGTGACCTGTTTTTTTGGTTTCAATGACTTGACGAGGGTTTGTTTACTTGTTAGCTCTGGTAGCGCTGATTTTTCTCATGCCCGCCGTCTTGGCAGGTGATTACCATTCATGTGTTGCCTGCACCGAGCGTTGAGTTCAAAAATCAAAACAATGTCATAACAGGACAGTAACATCCTCGGTGATGGACAGTAATGAACGCAAATACCCCGCGGTTAAACGGGGCAGATAAATACATAGAGCCGTATAGGGACGTGATCGATGCTCTCTGGGGATACGTATTTTGGTACACCTCTAATCTAACCCTGGGATCAGCGTCGCAAAGCTGAAAATTTACAGAATCTCCTGGGAGTCTGGCTTGTTAAGATACAAATCCTACAGTCTGGGTCTGTTCGTAAGAAACAAACCGTTCAGCCTTTGCGTTCCCCTTTTTGGTATTTAGCTAAAAACAAACATCATCCATCTTCACTTCAGATTGTCTTTGAAAATATCAACTGTGATTAACTTTTGCGACGATGGTGTGGGAACAAACAGTCTGCCGCAGAGACCGCTGCATCACTTTATCCTGGGCTGATCTTAATGAAAATACAGCGAAGACTGTCGAGGGACTTTGCGCCCAGCTGGGGTTTTACAGGGTTCTGGCAAAGGTGTAGCTACAGACAAGTGTGATCCTATTTGTGATGCGTCGGAACCAAAACTAATTATGAAAAAAAAGAACAAAAAGAAAAAAAAAACAAATGCACATGTTCCTTTTTTTTTAAATTGCAATGAATCTCTCAGCACGAAGAAAAAAGAACACTGAAAACTTCCATACACGAGCACTGCGTCGTATGGGGAGAAACAGCTGTTTATTGCAACTCACTGCAATCTTATCACTGCCATTTTAACACTGTAGCACAAGCCACCTCGTCATGGACGATTGACGCCAAGGAACCAGCCACGGATAACACGATGTAAAGGATACCGTTTTGGAACAGGATTCAAATAATTCACAGAGGTTGAATCAGTTTCCGGTATCCGAAACCCTATCACTTGGGTACTTATCTGATTTTTTTTTTTACATTGCATAATACTTGATATAGGCTATAGTTGATTGCAATCATAAACAACATCATGCTCTGACCAGAATGTGTGTAGGGATAGAACAATTTTCAAAAGAAAGAACATTGCACCAGGACCACTTCTAAATCTCAGCATTAATTGACTAAATTTAATTTTTCCAAGTATTTATCAGCTTAAAAAAGAAGTCAAAGGAGATACCAGAAGAAATCAATAATATTCATGAGAAAGTCACTTTGTGATAAACAGAGACGTCACAAATACAACAGCAAAAGTGCTCAGTGTTTTCTCATTCATACTAAACTGTGCTTTGCATGCATCAGTTTTTATTTTACTTGCCCTTCAACAGAGTACACGTGCAATAAAGGCAGTGACAGTGGTTTATGCCTACCCTTTTCGCTTTCGGAGGACTCTGAAATGGCAAAGCGGGTTACACTGATGTCCAATTTTGATTTGTTTCTAGTTAAAAATATCAGTATATTTCATCGCACACGCTCGATCCATTTAATGAATATTCATGAGTCTTTATGCACACATCTGAGTGTCAAGCACTTACTGATAGTCAGGTCTCTCTCTATAAATTAATTCTTTGACAATAAACACCTGTGAATGCGCCTTTAAATCACCATAAAGATGTGACGTACTTTTTGGAGGACTTGGGCCTGTTGGCGGTCTTGGGCCGTGCCGACTTGGCCTTGGCGGTCTTGGGCCTGAGGGCCTCCTCCGCGCCCTCTGCCGTATACGCCAGGTATACGTGTGACAGGTCCGCGTCCTCCCGCTAATATCAACAAAATGTCCAAGTATAAAACATACTAAACAAAATAAATAAAAAAAAAAACAAATAAAAAAATAAAAAAAACAAAAACAAATATCCGACATTTTTACGTCTTCTTTACTTTTGCTCCTTTTTGGTTACTTCTCGTTTTATCCGTTCTATAAATGAATTTCTAATGAAAAAATTCAGCTATATATGATACAGTAACTCTGTCACATCGGTGACGTTTATAGCTCACTCACTGAAATTGCAAAGTCACAAAAAATTTTAGTGACTTTATACAATGCATTGCATAAAACAAAAATGGCAATTCTCCATTAAACCAAAGGATAAAAACCAATGAGCTGTTGCTCAATACAGGCAAATCATGGAAACTTACCTCTGTCCTATTCAAACTCATTTCAGTGAATCTGTCAAATTTTCGAGGCTCAACATCACTGACTATGCAAAGTCAGTAAAACTTTTTGTCACTGAAGCTTTCTGTGACTTTACAACGTCACTGAGTGCACCAGAGACTTTGCGAAGTCACTGAAATTTTCAGTGAATTTGTTCGCTGATTTGACAGATTCACTGTAACATATTATATATACAGTCTTATGCAACAATTGCAGCGTTCACTTTCGCCTCGATTATTACTTTCATAATGACCAGTTACATATTCTTGCAAAAAATGCTCCAGGAAAGAAATACAGCCTTGAAATATGGCGACAAAGCGTCTTTGTCTCTAGTACGAAGAAGGCAGTTCACAGCGCTGCCACATATTGACTATAGCTAATAACCGTTATACATCACGGTTATGATTATGACAAGAATGAATTTCAGCCAATCACATGACTGGACAAGCTTCAGCCCAGGCCCTGTGTAGTGTCAGTCAGTCACTCCAGTGGCACTGATCGATGTGCACACGTGTTGGCAGTTTGTTACCTTCTTGTCCTTGTCGGGCAGCGGCGTTTGCTTCCTCATGTTGTTGCCCGTGTAGGCGACACAGCGGAGGTGCCACTCGCCGATCTCCTCGTTCCAATGCACGTACCGCTCAATCATCTCCTACAACACACATGCATTGGCCAATCAGCTCTCGACCAATCCGCGCCGTCCACCAGTCACAACATTTGAACTTTCAGTTCCAAGTAAAACCACAACAGGCCAGACACATTTTACCGCATATTTTTATGTGCCAAGTACCTATCCAGTTATATGCTGGTTAACCCAATTATCTGAACTGCAATCGAGACTCTTCTGCTTGAGCAAGATGCTGACCAGTGCATTACAAAATATTACCAGGTATTACTCCAGGTCTTCGCATAAAAGAGATTGATACGAGCAAAGTTTGAGCAAGCCTACAACCCCCCACCCTGTGGGCAATCCCACCGGCATCTCTGTTCACTGCACATTGCGGGTAAGGCGACCAGCTGCCGTACCTGATATTCTGCAGGTATAAAGTTATCAATGATCATCATTTGGAGCCGCAGATCTCGGCTCAGTTGGCGTACGTTCTCCAGCAGGCCCTCCATCTCACGCTGATGCTCCTGCTGTAGGTCCGCTATCTGCAACATCCACCACCCTAATCAAAATCGCGAGATCACATAAAACAACATAGAATGATGTAAAATCATATAAAAAGACTGCCATATCTTGTATAGTCACAATGAGAGATTCAAGCGACACGCGTGAAACTCACCTCCGACTTTGCTTGGCCTAGCTACGAATTGCACGTAAAACTCACCTCCAACTTTGCCTGGCCTAGCCACGAATTCCACGTAAAATTCATCTCCAACTTTGCTTGGCCTAGCCGCGAATTACGCATGAAACCCACCTGCCACTTTGCTTGGCCTAGCCGCGAATTACGCGTGAAACTCACCTCCAACTTTGCTTGGCCTAGCCGCGAATTACGCATGAAACCCACCTGCCACTTTGCTTGGCCTAGCCGCGAATTACGCGTGAAACTCACCTCCAACTTTGCTTGGCCTAGCCGCGAATTACGCATGAAACCCACCTGCCACTTTGCTTGGCCTAGCCGCGAATTACGCGTGAAACTCACCTCCAACTTTGCTTGGCCTAGCCGCGAATTACGCATGAAACCCACCTGCCACTTTGCTTGGCCTAGCCGCGAATTACGCGTGAAACTCACCTCCAACTTTGCTTGGCCTAGCCGCGAACTGCCCCTGAAACTCACCTCCGACTTTGCTTGGCCTAGCATCTGCCAAACTTTCTTCAGCTTCTTGGTTTTGCCGTTAACTTCTTCTTGTAAGCTTGAGTATTTCTCCTCAATATCTAGCTTTTCTTGCTGGAAACAAGACCTTAACGTCACAGTGATATTTTTACTGATATTTGTCAACTGAAATAACTTTACGGCTGTGCAGTAAGTATATGCACACGACAGGCAATTTTTCCCCGCAGAATTTTGTATCGTTCCAACTCCGATTACATATCACTTATTTCTCCGTAATGTAGTCAAGCCTACCGCACAACAGAACTCCACTGAATACTTTCATAGAACAGACAAGTTTAAATTTCATATAACAGAAAAATATTTCCCCATCAAAGCGAGACATCACTTCGGTGAGTGTTTCTTACACACCTCTTTCTCCTCTACTTCTTTCTGCAGCTTGTCATATTTGGCCTTACGTTCCTCGAGTTCCTTGGCGCTCTGTTCCAGCAGACGTTCCTGTTCCTCCGCCTTCTCCAGCAGATTCTCACCGCCCACGATAATCTTCTTCTCTATGGCGGCCAGCTTATTCTGCAGCTGCTTTTGTTCCTCCCTACAACCGTTTCGCATATTTTTAGTAGTAAAAAAATTTAGTCCTCACAAAAAATTCATTTGAATGACACATTCTACTTTTGTTTTTAATAAAAAATTTCTTCAAATTTTTTTACAACATAATACACAAAAATAGATGTTAATAGAAAACTTGTTTCAGCACTACTGACACAATATACAACTTCAAAAGCCTGTTGATTTCCTGCTACAATCAATCTTTTCCCAGGCCTTAGCTCCACGACCCCCCCCCCACACCCCCCCCACCCCGCACTGGATCACGGCACGTACTGCGCCTTCTGCAGATCGCTCTCCTTCTGCTCCAGGTCCTCCTCCACCTTGCGCTTCTCATCCTCCTCCATGTCCTTCTGACTCTCCAGCTTCTTCTTGTCTGCCGCTATGGCCGCCTCGATCTCCTGCATCTTCTCCTTGCTCAACCCTGACCCGCCACAATTTACATACATCACAGACTCATTATACCGGTAAGATGAACAGCCGTGTCGACGATATACGATGTGTTAAATGATCATGGTGACGCAGGTTTAACCTGATTACATGACGTGGTTATACAGTGATTTATTCGTGTGGTCCGGCACTTGTACTGTTTCACTCAAAACTTGATTTAACTAAATTTTAAAATCTGGAAAATGTAGTACATTTACTGGATACCATTTTCGAAAAATTCAAAAACCATAACGCAGACACTCTTCTGTTATAGCGCACGCTTGAGCCTACCTTTGCCGCCCCTGCGTTTCTTTTTTCTGATCTTCGTACCGGTGCCCGTGCCGTCACTCTCCTCCTCGCTCGATCCTTCCTCTCCCGAGCCACTGATACCTTAAAATATACATAGATTCCGTACAACATTTTTACGTGTGCTTCATTTTACGGACCCTTGGAAATCGAATGAATGCCCCTCACGTTCCCTACCCACCCCGCCCCAGTCCAGTGGTTTTTTTTTTTTCATTCTCCATTCTATTGCCAATGAAAAAAAAAAGAATAATAATTAAGCTTTAAAGTCTTTACCGCGCTGCAGAAGTTCACCGATATGTGGATTTAGAGTTTGACACAATGAGCGCTCACCTCCGTCCTGCAGCTGTTTCCTCAGTTCCTCTAGCTCCTTCTGGAACTGTCGGAGAAGCGCATCCTTGGGATCCTCGTTAATCTTGGCCTTGTTCTTGATGTTCTTGGCTCTGTTGGCATATCGCAGCGTGCTGATGGACTCGTCAAAGTTATAATCTGCTGGGCCGACATTAGCAACCTACATCAGCAAAGACATTCATCGATTATTTGGTCAGTAGCACACACAAAATTGCGACATGACTTGAAATGCTGTGGTCTGACTGGCCAATTATTAAGTCAATAATTTTTCAATATTTACCGGAACGCAAACTTAAATTGATATTGCAGTCTTTCATCAAAACGCCAGTTAAGTCATACAAGCAAAGTATATACCTAAAAGTCAACATTTCTTGTCAATAACACTTTATGTTGACTCGAAATAAGTAGATTTTTTTCCATTTTCTTTTGTGCCTTAAATTCATATTATTCTTAATGCAATAAATTATATTTTCTTCTTCTTTTTTTAACAAATTAATACAACTGATGTGAAAACTATTTTCAAACCTAAATAAGAATGAAATCGGACCCTTTCGGGAGCCACTTACCATGATGGTTTTTGAGTTGCCTCCCAGTGAATCTTGCAGCAGCCTGGTGAGTTTCGAGTTCCTGTAAGGTATATGCGTGGACTTGCCGTCGACGAGGGCTGAGATTACATTTCCTAGTGTTGATAAAGACAAGTTAATTTTCGTGGCTTCCTTCAACCTCTGGCCTGTCGCTCCTGTTTTGGACTGTCTCTCTGAACCCTGCAATGTAAAGTGCATATTTCAGGCCCAAATAAACCTCAAAATAACAGTCCATGCATGTAACAGTTTATTTCATTTTTTGTAAACATATGCTGACCGGTAAAAGGTCTAAAATCGAGTTCTGCATTAAAGCACGTCTAGCAGTTAAATGCTTCCCGCCAGATCCACCAGATGGAGTTTGCCAACGCGGACATGATGCTTGTTGTCGGGCCCCTTTTCACTGCACTCTATTGTGACCGTGAATATGGCGTGTGACCTTGAGCTGTGCTCGTTCATGTTGGTAGCTCCCACCATTCCTTAAAGATAAGGAACAAAGTGCCAAGATAAGACAAAAGCCAAGACTTATTAAACACAGCCATATCAAGCTGTTGCCATATATATACCGCGCGAGAGGGACACCAGTTTGAAAAAATACAGGTTATTTAGAAATACCACAAAAACAGCTTTGACCCCATGTGTCACGTCACGCTTAGTATGCAATCTAAAGGCAAAAAAAAAAAAAAAAAAAAAAAGCCAGCAACGAACTGTTTTTATTTCCCAGCGTCATGATGCGGTCCATGTCGTCCGCGTTGTTGACTACGAAGGCGGAGAGGTCCTTGACGTACACGCCCACGTCGGGCCGTTCCTTCACCTCGAGGCGCTGCTCTTGGTCCTTGCCCAGCAGGTCCCGCACGTCCTCGTTGTAGATTTCCAGATACGAGACACGTACTAGAAATCTGCAAATGTTAAAATTGAGCACTTGGTTATTTCTTAGTCGAATTTTAATTGCTAAATAAACGCTGCTGAGCACATAAGTTAGCTTTATTTTCTATCCCATAATCACACTACATTCACCTGGTATCTCCCTCTGCTTTCGCTATATGACCAAAGATATGTGCGAAACTGTTTGGAATGATTCCCCGTAGCTCGGGCACAGTTCTCACACCCTCCATTGTGAATGTCTTGCCCGTACCCGTCTGACCGTAAGCAAATATTGTTCCTAAAACACAAAATTTGGCATAGCTTTTGTTTCTTACTGTATCAAGTGTTAACTGATCATTTCCCCTATCTCACTAATGAGAACTAGATAACGAGGACCAAATTCAACAAACACACAAGCAAGTACAATTGGATAATTCCATACCCTGCATGCCACAAAATTTTAAACTGCACATAAAAATTAGGACTTTTGACAGAGATAGAAACTGAAACAAACCGACCAAGCCTAAAAAAAAAAAAGCGCAACAAACAAACCATTGTATCCCTCTAGCACGCACTCCACGATGGGTCTAGCCGCCTCGTTGTAGACATCCACCTGCTTGCACTCCGGTGCAAACACCGTGTCGAAAGTGAAAGATTTCGGCTGATCGCCTCTAGTTTTAGGAGTCGCCGTGATCTGACCCGTTCTTTCGTCCACCTACAAAATAACTTACGACTGAAACGCAAGCAAATTTCCAATCGTGAAATTTTATTTTTCGTCACCGATTTCAATAACTGATAAATTAATCAATCAGTCGAAATCCTGTTGAAGACTTATCGGCTTCTCTCTACGATTTACGTGTTTTTTCCCCACAGATCACACCAGAATCTCCTATTATACTTATTCCGTTGGAGCTGGATTCTCTTTTAAGCCAGGCTGCTCACACTGAGATAGCGCCGTACCTTTATTGCCATACTACAACCCGCATCCTTCTCTTTCTGGTTCATGGGACGGCATCTTACTGCCACCCTCACGTTGTCCGACTCCTTCGGATCTTTTTTCTCCTGGAAATAATGTGTATAATGTATGTTTTACCAGTCAATACTACCATTGTTTAGGCAAACGTATTTCGAGGATTAAGGTGAGGATATCAATATGTGAGCTAGACTGACCATACAAGACAATCTTTTGTTTACAGTACCATTCCAATCTTTTTGTCTATACCTAAACAACAACCAACAAAGAAAGGGCAGGTCGGGTGCTGTATATTCCCAAACAAAATCCTTACGCAACAAAATTCATAATAAAAATGTTGTATTGGTTCCTTTCTGACGTAAACAGGAGACACGACAGGCAACCGTTTGTCTTTGACCGGAATCTGATATTAAAACACGCCAAGATAAACATAGACGAGAAAGGAGATGGCACTTATCTTAAATTTCACTAAGAATATATAAACGCAGATCATAAGTCATTCCGGAAATTGGGCAAGAAATTTTTTTGTTAATGCCCATACCAGGGTTCGCGCTGGGTCCTCAGGAAAGTGAGTCAAAAAAGGAAAGTGTGACTCAGTTTGGTCTAGAAAGACTCGGTGAGTTCCGAAAAAGTGAGTCATTTCGTAAAAAATACCTAAAAAGTGGACCCTGACCCATAGCAATTCTAATTCTGCCCATTTCACTCCTCAACTCGCCTACAATCCGTATATAAGGTCTACACAGCACGTTTGTATATGTGATCACCTTTTAAATTTGAAGGTGCGCATATTTTGATGTTTCTTCCTTATCATTTCTTCATAATCTATCCCAAAATATTTGCAATCCAAACGACACTTCCACTGGAAAGGTCCGAAGGTACGAACTGGCTTAAAGAAGCACAAGAAAAAAACTTGACTTCTAAAAGATTAGTAAATCTGAGACCGACTTGTCCTTCGAAAGTTATGTTGTTAACGAGTTTAGTGTCCACAATACATAATGACGTCATATGAATTCACACCTTCGCTATATGTACCAAATATAATGTGAACCGTCGGGCCTACCCATGACATATTCCTACCAAGTTTGAAGCTGATCAGATGTTTCGTGTTGAAGTTGACGATGACGCATTTTTCACGGATGACGGCATATGACGTCACGCGTTTTCCAATATGCCTCAAATAAAACAGCAACCAGTGAATCCACCCAAGGTATAATCCCACCAAGTTTGAACCCGATCCGACTTATCGTTCCAGAGTTATCCTGTAGGGTCCAACTCAAGTAACTACCTTTACCAACTTTTGGCTCGGGCGACCAACTTTTTCGAGTTGGTCGCCCGAGTGGCGAATAACTTTTTCCTGAGCATTTTCAGGTAAATTTTGCAAAAATTGCACCTTGCGACTAACTTTTGTGCCGGGCGACTAGAAAATTTTACGAAGTCTCAGCCCTGCGGATTACATTATGAACCGTCGGAGCCATCCAAGGCACCATCCTAACAAGTTTGAAGCTAATCCAAAATTCCGTTCAGCACATTTTGACGACCTCTGACGTCACGCGTTGTCCAATACATGTTTTATACAATCCCAATCCAAGGCATAATCCCATAAGGTTTGAAGCTGATCTGACGTTTTGATCGACAGTAATCGTTTTAACAAAATTAAGTGTCTATAACAGACGCATACACTGTGTAAGCATACTTATACACACACAGGAAGTACAAAAACGAGACAACATAATCATTTTCAGATGCAGAATTGGGCATATATTCTGTACACCCGTAAAATTTAACTTGTAATTTCTTTCACGTTTTTTAAAATATCAATTCAAAAGTTTTCGGTGTATAATTAGAAAATTTATTTTCACTTTTTCATGCAATAAACCATACTCCCCGTATGTAGACAAATGTCAATTATTGCTAGAGAGTCGTGGTTATTTCCATATTCATCTTTTTTCAAAAAAGTGTGACGCAGAAGTTACATATCATTGCCGTAATACTTTGGCGACCTTGAGCAAATACTAATCAAGACTTGTGGTTCGCTTAATCTCGCACAAAATCGCCACAGTGGTGCCTTGAAGCAAGCGAAGCTAACTTGTATAATAGTTACATAGCGAGGAATTGAACCGCTTCTCTGCGGTAGCGATCAGCATGCCCTAAAATGTCTAATACCACAAATTACAGCAAAACATGCCAAGACTGCAAATTGCTGACAAATAGCATATTAACTTCTGACTAAACTTAATCAGCCAGATGCACATTTGCTCACCCTTTCGACTCAAATATTTCTCAAATAAAAATTGTTTCAGTCACTGAATGTGTTCTCTTCAATTTCACCAATTCTTTCTCATGTCCCTCGTAACTGGTACAATTAAGAAGTAACTGAGAGAAATTTATGGGTTTTGAATGATTTTTGGGAAATATGCCTTGAATTGCTGGGAAAAAACATACCACTGATAGAAAAGGTCGAGTTAAAAATTGCTAATACAAATCACAACCAATTCCTGGCGTAAACAATACACACACACACACACACACGAAAAAAAAAAAAAACTCAACACAAATTTCTTTTATCAAGTACCGCAAAACAAGATGCATTTGAGTCGACATGGTTGCCAAATTTGCAACTGCCTTATTCAGTGGTGCAGGGATTTAACATTTTGTTGCCACTAATTATGATCTACTGTAACCAATTCGATCTCCTCTCCATAGTATGCGTTGAACTGTCCATTATACCACCCTTCCTTATTTTCGGTGTGTGACTTGTGCGTACCAAACTCGTGGCTCTAGCCCCAAGAAGCGACTCGTTACTCTGGGATATGAAAGATACATTTAAGAAGTTATGAGAAAGAGCTCTCAGAGCTATCTACTTGTTTGCGTAATGTCAGATACAACCTCCTACAGAACGTGGCAGGTAATGACATAACGGCCAATACAAATGTGTAAAGAATTATTAGCATTCACAAATAAAAAACATACCGGCATCGCAGTGTTCGTCCCCTTAACTTGGTTCTCAGCTGGAATGTTATTATGCGCTGCACGTAAAAAAATTAAGAATTGCGATTGGCCCGTTTCAGAAATGAGTATTCGTAGGTAACTTTTGAAACACAGTCAAGATAAAAAACTGTAGAAAAGAAGCGTCGGATTTACCCTGCTCTCAAAGAAATGATATATTTGTTAACGAACAAACTTGCTAAATTGTTCATACTTGAACAACAATGATCTTCAATGATCTAAACAGGAAATGATTGCAATAATGCTTTAACCTAAACCTGGATGGGGGAACGAGCGGGGCCCTATGTCTCAACAGTGACAAGGTAGGCAGCCGAAGCCAACACATAATCGAAAAAAATCCCCCCCCCCACAAAAAAGTTCATTCAGAATGACCGCTCTCATAATATATAGGATACGCAGGAGCAGTTCATCATCTATGCCTCTTCTTATTTATTGTTTTAATGAACAAGCACCACGAACCGTATTAAAAAAAAACATGATATCAGATGTTTTCGTCTCAGCATTTCAAAAGATATCAGAATAACACCTTCCTGGACTAACTCAAAATTTCATTCTTCTAGCTCTTCTTGTCTTCGTGGAGTTGTGTGAATTGATCCGAGACAGAAAAAAGCAAAAAGAGAAGGACAGATATATTGAAAATGATTTCAGGTACATATTAAAAGTAAAATTTTCTAGAGTAGAAACGCTTGTCAGTTATGGTTTGAGAGCATAACCATTATGATGGTTATTGGCTTTCCTATTCTAAGACAAGGTGAAATCATTGTTTGCGACTATTGTAAAAAAAAAAACGAAACAAAGAACACTGAATCCACAGCATTGAAGGGCTATAAACCTCTGATAAACTTGCCTGATAATTCTAGATAAAAGGTTAGTTTTAAGTTTATTAATTGCCAAATTTTGCCTAATTTTAAATTTAAAATCTATTAACGTTTTATATTTTTATAAATGTGTGTGGATTACTGCGCAGTATGGAGGGGATATGAAATAAGCGTGGCTCTAAGGAGCTATGGATCTTTTTTTTTTCGTTGCGAAGCACAGATGAAATATAGTTTTACTTTCTTGCACAACTTTCTAAAAGCTAACCTATCCTCCTTTGTCGTCATGGACCGCAAAATTTAGAGGGGGAGTTGGGTATCTCATCAGGTCATAAATGTGCTTGAAAGGTACTTCAATTTCATTAAAAATTTGTGAATATACTACCTGGTTTTAGGTGGTTTCTGTCCTAAGAACGTTCTGAGCTGGATACATGCTCACCCGGGTACGTCTTCTTCTTGGTACGTTCTGCCCTCGGTCGTTGTTGTCCAGCAATCAATCAGCTATTCAATCAGCTACTCGGTCTTTTGTATATAACACTTTTTTACTCGACAGGTCCACTAGAAATTCAGCGAAAATAGCACTCATAAAAGAGGGGACCTTTTTAAAATATCCATCTGCTCTTAGTTTATACATAACAGACAGATCGCCTCAGAGACCATCTGTTTATAATAACGGCCCACGGTACGTACCGTGTAGAGTCGCCACCCTAGAATACTGGCGATTAGAGAACTGACGACAGTGTTGCTTGTGGAGGCCGATTCAGGTTGATTTAATAGTAGGAAAACGAAAGTTCTGGGCCATCCCTTAGGACATACTATTTCAGACGCTCCCTGCCCCCCAGGACATGAAATTTGAGTAAAATTTTGTTTTGGATGACATATGACGTCTTCGTGCACTTTGTGATTTTTGCACATTTATCCGATTCAGACAATGCTGAACATTTTTGGTTTATGACCCCCCAACCGTAGAAAAATTTTGTGATTTTTGCATATTTAGACGTTTCAGATAATTCTGAATATTTTTGGTTTTTTACCCACCCCTCCCTCCTCCCAAATTAACAAAAAAAATTTTCGACATGTTAGAACTTGGATATCACAATGGCTCAAAACCTGCGGTGTATAAAAGGGACGTCTGAGAACACATTTCAGTGTTGGTTGTTGGTTAGTTGGTTGTTAGTTGGTTGTTTTTGGTTGGTTGGTTGGTTGGTTGGTGGTTGGTTGGTTGGTTGTTAGTCGTTGTTGGTTGGTTGTTAATTGGCTGGTTGTTGGTTGGTCGTTGGTTGTTGGTTGGTTGTTTTTGGTTAGTTAGTTGTTGGTTGGTTGGTTGGTTGGTTGTTAATTGGTTGGGTGTTGATTGTTGTTGGTTGGTTTTTGGTTGTCGATTGTAAGTTGGTTGGTTGGTTATTGTTGGTTGGTTTTACTTGGTTGATTGATGTTGGTTGGTTGTTTGTTGGTTGTTGGTTGGTTGGTTGGTTGGTTGGTTTGTTTGTTTGTTGGTTGGTTGAGTTGTTGATTGGTGGCTGGTTGTTGCTGGTTGTTGATTGGTTGGTTGCATGTTGGTTTTTGTTGGAAGATGGGAAGTGGAATTTTGAGATAAGTGAAATTCTTTGCTATATATGTTTATTTGTTATATTTTTTTCTTTGGTTGGTTATGTGGGAAGACATTTGCTCGAATGGCAAGCCCAGTCAATGGTTTGGAGATGTGGTAAAGTTATTTATAAACTTATTAGGACATAGTATGACCAACCTAGAGTGTGACATCTCCCTACGAAATTGGGAACTTGGAAATCAAATTGACATAAACGATAGAAAAAAAAATGACCGGAAGTGACGTCATGAAGTAATGTCTGTTGTTGTTATTGCTGTTGGTAGTTGTTGTGGTTGGTTGTTGATGTTGGCTGTTATTGTCTTCATATATTTACATTCAAAGACTTTTTGTCACTTCAAAAGTGGATGTGGAATAGAAAAGATGTATAAATGCAACATTTGTTCGAAATCTTACGACTGGCCACAAAGTCTTAAAAGGCATTTAAAGCAAGTACACACTTCAGAAGTGAATGAAGAATAGGAGATGGATATGGAAAACTCTATAAAAACACCTTTCACGGAAACTTTAGATGGCTCTTCTACTAAACGTCAAAGAGTAAATATGGGTGGCATGATGCACATGCTTGTGCAGAATGTGGTGCATTATATAACAGCGAACAAGCTTTAGCCACACATATGGAGCAATGTGGTGAGGATGCCGAATACAGCAGTTCAGAGAGCAGTTCTGACAGTGAGTCAGAAATAGACTCTGTTTGGCATGATGTGGTTCAAGAATTATATGATTACCATGATGACAAAGTTTAAGAAAAGGTTTTAGAATATGAAGAACAAGGGCTTGAAGATGCGCGTGAAAGTGATGACCTTCGACCCGTTCATACACGTCGACTAAAAATACTGTTTATGAGGCTATTCAAATATACCCAACGTCCAGTACAAAGCAAACATTACCAAAAGATTTTAGAGGACTTTTTTGATAAAAAAAAAACATTTTGAGTATTCAATGGTACTAAAGGCAGCTATAAGCAAAAACAACGCATTCTTTGAAGAGCTACAAGATAAGGAGGAGGAGGAGGATGACAGCAGTGATGAAAAAAGTGATATTGACCGTGAGGCGCAAAAGAGTGAAACAGATGAAGAAAAATAGACTTATTTTGCCAAACTTTATTTTGCCAAACTTTGTTATTAACTTAAGCGCTGCCTTCAAAGTGTATTAATAAAACTATTCAATATATGTCTTGCTTTTGATGTTAAACATATGAAGTTGCAAGAAGCTAAGGACCCTGGTGGGGTGTTAATTCACCTGTAAACCATATATCACATATTATGTATTATAGTAAAGTATTGTATTATTATGTATTATAGTCAACTATTGTATGAGAAAAATAAAAAGTTGAAAAGCATTATATGTGGTTTTAAATTCAATATTACAAACTTGTACAGTTATGTACAATTATAATAAAAACAAAAATATTTCAAATACATATTATCTTAATACATGTAACATATGAGTCCACTCACAACTTAAATTGATATAAATTTGCAAATGTTATGAAAACTGACCTCATATTAATCCAATCCAACCACACAAACATGGATTGACAATGTTTATTCATTTAATAGTCCACATATTAAGCATAAAGACAATTTTATTTGAACTACATATCAAATGTACATGTCCATTTCGGCCAAAGCTTCAAGGTCAAGTACGACCCAAAATTTCAAGTTCTTGCCAAGCCTCAAAAACTTTGTTCCAATCTTCTGCACTGAGGTCATGAAATCATAACATCTGCTACGCTCGTGCTGTTGAAACTGTATACAGTGTTTACCGTCTCGTTCAATGACTTTGACACAAAGAACTTCTGAGACTTGTAGATGAAATCCTGGTATTGGTAAAGATTCAAAATAATCCTTCACCAAGGATTGATCTTCAGAAGTCAAGACAATGTAAGTTCCACAATAACATATGACGTCATTTGATTCTTCAACATTTGCCAGTCTTTCAATGACAACAAAATTCCCTTCTTGGTAAGATATAACCTCCCAGATGTAGAATCCGTAATATATTCACGAATGTTAACCATCACTTTCTGTTGATATTTCGCCAATTTAATATATATTTCTCCATTAACGGGTATCATAACCGGTAAATCGTCTACACTCATCTTCTTCATGGACTTCATGGACTTTGTAGTGGAAGCTTTACGCTCAGGTTCTCGCTTCATTTTAGGCTCTGTCTTAATTTTTCGCTTGTTACACGGCAACGTCGTAGTTGGTAACTCATACCTTTTTATCTTTCTAAACTGTGGTCGCTTTTGACGCTGCTGCATTGGTAGTGACTTCACCTCAGACTTTACCATGGGCATTGCCTTAGCATTTGCTGTAGGTATTGTCTCAGGCTTTGCTATAAAATTTTCTGCGGGCATTGTCTCAGAATTTTCTGCAGGCATTGTCATAGATTGTAGTTGTTCTTCACTCACTGCAGACATGTTCACTCTTTAATATTTTGATATAAAATGTGTGTTATGTCTGAGGGCGG
Source organism: Protula sp. h YS-2021 (assembly GCA_949752745.1). Taxonomy (NCBI): domain Eukaryota; kingdom Metazoa; phylum Annelida; class Polychaeta; order Sabellida; family Serpulidae; genus Protula; species Protula sp. h YS-2021. Next base: position 34,546,053 of record OX457025.1, read on the forward strand.
GCGACTTTTGGGCTCTATAAGTTGTGTAATGTCCCTGTGATAAGAGTTTCCAAACATCCAGACTGTCGGTAAATTTTCTATTACCAGAAATAAGCAGACAAGCGTCTTTCTAAGTTGCCATATTTACTTAAAATGAAAACACTCACGCTCATAGTAAAACTTTTATTGGCATGTAAATATGAATCACTCAACCACTATTTATTAATTTTTAACCACTTAAAAGATTCCATTATACACCACCATACAAACAAACTTTACTGTTCTTCAAACATTTTACAAATGTCTATATTCACTTCAACTCGTCCATTATTGAATAGGACAAGTTCTGATATATCCGTTGACAATGAAACATTATCATCATAGTATAAAATAATTGTAGCAGCCACAACTAGCATGAGGTCAGCTGCCCAAATTGTATTGGCGTTGATAAATGCTGAATTAATGTCATAAGTGTTCCCTGGTAAATTCAGTTCTTCACACTTATTCAGGAATTATTGGATGAAACGGTTTCTTGGAATTGCCATTCCAACAGCTTCCTAGTGTTTATGCATATTGTTCACTTGTAAAATCCAATCAGATTAAAATAAACACATAGTCAGTATAGTTCACTTGGGAGACAACATCCGAAGTCTCTATACATCTGTGAAGAAGGATGTTGACGTTGTTCACTTCTCTTCTTCTGCAAAAAAATCTTTTGAATAATCCCCCACGCGAAAGAATGCTCCTATATCAGTACGAATGAGGTCAAATGCAAAATCAAAATCAAAATTATCTGCGTCTTCTATTCCAGTTTCATAACACTGTTCAATAAACCTGTTGTGTAATTCAATTCTGTTAAGGTTGTAGTGTGTCAAGTCTCAACAGGTATCTAAGTCCCAAAGCTGTTCTTTCTCGAATCCAAAGCGAGTTAATTTCATCAATCATACTAATTCCGATTCCACATCCACTTTTCAAATGACAAAAAATCTTTGAATGTAAATATATCAAGACAACAGCAACAAAAACCACAACAAGAACAAAAACAACAACAACAAAAACAACAACCAACAACAACAACAACAGACGTTACTTTATGACGTCACTTTGGATCAGCGATAATACCAGTTTTTTTTTTGCCATTTATGCCATTTTGATTTCAAAGTTCCCAATTTCGTAGGGCGATGTCACACTCTAGGTTGGACATACTATGTCCTTATATGTTTAAAAATAACTGTACCACATCTCCAGACTATTGAATGGGCTTGCCATTCGAACACATGTTTGAATGGCGCGGTCTTCCCACATAACCAACCAAAGAAAAAAATATAACAAAATATAACAAAGAATTTCACTTACCTCAAATTTTCACTTCCCATCTTCCAACAACAATCAACAACTAACAACCAACTAAATAACCAGCCAAATAACCAACTAAATAACCAACCAACCAAACAAACAACAACCAACAGCCAACCAACCAACAACAGCCAACCAACCAACAAACCAACCAATCAACAACAGCCAACCAACCAATCAACAACCAAGCAAAAACTAACAACCAAGTAAAAACTAACAACCAAACAACCAACCAACAAACAACCAACTAACCAATTAACAAACAGCAACCAACCAACCAACCAACAACCAACACTGAAATGTGTTCTCAGACATCCCTTTTATACACCTCAGGTTTCGAGCTAATGTGATTTCCAAGCTCTAATATGTCTGAAAATAAATTTTCTAAAATTTTCCCACGAGGGAGGGTCAAAAACCAAAAATATTCAGAATTGCCTGAAATGGATATATATGCAAAAATCACAAGTGTGGGGGGGGGGGGGGGGGTTGGGTCTGACATAGTATGTCCTAGGAGGAGGGGTGGACTAGAAAGGTCGTTTTCCTAATACTTGATTTGCTGTGGGTTATTAGCCCAGTTAGCAGTACGACCCACTTTCTCTTGCTGTCTCTTGCTGTCTTACTGCACGTTTTGCCAGGTTACAAAGCCCAATTCTTCTGGGTTGCTTCTTTCAGAAACAGTCTGTCTTAAATCCTGAATAAACTTCAATAAAAAAACTGAACTTAATCTATTATTTATTTATTCCACTATTTTTCTTAACAACTTTTTCACAAAATCTGCCTTGTCATTCTGCTAACGTTATCCTTGGTTTTCAATGGGCTGTCAGGCTTAAAAGGTCTAGGTAACTCTGTGTCAATCTTGAAGTCTGCCCTCTGCAGCCTCGAAAGAGAATTTTATTCCCCTGAAAAAAAAGCATTGCCTAAAAAGGGAACAGATCTCGGGCAGTTGACTCCAGGGAGAGTAGGGCATATTTTTATGCTGCCAAGCAAATGGGACAATATTTTCGAGGGCCAAGTCCAGAAACCTAACCTGCTGGACTTGTATTCTAGAAACCTTTCAATAATTAATCAAAATATTTATAAAGAAAGAAGCGACAACCGTGGGGTTCTCACAGTAAGTTTTGTTCTTGGTATGCTGTCCAAAAGTTTTGTGGATTACTGCACCCGAGCGATATTACAAGTTCGTGATGTTTTTCGTTTGATTATAGCCAAATCATTATTGATATCAGTACACAGATTTATACAAAGGTAGTATCTTTCCCTTTTTTGAAGCATTATTTTCATGGTTTTGAAAATCGCTATGCTGACATCGCTAAGGCTGAAGCAAAGAAGTTACGTACCTTAGAAAATTGACTCCAAGTTTGCTCCGAGTCAGCACTTGCTTATATTAACTCGGTATATCTCTCTGCCAGAGGTACGAGGCCTTACATTTTTGCGCGAACTGGATCAACTTCATATTTTTTGAGGCACGAATCCTGCATACCAGTCCCTAGTATTCAAACATTTACTATCAGTCCATGTATTAGTCCTAGATGACTCTTGCTTCCCACCGAAGAGTCATACTATGGGTATGTTCTTTTTGGGTGATCGCACAATCAAAACGAACAAAGTTCAGTCATGCGCAGTCGATGTATGTCAGGTCAAATAGAGGTTATATTTTGGAGAACAATCAGTCGAAAAGAACGAAGTAAGATAGTGATCACAATCAGAAAATGGCGACGAATGCCCTGACGGTGAATGTCTTAGATACTTTGTGTGAAACTGGAAAATATGAAGATAAGTAAGTAAGCAGATTGTGGCGTAAGTAAAAGATTTTGTTAATTTTTTCTTCGCTGTAGGGTTCCGCCATGTTTGCTTACATGTTGTGTGTCAAGGCCATTCAACTGATCACACTCAAATCCACGATCAGGCACAATCAAATCATTGAAACCGGATGCACATGGTAAGCACATGTTTTGGCCTGATCGTGACAACAATCAAACAAAGAAAACACCAGATCGTGATTGCGATCGATCGCAATCACCAAAAAGAACACGCCCTATTATCACATAACTAACCCAATTATAAATTACGGCGCACAATTTTTATGGTTAAATAACATTTTTATAGTGAGAAAAATAGATGATTTCTTTAGATCAGGATATAGAATCCCCCATTATCGCTCACAACAACAATGAATCTACAGTTGCAAATCCAGTCTTTACTCAAGTTTGTTAGCTTTTGCCGAGGTCGGAAATAATGCGCGAGGATACTTCTCAGTGTCCTTTTTTTTTTTTTAAGAAAAAGCTTGCTTGTCCGAACCTTGGAGTCCTGGAACGTGCACCGAAAGATCCAGAGCCCCTAAAATTGAGATCAATGGCCATTATTGTTACAGGAACGTGACCCTTTCTGACCTAGGAATACAGAAAGGGTCCACTGGGACTATCCATGCATAATAAGCGGATTCGTACTTTTGCCGAAAAGTTCTTTGATTTGAACTAAATTCAGTTTGGGATAAGGATATAAAGGAATAGTAGAAAAAACTGGCAAAAATCAATAAAATTCCATTTTGTCAGAAACATATTCATATGTTGGCTATTAAAGGGCTGAATAATATGTAAAATAGATTTTAAAAGCTCACAGGATGGCCCCTTAAATTTGAAAGTGTGCATGTTGAAAAAAAAATAGAATTTTGATGTTTTTCCCTTATTATTCCTTTGTAAATTATGCCAAAAAATTTGCAGTCGAAACGAAAACTCCATCGGAAAGATCCGAAAGTACGAATTGGCTTTCATAATGTTGCTTATAAGTTATTTAAACTTAAACTAACCATGTACTATTGAAACAGATTATAGTTAACTATATTGACCTTGCGTTTCCTTCCTGTCGCCTTCTTCTGTCCTTGTTTGGCATGTGTAGAACTTGTCACAACGCGCTGTAATGAAATAAATTGTATATTGGTTTATGTTATATCTATTCTTCAGTCATTTAACATTTGCCTTATGTTCTGCTTTGTGGCACCAATTCAGCATTTACTCTTGCAATGTTATTGATTTCACAATTTTTATTCGTAACCTTTTTCACATTTTTAATTGATTGTGCACACTGTAGTTTTCTTCAAAGTTATAATGAGTGAAATGTAGGAAGTGTTTTTATTGTTTTATGTACATGGAGAGCACATGGAGAGCACATCAAACAGGCCACTTCAATAACTTTGCTCTTTGACTTTGCGGCTTTCTTTTTCTGCCTACAAGTGCTACCTTCTCTGTCCTTTTCTGCCTCCATTTCCATCATATCGTCTCCCATTGTTACACGGGATTCAGTAACTATGCGCGTCTTCCTTTGTGCCTTCGTGAGTCCTCTGACAGGAAGCGCAGCTCGCAAAGGCGCTGGCAGTGCCTGGACGTCTTAAACGGGATCTTTTTAGTGTCCTGGTGGCATCTTGGGTTCTTGAGGAATTGCATGGTCACAGGCTTTGCAAACCTCATGCTGCCTTTGTACAAATTTCAGTTCATTGGGAAAATTGCGAAAAGTACAAAAATGTTCAATTGTTTCGTAATTTCCGTCTCTTACCGTAACAATGCAAATTTTAAGACGTTTTTGTCCAGTTTATATGGTAACAGCCAATTGATTGCATAGCAAAAAGAAGTGCATTAAATACTTGATTACAATAAATTGTACTGCAATAAGTGCATTCATGGATTGAGATGAAAGAACGTAGTATTAACATTGAATTTTAAATTTACCAACCTTGTTTTCAACAAAAATTTCTCGGCAATGTCTGTGAAGATGGGAACTGTGCCCATCTAACGTGAGCAGTACCGGTCTCTTCCTTCAACAATTGGTAGAAATATGTGAAGAAGCATTCATTGAATAAGGCGTGACCCATGTATCCTAAATTAGGTATTATTTAAAGTTTCTCTTAAATTTCGTTTTTTTTTTGTTACTTATGCAAACAGTACTTAATTTTTATGGCAAGACGGTCATAACTTCCCTTAATTTTTGAAATTTGTAAAGCATTTGCAAAACACTTTGTTTTTAAAGCAGTTACCATTAGGCGAATATCCGA